>JAVIWC010000940.1:0-1200000 GCA_031894815.1 Creontiades dilutus
TGCAGTGTTGTGCGAGGCCCAAGGGTACCCTGTCCCCTCGTTCAAGTAAGTGTTTGCCAACTGTCTAGAAAATTATTTGTTTTCCGTCAGCCTTGTTAGGCCACTGCATGGGCCTCCAACAACAACTCGCGACTTATATTCTACTGAAGGATTTTACTGACTTTTTACTTATAAAAATGACTATATAGCTCCATAATGTATGCATTTAAACAATTTTACTAGTTATCATACTCCTGTTGAAGTTCCGTTAAATTAAAACCAGTAAATCGTCTCTTGAAATCCAGCATCTTGTACACATTAACCCTATAAAAACCCCACCGTACATCCTTTTCATTTCCCAAAATCAAATTACTTGTAACTTTGGCCCTTGAAAAAACTACTTTTGACTTTCAATTTTCTTTCTTCGATTTCAACAAAAAATGACAAGCAAACTGTGAGACATTAATGCAGCACCGGGTCTATCGGTTCTCGAAATCCAGTGAGTTTAGGCGCCTCAAGTCTGTAAAATATGTTGTCGATTTGGGGTTTTGTTAGTTGGAAATTTCCTCTTCAGTTGGTAAACACTAAACATTCAAACGGTGTAATACGGTTAGGTTTTTAGACATACCGAAAATACTTGCTTCGTTCGCATACACAACCTTTGCAATTTTGTTGATTATTTGCTTGGCAGAGTCTGCGGGCAGCAAAAGCCCAACATTTTCCTCCGACGCCATATTTTCCTACAAGAACACTGGTGGAAATCCGGTGTCAATGCTTTGTTCTGCTCAAGGATATCCGATCCCTAAATATAAGTAAGTTTAATCGTTGACAAGCTCGATTTCATAACATCGTGCCCATGAGGTAAATCTCAGTTTTTCTGCATTTTCTCTTGACCTTCAACAATTTTGACTTTAATTATTGAAATCTCAGTGAAATCAACTCCCTTCATTATTATCAACGGATTCAGGTTATGAAGGGGACTGTAATCTAAAGGAAATACCGACTTATGGAAAAAGAAATTATCTTGATACACCAATTAATAATGTACCTGTTATAGTAAAACCCTGTCATGAAGGTTCTGTAAGGTCCAGGTTGAACAAATAGTTGACAGAATCAATAAAAAAATTCACAAGATGATGGAGGAAATTCTGGATTTTAGTACTGAGCATCTATGTACAAACTGATCAATACTTGACCTAAATACAATATTTGTTGATTCCTTTAAACCAGGGGTCTCCAAACTATTTGCCCCAAGGGCTATATCATAATGTGGAGGAGGTGGGGCGGGCCAACAGGGGGATCTGGGGGGCTAGGCCCCCAGCTGAAGGGGGATACGGAGGCTTCCGCCGGAAAATTGTAAAAATTAGACATTTGAAAACAGTGTTTTTAAGCACTCCTAGACGAGTTTGACAAATTCAAAATTAGGCCTAATATAGGAACAAAAAATTAGTTTTTAGTGATTAAATATATTTGTTTAATTCCTTGATTTCTTTTTCGTTGTTCAATAAAAATGTTAACCATTGAATTTTCAGGAATGGAAAATTTTGCAAGTCAGACAGTTGAAATTAGGGTTTTTAAGCACTCCTAGACGAATTTGAAAAATTAAAAAATTAGGCCCAGTATAGGAATCAAAACTTATTTGTATATAAGAAATATATTCTATATTGATTTATTTAAAAATTTTTACATTCAAAAAAATAGTTTTGGAAAACCAATCTAATGTGATGTATGCAATTGTTTTTTGCTTACAATGTCTTTCCACTTAGGATCATAGTTTGCAAATTTTTAAAGTGTTCTTCTGAAAGCATTGCTCGATATTTGGATTTGACATGTGTCATTTTTGAAAAGGTTTGTTCTCACGCGTTGAGCCAAAAATTGATATCATTTGTCTGGCAAAACTCCTGATTCCCTTGAAGTCATCACGTTCTGGCGGTAGCCTAATTTTTTCCATCCATCCATGTTTTTCCGCTGGCGGCAGGCCGTAGTTATGAGACTCCTGCTTTAAACCGTATTGCCCTAAAGTAATTTTATAACATTGTATCGGCCAGCTCCACTTCCGTGCGTTCTCCTTGGATTAATCCAGGATCCCGAGTTTTCTGAGCAAACTTTTACTTTCCGCGGCGCGACAGACCTCTAGAGAACCTGGGCCTCCTCAACAGTTTTCCGCCATGCATCCCTGTCCAGTGTGCAGTCTGCTACCGTCGAACTTCAAGTGATCTGATATCGGCTTCGACGTCATTTTGTTGAGGTTACGTTATTGAGGTGTTTTTTTACGGGGCAGGGGTGTTAACCCTGTGTCCTGTGTGTTTGTATAAGGTCCCCTCCCGTAGGTGCTTGCCGTCACTTTGGCTTAAGGAGTGCCACCTGCCCCTTTGCAGTATGCCAGCTTACTCGACCTGGAGGCGGCACCGTTGACTATTGGACGTTCCTCCCCTCCAACTCAAACGGTGAGTCCTGCTGGAGGCTCACCCTGGGCTCCTTTCTAGTCGCCTTCTACGACACGCAGGGACTGCTTCAGTAGTGTTCTTAGGGCCCTTACTGCAGGCCGGCCGGTGTTTTCTCAGCAAAACTACTAAATGATCGTTCCGTAACGATTAATTCAAGATCTTCTTTTTTTGCGTACCTCGTCTTCAAATATTTTTCATCATTTGTATTTGTTCCATTTGTTGAGACTCTTCACAACTTAATCTAAATCCTGTGATACAAGACTCGGAAGTTTACTTATGGTAGTAACTAGCTCTAAAGGGTGCTAGTTATTAATTTATTTGAAGGAGGTAAAGATTACGGGCACCGCAGAGTTTTTCTAAAATTCCTTTTCTTATGGAATTTTCTCAAAGTAGAAGAACAATTTTTATTAATAACAGTAATAGACCGCCAAATCCAGTAACACCATTTAACTACAAATTCTTGCAAGATTAAACAGTGAACATCACACCCAGAGTTATGAGGAACCTCTCTTGATCGAAACTGCTCATTATGGAGATTTTTGTAAGCTCTACCCTAGTGTAAAGCTACGCACAGATCGTTCAGTATTCCCAAGATTCATCTGCCCGTTAGAGATATTTAGGCTAAAATGATAACCATCGTTATATTTACAAAGCTCTATGAGCCAATAACGGTCATATGTCGAATTGCACTAAACCCTACCTGGTATGAATCCCATAATTAGATATCCTTGAGCCATTTCGTCCCCTCAAGCTCACTTATTCCTGCTCTATCCCAGCATTACCGGCTAATCGTACAGACGATAAAAATTATTGTTTCGGAAGTGTGCTGCTTACAATGGATTTTCGGATTTTCACACAGAACCGGTTGGCAGCAGAGCTCCCACTCTCTCGACAAACCTTCGAAGCTCGACTGTAGAAAATGTCAAGTCGTCCAGCTTCACGCTTCCCTGCCAAGCCCAGGGCTATCCTTCTCCACAATTTAGGTATTCGTGCTTTATGATATACTTTGTAGAATCCATCGATATCAGCTCGCTAAAGGCTATTTCTGTCGCATTTCTCTCTATACCCTCAATTTTTATAGCATAAAGTGGTTGTCGAGGAATATTAAAGAATCGAACATTGTGTGATGATCATCATACTTGATACATAATAATTTATGTTCGAGTGTCCGTGCTATATTTCCGAGTGAACCGTACTTCCTGTTGGTCTGAGATTACTTTTGAGAACTGCTGTTCTCAAAAATCAACCCAATGTCCAATAACCTTGTGAGTCGCTATGCTCCTTTGTTACGCCTGAGCGCAAACGTGAAATTCATGGTCATTACTTGCCGAATTTTCACCTGATTTTTTTAAAATTACCTACTTTTACCATTGTTTTTACTGAAGTAGCAGGTTCTGTATTAAGCACGTTTTCCATACGCTTCAAGTACAGGCCATGCTTAAATGAATATTAGTTATGATAGTATTGAATCCGCGACTTGTTTATGAATTTCGACTGTTACACATTGATCTTCTAATCTTCTCAGAGAACGATCTCACCTCATTTATTTAAATCAAATGTTGGTTTAGCACGAAATTAATAACATTTTATGTGCTATTCGGATTCAATCAAGAGTGTAATCATACGCGAATATGTATCTAACGCTCAAGACCTATCCCAGCATTCATTTGTTAAAATATCAGTGTATCCTGATATATGATAAATAATGATTCTCAGAAGGCGTTCATTGTCCCTTATGCCGGGCCACTAATTAAACCCCTACTAAATGGTAATTTTATGGTAGATCATTTGAAAAACAAACTGGAGTTGTTTCAATTTAAATATTTAGTCATCCTACCGTTCTTGGTGATTGTAAACATATGATAAAGGTTAAATCTATGACATACTTAAAAATTCATTGTAAGCATTCAAAGATTTTTTCATGTTTTACACGGGTTCCAATGAAAATATGTCGAACTTTCTTTGAAATTTCTCTTGATCCTCGCGTTTATTGACAATCCGGGCTTACGAGTGGTTTCATCACCCCCATCCCATTTTACTCGTGGACGCATCATTTCGATATTTGATATTTACATATACCTGGATACCTTTCTTTACTCCTCAAGTCCTTTCGTAAAACTTCCCTAATACAATATGTATAAAAATCAATTCAAAGATGTGATTTTCCCGTTGATTCAGAGCCGGTGGGGAGCCGAGCGCCCACTTTTTCTTCGAACCTCCGACGATCGTGGGTTGAGAACGTCAGGACTACGAGCTTCACGCTGCCTTGCCAAGCTCAAGGTTATCCCGCCCCTCAGTTTAGGTAATTCACAGGTGCACTCAAGTCGCTTCCTGTTTACACAAAACGTATTTTCGTTTGACGGGTTTTCATAACAAAGACGAATGTACCTTTTAATTCTAGGGAGTTGAAGCTTGTTTCTGCCTGCTTGACGTTCATGAAAGCACTCTTCCTCAGAATTACGGGAATTTAGAGTAAATCATGCACTAGTTCGATCCCTACCTAGTCGTTCTCATTCAGTGGTTTTGTATTCGTGGAAGGATTGAAGAAAACCATTGTTATATAGCTACATTGTCACTTGCCTCTTATATTGTAAACGGCTTCACCACAGTTTACAAAATCAAAAAATAAGACGTTCTTCGATATTTTCATCTGTCCAAACTGATTTGTCTCTACACTGTTACCTGTAATAGTATAATTCACATTAGTTATTGATAATCCTTATTTTCCCGCTAAGTGAAAGGGGCTAAGGATGGGGCATTTGAAAATATCCAAGACCATCGGACGCTTGTAGTTCTAGGTACTTATGAAGAAGCAAAACTCTTTTTTTTTCATAAAAGTCAATGACGTTTTGGCAATAGGTTGTTGCAGGAAGCTTTGTTAAATACCCGATATGTGCAATGACTGTGGAGAGATCAATCTGCAAGATATGCCCTGAGTTGCAAAATGTGTGATGGGTGTATATCGTTTCTCTTGATTCTTAGAACTGATACCCGATGCTATTCGGATCGATAAGCCTTCACTAGGTAGTGTAGGCTTGATTGCCCCTCATCTGGTTGCCTACGATTGATAAACGAGGATCAGAGAGATGCTGTAGATGACAAGAAGCGAAAATATTTTACAAATTGCAAACGATCCCAGCCATGCCTCAATCACTCGTTCATTGATATCAGTGGGTGCAGTAGTTGACACAGTTGCACGCAGATAGCTGCGTTTGTCAAGGCTTGGCAGATCGTTTCATTGAGAAATGTGTCAGTTCATGTGGTTAGAATGAAATGAGTGGAAACACTGACTGACCGTTTGGCAAGACTAACATTTTAAACTCCATCTCCATTGGCACAAGAGGAGTTCGCAGAAAGTTGAAAGGCTATTACTAGTTGTTCATGCTTCATATGGAGCCAGCCTGAGATGGTTTCACTCAACTTTAGACCTTAGGGTCTTCCCTGCAGAAAATCCTCGTTATTTCCTCTATTGTTGATGTTGATGATGGGTGTAGTTGTGTACGTATATTAGTTTCTATTAAAAAAAGGTTTGCTGCAGTTAAAGACAGGTACTTTCAACTCCACAAAGTTTGGAGATCTTTTTTCAATATTCAAGGTGATCCGTCAAGAAGAAGATCGCTCAATTCGACATTTTGTCGAAATAAACGAAAACCGTAATACTAGCGAGAAACTTTAGGTAAGAGGCAATCTTACATTTTTGGATTTTAGTCGAAGAATCGCTGATACCCCATTCCAGGTCCTGTTTCACAGGAGGGTTGATACCGCCTTGTTATACCAATAATTGGCACAACGAGAAGACTGGATCAAGCCTTCCAATTAACAGACTTTTACGCTACCCCTTATGTCACCATATCCACCAGGATATTCTACACCCCAACTTTGCGGACACATCACGTAAGGTACACATAATCCTGTCGTCGAAACCCAGGAGGACTTATCTCCGGTCAAATTGTTAAAATAGTGGAATTGACTTACTTTTAGCATCTCTCAGTTCGTTATAGAAGAACTACGTCAGTTGATCAGCTTTTTGTCTTAACAAATCTGAGAAAACTTTGTGAATGCTGTGAATTGAATTCACAGTCGAAACCGATTAATGTTAACTAATCGAATTTCATTTTATTTTCTTGTCACAACGTCTTCGTAACTCTTTTATTTTTTCTTGCATTCTAATTCAAATTTTGAAAATTTGAAAAGTGGGACGCTTCCCGTATGAAATAAAACGAAAATTTTGCTAAGCTCACTGTCGATTTTTGTTAATGTTCTACCTAGTTAACTGATTTCTGTTGAGGTCTCCTTTTCGTGCTCCTTGTTATTAGGTACTGACCTATTTCGTTTCGCGTAGAACGCAGTATTTGAAGTTGAGGTTTGTTTTTTGCTCATCCAATCTTATCCCAACTCTCAGGACTACGAATCTCTCGCTTTGTGTTGTGTGTGATTCGTTTTAATATCGCAAACGTAACGATAACGCAACATAAATATTGATATCGGCGTTTCCGACCGCAGAGCCCGTGGGCAGCCGAGCTCCCACCTTCTCCACCGACCTCCGGAGATCTTGGGTGGAAAAAATTGAGAAGACGAGTTTCACTTTGCCCTGCCAGGCGCAAGGTTATCCTTCCCCACAGTTTAGGTAAAATCAAATCATAATTACTTTTAATATTTTTCATAAAATATTACTGTAAGTTAGAGAGCACCCTGTACCTGACTAACATTTCGGCAACGTCATTTAACTGTGTTGTCTCCTTGTGGAAACGTGTTTCAATCGGGGATGGAGTTTAATTCGTCAACATATTATTGGAAGTTATTCTTTCTATTCCCCAATCGTACAACTGAACTGATTCATTCTAATATTTTACATTTTTTAAAAGTTTTTAGGTTCTGTCAATGATAGTGTAGGTCTTGTTGAAGATTCTCGCCATTTGTAATATTTGTAAGGGGATGGGAGAAAACGTTAGTCAACAACCACAGAATCGGAAAATGAGAATGTTCATTTTAAAAAACACACAAGTGTACCAAAAGAAACAATAGAAATGTCCCATTTATAATAATAACATAGTGGCTTTGATCACATGATGTATGTATCCTTGCGTAGGTTGCTATTCCGTTGCTGATGATTCGCTAACTTCAAATGAAATGCTGCTACATTTACTTCTTATACTTACTCGTAGAATCTTCTAAATTGTACCCTACAATTTTAATCCGACCAACCGCTAACCATGTATCCGGGTAAATAACTTCAGAATGAAGTAAAAAGATTAAATTCAAAATAAAATTGATGATAATTTACTTCGAATGGCTCGCTAAAAAGGAATTTACTTGTTAATTTCAATCACAATAACAATGATTGTCGTAGGTTGGACCAATCGGGTTTCATTTGTCGGTAGGTATCGTAAAAAATAGACCATCATAATAAAAACACTGCAGTCTTCACCACTAACAATTTTGTTTCAAATTGATTTTCTATTACTGTATGTGAGCGATACATTGAGTAGTGTACAAGAAGGTCTCGTGTTTTGGGATTTACTCAATGATATGTGTCACTAAACTGAAAACATTTGGAAATTGGTGGGATAAAGATGTCCGCGTACGTTTCCAAGTAGTTACTGCCCGAAATAAACTAAAAGCTTTAAGACACGAAGTTATCCCTCATTCAATGGTTTGTTGATTGTCGTAATTATTGTTCTAAGGAATCAAAAATTGAATTATGACCACAATTGGACTTTCTGGACCGATGAGCTGAGGTGATTTGGGGCTTGTTTTCTTCCATTTCAACCACAGATTCGATGCAGAAATAGTGACAGAGTTTGATGGGAATCAATGACACATTGCGCTGCCACCCCATTATGACGAGCGCGCTCTGATGCCGATTGGCACTCCATTCAATCCAGCAGATTTGAAATAACGCCTATAAGAAATTGCAAGGAAAAATAATTTTTGAAGCAGTGTATTGATTTCATTTCTATTTAATCTACCTTTTCATTCATTATTTATCTCGATAATCCTTTTTCCTAGCATTCAGGTTTCGATAATGTACGATAATATGAGTATACAGAGTAATTCCAACGGAAAAAATGAATAATGAGTGAAGCCTCGCGTCAAACCAAACAGAATCGCAAAACACGTATTTCCAAAAGCATAAATTAATCAATAAATTTATTTTTAATTATTTACTCTAATTCTTTTAATTTGGCACTACAATTATTGTTTTGTTCGAAAAACAAAAGAGATTATCTTAACGTTTACAAAACCGGAAGTTCCTTAGTCCACGTCTGATGCAACCATCAGATTTGCTAAGCTTACCACACCACACATGTGCAATCCAGGAAGAAGAATATTACAAGAAATCCCTGGAAAATCAAGAAATGCGGTGGGAAAATCCTTCAACATTCCGCACATCTCATGAAACCTTCTTTGACCTTAGCTTTCCAATTGTGTACTCAGTTTTAGTTTTACGGAGATATTTTATAGAGAAAACGGGGGAAAGAGGGAAGTTTGCCAAATCTAGGTTTCACTTCTGTAAAAATAGAACTGATTGCAACGTTGGAAAGCTAGGATACCTACAAGAATACTTGGTGTCAGAGCATTTGGTAAGCGGCGGAGTGTTTCCCTAGATTAGTGATTTTACTGTATAATAGATGATAGATGAGAGAATAGAAAAAACTCTTACATCTTAAGCTCCACACAATATTTATGATCTCATTAAATGTCACATCAAATTTTGACATGAAGTCGACGATAATTTCAAAAGAGGAATCGAAAGTGTTTAAATGTTTAAATAAGGAAGACAGTTACTTTTAATGTTTTGAACCGGTTTTCAAACGAAACCATCTTAAAAATTCACGTCTGTACTAATTTACGATGTTGAGAATCTTCTCCGTTTCACGTGCAGTTTCGCTCATTTTATTTATTTAGTTTCAGACTTGTCTGGAACTCTGTATGCAAATTATTGCCGTATAAATATACGTATATACCACGTGGTATTGATTAGTGATTAAGTTATCAATCGATGATATTAACCACAGAACCGGTTGGCTCGCGAGCGCCCACCTTCTCATCCGACTTGCGGTGGTTCTGGGTCAAAAAGGCAAGATTGTCCAGTTTCTCTCTTCCCTGTCAAGCTCAAGGCTACCCAGTTCCAAATTTTAGGTGGGTGGATTGTTTTTGTTAATTTCTCAGTAATTATATCTACCTACTTACAGTGTACAACTTCACTTATGTTACTTAGGATAATATTTCCTGCAATGCGTACAACAACCCAAACCCGATTGTGGGTGGGGTGGATTGTCGATAGTCCGCAATATAATTGTTCCCGTGCATGAAATCATAGCAAGCCTTAACTTCTTCTACTTACAAGACAAATATCTGTACTAGTGAATCGAAGGTCATTCCAACAACAAACCGTTCGAAAAGCTTAACGACAGTATATGATATCAATAACTTCTTGTAGAAATTGGAGACGTGGGTTTATTCTAACAAATGGAGGACTCAGCTGAGTCGTAAATGGAAGTTCCATAACAGCCTCCGGATCTAGCCTGGAGTTCCTTTCATTTGAAAATGTCGTGTTGCTTTCGATGTGCATGGAAGCTCTCACATAAGCTTCAGCTGAAATAGTTCTATTTGATAAGCTGCATCATAAATGGATAGCTCAAATCAGCCAAGTCAGTGTGGAGCTCCAAGTTCGACTGTCGAAAAAATCGTGAACTTCTATCGAGGAGTCCAGAATTGAGTGTGATTTGATTATGATCATAATGTCTTCGCTTTACTTACATAGGCCGTTTCAAAAATAGTCTCAGCATTGCCAAGACGAGAAAGATCAAACTAGCTGTGTGGTGGATGATCAGCTCTGGCTTAAAGGAAAATTGTGCCCATATTACATCAAGAGTCAACGGTTAATTCTCTTTATGATCACAAGGTTCAATCCTTGGTGTCATGTTCCTTGGTGGCACGTTCAGATCAATCACGATGATCAATCGGGCCTAATCGTGTTTGTGAATCCATCACATTTATTGGGGACACATCTCATGTCCATGTTATCGGCATTGTTACAATCCTTGAAATCGAACTGTGACAATTGAGTACGCGATTAATGCAACCAAAGCTCATGGTTATGACTATGTTAAGAGATTTGTCTGAAGTTACTATAATTCTACATGTGGAATCCCAGAAGTCATTTACCAACTCAATTCCAACATTATCCATACATTCATGCTGACCAGGGATAACTCTACTTCTTGGGATTTTAATAACAGGAAGCTATTACTAAGAATGCCGTTTTCTATAGAACTAATCAGATATCGATCCTTCCTCGCAAAAACTATCTCATTTAACATTTTAATATTCGTCCCTTCATTTTGAGTTGTGTAAACTGCATTTTGGAATTTCTTTTAGAGCACAGAAAGCCCGGAGGCATGAATATTTGGATCACTCAGATCTACACATTTCTCCTATTCGCGTCAGTTCATGTTCTGACACTTAGAAAACTGGAAATACTTAGTTCTTAGAAAATAAAATTATAAACAACAAATAAAATTGCTCTTTCGGGAAGTTGGGAAAGTACAGGTAAATTGATGTCTGAATTAGGGCGATGTGGAATTTCTTATCGATACTGTGGCAGTTTTGTGACGAATAGATAACGGAATCGAACACCGAGTTTTTTACAGGGTGTCCCAGGAGTTATGCACAATCCGACTCTTGCGTGTTCTACAACTCATTTCCCAAATAAAAACCTCATGGCAATTTTTTTGCCAAAAGCCTCGTTTCCGAGTTATTCGCGATTTAAGATTTTTTTCGTGTTTTCGATCTTATGTCATTAAAACTGTCCTAACTCCCTCAATTTTGGAGATAGCTCAAATTCAATGACACCGTTGCAAAGAGCGTTAAATTTTCTATCTCTTTAATGTCTGAAAACATTTTTTTAATTGCGTTGAAGATGTGCGTCTGCTGCGCAAAATGTCAGTTTTGTCAAAATCCTGAAATCGCCTGTTTTTCATCTCGCCTAGAAACCCAGTTAATGCTTGACGCAGAACTGTGCAGGCCTGTTAAAACGTTCGCCAAAATGTCAGTTTTCCAACGGGGTAGTCGTTTTGGTTTTTAAAAACATTTTTAGTTAACGAAATGGTGTTTAACTGCAGAAAAGCGTGTGTTTTCTGTTAAAATTGAGGTTTTCCCAAAAGTCTCGACAAAAAAAGGTTGGAGGCGGGATAACGTTTCTCGCTGAATCGAATGGTGACAATGCCAGGCCTCTCAAGTGAAGATTTAAGTTAGTTTTGTCGGATGCATAAACCCGTTCGTTTTTGAACAGCGTGTACGGCATTTCTAAGCTGTCCGGCCAAAGTCAAGATAATCGAAAAGCCGAGAGACGGCTATTGTTCGTGTTCATTTACGATTGATTGCGATGAGTTGCGTTCATCTTTTTGCTGACACTATGGACCCTCATCAAACCAGGCTTCCGTCTCATTATCAACTCCATTCCCATTACTATTGCATATTCCCATTCATCATGGTGCGCTGTAGCTATTGAACATAGCTGGTAGTAACAACTAAAACCTTAGTGACAAGAAAGATTAGTAGATAAAAAATAGATAGTTTACTAGATAGAAAAAAGGATCAGTGACATAAACAATACAATGTTTTTTCCTCACTGTGTGATTGTACACAGGAGGAGTATGACTCCCTTGCTGCTTCAGAAGCATTATCATTGGCAAAACCGTACACAAAAATGATCAATTAACTCATCGGACATGAGTTGCAGAACACGTTGAAATCGAATTATGCGTAACCCCTGTTGCATCCTTAATAACTAAAAAAGACCTAACGTTTGAAAATTGGGAAAGCTACGGAGGAGGAATTGTCTTGGTCAGGGGCAACATATGCAATGACCCGCACAACCCCCCGGTCTTGCAGGAGGGGTTGCTTTGTGCGCCGTGTATTATCAAACCCAATCTGATTTGGCCGTAGCATTGGGAGTTGCAATGTTGATAATTATCATTATAAAATTATAATTTGTTGTTTCTGACCAATTTCAGTTTTAGCAAAATGTTTGTTGATTGGAACATGTTATCCAGTTGTAGGACAATGGTAAGACATTGAGGTTTAAATCGAGTTCATATAAAGAGTTAGAATTTAAACAAGATTTTAAAGATAAAAATCAAAAAATAAATATTAAAAAATGAAAATGAAAATTAATGTATTGAATAAAAACGTTCGTTTGTGAACAGCCTCTACGGCATTCCTAAGCTGTCCAGCCTAAGTCAGGATAATTGAAGAGCCGAGAGACGGCTATTGTTTGTGTTCATTTACGATTGATTGTGATGAGTTGCTTTCAGTTGAGTAGCTATACCACAAGTGAGTATGTTGACATGATTTTTGTGTACGGTTTTGCAATGGTAATGCTTCTGAAGCAGCAAGGAAGTCACACTCTGCCTGTGTACAACTCTCACCCTTGTGAACACGTCGGATAGTATGAGGAAAAAATATTGGTAGATAATATTGTTTATGTAACTGATCTTTTTTATATCTAGTAAACTATCTTTATTTATCTACTAATAATTTTTTGTCGCTAAGGTTTTGGTTATTACTACCAGCTATATTCAATAGCTATAGCGCACCATGATGAATGGGACTATGCAATAGTAATGGGAATACAGTTGGTAATGATACGGAAGCCTGGTTTGATAAGGGTCCATAGTGTCAGCAAAAAGATGAATGCAACTCATCGCAATCAATCGTAAATGAACACAAACAATAGCCATCTCTCGGCTCTTCAAAAACGAACGGGTTTATGCGTCCGACAAAACTAACTTAAATCTTCACTTGAGAGGTCTGGCGTTGTCACTATTCGATTCTTCGAGAAACGTTATCCCGCCTTCAACCTTTTTTCGTCCAGACTTTTGGGAAAACCTCAATTTTAACAGAAAACACACGTTTTTTTGCAATTAAACACCATCCTTAACTAAAAATATTTCTTTAAACCAAAACGACTACACCGTCGGAAAGCTGATATTTTGCCTCACGTTTTAACAGTCCTGCACAGTTCTGCGTCAAGCATAAATGGGGTTTCTAGGCGAGATGAAAAACAGGCGATTTCAAGATGTTGACAAAACTGTCATTTCGCGCAGCAATAGCATATCTTCAACGCAATTAAAAAAATGTTTTCTGATTTTAAATATATAGAAAATTTAACGCTCTTTCCAACGGTGTCATCGAATTTGAGCTATCTTCAAAATTGAGGGCGTTAGGACAGTTTTAATGACATAAGATCGAAAACACGAAAAAAATCTTAAATCGCGAATAACTCGGAAACGAGGCCTTTGGCAAAAAATTGCTAACAGGTATTTTTGTTTGGAAATGAGTTGTAGAATACGTTTGAGTCAGATTGTGCATAACTCCTGGGGCACCCTGTAGATATTTCAGAAGTAGATAGTCATACGTACTCTTACCTACATTATGAGACTATTTCATGGGGCTCTCCGGTTAACAGCTTTCTTATGAATAATTAGTTCTTTCTTCTTTCTCCATTGGCTTTCATTCCCGAAGAACAATTCAGATTACTTAGTATTATTAGAAAAAGTTATTCTTGTTAATATGGCTACCCGGTTTCCAATCATTCCCTACCTGCATAACATACTTACCTAGAAGGCATTTCTCCTTGCGACTCATGATTGTCCGACTGCTTGTTGATTGCTGAACATTACGAATGATGTGTCTCTGCTGCTAATGTTCTAAGCCGTATAACAAAAATACATTTGTGTTAATCGAAATATACCTTCAGATCCCGTGGGAACTAAACCGCCTCGGATCCCCCTCAGCGATCGGCATCAGTGGTCCGAGACTTCGCCTGGCTTAAGCCACCAACTCATCTGTCAGGCTCAAGGGTTCCCTGTACCCGCATTCAGGTCCGTGTTTTCACCATTTTAACCCCCCCATCCCTCATTGCACTTGACGAGTTTTGTGGGCATTTGCTTTGGTTTTTCCTTTTGCCAGAACCCGTGGGTACCAAAGTTCCCAGTATACCGATCAACTTGAAGCTGCTTCTTGCTCAGACATCCGTCAACAGCCAATATAGCCTAAGTTGCGTTGCACAGGGGTATCCCATCCCTAAATTCAGGTAGGAAACTTTTATCTGCACCACCCTTGTGATTGTGAATAGTTTTGAGCTTTGTTTATCTCAATATGCATCATGTTTATGCATCATCATGAACTACTTTCGCCAAAAACTGGAAGGATCGTAAGAATCGGAATTCGCCTTTACTGCATGCTTCAGTTAGATGTATTAGAATTAAATGAAAGCTGATATATTTACTTTCAGCCTGAACTGTGCACCTACCTGTTGATACATAAACATTGTTATTCCAATTTTCTGCTTACACTTCATCAGGAATTTACAATATTTCCCAACAACATTAAGGATACGCGCTTACTTACTCAGCATATCATTCCTATCATTTATTATAAAATGCAAACTTGAAAAAAAAAAATTAATAATGTAACGTACTATGGCTGTGACATGCAGTAACAGTAGTACAATTCTGCTGCTTCTGGCACAGAGGCGAAGAGGCCACGTATTTCCGAGAATTAAATTCGGATTCTCTCTTCATACCATCTAGTTATCTAATCATTGATAATATTTTCTCGATCCTCACGCATCCTACCTAATTAATCTCAAAAAGATTAATCTGAATATTATTGGTGATTCATTGCCTAATAAACTGTTTTGTTGAAGAATAATACCTATGTCCCATCGCCTGGAATCTAATGCTCTGCTCAGGAATACTCCTGATCGTGAATAGCTAGGTATATGCAATGATTGTAGGTTCTTGATTCTTTATAATATTTCAAGGTAAACTTTGTTCCCTTTGCAGTTACGAGTTATGAAAATGGTAGGTATGAAAGAAAATAAATATAAGAATGAACTTATAACATTTTATTTGAAGAGTAGTTGAAGCCCCTTAAACAGAAGTTGACTGAACACTGATTGTAAGCATTAATGACTTAAATTTATAACTTAAATATAAAAATCTAGATTTGAACATACCATTACACACAGTGCAACTCAATTTCTCTTGAACTTTTTTGAATTTACCGCTTTGTACTAGGGATTCGGATTTCGTTTTGCCGTTGTTCTAACTTCTCCCTCGTCAGAAGAGTAGTTGTAAGATTCAGAGTCTGAGTTCGTTTGATTGATTTGAGCAGTGTTCATCTTGAAGTCTAGTTCAAAGTATTTTCCTTTTTCTCCCTTGAATACCATTATGAGAGAACAATCTATTTCAAAAATAAAACAAAATGAATAAATTAATTGTATTATTATATGTCAAATACCTACTTATTTAACATCCATAATGTTTGTTTTAGTCAATCAGATCCCTTCAAACCCCTTCAAGTTTGTACTCTTTTAGCGTTATTTGTAATTAAGTAATGTACTGTAAGACTCACCTTTGTATTTATTGGTAGGATCTATAAAGTGTTTCCCGTAACGTCTGGGGAGCCATACTTGAGATCTCTCTCCTGACGTCCTGCATTCAATGCTTGCTTGAACACTCTCCCTATACTGCGTCATTACCGGTCGTATAGATAATATGACGAGCTCTACTCCAATGGGAAGATCACTAATTGACTTAGTCTTTTTGCATTGACTGACTCCTTTAAGTTGATTTAAAAGTTTATCCATACTGAAAAAAAAAAGATTGAAAAAATCATTTATAAAACCTAAATATACATAAATCTAAATTCCTACTTAGTAGATATCTATAACTCATAGTCCCCATGATAATTCAGGGGATCACAATTCATCAGCCCTTCATCCCATTCAACTGGATGAGATCTTCTCTCCACCTCATTGGACTCTTGTGTTAATGAAGTGTTGCAGGAATCATACTTTGAAACAAACTGGGCATCATACAAAATTTGACCACAATCAAAACAGTTAACCAATGAATAACCCAACTCTACTGAATCCCTTGGGAGAAACAAATGGTGAAAATGAGCATTTCCCAAACGTTCAATAAAACTGAATTTTTCATTGGAACATGATCTACAGTATGAAGCACCGCGAATTGTTACGAAATTAAACTTTATGCAAACATACAGTTTGTCGAAGTTTACAATCATTATTGCTTACCTTAGATATAGGTAGTTTTTTCTAGATGGAGAGAGTCTGCAAGCTGGCACACATTTGGTAGAACGGTAATAGTGGATCGCGGACAATCACTTTTATAGGACCAAAGGAGATTAAAAAGACAAAAACAGATATGATAAAATAGTTGCAATCAACTGGTTGTTGCACATGAGAGTTTTCTATGAACACTGGTATTTATTTCAACAAGTGTTCGAACCTTCCGATTATTTCTTATCGCCCCCCGTTTTGATGAGATAAAAAGTAAAGTTTTACGGTTGTTTAAATAGATTAGACGAAAGATACGTGCATGAATCCCTATAAACCTCGGAAGTAGGTGATCTCTTGGCCTCTGTGCTAGAAGCAGCAGGATCGAGAAAACATTATCAATGATTAGATAACTAGATGGTATGAGGAGTGAATCCGAATTTAATTCTCGGAAATACGTGACCTCTTGGCCTGTGTGCCAGAAGCAGCAGAATTAAACTGCTAGTAACGGATACCTACACCGCAAAATCTTCAGAATACGTTCCTACCATGTTCTAGCGAAATGAGTGTCAACCATTTTGATAGCACTCAAATTTGAAAGAAAAAATAATTTATTCAAATGGTCGTAATTTACTGTTCAATCGGTGTATTCAAGGAAAGTTGATTCTTTTGCCATTTTATATGGAAGTGGGTCAAGTTTCGGTTTTGAAGACACAGTTGAATTCATTTCCCCGGATTGTCTCTTCACTTATACACGACTTTTGAGGTCTTTCGATTCCATTGGTACTTCAGATCCGGTTGGTACGAAAGCTCCCAGTGTTCCAGTTTGGCTTCAGAAAATATGGACCGCTTATGGATCTGGTTCCGCTATAACTCTTCAATGTCTGGCGCAGGCGTACCCGGTTCCAAAATTTAGGTAATGCTCATAAATTGTAATGATAAATGATTTTTGCAGGATATATGTACAATAATTACAATGTACTCCATCAAATACGGAAAAATTATATTCCTTAATTTTTCTGAATCGAAACTGCAATCTAGGTAAATTTTTCTTGTCCTCTTAGTTCCTCTTGGATCTCCACCTGCTTTTCTTAAAAGATCATCCCTTTACTTGGCGAGTAATACATTATGCTTTCTCTAGAGTTCTAAAAATATCGTTCCCAGCTCACAACCGTGTACCCAACATTCATGTTGTACATCAGGTTATTAGCTTAACTTAATGGCCACGGTAAAATGTTATAATTTTTTGGGGTGATTTGACCATGTTGAACCATTAGAACCATTGGGCAGCAAAAGCCCTACAGTTCCTGCCAATAACCTCTTCAACGGAATCAAAGGAATGGAAGGACGTGTTGTGACAAGTCTCTGCGAAGCCCAAGGATACCCTATTCCATCATTCAGGTACACGACAAGGATTTGCTTCCTCCCGTTTGCCAGTTTCTCAACATTCCAAAATTCTATCCTTGAATTTTCGGATTACGACGTTTTTATGCAAACTTTATTTCCATTTTAAGGGCTTTTTCATACGGCACAGATTAAACTCAGCTATTACTAAGTTAAGTTTACATCAAAGATCTTGTGTTAAAATCCATCTTTTAATTGTTTAATGTCCTTTATGAGGTCTGACTGGTCTTCATGGATAACAAACACTGCGAAACCCATTTCAAAATAGGTTCGAAAAATGCTAATCTTGGAAATTTACCTACTAGTGCACTAATTGTTATAACATATTTTGAATTGTTAGCAACCAGCCGGTGCGAAGATCGTTGAATGTTTCAAGGGTTAGTTTCCATGTACTTAGTTACTAGATCGAAGTTGAAAGAAAATTTCGTAGCACATGGGACTTTTTCGCTTTTAAATGCCGAAAAAGAGCGCACAACAATAAAAGAAGAAAGAAAAGAAGAAAGGGGGTCTTGGAAAATTCACATTCTGAAAACCAGTGGCATGTTCTCATTCAGAAAACTTGTGCACAAGTTCGCATATATGACGACGGTAACACTCGGGACAGGAAGTTTTGCTGAATTATCATTACAGAGTTGAAATAAATTGAAAAACTTGAAAGTTTTCACTAGAATTATAAACACAGAATAAAGCGCAAGCAAAACTCATTGATCTTCGTTTTTTGGCAGCTAACATTTTAGTAAATTTCCATTTTTTATCAAATCCATCAAAGTATCCATCACTAGGTATATTTATATAATTAGCATAAATTTATGGTTTGAACCTATTCGAAAATGCGTTTTCCAGTGTTTGCTGTTTATGAAGAGCGTTTTAACCTCCTTCAAGGCCATCAAACAATTCAAAGTTGGATTATAACACAAGAGCTGTGGGAAAATATCTTATGCGAGGCTTCATACTTTTTCCTCAAAATGTATTCAACCTTAACCGGTTCCATTTGTTTTGTTACGAGCAGTTTTGTGTTCACCGTTAAAACTTAGGCATATCCAATAAGATTTCAAATAACTCGAAAACGAAGAGTTGCAAAATAGTTTTGAGTTTTGACGAAACCTAGGAAATCGGTTCCTAGCTTGCTGACGTTTTTTCTCAGTTGTCTCCCACAACACACCCTAAAGGCAGATACTTTTAATAGAGATAGTTTTGCATCTATTGGCTTGTCAATATGAATAACATGAGTAAATGACGGAAAGACATGAAATGTGTGGTTCTGAAATAACAACCATTGTTACTCTTCGGTCCAGCACCCTCTCAATCTCTTATTATGCCAGCCAGCTCTCTAGCCGCTTGAAGTTATCACCTTATTCTTATTACGCAATACAAGAAAGTTAATGTCTGTGGATTTCCTTAGATCCTCTTGGTAGTAAAGGCCCCACAATTCCTGTCAAAGACCGATTCAACCATATCAGCGGTTTGGAAGGCTCCTTCGTGACGAGCTTATGTGAAGCACAAGGATACCCTGTCCCATCATTCAGGTAGGTCTGGTTGTAGGTGGTTTTCCAAACATTATAGATTATTACAACATCGGATAAAGGTCACTCGGCGGATAAAAAATCTTTCTAATCTCGTCCCATCTCTCCTTCCCAACGGCACAGTGAAATAATTACCTATTTACATCAATTTTCTAATATATCGAAAAATGGTGACTAGGTCTGCAATGGGGTCACCAGTTAGGTATTGCGTGTATACTATTTCAAGTTTCCAGGTTCGGGGGAACGTTTTATCAAAATTCATAAAAGTATTCGTGCCAGGATAAGCAGGTTCCAGGGGTACCTTATCGTTAATAGGTAGTTAGGTACCTAATTTTTTCATTCGGTCTGAATATGAATATAATATTCACTTCTAGAGCCTTTGGGTAGTAAACCTCCAACTGTATCATCCATCTATAGACTGAATGCTATTGACGGAATCTACGGTAGCGTTGTCACCAGCCTTTGTGAAGCACAAGGATACCCAATTCCATCGTTCAGGTAGGCACAATCATATTCATATGTGCATTACAGTGCTTGTTCTATTACTATTCCACTCAATATTTTCATACATCATTACCGACAGTTAAAGCCCGTGGTTTTTGTGAAGGAAATTGAAAAAGGTCGTCTTTCGACGTCAAAATTCACAGTTCCGTTCATGATAAATTGATTATTTTTTCTAGGGGCCGCACTGTGGTTGCAAAATGGCTGTTTGCGGCCAAAACTCTGTATTTCCTTGCTACTTGAAGTAAAAAACCCCGAATTTTCCCTGAAAACTAATGTTTGCATATGGAAGGATGTATCTTAATGCCATTAATTTAGAGATTAAGAAATTATTGAATTTGACTTAGTATGTTAATAAAAACATCTGTACAGGGCCATACTACAATTCCATGAAATTCGTCTCAGGGCACATAACCGTGATCCCAAAATAGCAATTGCAATCCAGAAAAATTTGTCACGTGGCCTAAAACCTTTCTTAAATAGTCATTGTAAACAAGAAAAATTGTCACAATGTCATAACCTTCTTAAAATAATCATCGAACACCAGAAAATTTGACGAGAACTAAAAATCATTCTATTTAGTGATCCCTTTTTTGCCGGCAAATGTGGGATTAATTTGAAGGATTTTTAATGAGGAGTTCGAGAAAAATAAAATACAAATTTCCGCACTTTTTACAATATGGATAAAATGTGGGTGGAAAAAAACATACAAAATTACGGTTTTGGCTATGTAGCGCTAAAAATCATCGGGAAATTCTGGAAAACTACAGGCATAATCTATGCAATGGGTAAAAATTAAGATAACCAGCGGAGTTGACCCTTTCCCCTTTGATTTCGACGATCTTGCTTCGATAGCAGGTAACAATAATAGTAATAATCGCACCTATCAAGTGTTCTCAGGTGAACGGTCGGCCGCGGTCGTGTCTAATTCCTTTTTTGCTTTGACAAGCACATTTATGCGTGCACTCTCCGACCAGAATCACAGGGGAGGCTGGAGGAGTCCAAGTGTATAGCAATTTGAACGAGATAAACGTCTAACGCCAAAGTGAATGATCAAATTTTGCCTGCTGTTGAATATATTTTCAAAACTCATGGTAAATAAGAAAAATCCGTTTGTAAATTGATTTTTTTAACGGCGCGGCGATGAAAAGTATTTTTACACGAAATAACAAATCGACGATTGACAGTATACAGCTTATTGTTAGTATGTAAGTGAAGTTTATCTCCTGAAACATCGGCACTGACATCCTCTAGTGTAGTACTAAAAATGTAGGCAATCAACTGAGCCCATGAAAAGATTTGGGAAATCGGGGTTTTGGTCGCATTTTTCGGTTTTCGATTCGCAGCGGGCCAGGGGAATCCCATTGTTAAGCCTCATAAGGCCTCCTATATTTGCATCGCCAATGGAATACTAGAGCTTGGACAAAGTTAACTTTTGAAATGTATTTCCATCCCAAAATCAGGCTTAACTTTGTTAATTGGAACGCTCGTTACCTGATTGTTTATGATTTTCATAGCTGTTAACTGATTTACGCTATCTGACCCTATCCGTTAGGGGGAAAACGCAGAAAATATTCAACCAGTTTTGATGACTAATTGGAGATTGTGTGAAGGATGGCTCTTTACGTTTTTCAACTTCGATTGAGTTTGACTTGAAACGTGACTTTCATGAAAGATCTTTCCCTCATGGTCAACACGCCACGTTCCTCCCGTACACATAAAATAGTGTTTTGATGGGATTCTACGATCTGGACGACGAAACAATATCTTCCATATCTAACACCAACAACTAATTCAGATCTCTCCTGTTAGTAGTTGTTCACTGTACAAGATAATGTCAGATTCAGACGACGTGTCTGAAAGCTTGTAGGCGTTACTTAAATTAGTCCCTCCGCCTTTGTGATTTCTTAGACAGTCATGGTGCAAACCGCTACTCTCAGCTTTGTCGATTTTTGAAAATCATGAATGAAATTTGATGCTGCAGTTTACCGAATTAAAATAAACATACTTGATTTAGCTTCTTGGGGTACACTATTCCAATAATTCGTTGCCAACATTCTTATCCACAGTCGTAGAAATAATTATATAATTGTTCTTCTTCGTCCTTTATTTTTACCTCTGTTTGTTTGAATATAAGAGCCTCTTGGCAGTAAGGCACCAACTGTTCCTGCTAAAGACTTGCTTAGCGCGATCAAAGGGAAACAAGGTAGCGTTGTCACTGGCCTTTGTGAAGCTCAAGGATATCCGATACCCTCCTTCAGGTAGTGCATCGTTCAAATCTATCTACACATAATTTATCTATTCCCAATATAACTATCGACTAAGCTCTGTATTGTTTGCGAATAGTTTGTTCACATCTACATAGTTCTCTTGTGAAATGAATTGATGTCAAAAACTTCCTTAATTGAAGTTATTCGAGTATGTATACATTCGTAGACCAATACATTACAATTTGAAGGAAATGCTAAATTTCTCATAAAACTGTTTAGTTCTAAAATTAATTCAATGTTCCACATGTTCATTAAATTCATTTTTCGGGGTACCCTATTCCGATATACACGTTAGTAGCGTTCTCGTTTTCAAGAACATGCTGTTTTTGTGCATAAATGTTTATATAATGTCAGAGCCTCTTGGAGGAAAAGGACCCACCGTCAAAGACAGGGGCAAGTGGATTGACGGACTGGAAGGGCGAACCGTCACTAGCCTCTGTGAAGGACAAGGATACCCCATTCCGTCTTTCAGGTATAGCAATTAATGATCCCCTACTGTCTACCCGCTATAATGATTAGATAGGCTGCCTTCTCAAACAGGTGTTTAATATGACAAGATTCATATTCAAATGTAGAGAATAATGATCACTGCCCTGAGTCAATTCATATACATTGTGAACAAAGGATGAGCTACCGAACACCGGGTCTGTAAGGCCTAATTAGGTTGAAGAAAAAATCACTAAACTACTATCATGTTTCTTCAAGAAGTAGGGAATCGATGTTAGCGTATCAAAATCCAAAACAGGTTAATTTGGATTGAAGAGTTCGGATGTATTCACGGAAGTGGCGATTTTCATCAATAAGAATAGTGAAGAACGAATTTGAAAGAGAAGCAAGTCGATGTGAAATGGTTCAATGCCAGACCCAGAGGGTTCAGAAAACCGCAGGGTCGCTCCTACGTGGGCAAGAGTGTAAACTACTATCATGTTTCTTCAAGAAGTAGGGAATCGATGTTAGCGTATCAAAATCCAAAACAGCTTAATTTGGATTGAAGAGTTCGGATGTATTCACAGAAGTGGCGATTTTCATCAATAAGAATAGTGAAGAACGAATTTGAATAGAGAAGCAAGTCAATGTCAAATAGTTCAACCACGTTGGTGAACTAGATCTAAATGAGGTAAGAAAGAGCCACGACTCTTCCAAGATTACTAGTCTTGGGGAACATTTTGACCAAGGCTGAAGGCAGTGGCTGAAATCCCTCAATTGTCTTTTGATAAGGAAATTGGTTGTCATCGATCTAATTAATTACGCGACTATCAAGATCAGCTTGAATGTCTGAAGGATTATTTTCCGGAATGAAGAATAATATAGGCCCGTGAAACTTGGGTTCCCTTGAGGAACACTTCTTAAAATTCTTATTAGGGATTGATGCCTTTGGTACAATTGTTGTTGACTCGCCAAGAGGATCAGCTTTGTCAGTAAACTTCCACTGAACCACTGCAAAGCAACCAGTATGTTGATGAAAGGCTTGATTGAATGCTTTCGCACATTATGCGTCATTCATCATATGGCGACATTTTTCGTCAGATTTCAAAAATCACTGCTTTACATGATTCGATTTTGCTGAAAGTCTGCCTTGAAAGAAGATGCGGTTCAATATCAAAATCTCTTTCTAAAAGCTTGCCCATAAAAGTAGAGATGCACAGTCAGTTACTGTTCACATTTAGTGAATCAACTTATTCACAAATATTAATAAGTAACCAAATATCACTTCAATCGCGGGGCAAAGACTGAAATATTGAAGGTGTCCAAGAGTTTAAGTTACTTTTCCAAATTTTCATTCAAGTTAATTTCTTGGTTCTTTAGTATCCACCAATGTTCGTTTCGCCAATGTACTCGTAAAGCACTGCTCCGTTCCAGAGATGCCTAGGAACTGAATTCATGATAAAACAGGGGTACTCTATTTTCAACAATACGTAAAACGATGTTTTGAGGTGATTTAATAAAGTTTTTTTGAAATACCTTTTCGAAAAACATAATTTGTGTCAATTCAGAACCACTCGGTGGCAAAGGGCCAACCGTGAAGGACAGGATTAAGTGGATCAGCGGATCGGAAGGATCTTTCCTGACCAGTCTCTGCGAGGCTCAAGGCTATCCAATTCCATCGTTCAGGTACACGTCTTTATTTCGCTCTTATCCTGATGACATAGATTAGCCATATAAATTGAGGGGCTCGAAATCGACATGGGAGTATATTCCCTACCTTTCTCCTGTGGAAGCTAAAAAGAGCTATAACTCAAGTCTTCCAGTTCAAGTCCCACAGTTGCACCGTCAGTTCTTTTAATACTATTGACACTAAGGCCTTACACGGAAACCTCAAAGTACTTACTAACTAGAAATCAGAGTTGTTAGGAAAGTAATTCGATTACCCATTACAAATTCCAATTACTTTTGAAGACAGGTAATCGCGATTACCATTCCAATTACTGTAATGGTAATCGAAAAAACGATTCCTTTTTCCGATTACAAGTAATGGAAATCGAAAGAAAGATTCCTTTTTCCGATTACAAGTAATGGTAATCGAAAAAACGATTACCACTATTTGTAATCGGAAAAAGTAATCGTTTTTCGATTACCATTACAGTAATCGGAATGGAGTACTGGTAATTCGATTACTTTTTTTAATCCGATTACTACAATCGTAGAATGCGAATTTGATGCCACAATGATAGATGACACAATGTTATCTATTTAATATCGTATAATACAAATGAGAGACTCTCCGGGCAGATTGTTATTGTTATAAAATTTTTGAGAGTATTTAAACTAGATTGTCATTTTTCTTTGAACCTTGCGTCTTAAACGCATCAAACCTGTAAGAATACATCCCCCATGGAATGGACCCGGTCTGGAAAATCTTTATTTTCTGTAAAAAGTGTTTTCCCTTTTAAATCGACTTGTTTTTTGTAAGGAATGAATAAAACTCGGACATAATTATAAGTAATCGGAATGACGATTACTTTTTCCGATTACAAATAGTGGTAATAGTTTTTTCGATTACCATTATTTGCAATCGGAAAATGTAATCGTTTTTTCGATTACCATTACGTGTAATCGGAAAAAGTAATCGTTTTAACGATTACCATTACAGTGATTGGAATGGTAATTGCGATTACTTCTGGAGTAATTTCAACCCCAAAACTTCGGATTTTCAATCTCCTTTTTAGTGAAATTGTTACTAGCCAAATATACGTCATTACAATGAAAGTAATCGGAAAATTATTCATTCCTCAAAGTAATGATTACATCTCAACTCTGCTAGAAATAATGATAAAAAATCGAACTAATAAAACGTGTAGGAAAGTTGCAATTGATTGGTTTGTCTGATTTTATCACTATATCGTTTCATGATACCTACGGCAATTACGTTCAGAAAATTCACGTTCCCTGAAATACCCGGAATAATTATTGACTTGCGCTATTCCCTTCAATCCCTGGAAGTGTCATGGACATTTCCGTTTTCAAAATGTGATCGGATACTTCGAAATAAAATTGCTGTTTTCAAACAGGAATAATTGATCGAAGGCTTAACGAATTTCGCAATTATTTTACCCTTTGAACTTAGCCCTGAAGTGAATTTGGAAATGACACATACATCATAATTTCATTAACTCGTTTTCACTTTTTCCCTAAATAAAAATGAAAGTAATTTCAATAACGTGTCTATTTTTGTTAAGAAAACACCTTATTTCGAGAACATTTGGCTCACGACAGGGGGTCTAGTCGGAAAAGTAAGGACTCGGATGCTTCCGAAGGTGTCTATTGGGGTACCAATGTTTCAGATCCGATTGGAAGTAAAGCTCCGAAATTTTCTATCGCTTCCAAAATATCTTCCGTTGAAGTCCTTCAATCCCAAGCGTTCTCCCTCATGTGTCAAGCTCAGGGTTACCCTATACCCAAAACCAAGTAAGTGGCGTTTGTCAGTATGAAATTTGGATGAAGCTGTTGAGGAATATAATTATATCGCCCAATCCTGCTGTTAATGTTTAAACGGAATCCTACCTGCATATTTTGTGTTGTCGCTAACGAAACTCTTACTATTACAAGAGAAGTCGCTGTTTTGGAGAATGGGATGGGAGTTATTGGATATTATTTTTGTCTAATGAGTTGATCACGAGGACATGCATATACCTTTCATTCCATTCTACGAATTGTGAATGAAAAAATTGGGGATTAAGTAAATCTAACAAGATCCAAAAATTACCGTGACACTGCTTTTTTTTTTTTTTTTTTTTTTTTTTTTAAACTAAATATTGAGATACTAGTCTACTTACAATAGTTTGAAGATGAAAATGAGTCGATTGGTTTCACCCTCATCCATATAATTAATACATCATTGGAGTAACTCATTCCTTACACATTTACATTGCCTATAACTTTCCTAGAAGTCAATGGAGTCGTTCTAGAAAAAGTATTTGTAAACTCAGCAAGATTTTCGGGATACCAGAAACATTCTCAACCTGGAGTTTAATCAACCCATTTTTTCCGCCGTGTTGAACTATTTAGGGAAAACTTAGACATGAATGTATAAAGTGTTAATACTTGTTTGGTCTCGAACAATGTATGAAATACATACAAATAGTGTATAAGAAGAATAGGTAAATTAAATTTTAAGTTTAACTGAAATGCTAGTTTTAAGGATCGGAAAAGTTCTTTTGTGCAAATATATCTATTAAATCGCTGAATCTTAGGAATTCCGCTCTCCGAGTTTATTGTGTCCGCCATTCTCAGATGATAATAGCTTCGTCCACATTCCCGACTTTGGATTTTATTGCTTAATATAAATTCACAAATTGATCCGGCTGTAGAAGTGAGTTCGTGTAATGCCTATAGAATCCTTAAGAAGTGTGGTTTATGTTCATTTGATCGTTTATTGTTCTTAAGAACCCGTTGGTGCTAAGGCTCCTACTTTGTCGTCTGACGTGAAATGGAGCGGCATCGAGCGGTCCTTCGGACAAAATTTCGGGCTGTTGTGCCAAGCTCAAGGTTCTCCTACTCCCAAATACAGGTACCGCATTTAGATTTTCAAATTGAAATTTCCATTCAAATCCGCTCCAAAACAAAGGAGAAGCTTATTAATTCGCCACGCCTTGATAGTCTGTTAGTCGTCACTCCAACCATAATCATTGTGTTTGGTTGAGTGTTTATTCAAATTATGATTTTCAAACAGAGCCAGTTGGCACCAAAGCTCCTAACATAGGGGACGAGTTGAAGTGGAATCGAATGATTAAACAAGAAAAATCTACGGCAGTCATGTTTTGCTCAGCGCAGGCCTATCCCATACCATCATTCAGGTAACTTTATTATTTTTTAATGAAAGAGAGAAATTGGTTCTAGGTACAATGTTAATCAAGCTCCTCTAAAAGTCTGTTAATAACCTAAGGACTCTGAGGCACTTTTATGTAGAAGACGAATGTGGGATTATTCTATGAAAATAATCATCAGAAAAATGAATAAATAATTTAATTAAGTTGAAAAAAAGCTCCACTACCATTTTTTCAGCATAGCTGTCGATTGTGAATTCGTCTAAATGAGGGAAAACTTGTTTCAGGTTTACTAATTGTTTTAATTTCTTCCCGCCTGGAATGCTAACTGTGGATACAGTTAAAAGCCTCGCTTTTAAATGAAAATTGTCACACGTCAGTAATTTTTTCTGATTATACCAAGGTCACGTAAAATACCCTGGTTTAGCACTTATTTGAAAACAAAAATCAATCAAAATTGTTGATTTTCACGGACATGTAGCGATTATGAAAAATCCCTGCCCAGATTCTTAGATCCGTCGACTCTTTAGTCAGATACATACATACGGAGTGTAGATCTTCAGTAGCCATGATAGCTTGCCTTATCCATAACTATTTATTCATACCTCGTTATTTGTACCATTATATATAATTCCCGAACAGAACCGCTGGGTTCCAAAGCTCCCAACGTAGGATATGAAATGAAGTGGAAGATGATGGCAGCGCTGGAGAAATCGACCGCCGTCTTGTTCTGCACGGCTCAGGCTTATCCTATCCCAACTTTCAGGTAAAAATGTGGTTGACCTTATTGTCTATTGACAGACTGTGTTTTAACCAACAAAGATCCCCAACTGCCGCTGGTCCAGATTTTCGGGGTAAGGTCCGTAGATTTCATGTAGGGAATAACACAATACTGGAACGTACTTGATAAAGCTATACCTTTTTAAATATTGATTTTAAATATCGTAGGAGTACTTAGAACTGGTTATGAAAGTCAGGGGAATACGTGCTTAAAAATCAAAACGAGTTTACCCAGAAATTTTTATAGTGATCGGGAAGTCAAAAGGAAGCAACTCCGTGGCTGAAGACCCGCTAAACCTGAGCTTAAGGGTTCCGTCAATAATAAGTGCCTGTATAGAGAAACATTATATTTATAGGTAAATGAGCACGCCGGCTAGACGTTTACTAGAAGTAAGTGGAGGATATAGTCAAGTTTAGGCCCCACTAATCCCATTTCCTAATTTCCCTATGGAAAGTTATGAGCTAGTACATACTGATTGCTTACCCACCCTCTTTTGTTTTGGTCTCTAAAAGGAAACTAATGCTATGCCAGCCCCGTTAGTACCGTCAGTAATCTTGCGAAATAGTTGTTCAACTAATTGAAAAACTATTAAAACCCTTTTTCCTATTCGTACAGAACCGTTAGGCTCCAAAGCTCCAAACGTAGTTGACGATTTGAAGCTGAGAATGATGGTTAAACGAAAGACCTCTTCAGCTGCCTTGTTTTGCTCTGCTCAGGGTTACCCAATCCCAACGTTCAGGTAACGGTACTATTATTACTCTTTCTATCATATTTTTCTACTTTGCAATGGCACCTAGATCCTATGGGTGTGAAAGCACCTACAGTCCATAATGAGGGGAGCATTACTACCAAACATGCAGGCATAGGATTCACCATACTGTGTCAAGCTCAAGGTTATCCAGTTCCGTCATTCAGGTAAGTGGCATGAAGCGTACAGTCTCCATCCTAAACTTTTCTCTTGAATATTCGTTCCGCCCGGGTATTGCTGATAACTGATTTTCAGGCGATGAGTCCATTTTGATCAGGTAGGTATACAACTTCGTTGATTAGCTTGAGTGGTATGAAGTTTCTTCGTAAATATGAAGTTTCAAACTTGTTCGCTAACATCATTCCATCAAAAGTTTTACTACAAGCACAAAACCGTATCAGACAGAAACCCGGGCTCCAATTGAGTGCCGGTATTTACGGATTGAAAGACAGATCTTCGTGGGAGTGTCTTGCATGTGTTTGGATAGTTTGTGACCCTTGAAGGGTAGTGAAACGTGTTTTTTCTGCTGAATCACTGCATCGAGATTCCAAATGACAAAGAGATAGGAATACATTTATTCACCATCCTCAAATTGAAGTTATCAAAAGTCATCTTCAATTTAATGGCAATCAAGAAGTTATAATGAATTGTTGCAAAATTCAAGCCACCACACACTGATGTGAGAAAAGTAAAGGAGGTTGAGTCATTCATCACTGGACTATTGAAACCAACATATAAAACCCATGGAAGTCAAGTCGATCGTCATTGACTGATTTTGTTGAATGGATAACATAATCACTGTAATTTCGTTTGTCAAGTTTGTTGTCTTCAACAAGAAGTAATGATTAGCTCCAAACTGCTTAGCTGTTGACTGCTGTACAGGAACCCAAAAGCCTAATAACGAAGTAAGCCAACACCACCCAATATTCTACTCTACCTACAACCGAAATCCTGAAAGATAGCTGTGAGTTAGTCCCGTAGGCAGGCCACAGAGATCAGTCAACGAAAGTCAACGTCACAGAAGTTAGTTTGTTCTACCGATGCAATACACTTCAAGTTATTATTAAAACAAGAAACTTAGCCATCACTCTTTCGATGTTTAAAGTGGGATCCTCAGAATATGACACACAGTAAGCAGCATCCAGCTAGCTCTGTAATTAACGTCAGCTACCAAATACCTAATTTGTGTTATTTTTATCATGCAATGTCTAAGATAATCTAGAAGTGAAATATATGTATTTTTGTGAAATAATTTCAGATTTTAGTTAGTTAGTATTAGTTCTCTGATGTACAAATTAGTTTAAACTGTTCATTGCCTGTTAAAACTTGTCAGTAAAACATATACCTACCTATCTTCCTAAAAAAAAAATAATAATAAAAATAAAGCTATTCCGTAAAGCTGAGTTTGCTGATATTTTATTGCCCTCGCTCCTTTTCTTTCGCTCAATAATTTTGAGAAACTACATAGGACCATTTTTTGTGTTTCTAGGTGGTACAAGTTCGTTGAAGGAACCGCAAAGAAACAACCTGTTGTACTGAGTGACCGGGTCAAGCAAGTCTCTGGAACCCTCATCATCAGGGAAGCCAAAGTGGAAGACTCCGGCAAATATTTGTGCGTCGTGAACAATTCTGTTGGTGGAGAGAGTGTCGAAACCGTACTGACCGTCACTGGTAAGTAAGAACTAAATTGACAGGCTTAGTTCTTTTCGTAGTGATCGAAAATTGAAAAATGATGTTCGCAGTATTCAGATAGCTCTGTCAGTACCCTTCTACGACAAATCAGGTCTACTTCTGCCAATGGAAGATTGAATTGAGAAAAACCGATTCCTATTCAAATCAAACAACTATTCTTGTCCCACTTTCTTATTTCTACTGGTATGAGGCGATAAAACAAAGGACGTCATCTACACATTTCATAAATTGCTGAGATGTAGAATTAGGGTTCGACTTGTATTTTGTAGACAAAGCTAAGGAATTCTTTTTCGCTGGTGAAGTCTAAGACCAATATTTTTTCACGGAGATCGAAGAATGCTTGTCAAGTAAATTTGTCAATGGTTTTGTAGGTGACACTGGAGTTAATGATAAACGTCGATCTGAAACTCTTGTGAACTACCAGATCACTTCTATTGCTTCCAGATCATAGATGTTGATAATATGTAGCAATACCAATGAATTTGTATTGACAGATTTAATTATTCATCAAACATTCTCTGTGCAAGAGATGTAAAATATTGAAATTGTAGATTGGAATTTGAACCGTGGAAAACAAAAAACTGCTAAAAAGAAAACTTTTTGCAACTTACAATTATCAACTGAATTTTGTCGCCACCGAATACAAATAATTGAACATAACTTTTTCTAAAGTCATTAGATCAGAAAAACAGCTTTTGAAAACGATAACTTCAATATTTCAAGCTCCAATCAGAAATCACTGAATTTGAAGGGATATTGAAGTTTCCAAATGTATGAAACTCATTTTCGCTGTGTTTCAAAGGTGGAGTACTAAACCAATTTATTCCCCTTCTCATATTTCTAACTTCATGTATTTATGCTGTTTTCATATTGAAACCAACAATTTGGGGGACGCTAAAACAATTAGTTACCTACTAACTACCTAAGTGTTGTAGTGTTGGCTGGTTGGCTCTTTACGGTTCATTATGCCCACAAAATGAGTTACGTGAGTTTGATCTTTTACTCAAGCTTTCAAACATCCATCATTTGTCAAAAAGACAAAGCTTGCGTATAACTAGACCAAAATCATGAAACAGTTATGAAAATCTGCGTTAGGAAGTTAATTAAAACTTGACATGTTCTTTAGGGCCTCATTTCATTTGTAGGATACCAATTTTACGATAATAGTTTGTGCAGCTTGTCAAGTAAGTACTTAATTATAGTTGGTGTTCATTTTAGAAATCCTAGTAGGAATCCTGATAATCAGACTGATTTTAGATGGCGGGAATACATGGGGAAACTTCCTATTCAAGTACTTTATAATTCGTAAAAAAATAGTTTCAACTTTTCGGTGAAACTAAGATAATGTTACATGTATGCATATCACAATATTTCTAAGAGTGCTTGTTGGGTGTTTTGTTCAAACGGTTTGACTGATTGTCGAATCATTAACACTTCCCGAAAACTATAAAAGTTGTATTTTCGTCTCAGCTCCTCTCGTAGCTGGCGTTGAACCAACCGTTCAAACCGTTGACTTTGGAAGACCAGCTCTACTCACCTGCAACTATGAAGGAAACCCAGTGAAAACCGTATCGTGGCTCAAAGACGGAAAGGCTCTACCAGGACAGAATGGCGCTATTATGAAGATCGACTCAGTCAAAAAAGAAGACAAGGGAATGTACCAATGCTTTGTTAGAAACGAACAGGAAAGTGCGCAAGCCAGTGCAGAGCTTAAACTTGGAAGCCGGTGTAAGTTGAATCGTCTCCTTAGTTAGTTTCCTTTCAACCCTTCCCTTATTATTTTAGTAACTTTAATAATTAATAATTTACATCAATCTATAATTGATGACGTATTAATAATTCACTCTCAAACACAAACTTCTCAAATCTCTTTTTCAATCAGTGTTTGAGAATGAAAATGAATAATTCATGCCCTAAAACCAGAAATTTTTTTTTCAGTTGAACCACCTCTGATTACTCAAGGATTCCAATCTGAAACGATCCAGCCTGGGCCATCAGTCTACTTGAAGTGTGTTGCTAAAGGGAACCCTACACCAGAAATAACATGGTCCCTTGATGGGAAGAAACTTGCAAGCGCTGACAGGTGAGGAAAGAACTGTTTTCTCGGTGCGAAGGTTAATTAAAATGTGTAAGGTGCCTTGAGGTTTAACTAAGTCCAAATAGTTACCCCAGCTACAGTAGGTATATTGAACCTAGAAACGGAATATTGCCACATTTAATGGCCGTTGACCAAATAACCACTCTTTGTTAGTAGTGTCACTTCTAAACACAGAAGCATACTTATGAATTAACCTTTCAAACTCTCAGACTTTAATAGATAAATAGGTAGTCAGTAATCAGTGGTCTGGACGTTGTCAATTACTTTTGTTTCGCAACTTTGTGCTGCTCAAATTCCGTACTAACTAGTTGGAATCTTTTGAAGCCTAAATCTCTCTCTTATATCTGTATCAAACTGTGTGCTCAATGAATATGAATTGTACTTCATAGATTGTGTACAAACACTTCCAAAGCCAGACTCAATTCCTGGCATTCTGTCACATTGGTTTTGCTCTTCTACAGAAGTACTAACATACATCATATTTGATTGCTGGGTTGTCTGCGCAAGTCGTCATAAAGTACTCATTTTCTTCACTCCAAAATCTAATTTCTTCGGTATTTACGTTGAGATTTCTCTCTCAAGCTTGAATTTAGCATGTATACTCCTTATGACTTTTACCTGACAGTGCGTTATCCCCATATCAGTAGGAGGCTCCTAAAGCTAATTTCTGTGCGATTTACACTTTCGAGCTGCTAATTAGTTCGTAGACTCCTTAGGACGTTAACTTAACAGTGAGTTGGCATCAGATCAGCTGATAGGCTCCTAAAGCAATTTCTACACTGTATATTCCCAAGCTGCAATTCAATGTAGGTCTTTTACCTGACGATGCATAAGCTCGAGATTGGCTGAGAGACTCCCAAAGCTAATTTATAAGCTTTGGCATTTTTTGACATGAGGGGACATGATTTTTATTTATTGGTTAATATAGGAAATCCCCGGATTTGTGAATGTATGAATCTTATTAGGTTACTAGAATACATTACAATTGCAATAATATGAGGCGTAGTAATACATAACTGGGTGGTAGGAAATTGGGGTTCCTTGATATCTTGTTCACCGTTCTCATACGAATTAATGAAATACCTGTGTCTAGTTGGGTTCACAGTCGAATATTTCTAGGTCCGGTTTTTAGTGTATTAACTGCAATTAAAATATTTCTCGTCTATTGTGAGATTCCGCTACCATCTTTTTTGGTCGAGGATCATATCCCTAAGTATTTCTAGACAAACGACGGTAGTTCAGCAGAATTGAAGGGCAACTTTTAGAGCTGTAGGAAGTGAATGATGAGATTAGCAGGTCGCTTGGGGAGAATCTTGGAGAATACGGTAAAAACTTATGTAGAAGTGCCTGCAATTGAGAACTTTTTAAACGTCATAATAGAAAAAGTACTGCATATTGAGCTCTATGGAGAGACTTTGAACTTTCTTGTTCTCGCTATCAGCTAGAAAATAAGGCCTTTTATCAGGCGAGAGGCTCCTGAAGCAATTTCGACGCTATTTAACTCTCAAGCTGCAATTTTTTTTAATGTATTCTCCGTATTTAATTATTTATTAAAGATCACCTTTCTTACTGAACCCATGGTCTGGATCATGAATTGTATTGATAACATCATCGTTACATTCGATACTTGGACGTGAGAAAATTTGGTTTTTATTTATTGGTTGTAACACAAAAAAAGGTGAACATTTGATGATCGTTTGTGTGCTTTTAACTTTTACTTGCCGATGATGTGATCGTCCAATTGTCAACTTCTTGTAGAATAAATCAAATTTATTGTGAAAAGGCTTTAGAGATGGGATATAAAAATAATCAGTCATCATCAAGAATATTTTCTTCTGGTGAATTTAATTTCTAGTTAACTCTCACTGCGAGCCACCTTAATAAAATTCTTGTTGATTATTCATCATGTGGTCGTCCAATTGTCAACTTCTTCAAGAATAAAATCAAATTTATCTTGGAAAGCGTTAAGAGATGGGATATACAAATAATTAGTAACTAACATTCAAGAATATTTCCTTCTGGTGAATTTAATTTTAGTTTCTTTCACTTCAAGCCACCTCAATAAAATTCATGTGGATAATGAAGTGCATTAATCCCATGCAGTTTTTACTCTCCTTTGCTTTGCCAATGAATGATTCATTGCTTTAAAATTGTTTGGGCTTTCAGGATTCATGTTGGACAGTACGTTACTGTTAGTGGAGATGTGGTTTCCCACATGAACATCACTTCTGCTCAAACGAACGATGGAGGTCTCTACAAATGTGTTGCGAGCTCGAAAGTTGGAACCGTCGAACACGCCGAACGACTCAACATTCACGGCTTGCCCTACGTCAGGCCCATGGAAAAGAAAGCTATTGTTGCTGGGGAAACTCTGTTCGTCACCTGCCCCGTTGCTGGATATCCTATTGACACAATACAGTGGGAAAGAGGTTGATAATGTTCTATTCTACTGTTCTTTATCAAATTCAAGATCATTTTAATAACTTGCTCAGTACCATCTTGAAAGAAAGTAATAGGTCTTTGGTCAGAAGACGATTATAATATGGACCAGGTATCAGGTGAATGAGAATAATTAATCATATATTTCAAGTATCCATTGAGCTGGATGCCATCCCACCACTACCTTCTATACCAAATAAAAAACGGAGTAACATGGAACGTTGTCTATATTTCCACGAAGTAAAGAGTTACACTGTTAAATCGATGTCGACGGTTAGGTCATCATCAGTCACAAATATGAACTGAAAGTAAATCACAGAAAGCATATCTTATATAGGATCAAGTGAGAGGAGATTGAAATCGATTGAGGAGATTTTGAGGATTGAAATATTTCCTCAAAATATTTCACCATTATTGGGTTCTTTCTTGCAATAATCCGCCTCTCCATAATGATACTATTTGTGCCCCTTTCACTTTGTAAGCCTTGAGTGGCATTGGTTGGTCCTCCCCGCCCCTTTCACTTCCTTGAGCCAATAGGATTCAATCTCCTCCCACTTGATCCTATATAAGATATGCTTTCTGTGAGAGCATGTTTTGTTACTTTGTTCATGTTTGTTACTGATGATGACCTAACCGTCGAAATCGATTTAACAGTGTAACTCTTTACTTTCGTTGAAATATAGACAATGTCCATCTTACTCCGTTTTTTATTTAAAATGGGTTTCCACAACTTCGTTGCGAGTGACTTAGTCCGTTTCAATACCAACTTGAAATTCTTTTGGATCCCAGTTTATATCTAGTAGTGTATTAATATTATTGTACCTACAATAAATGTATTATTTCGTCAGGTCCAAGGGTTGACTGCAGGTTTCCTCTCTCATTAGACAGTTTAGACAATGGTATTTTTGTGTAATATTGCCCAGATCAGTTCATATTAAACCGTTTTGAATTTGAGACGAGCAGCGTAAACAACGAAAGGTGTGCTTTACGTACTGAGAAGTTTACTGGTACTAATCTTTACTTAAAAGTCAAAAAATATAAACAAAATTAAAATGAATATAATATGCATGAAATTGATTTTACTACTAGGTAGGTAACGCTCGTTTTCTTGAATCTATTTGTAATGTTTCAATTTGATTTGGAAAGCCGGTTTTTGTAGCCACATATTGCAATTGATTCTCTAATTTTGTTTTCGTTTTCTGCATAGATGGAAGATTACTCCCGATCAACAGGAAACAGAAGGTATTCCCCAACGGAACTCTAATCATTGAAAACGTGGAGCGATTGTCCGACCAGGCGACTTACACTTGCGTTGCGAAGAACACCAAAGGCTATAGCTCTCGAGGAACTTTGGAAGTACAAGTTATGGGTAAGTGTTTGACTTCCTTTTAACTTGCTACCTCATTTGTGTACATTTTCATCAGACAATTTTTGTCTCCAAACAAATATTAGGTATATATCTCAATTATGATAATGATCAAGTAATCTCCACTGCCGAGGAAAAGAGAGAAGGGACCACCAAGACGCACTATGAGGCCTTTGGACAGTGTCCTGCTTAAGATAGAATAATTTCTTTTGAAATTTAATATCAAACAGTCTCTTACACTGTAAAAGACTTGATACTCCCCTTGGTGATGTAATTTTTCTCTCAACTGGCCTAATAGTGTTCGAACGTGCCCTGGCAAATATTCTTATGCAAGCTGGACTCCTTATAATTCAACATATTGTGTTAACAACATATTATGTTTGTTCATAAAATAGCCCAATAGTAATTTATCGTGCTATAGCTGATAAAAGAAGAATTCATACTACTCTATTACTATTTTATTACTCCCCTCATAATCAATGTTACTTGATGTTATGGTTGGTATCTACCCATCACAGGAACGAATTTTCTTTAAAGTTTGCCTATCCCCATTGTGTACACCTCATCAAGTTTCAGTCTATGTTTTACTGTCTTCTCTTACCTATATCTAGTGTGAACTATACAACGTCTGATGAAAATGTAGATTTAATTTACTGTGATTATTTTGTGCCAGTGATAATCAAGGGGCCCTCTCGTAGGTTTGTTAGGTGGTACTTCCCAAGTACCTGTCATCGAATCTAACAAAAAAATCAAGGTATTCGAACGGTCTTTTAGGAAATTCTCTTGGTATCAATTTGTTCTTACCTTTCTTAATGATCTGTTTATTGACTGTACAATCAACAATCGCCGAATTAAATTTCATTAAGTAGACAGAAAAATAAAAACCTTAAGCTATTGAATTAGCTGTAGTTCCTATTCAATGATTCTCAATCATACTTTATTCTAAGTCACAGTTTGGAGGGTCCTTGATAGAGAATTAAATTTAAATTTTCCAAACTTATCACAGTCTACACTTAATATGATCCAGCATTTTCCAGCAGTCATTTAGTTTCAACTCAGTACATGATTATTGAAGAAGGGAGTTTAACTTTTTAGCTATTTGCTACATGATTTATAAAGAGTACCATGATGTTTGCCAATGTGTTGAAGGGAAATCATCTAATACAAAGGAGCATACTATACAGAGCCTACCTTGGCGTTAGGTTTTTAAATTGTTTTTGTCTCAGTTGTGTTTGAAGTTAGCTACCTACCTGATATGCTGCTTTAGTTTCATATATGGCGGAGTTGTCAAAAGTAGCAGTCATTCAATTAGACTTATAATGTTTATCTGGCAATTTCACGCATTCTTGAGTATTCATTCTTAATGATTAAGAATAATAGTCCTGTAAGTTTGTTTGGTACCTAAGCCAAACTTGTGAATTCGCTGTAGAAATGTTGAAAAAATACACCAGTATATTCAATCACTATCTTCAACCTCGATGGTCTTTGAAACGTCGGTAAGTACAATGTAGTTGAGATTACTTTAACACTTATTTGACATGTATATGTTTTTCTTCGTTATTTGAAGGTCAAGTAGATGATTGCCACCATTATCATTCCATTTACATTGGTGTATGTTGAACGTTTGTAGTCGCTCCCTCGATAACTCCCTTTCAATTTGACGGCCCCGTCAATGCGGGAGACAGTGTTCAGTTGAATTGTCACGTCCTCAAGGGGGATTCCCCCCTCAGGATCGAGTGGCACTTCCAGGGCGAAATGTCTTCCCACGCTATGGGCGTCCGAACTGCCATGTTCGGTGAAAAGTCCAACATTTTGGCCATAGACGCCGTTGGACCTGGGAACCGTGGTGAATACACCTGCACTGCCTCCAACTCCGCTGGTTCTGCCAACCATTCAGCTACACTTCTTGTAAATGGTGAAATTTTCTTAGGCTTCTTTCTCGTCTTGTGTCTGCTAGCTCAATATGTCTCGCCTCCCTGTTGCTGTAATCTCCATTCACAATCGCCATTCCTTCGAAATGCTAATTTTCTGTTAGATGTGCCTCTTTGTTATTAGAAACGCTCACGCCACTTAGTTTTTCTTCTTCACAATTTTTTGTTTAAATCCCCTGGTCCACATAGAACTGTGTCCAGATTTGAATGTTCCGTTTTATTTTTTATAATCATTCTTATTTCACGTTACGTAAGTCACTAGAAAAGTTTATTAGAACTCTTGGAAGCATATTATAATTGTGATTCCAAAGACACTACTTTGTGTCTGCAGTAAAGAACACTAGTTTCCATTGCCACCATTTTTTCATGAAAAATCACATTCATAATATTGCTTAAGGTGTCCTGTCACTCGTTGCTACACATATCAGACTATCTGGATTATCACTTGAGATGTTCATTTAATTGAATGAGGATATGGTTGGCAATGATTTGATTTCATTTCACTAAAAAAATATAATCGGCTCGTTTATCCAAGCACTCGATTGTACGAGTGTAATTAACAAACACTGTGATCACTTCAGTGAAGAAAACAATCACTTATCCCTAAATCTTCATAATATTAGTACAAAAATTGTATTCAGTACAAGTGTTTTCTATTGTAAAGCTTTCTTTGAATTAATATAATTCCTTAAATTGATTAATAATTATTTCCAATAGTGTTATTTGTTTGCTTTGAAATTAAAACCTCTGGAGCAGTTTGTGGACTTTTTTCTTGAATGTGCTAGGTATTTGAATTTTACTCTTTCTCTCTCCCTATGATCCAGTTCAAATAGTTGGCGAACATTCACAGCATTTTCTGTTATTTAGTTTTGCCACACATCAACCCTTTCTACGTTGATGACGAAATCTACAATGGCGATAGCGTGCAGCTCAACTGCCATGTTTCAAAAGGGGATAAGCCGTTGGTTATCACATGGAGCTTTCATGGTGAAGAGCTGTCATCTCACATGGGGATCGAAACGACTAAGCTGGGTGATAGGTCTAGCGTTTTGACTATAACCTCAGCAATGGCTGCCCACACTGGCAACTACACGTGTACAGCGTCTAATCGAGCGGGGTTGACGAGTTACACAACGGCTCTGCACGTGAATGGTACTTTCTATAGAGTGGTAGAAGAATGCTAGGTTTCGTATGGATAACTCACTTAAAATGCTTCCCTTTCAACCTATTACGATGATCCCATTCCCTTCTGCCCTCATTTCCAGACTAGGACTTCCTTGGTGTCAATATCTTCTTCGTATGATATTTCTCGTATTGCTGGATTAGTTGTTATCACTCCGCCAATGGTTCTTATGAAGCGATTAGATCGACCTAAGACTCCGAGAATAATAAACTTTGGGGTTCGCCCTTCTACACTATCCTCTGACATGGATATCTTGATAGTAAATGCATCCGGATCAGTTTCTACATCTTAGTACGAGTATTTCGTTATTGTAAACTTGGTCTCATACCTCATTCACCTGGGCATGTCAAGAAAATGTTCATTCAATGTCATTATCACTCATTCACTGACCCTTAGAAGTCTTTGATTTTATCCATGTTTCACTTTTTTTCAAACCTTGTTACTTTCAATCTTTATCAGATATTTCATTATCAGTTTTTAGTTATTGTTTATCTTGTATAATTTTGATTTCGTTATCCTGCATTAAACTCCTCTTCACTTCTCACAGTCAAGCCTTTCATATCGCCATTCACTTTCGAAGAGAATAATTTCGCTGGAGAAAGCGTTCAAGTCCACTGCTATGTCTCAAAAGGAGATTCTCCTCTTAAAATCAGTTGGAGTTTCCATGGTGAAGATCTCTCCACACACATGGGAATGTCCACGTCCAGAATAGGCGCTAGAACGAGCTTGTTGACCATCGACTCTTTGATGGCAGCTCATACAGGAAACTATACTTGCACTGCAGAAAATGCTGCTGGAGCATCATCCTTCACAACCGTTTTGATAGTATCTGGTTAGACCTTCAACCTGTCCTTTATCCAGCATGTCCCCTCCATTGACATTTGTGTACTTGTCGTTGATCTACTTTTAGAAAGCTTTTACGTTTTGTGTACTATCTTTCCAATCTATTGCGTTGATAAAAATCCAATCTTATCACAACTTTAAATTATCTTAGGATTATTTATTTTATCATGCCGAGGTATCAACAATTTATTTTCGTCAGCTTATCAGAATGTTTGATTATCCCGTAATTGTTTAGTGTTATGTCTTACATTTACCTGATTTGGCTCAATATGCTACCCAGTGATTCCGTAACTGATGTTTTGTCCTGATTCAAAGGTGATACGGTATGTAATTGTTTTCGAGCGTTATGAGCTTGAAAACATTCTAAACATTTGAGGCTCGATTCCACTATCCTGATTTAAGTGTATTACCTTAATAATTTTCTCCAATTTGAAAACTTGCCTTCCACATTCAGTGGTGCCTGTTATTACTCCCTTCTCGTTTGAAGACTTTGTTTTACGGGAGAGCTGTGCTAGTAAACGGGTTCGTCTCTCAAGAAGATCTCCCTTCTAAATCAGCGGGAACTTCCATGGAGAAATTCAGTCTTCCAATTGGGAAATCTCCATTTATAGAGCAGGGGAAAGAACCAGTTTGCTTACTATTGATTCTTTGATGGTTTGATTCTGCCATCTACGCGTGCATTGCAGAAAATCCTACTGGTTCTACTTCTTATATCTGCAGCCTTATTGTTGTTACTAAGAACGATAAGGAAAAATCGTTTACGTATCTATGTGACGCATCGTCTGGTTTTGGTCCTTCAATTTCATCTAAGCATAAGTTGTTAACAATGATTACTAACGACATCATGCAACTTTATTACTACAATTATTTCTTCAACGAATGATCCTTAATCCGCAAGTCTGACATCCTTATTAATCTGTGCAGTAAAACCTTTCATTACTCCGTTTGACTTCGAAGCGAAAAATTTTGCTGGTGGTGCAGCTCAAGTTACGTGCTTCGTCTCGAAAGGTGATGCTCCAATACAAATCACGTGGAGTTTTCACGGGGAAGATCTCTCTTCTCACATGGGAATGTCTACATCCAAACTAGGAGAACGTATGAGCATCCTCTTCATTGATTCCATGATGGCTGCACATTCGGGCAATTACACATGTTCCGCCGAAAACGCTGCTGGCTCCACTTCATATACAACTAATCTGATTGTTTCCGGTTAGATCCATTAGAGTGCAATGGAATAGGAAGCATGGATTCCATGGAAGTTTTATACTTTTCACTTTCTTCACTTACTTTTCTTGTGTCATTCTCCATTTCGCACCCAGCATCCTATTTAGCCTGTTCAAATTCATTGAATTTTTTCCCAATCCCTGGATAATACAGAATGTAGCTGGATCAAATATAATTGTTCTTATACAAACAACAAGCTTTTTATTCAAACTCTCTAGGCTGGAGTGGATAGAAAGGTTAATAGAAAGAGTGCTAGTGCTATAGAATTAGACCTTATAGTCTATAGTTGTTTGTTTCGGATTATTCTCCTCTTTTTTTGAGTTTCAACTATTTAAATTAATAGACTTCTTGTATGTCTTCGGTAGTGAAACCATTCATTACACCATTCTACTTCGAGGGAAACAACTTTGCGGGAGAAGCCGTGCAAGTGACGTGTTTCGTATCCAAAGGGGACGGTCCTTTGAAAATTAGTTGGAGTTTTCAAGATGAAGGCCTCTCTTCTGACATGGGCATGTCCACTTCCAGAGTTGGGGAAAGGACCAGTTTTTTTATTATAGAGTCTTTGAAGGCTGCCCATTCTGGCGACTATACGTGCACTGCTGAAAATGCGGCTGGTTCTGCATCGTATACCACAAAATTAGAAGTCTCTGGTTAGAAAGCAATTCCATGTTGATGGCATGTTCATGAGTCATTTTATTAAATTTTGCTTCCATTTTCCAATGATCCTTCTTGGATTTGCTTTGGATTTGCTTCCATCAGTATTCCTCTGTTACCTATCCACTTATCCCATTTCCTCAATTCATCCAGGATTAATATTCTTTTGATAAACTTCATTCTCTCTCTGCTCTCCCACACCAAAACGATAGTTCTTGACATTTTGTTTCCAATTCTTCTTGAAATCAGTTGTAAATATCCAGTTACATTTAGGTGTAAATTCTCATAATGGCTTGGTCTCATATTGGTTGGCAATTTTCAACAGTTCGTCCTTTCATCACACCGTTCAGTTTTGAGGAGAATAACTTCGCTGGAGAAACCGTCCAGGTGAACTGTTTCGTTCCCAAGGGCGATATCCCCTTGAAAATTAGTTGGAGCTTCCATGGTGAAGATCTCTCTTCCCATATGGGTATGTCAACATCTCGAATAGGAGAGAGAACAAGTCTTCTTACTATTGACTCGTTGATGGCGGCTCACTCTGGAAATTACACCTGCACTGCAGAAAACGCTGCTGGTTCTTCCATGTTCTCTACGAATTTGCTGGTATCTGGTTAGAAACTGTTGAATTTAATGCAAGCACGAATGAATTTTGGGATTGCCGTTTTATTTATTACTTTACTATTATTATTATTTTCTTTGAAGAAAGTTTTTTGAGGTTTTCACGTATGTAGTACAAATTTCAAGAGTTGTGGAACTTTTACTACTAAACAGTTTTATTATATACCATTAATAAAACAGTTTTGAAGTTATTTGCTTCCTCCAGCTTTTTGGTTGATCTACCTACCTACTTTCCGTTCCTATATTTTTCACCTAATTCTATTTTATTTGTTGTGATATTTGGTCACCATGATGGTTTTCAATAATTGTGCATTTGTACATTCAAAATTTAATATATTCCCATTTCATTCGAATCCTCTCCATGTCTCATCTATGAAATCTGAGACATCTACTTTCGTGTTAGCTTGATCTTATTAATTTCCAATGATCGAGTTTCCGGTTGTATTCAGTGAAACCCTTCATCACCCCATTCTTCTTTGAGGAAAACAACTACGCAGGAGGTGCTGTGCAAGTTAATTGCTTCGTTTCGAAAGGAGATTTACCTCTTAAAATTAGCTGGAGTTTCCACGGGGAAGATTTGTCATCACACATGGGAATGTCAACTTCCAGAATGGGAGAAAGAACTAGTTTACTAACTATCGATTCGATAATGGCAGCTCATTCTGGCAACTACACTTGTACAGCTGAAAACCCAGCAGGCTCCACTTCTTACACTGTCAACCTTCTGGTATCTGGTTAGAACTGATTATTAATAGTAGCATGTATACAAGTTTAATGGCGTCTTCCTGACCATAAACTTGCTAATTTAGTTCTACTTTTAAAATCACTCAAGTTTTTGTTTTCACCGCTGTTTACTAATAGATATCTGAATCCTACCACCTTGTAACCTCACAATATTTTTTCTTTCGTTTTACGAGAAGGGTTGTTTTTACAAAAATATTAGTATGGTTCCTTTAATTAATCACAGCAAACGATATTTTTAATAAACCGGTTTCCGACGTGAAATAGATTTACTCATTAGGAGGAAATTTTGTTAACATCTAAAGTTTTTCAAAGTCTATGACATCTGAAGAGTCCATACCACACTAGCTGATCAGTAGTGAACTCTTTTTGTAAATTTATATCTCTTGTTATTGCCAGTACTACCCCACATCATACCTTTTTCCGTGGAAGAAGAGCTCACTAATGGTGAGAGTGCACAGCTTACGTGCCACGTCTCCAAGGGAGACAAACCTTTATCGATCACCTGGAATTTTCACGGGGAGGAACTGTCTTCACATTTGGGCATCGAAACAATGAAACTAGGGGATAGGTCTAGCGTGTTGACCATAACCTCTGCCATGGCAGGACATACGGGCAACTACACGTGCACAGCTACCAACAAAGCTGGAACTACGAGCTACACCACTGCTGTTCATGTGAATGGTACACAAGCTAAGTCATGTAGCAGGATGTGGTTTTGATATTTTCTACTTTCATGCATTTCTTTTTAACTTACCCCTCTCCTTCCTCTTCAATCCCACACTCATGTCTGCATTCATGCGCAGTTCGCCCACTGATATCGCCATTCGTTTTTGAGGAGAACAATTTTGCTGGGGAGTCAGTTCAAGTCAATTGCTTAGTCTCCAAAGGGGACACGCCTCTCAAAATAAGTTGGCAATTCCAAGGGCAGGATCTGTCTTCGTACATGGAAGTTTCAATCACCCGAGTGGGAACACGCACAAGTTTTCTTGCTATATCTCCGTTATCAGCTGAACATTCAGGGAACTATACTTGCTGGGCAGAAAACGCTGCTGGTTCATCATCTTACACCACATCATTAACAGTATCTGGTTAGAGTAATATTTCTGGTTGTTAGCATGGCTTAAAGAGTTAAATTATTCCTCTTGAGATTAAAACGTTTTGAGAGCTTCAGCTTCTGATATACCTATAATAATATTGTAATTACTCCTAATTGATTCCAAGTGATATGTGATTATTCATCGATGAATCTCAGAACTCTACCCATTCCCTTGGCAATGAACCTATGAACATGTGCTTCATCTTATCCTGGTAATACCTTTTATTTTGTGAGCAATTTTTTCGTTGCAAATGTTATGCTTGGCTGGTATTGTTTAACTACTACCCTAATTTGGTATCTACCTGTTCAGCTCTATCCATTGTATCATATAGAATCCCTATTGTAATGTTTGTTTATTAAAATAATATTTTGTTCTTGGTTGAGATTGAACCAGATTTGCAGGTCCATGAGCAAACTACCTGCTGCATAAAACTGTTATTGCTGTATCAGCTTTTCATGTTTTCTTTTTTTGGAACCAGCCATTATTGTTTTCACAACATTCTTAAAAGATTTGCCTGGAACTTGATACTTTTTATATTTGGCATACATCCTGTTTTACCCAACTTTTTACAGCGTATCTCTACCTTACTTATTCCTTTTGTATTTTGTCCTTTTTAATCATACAATTAACTACATTTCATCCCTATTTTGTTTTTGTTTTTCGAATGCAGTTCGTCCATTCATATCTCCATTCAGTTTCGACGAAAACAATTTCGCTGGGGAGAGTGTTCAGGTGACTTGTTTCGTTTCGAAAGGCGATTCGCCTCTTAAGATCGTTTGGAGTTTTCATGGTGAAGATTTGTCTTCACACATGGGAATGTCGACTAATAGAATGGGGGAAAGGACGAGTCTGTTGACCATTGATTCCCTAATGGCAGCTCATTCTGGCAACTACACATGTACTGCAGAAAATCCAGCTGGCTCTTCGTCCTATACAACTAGTCTTCTGGTGTCTGGTTAGAAATATCGATGAATTCACTTGGCATGATTCGTATGATGAGTCCACTCCTTCCAAAATGAAGATGAAAGCATAATATGCATTTGGTTGCCTTTAAAGATGTGTGTGTCTTTCACATGATTGGAATGGTTATTGTTGGTACCTAGTTATAGTTTACCAAATAAATGGTATGCTTGGTAACTTGTATATACACCTGAGAACTTTACACCAATACATCATTTTATACCTGATGTACCACAATCCTTTCCTTACTAGTTCCTACGTTGCCTAAAAAGCGGAAGAGGGAGTCATTAGTAATCACTTTAAGAATAACTCAAAGCGACCTGGTTAGTTTCCCTTATCGCTAACTTCACCCTTGAACGTATAATAGTGCGGTTTACCTTCTCGTAGATTCGCATTTTATCTTATTGGTAATTATTTTATTCAGTATTGCCTCACATCGTGCCCTTCTGGTTGGAAGAAGAGGTGAACAATGGTGACAGTGCCCAACTGAGTTGTCACGTGTCAAAGGGCGACCTTCCTCTATCCATCACTTGGAGTTTTCATGGAGAAGAATTATCGTCCCATTTGGGAATAACAACTACTAGAGTAGGAGGGCGAACGAGTTTGCTCATAATTCCTTCTGCAATGGCAGCCCACTCTGGCAACTACACGTGCTCTGCCGCGAATACTGCTGGAGCGTCCAACTACACCACCTCTGTGCATGTTAACGGTATACAACTATGGGAGCAAGAATTCCTTAGAAAACGGCACCTACACTTATTACAGCATGACACTCGCGATTTTAATTTGTTAACTGATGTGGCGGCATAACCTCTCCTACTATTTTCATTTCAAAATCAAGTATTCCCATTTACGTCACTATCACTAACGGTTACAGATAATTGAAGAGTTCTATGTAATAGATAGTAATCGATAATTTACCTGCAAACCAATAATTGGACAGTCTGGTCACTGACGGAGAATTGAAATAAAGTTGGATACCAAATTAAAAGTGCCTACAATCTTGGGCTGGGTCTTTTCACTGATAGAAGAAACCTGTCAAGCAACATTGTTAGCAACTTATTTCTGAGGAATCGGACTTTTATTTCCTGTCAGAAATTGATTGGTGTAGAGCAATAGATCGGTATTGTTTTATCTGGGTTTCTTCAATTATCAGTTCACGATTCTTAGTGATAGTGATGGGGTTTCACTAACAAATCGTTTGGCACCACACCACAGATCAACGGGAGGTGCAATCATAATCATTAAAAACATGATCAAGAAGTTTGTTCATCCATGTTCAAGTTTATGAGCTATTCGTGTTACAGGAAGTGTTCTTCCATCTTTGAAGCTCACTGTATACCGTTTCATTCTCATCCTAAGGGCAATTCAATAACCCGTAACACTTTAATCTGTAGAGGTCATTTGTTTTTGTGAGAGTAGGTGTAGGTCAATCAAGTGTGACATATTATGGATGTTTCTCAGTTCTACCGCACATCGTTCCTTTCGAGCTCGAAGAAGAAGTGAATAACGGGGACAGTGCTCAATTAAGTTGTCATGTATCGAAAGGTGATCTTCCTTTGTCCATTACTTGGAGTTTCCATGGGGAAGATTTGTCCTCTCATTTGGGTATCACAACCACAAGAGTAGGAGGGCGAACGAGTTTGCTCATAATTCCTTCTGCAATGGCTGCCCACTCTGGCAACTACACGTGCTCTGCTGCCAACTCCGCTGGGTCGTCGAATTTCACTACTTCTGTTCATGTCAATGGTATTACGCTATGAGCCCATAGATATTTTATTATGATCATGGAATTTAGCATGAGAAATTATCGCAGCAATTTTATTCTAACCAAGCCATTCTCTCCTGTTATACTCCAGTATATTTTTAATAAAGGGAATTCTACGTTACATGCCTTTTGATGAAGTTCTTAAAATTATTTTGATAAGCTGATTTAATGTTTGTCCGTTTTTTCAAACATGAAACAAATTCCATTCTCATTTCATCGTTTAGGCAAGTTGTACTCCCATTTCAGTCATCGCTGGTATTTGATATTCAAATTACTATGTATGTCGAGCTAAATATTGCTAAGTCTCAAGGCTTCTCATCTTCTTCATGAGTCTTTCATGAATTATGCAGCACACCTACCTGCTTCTCCTTCAAAAGGTGTCAAGCTTTTTAATTTTTCTCGCTATTTAGTGTTGCCACATATCGTGCCATTCGCAGTAGAAGATGAAGTAAATAATGGCGACAACGTTCAGTTGATGTGTCATGTCTCCAAAGGAGATGTTCCTCTTTCCATCACTTGGAGTTTTCATGGGGAAGAACTTTCCTCTCACTTGGGTATAAGCACTTCACGGGTTGGTGGGAGAACGAGTCTGCTCATTATTCCATCTGCTATGGCCGCTCATTCTGGCAACTATACTTGCAGTGCGTCCAATACTGCGGGGTCTTCCAATTTTTCAACTACTGTTCACGTTAACGGTACTTACCAAGTCATATTATGTACAATTTTCTGTCAGTAGCTTTTCTTCACCATTGTAAATATCTAACTGTAAGCTAGTGCTTTTCCTATCTTGATTTCTCTGCCTCATTCTTCCTCTCCTCCCCTTTTCCATTCTATTTACCATTCCCATCAACTTTTTATTATTTATCATACCTGTTTTACCGCGTTCTCATATGTTGGGCATTGGGAAAATAGATAGTGCCTTTCTTTGGCGATAGGTAACGTGCAGAACCAAACTAGTGTGTTTTAGAGTTCAACCAGTTGATTGACCCATTGAAGATTCGTATGTTATGGGTCTTGTGACGAATAGGTACTGGGGTGGTCTATTGGACTCTTTGTGTGCCTGAAGTATTGTCCTCATTCCTTTGCAATCCATTGCTTGCAAAATATGTTTCATTTGTGCTTTTCCCGTTTGAACAGTTAAGCCATTCATCATTCCTTTCGCTTTCGAAGACCGAAATTTTGCTGGCGAAACCGTCCAGGTGACATGCTTTGTAGCTAAAGGTGATCTCCCATTGAAAATATCATGGAGCTTCCATGGAGAAGAACTCTCCTCTCATTTGGGGATGTCAACCTCTAGGATCACGGAGAGAACCAGTTTGCTTTCCATTGAGTCCATTATGGCAGCAAATTCAGGGAACTACACCTGCACTGCTGAGAATCCTGCAGGATCATACTCCTTCACTGCTGGTTTAACTGTCTCTGGTTCGACTTGCACTTTTAAACCTGACTGCATGTTCCTCCGATTTGTAAATGAAGATGTAGTTTGAAATGTATCATTCTGACTACCAAGAATGTACTAAGGCACGCTTCTGTAGTTTACAGTTGTATAGTACAAAGGTATTGCTTTGCTGTACCTTCCCCAAGTACTTAACTATTGGGGATTTTGAAAATGAATGACCAGGTTGTTGTCAATGGTCCAAAACATAGCGATTCCTCGTTTATGGTTCCGTTTTTGAACTGCATGTCAACCCTATTATTACGTCCTTTATCCTTGATTTCTGTATTCAAACACCTACCTAATATCAGTTCCCTTGATAATATCGAATAATGAGTCAGAAGCTCAATATCCGAAGGATTCATTAGTTCTGTAAGTGGCTTGACCAGTGGGTTACCTGCGATCTTAAGCCATCCCTCAACATTTTATTCGTTGATGATTGCTCGCATTGGCTGTGGTGGGACGTTTGGTCAGGTAGTTTCTCTCAAGGTTTTGTTTAATTGTTATTGTTTTATCTCCTACTGGTAGTGGATCTTGGTACCTTACTTGGAAACTGAATACACCCTCGTTTCATATACATTCGTTACATGAATTGGAAGGAATCTATCCGTTTTTTCCAAACATATTTTTAACAATAACAATTTTCTAAAAATATTTTACGTTTCGTTTCCTTTTTGCTATTGTTATTGAATTTGATAAATGAATGATTCAGCTTCACGTCTTCTTACACCAAGAACTATCTGCAAAACCTCTCGTCATTTCCATCTTATGGCCTTTTTTCCCAATTTTAGTGCTTCCTAAGGTATTACCATTTTCGTTTGGAGACGACCCTCATGAAGACGGACAGTTTGTGTCTGCCATGTGTTCGGTCGCTCAAGGTGACCTACCAATCGAAATTATTTGGATTTTCAATGGAAATTATCTGGTGTCCTTGAATGAAATCACCATCACTCGAACTGGCAAGAGGTTGAGTACTTTGACCATCGATGCTGTAACGGGACACCATGTCGGAAATTACTCCTGCGTCGGAAAAAACGCTGCTGGAACTGATATCCAAACTTCACAGTTATTTGTCAATGGTTCGCTGAGGGCATGGACTTTGTATACTCTTCCTATTCCTTTGTTTTATTTATCTCTTGGTGTTTTCCCTACCGTAAATATTCCCATCTTATTCTCCATCAAAAAGTGCATGTTGCTAGGCCCTACCAGGACCTTTTACAAAATAACTTTCTAAGGGGGCGCCTTCACTCGTATAACACATTGATAGTTGATATTATTCATCACCGTACATACCTACATAGCTTTGTAGTATTCATTTATCATCTTTCAACTCTTTCATGGCTCGATTGCTTTCTTAATGAAAGTACTTCCAACAAACTTCTGGTTGGAATTGGATCATAATAGTTAAATCAGTTCAATAGGCAAATCACTTCTTATTTGTCGTACTGAAACCCCCCCGGATGAAGAAGACACACATTATTATTAAAATATGGATAATATAGTTTTCTTTCATTTCGTTTAGGATTACGTATCTAAGTCATTTACATAGGTATAGTTTTTGGTTAAACATTATGCTGTAGTAGTGTTTTTTCTACATCATGAATTACAAGGATATTATTATTAATGCAGTCTCAAAACTAATACTACCCTTTTTATAGCCCTTTTCGTAAATATTTTTTGTAATTTTCAATGTTCCTTCACAACTGAAAGTTTGAGGCAAAGGTAGGCGCATTGGTATCCTCCTCGTTGAATAAACACAAGACCCATCCGTTGGTGAGATTAGCTTCGTAGGGTTCTTCTAATCATCTACTCCGATCTCGCTTCTGGAGATAGTACAGCAAACGAGGTAACAGTTCGATCTTGTCTGTGGTGCATCAGCAAACAGATGTTGTCACCGGTTCGAGAGACGTGTGGTTTAAAATTTATTTTTCTAGACTAGCTGACTGCTTGTAATAATTCAAACTCTGCATGGGTAAAGACAATGTCATGCCATGTCATGGCAAATAGATGACAGACTTAAGAATGAAGACTGGTAGACATTATTGAAAAATAAAGATAAGGATGGCCAAATCACTTATAAAAGTCTGAGTGGAGCAAGCAACTTGACCTTACAAAAAGACATATATTTTTCGAATTTTTAAAATCAAATATTTCTTAAATTTGAACATTTTTAGAGCCTTTTCTTTAAATTCCTGCGATAAAAAAAGGGTATCAGATTTCCAGCATTTCCTATCTACAGTAGGATTTATTAAATGCGTCTCAAAATTTGAACAAAACGCTCAAAAAATGTTCTAATCTGTATAAGTTTTACTTTAAAAACTCTTTATAAACTGTGGTCTGATATCAAACAAAAACTATATGATATATACAGACATTTATCGCAGAATTTAGCTAGCTGTTGTGTCAATCGCTAAATTTTAATTCTCCAGATTTCAAATTCATGTATCTACATTTTTCTGCAAAAAAAACCTTCGTTGGGCTCATCCTTTTTTATTGAGATAGTTGCATTTATTGCCGAAACAACGGTGGTTGTCTTTATAATTTCGAGGTCAGCTGTCGTATGGGATGGCTTGTATTTGGTCAAACTCATGTATTTGGCAAATTACATAACTCACGATCCAGTTTACAACGTTTCAGTACGGTTTCTCTTACTAGAATTTGGAAACATTTAGTAGCACCATGTCCTTCATCAGTTGGTTGAAACTTTTGAGAAAGTTTTCCAACTAAAATTTAACGAAACTCAGGAATCAAACAGAATTATATCTCATTTCAGTGTCACCTAAAGTATCGCCCTTCTCTTTCGGTGAAGAACCATATCAGGAAAGCCAGTATGTCTCCGTTGCATGTTCCATCGTTATGGGTGATTTCCCAATCACTATAACATGGATGTTCAACAACCATAGTTTAATTTCTGGTGAGGATATCTCGGTTGTGCAGACAAGCAAAAGAATGAGTCTGTTGACTATTGAATCCGTCAAAGGGCATCATGCAGGAACTTACTCCTGTATTGGTCACAATGAAGCGGGTTATGACATCCACTCCGCCAACCTTTTAGTTAATGGTTGGTCTTCTTGAGATTTCGAGTGCATGATGATTTCATAATTGTTAGTTTTCCTTCACATCTTTATGTAGTGAATTCAATGGCATCCCTTTACTCCTTATTCTTCCTTCCAGTCCTGAATTTCCTCGGTAGTACACCTACTATGTCAACAGTTATTTATTTCATTTGTTCATTTATTTTATCTACTATTTCTTTTACTAATCAGCTCGGCAATTTGGTTTGAGTGTGAAGAGGTGGTTCAAATGGAAGTAACTGCAAAATTAGTTTATTAGGATCAACGGAAAGGGTGGCCATAAAATCACCTGTCTCCTGGATTTTTCAAATTTACATCTTGTATTTTCAGTTGCACCGAAGATGTCCCCTTTTACGTTCGGTGATGACCCCTTTGAAGCCAACGAGTTTGTGACTGTTACTTGCTCTGTCATCAAAGGAGATTTGCCTATAACGATTAGTTGGTTATTCAATAACCAATCCCTCCCACCATCTGAGGAAATATCCATTTCTCAGTCAGGTAAACGCACGAGCAATCTCGCTATTGATTCTGTGAAGGGACACCATGCTGGAACATATTCCTGCATTGGAAAAAATGAAGCAGGCTTCGACATTCATTCCTCGAATCTCATTGTTAACGGTTCGTAGAAGAAATTGATGAAGAAATGCTTGGTAGTTCATGATAAAATAGCCCTTATTTAGTGATTGGTTCATTTCCCTTCTTAAATTTCTTTGTTGAGATTTTTTTAGTTTTCTATTCTCATATCCCGATTACAATACCCTGAATGCCCCTTCCAATTCTCCTTCATAATATCATTTCCTCCTTTTGGGATAAGAACAACTGTAGTTGATTCATCTTTAAAAATAAATTTTCACACTTTCCGAATTTTAAATCCTGAAATAAGTTTGTTAAAAAAAGATTATAATAATAGATATTACACATTGATGAGCTGAAAAAACTTTATTGTGTTCGTGACGATGAGTGACGTTTTTCTACTATTGATGTAGAGACTAAAGCTTTCTTGCCATTACCCATGAGGCCAAAACCTATGTTTAATTTGGGGCAGGCTGTCTGATGTCAGTGGTGATTGTCTTTTCACAACTATTGCGGATACCCAACTCGTAGTTTATTTATAAACAGCGACATCCATAGTGGATGTATACTGTCATGCTGACATTATTTATTCGGATTGTAGATTTCTGCTGTCGTTTCTTGTTCGCATTGAAGATTTCTTGTGGCCCATCCTCATTTTCCAGCTATTTATTGATCTGTCCACAGATGGTGTTAACATCAATTTAAATAGCTTACTGATCTACATTACTGAGATAACTGTAACTCACATTGTGCTATGATGGCTTCATATTTCAGTTGCTCCCAAGATTTCCCCATTCTCTTTTGGGGAAGAACCTCTCGAAGCGAACGAATTCGTCTCGGTGACTTGCACGATAATGAAAGGAGATTTCCCCATCGAAATTGATTGGTTGTTTGACAACCAAACACTTTCACGTTACCATTTAGATGGTGTTACCATTTCCCAATCCGGCAAGCGGATGAGCGTTTTGGCAATAGAATCGGTTAATGGTGAACATGCTGGGACGTACTCATGCATTGGCCGTAATGAAGCTGGGTTTGATATCCATTCATCAACTCTACTAGTCAACGGTTTGTCTTCTTATGTCCGACTGCATGCGTCTTTTGCCCCTTTCTTTTGAGGAGAGTTTAGGAGGAAATCAAGTCGTTTCATTAGCGCTCTTTACACCATTCTCTATACTAGTTTATTTTATTTTTAATAAATTTCCAGTAGCTGTATTTGTTTAGTTTCTTCCCAATCTTTCCCCATCGAGTAAAGATCACGATAATGTTCAAAGAAGTAGGTACTCTAAAGAAAAAAAAGGCTCATTCTCCACACATGTCCACTTATGTCTACAACACAAGAGCTATGTTACTTACATGTGTTTTATTCAATTTATTTTCTTATATGAATCTTTTTTAAAAATTCAGATTCCAATTTCAATTCAATTCAACTGTGTTTTATGAATCCTGTTCATTAAACTGTGAACATCACTCATCTACACAAATAGTTGATCTATATTTTACTATAAATATTGATTCACGACCTTATTCTTGTTACTAATACACTCGAAAAAAATGTTTTTTCGTAAACGTATACTTTTGGTCGAATATTTCCAATATTATGTGGAAAAATCTTATTTTAAATATAAAGTTGAAGCTGGTCCACAAACGAAAGACCTTAGTTAACCAATTCAAAGTGAACTTAGTGTCAAATTTTATTGGGAATAGTCTAAGGAGCGTTAATAGGAGTTGTGCCAAAGTCTCATCTCTGATTCTCCTTTTGCTTCATAATCTCTTAACCTGACAACCTCCCTACTCGTAATTCATTCACACCCTCATGATCCACATCCTACCTGTACCAACATTTTGATGCTCACATCGTGTTCTTATGTTTAAATTATTCATTACTTTTCACCAGTACACAATATGGTCAGAATTAAATTACCTTCGTAAAGAACTATTTCAAATCATTGGTGACATAGGCTCTTAACTTACTAAGATAGTTTTGATCCAATTAGATTCGATTTTTGTTCGACAGGATATGGACCTGTTATTTTTAGCTTCCTATGGTAATTTCTGTCGATAATTTAACGGAGAGGACGGGGCCTGATTTGTGCTTGGTCGGTCTTAGATATAATTTTCTTCGTTAGTCGGTAGGTACCACGCCCAACTCTTTCGTCCGTGGTTAGTATGTTGATGAAATTCTATTAAATTGACCAATAAGTGGTTGTGTTTGGTTATAGATCTTCTAATTGGACAATCGTTTCCTCCTTTCGGTTTATTCCAACCCAACTATGTAACTTGATGTTGTTGCATTTGATATTTGATCTTCAATAACCTTCTTGTTTGTCGTTTTTTGTCATAGTTGCTCCTAAAATAGCTCCTCTTTCATTTGGTTATGAATCCTTTGAAAAATGAAAAATTGTGCTAATTGATTAGTTATGAAGGGTAATTTCACCATAAAATTGTAGTGGATATTTTTTAAATAAAATATGCCGGGTTTGCCGGGTCGTAACTCTGAGCAGAAACGCTATGGTCGTAACTCTGCATTACAGAATGATTGTGACAGTGTGGCATGTCAGTGAGGTTCCACGGTCCGGACATATATTATGATTCATTTTTAATGTTTTGTGAAAACAGTGTTGTTGTCATTTCTGTACAATTTTCCGAGCGCAAACTCCTTAATTAACTACTTAAAAAATCTGTTATTCACGGATCTCCCATTCGCCATTTCATGATACCCCACGTGCTCATCTAAAATCCATGTGAATGTTCCAAGGTTGTCGTTTCATTTGAGCAGCTACACAGATATTGTGTTGGGAAGTTTTTGTAATGTTTCGTATTGGTATTTCATATGTTCTGATAGTCTATTTTACATACTGGGAGGGGAGAATGATAATAATATCAGTTCTCCTCCTACTGTCTATTGTCCAGTGTGAAAAGGGGACTCTAATTCTATAAAAGCCGCTATACTCATTAAGTAGAAGTTCATCATTCTTTACAGTTGCTCCAAAAATGTCTCCTTTCTCATTTGGCGAAGAGCCCCTCGAAGCGAACGAGTTCGTAACCGTAACCTGCTCAATCATGAAAGGAGATTTTCCGATAAAGATCACGTGGATGTTCAATAATCACACTTTAACTGCCGATGAAGACATATCCATCTCTCAGACTGGAAAGAGAACCAGCAATTTAGCTATTGAATCCATCAAAGGGCATCATGCAGGAACATATTCTTGCGTTGGTCAAAACGAAGCTGGTTACGACGTACATTCTGCAGAACTATTAGTAAATGGTTGGTGATCTTCCACAGTGGGCGTACGATGCATGGGTTTTTTCCAAAACAATATCTTTGGTAGTTGATGGATGCATTGGTGCTACTGAATTAGTTTACTTCATTTGTTACTTGCAACAACCTGTGAAAACTACGATCTGCCTTCCAATAACATTACTCCCTTCTTCATCAAAAGTATCATCCCTCACCATTACCCAACTTGTTTTGTAAATTCGTCCATTCTCACTCATACGGTGGATTGGGTTTGAAATGCTTTACACTGGTACCCTCTGTTCCCCTAATATTTTTCAGTGATTTTTTTGCAGTTGCTCCAAAAATGTCGCCATTCTCCTTTGGGGAGGAACCACTCCAAGCAAACGAATTCGTCACTATAATGTGTTCCGTTTTGAAGGGTGACCTCCCTATAACGATTTCTTGGTTGTTCAACAACCAATCGCTAATGCCCAATGATGAAATTTCCGTTTCTCAATCTGGAAAAAGGACGAGTACGTTAGCCATTGAGTCAGTAAAAGGCCATCACGCTGGGACCTACTCTTGCATCGGGCGTAATGACGCAGGCTATGATATTCATTCAGCTGATCTTTTAGTTAATGGTTTGTCCATTCCATCTTGGTTGGTCGGCTGCATGCCTCTCTTTTTGTACTTTCTTTAGAAAAATGAGAATGTTTTCTCTGTGTTCCTATTGTACCACCTGCAAAACCCTTATTACAGCGATCTCTGTTACACCGTTATTTTCCTCTTTATTTGATATTATCTCAGGGAAAGTTCTTTTTTCCAAACCAAAAACGATTTTGATTAATTCCTCAATAATGATTTGTTACGCTTTGTTCAAGGTCCTCTGATATTGCATTGAGATTTCCGTTGAATTATGTATGAATTCCCGAGTGTTTTATTTACAGTTGCTCCAAAAATATCTCCCTTTTCCTTCGGTGATGAGCCGCTTCAAGCCAACGAATACGTCTCAGTAATGTGCACAGTCATGAAAGGAGATTTGCCCATAACCATTATGTGGATGTTCAATGAACAAACGTTGGTAGCTAATGAAGAGATATCAGTTTCCCAGTCTGGTAAACGTGCAAGCAATCTAGTTATTGAATCAGTTAAGGGGCATCACGTGGGTACCTACTCCTGCATTGGTCGAAATGATGCAGGTTTCGACATTCACTCTGCTGATCTCTTGGTCAATGGTGGGTTTTCCTCCGTCTGTCAGTGAGCATGCGAAACTTCGTTTCTTCCATAATATAAAACAATTGAATTGCACTTACTCCAGGATTCTTAAACCAAAATAAGTGTTAACATTTCGCCTTTGTTTCTTATTTTTTTCCCCTATACCACTCATCTTTCATTTTTGGCGTTTAGATTCCATTTTTTTATATCAATATTTAAAGCTATTTTAGGTGACAACTTTGAAGGAAACCCCGAACCTAACAACTTTCTCTCGTATTTGGTGTGGCTGCCCTCCTTCATGAGACACTGTTTATCATAAATATATTGGGTATTTATATTTATTCTACTTGATTATGGGTTACGTGTTGCCTCCTGTTTCGTATGGAGATCAGAAGCTTAAGTGGCCTTTAAAGTGACTCCAAAAATGGTCTTGAATGTGTGATGCTTTAAAGACACAACACTGATTATATGGCTGATTGTTCCTTATGGTCTCAAATATATTCATCCAACTGTTCAACTGCTGTTATGTTTTCAGTGGCACCTAAACTCTCTCCATTTTCATTTGGAGATGAGCCATATCAGGCCAACCAGTTCGTTACTGTTACCTGTTCGGTAGTAATGGGTGATTTCCCCATCTCCCTACAATGGATGTTTGACAATCAAACATTGACTGTAAGTGAAGAAGTTAGTGTAACTCAAACTGGAAGGCGAATGAGTGTCCTCGCCATTGAGTCTGTTAAAGGAGAACACGCAGGAACATATTCGTGCATTGGCAAGAATGAAGCAGGATTTGACATTCACTCTTCAACTTTAGTGGTCAATGGTTTGTTTTATGCTACCGAATAGACGCATGTCTCTCGTACAAGTAGACTGGCAGTGGTTTTAACAAGGTCCCTATCATTGAGTTGAGACTTTCCTCTTTGAACCCTCTGTTTTTCCAAATCATTGCTCCTTTTATATCTTTTCTGTGCAAGAAATCCGTAGGGTTGGTTGAATCCTATAGTTATTGGTTGTTTTTGCAATTAAATTTGAATACCTACTGTATTGGATACAGGAACACTGTATGCGTTCTTTCATTAGAGTACGTTCGTTTTTACAGTTCACTGCTCGAATTTGACCAACTATATCAGAATTCATTGATTGAATGGATTATATCAAATAGAATGTATTGATGTGATTCTGTATGTATTTGTCTCTTCTGATCGTCTACCCCCTTTTTTTAGGTAGGTGCAAAGGGAGTATAGATTGGAGTGTTCTGTGATAATCAGAACATGTAATCCGTTTTTATAAGACTACCTGATTTGGAGCACTCATCAGATAAATGTACTGTTTCTCCATTGTCATTATGTTGGACTGTTGGTCTCTGGGAAGTTCACAATACATATTTCTTTGCAGTGTCTCCCAAAATGTCGCCTTTCTCGTTTGGTGATGCCCCTTTGGAAGCGAACGAATTTGTAACTGTTACCTGCTCCGTTCTTAAAGGGGATTTACCCATCAGTATATCTTGGATGTTCAACAACGAAAGTTTAGTGTCAGGCGAAGAAGTGACAATTTCAAAGACAGGAAAGAGAATGAGTGTGTTGGTCATAGAATCTGTCAAGGGTCATCATGCGGGGATGTACTCGTGCATTGGTCACAACGATGCAGGAACAGATGTTCATTCAGCTGATCTTTTAGTCAATGGTTTGTCACCTAGTTGTTTCTATTGAATTGGCATGAGAGAATCGTCCGATCCCTAGGTGGCGGCTTACCCCAAAATGTTTTGTAATCCCTCTTAACGCAAAGTTAGCATGGTAATAGAATGTCTAGATCAACTAGCCTATATGTTTTCATCCCCGATGCTTCCCCACCCATCAAACAATAACCCAGTTGTTTTAACTCAGCCATGTATGTGGATAATATCTGTTGCTCTTCATATCTTGGATAGTGTGCGTCTTAATGACGTCAGCAGAATGAATATAGGTTTGTTACCAGTCAGCATTGAAAATTTTCTGTTCAAGGTATTCCTACCGCTTAGGATCCTCTGTTATGTCATTTGTCACTTACATTCCCTAGCTTAACCACCTGTGGAAATACATGAGGGATTCAAATAGTTCTTCTTGCCAGCTGCTTTAGTAATGTACCTCACCGTTTATTGTAAATATGGCTAAAACTTAAACTATAAGCAACGATAATTTTATTTTCCAAACAATTATGTCACTAAATCACGAACGGGTGCTTTGCAGATTGCAGCTACTACTTCATTATCTGTAGGGATTCATTGCTATGCAATCATACGATGTCAATAGTGCTTCCATCTACTCTGGACTTGTCTTCAATCGTTCCATAACCTTGTCTATCACTAGATATTAGTCCAGTATTAAGGATTTAGTTCTATGTGTTTTATATCCAAAAATGTACAACTTACTTTTCTAATTTGTGCCAATTGATGTTCATGGCTACCATGTTTTGTTGGCAGTTTTTCCCAAAATCATGCCTATTTCTTTTGGCGAGGACCCAGTCTTTGCCGGGCAGTCTGTCCAAGTCGCTTGCTTGGTCAATGAAGGAGATCTACCCCTTGACATTAAATGGGCGTTCAGTGGAGGTCCGTCGCTCGATGATTTAGGCATTGTGACCACAAATGTTGGGAAAAAGTCCAACCTATTGACAATAGAGTCGGTCAATTCTGAACATAGTGGCACATACTCTTGCAGTGCTACAAATATAGCTGGAAAAGCTCAATCGTCTTCAGTTTTATATGTCAATGGTAAAAAATGAGTACTTTATATAGTACAAATCAGCGTGGTTTGGTTGTCCTAAACATACACCTACAAGAATATTAAGCATCTAAACCTTTCCCTGACATGCTTGGATTCAATGCTTGACTTGCTTTTCAAACAGTCTTGTGTCCCATGCTCTTCCTGATTACTATTCCACTTTAATTTACTTCATTGTAAAAACATACTAGAAAGTTGAAAGTTACATTATAGTTCATCTTATTGTTAAAGTCAATATGTAATTAAGCTAATCATATATTTAGATTCGTCTACGTTTTCATTCACAATGTGCATACCTCTGCTTCGATCATTACAAAACCCTAAGGGTCCTTGTAGTTGTCCCAGTTGTAGAACACCTCGCACTCATAATCATGCTCTCGTGAAAACGTAAAGTTTAAAATCGTCCATCATCACGCATCTAATTAAGCTATCACGTAAAGGTTCTCAATGATGCTGCTAGATCCAGCCTTACTTAGGAATACACGCTTGGCGCATCCCATTGCTAACTTGTTACCTAATCAGCTCACAACCCTTTCAAAAAATTATGTTGTGAAAAAATTTCTAATGCCTATTCAAAAAAGCATGCCATTTCATTACACATTCTTACTGTGACATCTTTCTCGCCACGACAGCAATTCACAAAGAACTATATACCTTCGGAGAAACATAAAACTTGCTTTCATTAGCATTACATTTGTTTCCATATCCTTGTCATTCATAAACTGCTTCAAATGACTCACTTTTAAACGTTCTTTTCTGTTTGCTGAAAAGTTATGGAATTATTCTGAATTGTCTGCATTTTGTTTTTGTTGGCAGTTCTTCCCAAAATCATGCCTTTTTCGTTTGGCGAAGACCCAGTTTTTGCTGGTCAGTCCGTCCAAGTTACTTGCTTTGTCAATGAAGGAGATCTTCCCCTTGACATTAAATGGGAATTCAGTGGGGGCGAGTCGCTTGATGAATTAGGCATCATGACCTCTCCTTTAGGCAAAAAAGCGAGTTACTTGTCAATTGACTCAGTCGATTCGCACCATACTGGAACATTTAGTTGCACTGCAAAGAACAGGGCAGGCAAAGTCCGGTTGTCCTCTGATTTGAATGTCAATGGTAAATCAAGTTTTATCTACTGTAATATCAAGTGATCCAGTGTGTTTATGATTCACATTCTTGCTTTGATAGAGCATTATCACCCACCTTCTCCAACCTCTGACCTTATAGTTTAAATGGACATGGCATCAACCAAGTTTGTGGTAATAGCTCAAGTTATTCTATTAGCCATTTAGGCTGAGGTAGTAGAGAAAATTACTTGGAAGGTGGTGTTTCCATGTGTCCCAATCCCCTTACCACCTTACTATCACTCCTAACGCCTCATTCATTCCTCATCAGTCCCAGCTTTTTCTTGCCCCTCCTAGAAGGCTCCTTGGTAGCTTGTTCATCTGTGGCTTCTTACACCACTCCATGCTGGTTTCTCTCAATGCATAGGTACCTCTCCATCTTTGGTTAGTTTTCCAAACTCTCTTCTTATCAATTCGATTGGCGAATTCACTCAGTGCATAGGTACCTTAACCAATGTGTAATAATTGACCTATCCACTTACTGAATATTCTCTTCAAATCAGATCCCAAGTTTACAAAAAAAAGTTTTTAAATGTGCAAACGTTGCATTTTGATATACTAATGGTGATCGATTGGTGGTACTTTTTAGTGGGATGGCTTTCAATTCAACAAAATTTTAGCATGATTTTGCTAAAAAATTGTTTGCAAATACCTTCTTGTTTTCAGGTTCTAGTACTTACCTTGTAAAAACGCATTTACCCTGCATTTTCATTTTTCACCATATTTTTTGTTGACAGTCCTTCCCAAAATCATGCCATTTTCATTTGGGGAAGATCCGTTATTCGCTGGACAGTCTGTATCAGTCACTTGTTTCGTCATTGAAGGAGACTATCCACTCCAAATAGAGTGGGAATTCAATGGAACTAGATCATTTGACGACTTAGGTGTCATAACGTCTAACGTTGGAAAAAAAACAAGCCTTTTGAATATAGAGTCCGTTGATTCAGAACACACTGGAACATATAGCTGCGTCGCAAAAAATCGAGCAGGGAAAGTGCGCGTTTCAGCTACTTTAAATATCAATGGTACCTAACTTTTGCATTGATTTGTCAACTTATTGATTGTTTTATTCTCAAGAAAGTACATGAAATTATTTTATTTTACAACCACGTAGCATCCCTTATTTCACACTCACTCCTTTTCCTCCTGCTATTGCTGTTCCTCTTGAAGGAGATCAATTTCTTAAGTTTAGGACTAGAGCAATAGTTTAGTACTATAGCATAGCTGATTTCATGGTTGAATTTGACAAATTCTACTTGGGATTTGGTTTCCATCGTGATTGTGTCTTACTCATGGTTTGTTGACAGTTCCACCAAGGATCATGCCATTTTCGTTTGGCGGGGATCCGATATTCATTGGACAGTCTGTCCAGCTAACGTGTTTCATAATAGAAGGCGATTTGCCTGTGGAGATAGAATGGAGTGTCAATGGGAACCAGGCGTTAGAAGAGATGGGTGTAGAGACTTCTCGCATCGGGAAGAAGGGGAGTATTTTGTCTGTTGATTCTCTTCTACCTCACCACACTGGAAAGTATACTTGTTCAGCTGCAAACGTAGCCGGAACTGCGCACTGGTCTTCAGATTTACTGATTAACGGTAACTCAAAAAGCTCCACTTTTAAAAAGCTGAAATTATTAACGAGCTGCAATTGTGTGATTAAATAACAAGCTTGGGTATTTATAACTTCCATACAGATCTTGAGAAGCAAAAACTAACAAGTGCTTGCACAAACTTTGAAATATTCGCACTTGGAAAGAAATCACTATTAAGGAGACTAACACTGCCAAAATAAATGCTATCATCTATCGGTTTGACATAAAAATATGGTAGGTACTTATGGGTGGGTGTATATATTTATGGATAGATCTTTGAACTGTTTGCAGTTATGTGAACCACTGAGACGATTCAGCACCAACTGCAGAACATTGAAGGAGCCGGGTAATCATTTCAGTTGTAACGAACAAGAGTTCAAAGGTCCTAGTTTGAAGAGCTCAATATTCATTTGTGTGCGGTCGTAGTGGTTTTTGAAAAGTGACTGTTGCTGATTCCCATTGACCATTAAATTTTCGGTGAGTTGGGAGGGGGGTAGAAGAGGGCATCGTATTGGGTTCACATTGTTACCATTGGGTTCAAGCGTTGCCCACTCATATAGGCATAGTGTGTACTTGTCATCCTGCTCCTACGCTTCTGCTTGTATATGCTACCAAAGCGAATGATTATATCATCATCTCATAATATGAGCATCATGTCATTTCATTCCATATTTATCTGCCGTTTTGTCTGAGAAAACGATATTTGATGTTTAAGCTTCACCAAACTGCTGGAACTGGACTGAAGAGTGGGAATATTCATTGCTCTTTCCAAATTTATCCGTTCATTGTGCTCATCATTTTAGGAATGCCTTTCGGTGATGTATGCTAGTGCTTCTATGAACAGTTTTGGTAATAAGGATTCGTTCCCCATAATTCCATCGTTGAATTTTACACGAATTTAGCTTTGGGTGTCTGTTAGATTAGGGACTCTTTATTAGCTTGTTCTTATGCTGTTACGTCATCCAAGTCGGACGATTCTCTCATCCATTTCAGCCTGTATATTCTGCCTTCGTGGAACACAATCTACGAAACCTGCACCAGGGAATAATTACATGTAGTTAGGAGTCTTCCTGTTGAGGTAAATTGTTGATTGGATGTGTAGGGAAACGAAACACCCGATTATCCATGGTAGTTGTAATAATTCCTGCTTCTTGGATCCCGTATAAAGGGTATCGGAACATCAAATACTTACATTCTATAATCTGAAAAATCGTTTTTCACCCGTAAGTTACAGTTAACAAAATATTAATTATTCTATCCGTTTATGAGTAGAAGTTAGGGTTTACATGTTATTTGATCCACCCCAGTACTGATGAAAATGCCTAATGAACCTCATTTTATTATTTTTACCACCATCAATAAGAAAGTAATGATTTACTTATTACTCGAATCCTTGACTACAGTCATAATTTTTCGAATCCCTTTTGGTCTCACAAAACTTGTCCTTAGGATGAGAATGGGAATATTTATGGTTATTTGGTTTTGAATTTACCAATTTTTTGCGTTTTATTAATTTTGCTGGATATTAGATCACAGCGGGCAGAGAATTGCTTGGTTTATCCCCATCCTGTCGTCCCCTCATAGAACCAAATACTCCCACACTATTCCTAGAATTCCTTCCTTCTTTCGCTCCCTCTTTATTTCTGTTTCTTCTTCACCTTTGTAGTTTGCAGTAGAGGCTTGCATGTTTAAAGTTTTGGCGCATGACCGTAATGCATAATTTAAAACCGTCGTGAATCTTAGAAACTGTGCAAAACTATCAACCCTTCCATTTTGATCACAAATGCCTAACCAAATTATTATCTAACTTTCAGCCAAGTTCCTTTTATTGTGTTCAACTTAACTATCGAAAAACGATCGCGTAATCCAAGTTTGCACTTTTTCTTGGGACGGCAACATTGCATGTTATTAACGAAAACAATTTATTAAGTAATCAAATGTCCACATTGATGAAAAACCGCACTCCGTCCATTTAATCCCACGTGTCTCCTATTTTGACATTATTAATCTTCTCCATTTCACTACCCCTATCTTTTATTGACTGTTTTCAATTACCTATTTCTCACATGAATCATTGCACACTGTTGTAGAATTTGCAGCTTCACCACGACCAATTTGGACATTTGATACATTTCTCACTCTTGCAGTTTGTTCATGCTCTGAGTTCTACACGAAATAAGGCTCACAACCAAAAAACGTTTATCTCAAATTAAAATTTGAAGTCAAAATCAATGGTTACTGAGTACATTCAAAATATCAGAAAATGAACAAAATGCAAGTGTTTTCAAGTCGCTGACGATTGATCTAACTAGTTTTTTTGCTTGATTCTTACTTAAAAATCACAAGAAAAAAATGATCGACATTGTTTTTGAGAGATTTCTTACTCAACTGATGGTTCATAGTATATATAAATATTATTCACTATTCATTACAAAGATGCGCTATTAATTCACAAATCTCACATAGATATTGTCATTGCAAGTTTAATTCTACGCACATCTTTCAATTCGAATATTTATAATACGAAACATTCAAACCTATTGCGTCATAAATCGAACTGAACTTTTAGTGAATCAATCGTTAGTCTGCATGTCTCTTATTTGATTTAATTGTATATTTCTTTGGTCAAGTTTATTGGTACGGTTTTAGCCATTCAACTCATCTTCAATTTTTAATATCGTTTGAAAGTTGTAATGAAGTCTTCTTGTTATCCTGAACATGTTCCATTAATTTTTTGTGCGTATTTTTACAGCACAATGTCACTCTTTGAAATTTCAAGTTGTTCACTCAAGCGCTCATCGTTTAAACCTACCAATAAATTAGATTTATTTTCATGCATTATGTACTTAAATGATGTTTCCTGAACTGATGTCCTAAAATAATTGAAATTTTAAAATTGCAAAATCATGATTGGATACTGCTTCCTTGTCATTTAAGATGAATGAATAAATTAGTATTAAATATGTTTACTTTCACAATCAAACATTGTTTTAATGACTTTGTTTTTGAACAAAAATGGAATAAGTACTTGCGATTTTTGTCAACAGTTTTCTTGAAGACAGTTCAGGAAGTATCATACAATTGTTTTCCAATTCAAAATGTTAATGAACGTTTGTTTACGAACAATTTTAGTGCCCCCACGTTGGATAATTGAACCAACTGACAAAGCCTTTGCGCAAGGTAGCGATGCTAAAGTTGAATGCAAAGCTGATGGGTTCCCAAAGCCTTCTGTCACATGGAAGAGAGCGTCAGGTAAGGAATTCGGTTGCTGACGGCACTGTAGTCAATTGTAAGCTTCCAAGTTTCGAAGAGATAAGCCAGAAACATGTTACCTAATGATTGAGAAAGGGGTATTATAGACTCCTCAAAATTCTTCTGAACGAAAATTGAAAAAAAAAAATGGGTACTAATTGATGGTTTGGTATATCGAAATTGCTGAAACGACTGTTTGAATACATCTTGCAAATGTTGTATAGTTTCTTTACCGATGGTTATTTTCGTGTGTTCCGATTCTATCTCTAAATGGTTCCAAACTAAATTGACTGGTGCCAGTTATTTCCGTACATTATTCAATCATTATATTCATTATATCATCATTATCGTTCAACCTAGATTTATCTTTAATTTATTTTGTATATCTTCTTTTTTTAAACATAATTGTGCCCAAAATAATAGTTTGAGACTGAACGGCGACAGTAGCAGATCGGTTTTAGCTCTTAATAATTATTTTTATCTATATATGTTCTGGCTGTTTCTTGCCTTTTTCTAAATTTGTTGTTTAGTTAATTTCATAGTTTCATGTCTGTCAGTCCGTTGAGGTTATGTACACCATCTAAATGGGAGTCCATACGTTAGCTCCTAGTTAGTTTGTTGACAGTTTTTGCTACAATTGCTACAGTTCTTTTTAATACTCTACTCTGCAACTTCTTTTACGTTTGTTGTTTAAGGTGATTCTCCTGGTGATTACAAAGATTTGAAACCAAATAATCCTGACGTTAAAGTGGAAGATGGAACCCTCCATATTCATAACATCCAAAAAGTTAATGAAGGTTATTACTTGTGCGAAGCCGTTAATGGAATCGGTTCTGGATTGTCTGCCGTCATCATGATTAGTGTCCAAGGTAACTGAAACTATTTTTAAATGAAAAATTCATTTCAAGACGTACCAAGATTTAACATTTCTATCGATTTCCTCAATAACCATACACTCTGTTCTTTTAATTTGATTTGATTATATATATATTTATCTTTTTAAATAGCCCCACCCCAGTTTGAGGTGAAAATGAGAAATCAAACTGCCCGAATCAACGACCCCACAGTTCTTCAATGTGAAGCAAAGGGAGAGAAACCTATTGGAATTTTATGGAACATGAATAACAAGAGATTGGACCCGAAAAATGATGTGAGGTAATTAAAACAAATTAGAAATCCTTTTTAAAAAAAGGGCTCAAAAATTCAAGAAACTACGTTTTCAACTGAAATGTTGATGTTATTTTATTGTTGACAGCTATACAAGACAGTTGGTAGTTATTATCGCAATTTATATCTATATTTGGAGACATTCATTTTTTTATACTGTTTCTTCATATCGTTACGTTCTTTAACTGCTAATTCAGGTATACTATTCGAGAAGAAATCCTACCTAACGGTGTTCTATCAGACCTGAGCATAAGATCTACTGGAAGAGAGGACTCGGCTCTTTTTACTTGCGTCGCTACGAATTCCTTTGGAAGTGATGATTCCAGCATCAACCTTATTGTTCAAGGTAGATCACACTCATCATAAAAAAAAGTGTATTCCAATCTTCAGGATATCGATTAATTTAACTAAATTGATCATAACAATTCATAAATGGACATCGTTTCTTGTTAAGATTTTAAATCCCTACCTCTCTGTTCCTTAATATTGTGTCAGCATTTATTGTGGTAATGAGAATCCCACATCATTTAATCGGAAAAGGAATTCCTTAGTTTTCAGCTGTATTTACCCTCTATTTCTTGGATCTGTTTTCGCATTCTGCTAAGGGTATTTACGTCTGGTTACTCTTAGTATGGTTATCAAATATGGTTGAAAATCGACTCAAGATTGAGACCAGTCCTGAAAGCAATGTTGAGCCTAGAACGGAGTGTTAATGAATATTCATCCGCCATTCGATAGGTTATTCGGAAATTGGGCTTGCATTGCAGTGAGGGTAATTTCCCTCCCCTTGTTTCCAGTGCATCATTCCTGAAAGTAAAATAAAGGAATGCCAATTTAGTCTGCATAATTTTCAATATTTTATTTTCACCGAGAGTCACATCTGACAATAATTTCCTTCTTACAAGAATTGTTGATGTTTTCAGTAGCTATAGTTTTTTCTAACATTCTATTCTTCAAGTCTTGAGGGAGTAATACGAGCTTGAACATCAGGGTTTCTTTTGGGATTCTCAAAGGACTTATGTAGATGTATCATCAAATTATTTACAGCTATCTGAACATTTCTAATAAGAAGTACCTAACATTTTGATATAGTTGTGCCCATCAAAATAGTCCTATTTTTTGCTCAACCACCCACTTCTTTGTGTACAGAGGTTCCAGAAGCCCCTCAAGCTCTCAAAGTTTTGGACAAATCCGGAAGATCGGTACAACTGTCATGGGCTGCTCCTTATGATGGAAACTCTCCAATCCTTCGTTATTTGATCGAGTACAAAGTAGGAAAAGGTGCGTATGCCAATTTTGGTTTCATTGGCTTTATTAAAACTCTCCAACCATAAAAATAAAATTTGTATAATCACTTTAATAAACAATATCGTCTTGTGTGCACTGTGTATGGCGCTTCCAGGTTCTTGGGATTCTGATGTTGTACGCGAAATGGTTCCCGGTCACCAGACTATGGCTAGCGTGTTCAACCTCAGCCCAGCGACAACTTACCACATGAGAGTGGTTGCCGAGAATGAAGTTGGTGTGTCCGAACACTCCGAACCTGTCACCATCGTTACTGCTGAAGAAGGTAAGATGAACTGATCATCTTCGAAAGTCAAACCATAGATATCAATTTGTTGTCTATTGTTTCTACTTTAAAATTACAGTTGACTTGATCCTATGTTATGAGCAAAGCAAAAAGTAGTTGTTCAGTAGTTTTTCTCTTTTTTCATTTTAGTTTCATTATTATTTTGTTACAAGAATTTTCTTGACTAGTTTCATGTTGAGCACCTTGGAAATCCATAATCGTCAGAAGGCTTACCATCTATGTCCAGTACATAGTTTTGTCAATACCCATTAGCATTCAAAGAATGCAGTTCTATCTCGAATATACGATGTTGTGTTCAATATCTACTGTTTTTTATCAAGTTCGATTCATTATTGTCCTCAAAATATCCATAACTCGTATTTGATTCAGTAGAAAGTCTGATTTCACCACCCAGGTAAATTACAGTCGGCTTGTTCGTAATACCGTGTGAATAGTCTATGGAGTACATTGTCAGAGTCTGTTCATAGATAGTTTTACCATGACCGATGCAGTTTGTGTGTAGCTGATGAAAATTTATGGGATTGATTCGTAGTCTTTTCGTAGACTTTTCTTTCCTAGTTCCTCGTGTTGTGCATTTTCATTGGAATATGTGCATGCTTACTACGTTGTTAATATGTGTGAATGAATACCAACTGTCCTCAATTTTATTTTTATTCTTATATTTTCAGCTCCTAGTGGCCCTCCGATGGCAGTCAAGGTTGAAGCCATCGACCAAGTCACTTTGAAAGTCACCTGGAAACCACCAGAGAGGGATGCTTGGAACGGTGAAATTCAAGGATATTATGTCGGCTACAAACTTACTGCATCAGATAAACCTTATCTCTTTGAAACTGTTGAGTTCAGCAAAGAAGAAGGGCGAGAGCACCACTTACTGATTTCAAATCTCAAGTAAGTTTGTGTTTCGATGTATCAGAGATTTTTATCATATTTACTGTAACGGTTGAAATGCTTCTTGTTTTGATTGAACTGATCATTACTCTTCACACTTCCAGAACCTACACACAATATTCCGTGGTTGTCCAAGCGTTTAACAAACTGGGCGCTGGTCCAATGAGTGAGGAGAAGAAACAATATACCGCAGAAGGCATACCCGAGCAACCCCCACATGATCCTGGCTGTACCACTCTGACATCTGAAACGATTCGAGTCTCTTGGACACCACCTCCAGCCATATCTGCCAATGGAGTGATCAAGGGGTACAAAGTTATTTATGGACCTAGTGAGACTTGGTATGGTAAGTATTAAAAAAAAAAACGGAAAATCTCTCTTAAATGATTTTTAACATTGATCATTTTTTATTATTAGTTTATAGGCTGCAATGTACTTTGATCAATATTGAATTCCTGTGTAGAGTTCTGGAATAAGTTCTAAAACATATTTGCTCATTTTTTGAAACTGAAATTCTAACTACAATTAACATATTTTGTTATATTTCCAGACGAAAAATCCAAAGATTCTAAAATCACTGCATCTTCCGAAACAATCATCCACGGCCTGAAAAAATTCACGAACTACAGTATGCAAGTCCTTGCTTATACAGCGGGAGGTGATGGTGTTCGAAGTTCTCCCATTCATTGTCAAACCGAACAAGATGGTGAGTAATATAGCTGGATAGTTGACATAAGCTTGGAATTTCCAGACCGGGTTCTAATTTGTAATTTGATAATAATAATGTAAGTTTTGGAAACTCAAGAATTCGGTGTTATCATTTTGTATGTTTCAGTTCCTGATTCACCCACTGCTGTCAAAGCGCTAGCTATGTCTGACGAGTCTATCCTTATTTCATGGAAACCACCTGCAAATCCTAATGGTCTCATTACCCAATACACGGTTTACATCAAGGAAGAGGGAGATAATGGGGTAAGGTTTGAGCTTTTAACATTGTCAGTCAATATGATAAATGTAAAATATATACACGTTGAAGCTAAAACGAAATTGCATCATTAGGAATCACCTAGAAGCCAAAAGATGCCACCTTCCCAAATGACCTACGAAGCCTCGGGATTGAAGAATGACGGAAAATACGAATTCTGGGTTACTGCTTCAACCAACATTGGCGAAGGACAACCTTCAAAACCGGTTATATTATCCCCCAACTCTGAAGGTTAGTAAATCGATGTTGACTTAGTGATCCTACGAATTACTCTCGACAGCGTCTAAGTTTTTGATGAAATCAATGTTACAGTTCCGGCCAGAATCGCATCTTTTGACAGCCACTTCACAGCAACATACAGGGAAGACGTCAAATTGCCTTGCCTAGCTGTTGGAAAACCCACACCGGACATCAAATGGAAAATTAAGGGAACATCTTTCGAAGCTAATGATAGGATGCAGCAGTTGCCTGAAGGTTCCCTCCTCATAAAATCTGTCAACCGAGCTGACGCTGGAGAATACTCTTGCTCTGTTGAGAATTCATTCGGCCGTGATACTGTTACACATCACCTAATCATCCTAGGCAAGTTTGGAGTTTTGGTATGGTAGAAATGTGTGTGGTGTTGGGAAAGATCTTGTTGCCTAGAACCAACAGTTAGGTACTCCAAAATTTGTCAATCCCAAACCAATTATCTTTCCCTTAGTAAAGTATAGGAGTTGGATGAAGAAAATCTATCTTGAGTACCTTGGCTCCAAGTTGAATAATGTACTATGAGAGGTAATGCCCTGTTTAATCCAGGCCTGAAATGAATTTCAAATGTCAATGTGGGAAATTCTAACTTCACCAATACTACATTCATGTGACATAATCTACATAGGTTTGCCTTCTTGGAGCAGGCAGTTAAGCGCCAGAGCTAGAAGACCAAGAAATTCCGAGAACAGTTTATTGTTCAGGGTTTAATTAGAATTACTCTCTCCTAAATTCAAAAGAAACTGAACCACCGCAGTGATAGCTGTATTCAGACTACTTTTGTATCCACTCACTTTGATTCTGTAATACCAATGACGCTTCAAGTAGTGTTGCCAACAAAAATGAAGAAAAAAGTTGAAATATTGAAGATAATTACTGTTAAGGGTAGGCTGTGTTCTTTGGCAGCCCTAAAACAGGGCCCCAAGCTCTATTGTTTTAATTAAAGGTTTTTTGTTACTCATCTTTTGTAATTTAGATTCCTGTAAAGTATTTTGTGACTGTCTATGAAGTACCTTTTGTTTAAGTATATAATCCATTTATTCTATGTACTGATGAATTATTTTATTTTCCAGCTCCTCCACACGTACCTCAAATAACGATGATGTCCACCACCACCAACTCGATCACCATGAAGTTGAAACCTAATCCTGCTGACACTGAACCCATTCATGGATACACGGTTAAATTCAAACCCGAATTCGGTGACTGGGAAACTCTTCAACTCTCACCTACTGTTCATAAATATACTCTGGAAAACTTGTGGTGCGGGTCGAGGTACATGATATCCGTCGTAGCTTATAACAGGTAAGCAACTCGTATGTCTGTTAGCTGCCCTTTTTAAAAATTAACGTAATTCTTCTAGATATATTGAGTAATCAAATTTGACACACCAGGTGAAATACATATAATGATGGACAGTTGGGCTCTAAGCATGTTAATTGTAGAATATAATAAATTGGTCTAAATAAGGCCTAGGAGAAGCTTCTCTGTAGATGTGACACAAATTAAATATGCTCTAGCAATAGGTACCGAATAAATGTTCTGGTCGGTTCTGAGTGTGGTCGACCGGTTCGTTCCACCTCGATGTAGATTTGAATTTATCCAAAAAATAGGTCTGTTAAGATCTAACCGGTGTTTTCCTTATTGGTAATAATAATCCAGAGATTTGGTACTGGCTGGCCAGAGAATCTTTTTTGAAAGAAAAAACCAGTGAGAATGTCCAGGTTCTGCTGCCACGGCGCTTGCCGTCTTATTTCGTTTTCCAGATGGAAAATCAGGATGATCCTGGATACTGTTCCTCTTTATCCAAGGTGTATTTAAAGAGGATTACTGTATAAAAATAATAATAATAGGTTTGAGGCTGAAAAGGCAAAAACTGTGGAGGAGTAGTTTATATGTTAGAAAAAAAGGACGATTTGAATAATGATGGCATTTGAGGAGTCGACGTTGAGGCGACGCTGGCGTCAGTAAAAATTAGTTCCGCGAAATTAGAATAGTTAACTGAACGACACACACGAATAATTGGGTCAGAAGAACTCTGTTGTTATCCTTCAGGTTATCAGGGTTAGGTTTGTAGCTATTGTCAACAATTACTTTGCAGCCCAACATGCGATTCGATCATATGATATATTCACTATAATGAAATCAAATGCACTTTAAAATGAAACACCTCAACTTTTCCGTTATTTCCAACCCGATTTCTTGTTTTCAGCATCGGAACTGGAGACGAGTCTGACTTACTGAATACGAGAACCAAGGGATCGAAACCGATTATTCCCGAAGCCAGTCGATTTATTGAAGTTTCCACTAACAGCATTACTCTTCATTTGAGCACTTGGTCCGACGGTGGTTGCCCTATGCTTTACTTTGTTGTAGAACACAAGAAGAAGTGAGTATTTTATTGAACATTTTCTATTTTATCTTAAGATTTGAATCAGTAGGTGTTTGGTATTTTCCACTTCTTACAGATATTAAGCACCTCATGATCAATCTCTACTAATATCAACCAGTAACATTTCAAAGATTTAAGGAATTGATTAAAATTAACCTGAAGATTAGTGTAACACATTGTAGTGTGATATGTATTAGAACTAATATATTTAAACCATTATTACTTGCATAACTACTTATTTTTCTGTTTTAGAATGGCTGTTGAGTGGAACCAAGTTTCAAACAACGTTAAGCCTGGAGGTAACTTTGTGGTACTTGATCTTGATCCAGCTACTTGGTATAATCTACGAGTCACTGCTCACAACAACGCTGGCTTTGCTGTTGCTGAATATGAGTTCGCCACCCTTACAATCACTGGAGGTAAGTAAACTGTAATATATTCAATTGAATTCATCATGTACGAACAATATCGTAGTTCGTGATACATCACGTACCTGGTAAACTGCTGCAGTTTTCCCAAAGTCTATTCCGATTGCAAGGGTGCTATCGAGGTTGCTTTTTGGAACCCTGAATGAAATCCGTTTCATTGCATCTGAAACAACATTTCAATGCTTTCCGAAGCACTTCAGAACTGTACAATAATCAGGGGCATCATATAACATATGATATTGCATACTTACGGCCTGCCGTTTGAGGCTCTTTCAATTGTTCAACGGTCCTGGGCCTCATTCTAGATCATTAAATAAAAGCCCAGAAAGTGTTCAGCTGTGTCATGCTTCTCTCACAACACTTCCGCCGTGGAGGGAGTTCCTTGGACAAGAGGAACAGTGTTACCAACAGGCTAATATGCCCAGTGAGCATTCCTATAAGTTTTCTCATTTGCAGTCCCGGTTGTGATATTGTCCAGATTACCTCGTATAATTTTTTCATCCATCCCTCTTGGCAATGCTGAAGGCTGTAAACTAATGGCTTTTCTTTCTTCACCAGTCCTCTCAATTCAAAATCAACGCCTACCTTCTAAATGTAATACGACGGGTAATGGTGAAAGGTTGGAGGTAAAGCGATGCCCAGCACAAACAATTTCAGGGACTAAACACACTAGAGATAGGAAAACACCAAAATACGCTGCTTATTGCCCCTTATCCTTTTCGCTCATTCGCCTATCCCCTTATCGTTTGTTTACTTGTGCCTTGTAACGGAAGGATTTATTGATATTAATGGTCTTGTACTGGGAATTTGTTAAAACATTATTGGGTTGATGTCTCGTCTTCAGATATTTAAAAATCGTAATTAATTCAAGAATAATTCAATTGGACATTAGGTTAAGAGGGAGGAAGGGGATAAGAAAAGTAATAGGATAATGAACTTGGGCGATACCTATGTAGCTAACGGTATGCAATAATACGACTCATTATATTGATGGATCAGGACAGATTTATTACACTATTTCGTTAACAGACTCTTTTAAGTTTTAACAAGGATGGAATAGTTTAGTTTCCCCTTCAAAGGCTGAGATGATAATGCATGCAACGCCTAGACGATATCCCTGCAGAATATAAAGCGTCAGGTTTATGCTTAGGAATAACAGTTTCGAGAACTGACAAGTAGCAACTATCTCCATCCATCACAGCCTATTTACTGACGCAAGCGATCCATGATATTATAGTTCATGAAAGGTTCCTATCAAAATGTAACTCTCACAATATAACTGAGACTTTTCCTTGAGGTCATTGTTATTTTGCTTTTCATTCCATAGATGTAATGAAATAACCACCAACTGTCCTTTCTTATCCATAATGCATCCTTCTTTGAAACTAACCATATGTGTTTGGTTTTTTTTTATTCCGGCTTTATTTTACAGTAATATAATAAAACTATTGTGGGAGCGATCCGACCTGAGCACCACTCAAGTTACACGTTCATATCCGTTATTGTCATGTAGAGGACGAAATTATATTTCAAGAGCATAATGAATATTATTCATCAACTCTTATTGAATTATGACTGTTGTGCAAGGTACGCTATATGGCCAATAATCTGGTTATGAAGCGTGATGCAGTTTTTAATTTCTACTCAATTTCTTTCTAACCGCCCTTAAAAGATGTTAGCGACCGAATCTAAAAAGGTCATTATTTTGTAAAACAATATATTATCTTCTTTTCGATTACCAATTGTTTCGTAAAATCTGATCCGCTTGTAGGAGTGACATAAGGGATTCCTAATGGTTGTACATTTAAATTGAACACATTGGCATTTTTATTCAAGTTATAACTTATCCCCATTGGAAAAGAAAAAACTTGCATTTTCCTTCTTTTGTGTTCGTTTAACTTACTTACTAAACTTAACTTGCTGAACATTTCAGCAAAAATATATATCTTACATAAAATGTAGTCTTTAGCATTCCTGCAGGTAGGGATAGCAAGCCAATCTAATTGAGGTAAAGTTAAAAGCACTGAACAAAAAAAAAAAAAAGAACACAAAAACCATTCGTATTTGAACTGTAAAAACGATTGGTTCTCCCACTGGTGGAGCACCACTTGGCCAATGCGTGTTAATATCAGTGAACTTATCGTGTGCCAACATTTACTTTTATTTTCAAATTTGAGACTGTTCGATCAGGTTTGAATTATTATCTGTCCTCTGTTATTGAATGTTTCATTTAAGATATCATTTTGTTGAGTAACTTCCTTGCAAAGAGGTGACTTGCTTCTACCGTTATTGGGATATTTGTATGCCTATTGAAGCTAGAACGCTCAACTCAGTCGTGACCCTGAATAGTGGAATCTGACATTCCTTCCCATGCGTTCTAGCATCGACTTGTTTTCAAGTTTGAGAGGAAGTAAATGAGTTTATTCACGTGTGGACTGGGTGGTGTTGCAGGAACGATCGCTCCCGCGCGCGAAGTCCCTGACTCTGGCTTCGGAGATGATTCCCCAATGAAAATTCTCCTAGCCAACCTCAACCTCGTGGTGCCCGTAGTCTCGGCTCTGCTTGTCATCATTGTTGCCATAACTGTTGTATGTTTCCTCAGAGGAAAAGGCGCTCCGCACAAAGGTAATGTGTTTTGTTTATTTTTTCGTCTTTTTCAAGGTACCGTGTCGCCTCCCAAGAGAGGAGTGCAAGACGTGCACCAGTACTTTCCCTGGATCCCTAAATGGATTGACCTGAATATTGTTGTTCCTGTTGCCGCAACTGTTATTGTGATTTTCGTTGGAATTATCGTAATTTGCATCGCCGTTGCCCGCAAATCTCGTGGTCCACCTTCCACCAGGTTGCGAGGTAACGAACCATCAAGAATTGTCCTCTCTTACTCAACACATTTTTGTCTAGAAGTCAAAATAAGAACTGTAGTTTTAATTACCCGTAGTTATAATAGCTACAAAACTATTTACCTATTTGTAACATTATTTACTGACTGTAATTGTGTAGTTTTACTCTCTGTGCTTCACGCCACAGATGAGTTGCCACATTCGACGCATAGGTTCTCCTTGATCCCTGGACAGGTCAGTATCTAAGTAAGGCAATATGCGACTTGACGCTACGATATTTACTCTTCCTCAAGATTGTGTGCTAATCTTATTAGTGGCTTCGATGCATTATACAACCAATCTGTCACTGATTTAATTTGAGGCAGCTATATGTAGTTGTATTGTTTTCTGGGTTGGTATAAAGTAGGCTGATGTCCTTGCATTGATAAGTTCTAGACAGTTACATTTAATATATCCTCTTGGAAATATTCTCAGTGGAAATGTTTGCCACGTAATTCAAAGTAGGTTAACCTAACTTTTTCAGCTCCCCTTTAACCTTCATGTACCACTGTGTCTCGTCGAAGATGTGAGGTGCTACAGTCATCCAATTCCTTCAACATGCATGCACAATCATAAATAAACTAGACGATTCGAACATATCCACTTATTTTGGACTAGCTGAAAAACCAACTGCGGATAGGTCTCTCCAAGCAGACTACGAACGTGTTCAGCCCCATGTAGACACTTGGACTCTGTATCAGAACATCCACACGTGTACCAGAGTATACGCGTGAGTGGATGTGTTTGGTTCAGATGGCTAGAGTGTACCTGGCTTTACACAAACTTCACTCTCTGATTAATGGTGACTTAGATGGGTAGTGAAACTATTGCTTATCAGAAGTATTTCCAAGAGCCATTTCAATACATACTGCCTTCGGCAATCGAAGCCCAATAATTGAAAAGTAAGATCTTTACTGGAAAAGTAGGGAGAGATATAGGTTAGGCGATATGCTGTAGTGTCACTCGAGCCCACAGAATATCTCGCCATTAATTTGTTCATGTACCTACTCCCTGAACAGATTAGTGCTCTTCATTGCCTTGCTAAACCCACACTCTCTTTCCAGTCGCCCATCACATTCTCGATTTTAATAAACCATCTTCGTTACTAATGGGTTCATCCCCAAAACAGTTGGTATTATTCTTATGGAGTAATACCACTATTTTTATTTCTATAAATGGGCTCTTTTTTTAGTGATCTATAAGTTTAGAATGTTTGATGTACAGTTGGACTTATAGATAGATTTAGGTATTCTGGAAGTATATACTTTTTTTTTTTTTACATTTTGGCTTTTGATCACCATTGATAGGATTCGGGAAAGAAGCGCCGTAGTATCTAGAAATCAAATTCCTCTGCCATCTGCAGATCTGATACCCTCACACTTTCTGTGAAGAGTCATAAAATTTTGTGAACATCACTGACTTCACTTGCTCAATAGCCATCTGTACCATCCTAGATCAGTCAAGTAAACGACTTAAGATTGTGAACCACCTCGGTGGCATTACTATATGGCCAATAAATGAACCAATTATTAATTAAAAATCCAATACATTTTGAAATGGATAGATGTAGTTTTTCATTGAAATACTCATGCATGTTCTTCTGTGCAAGATTATTAATACCGCGGTTTGGATACTGTTATTCCTATTCAGATGAAATGGTCTACAATCAATCAATGGTCGGTGGCAACACAATCGACAAGAGATGCCTAGCTGGTGGTGACTTACACGACGAACTGGGCTACATTCCCCCTCCCAACCGCAAGCTCCCGCCCGTCCCAGGTTCAAACTACAATACTTGCGAAAGGATCAAGCGAGGTACCGGCATAAGTAAGAAACTTTTGGCCCACCGTCAGCCTGAATTACTGGTTGTAGCCTTTAGCTAATTGAATCCCATGTTTCTTAGTCTCACTTTGATCTGACTTCACCTTGAGTTTTGTCAAGCGCCGTTTGATCCCCCCTTTTTTACATTCTTTCGCTTCCTTTTTAGAATGAAAGACGCTTTTTGTTCTTTGTTTTGTTTATTTTGGTGAAATCCTTTGAATCGTGCTGGACTGATATGATTCATATAATGATGAAGTAATAACTGTAAAGAAATTCTGTTTCTAATTGGCTCACATTCCACACAATGTTCAAATGATTCTCTTGACAAGGTACACGACTAGGCCAAAAATGACAAACGTCCCTGTATAAAGTGTGCAATTGAAGCAAAGCAAACAGTTCTTATCACCCTCATCAGTGGAAATGATAAAAATAAAGTCCAGAACATGCTTAAAGTCAATGTGAGTGCCACATTTGTGTTAAATGCAACACAACCCGCTATTGATTACTTGTACAGAAAGGGTGGACATGTGAGCTTCACGCTTTTCGAAATGTACACTACACTATTCAAACTTTCAGCATTAGGGATTTTACCAAAAAGCTTTGTTATTTTACGTTTTTAAGTTCTTTGCCCCTTTATTTTTTACAACTTTTGTTTAATTTGACATTGAACTCATCTAATTCATCCAGAATCATTGCAAGAGAATGTGGTTTTCTTTCTTTTTATACAATGTAAATATTCGTAATAAAGACGCCAGAACGGATTCAGCCTGACACGAAGGGTTTCCCAAAAAGTTTTTTTTTTCTTTTGTGTCGTTACGTTTTTATACAATATTAACAATACAGGAAGAACAGGGTTATGCGGTGGTCACTCGACTTGGGACCCTAGGCGGCATATGTACGAAGAACTTGCGTCGCATACTCCCTGTAGAGGGAGGCTTCCAAGATGTCCTGGATCTGATGAGACTATGTACCACAGAGCAGGTAAATATGAGTTTCTCAATTTCTCCCATCATGGGTGGTGGTCTACTGTGCTCTTCAGTCGTTTTAAAATCAGTGTGTGGCTTGACGATTTGGATTAGTTTTATTTTCATTTATTTAATTTCATTTTTTGGTTTGCGTAGCGACGGATTTTTTTCTCAGGCCCATTTTTACTGCACAGTTTCCTGCGCACAATTCAATTTCCGAATGTGTTCCCATTTACTGAAACAAATAAAGGAATAATAATTAGGTAGGTTAAAATGAATTGAAATGTTAAAGTAACAATTTATCTCACACGAAGAAACCATAGCTTGGAGGTTATCAAAGGGTCAGCTATTGCTCTTTTCTGCTCCCTATCAGCTTTGGGCTAAGGAAGAAGGAAGGTCCACTCTGTAAAAATATTCACGCTATAGCGGCATTCAAGCTGCCGAACTTGGTAATGGGATATTTTTCTGGATGAATATCCGTTGTTTTGTATATGAAAAAAGTATTACTGGGACATAAGTTGTTCGCCAGAGCTGGTGAACACCTGTCCCTGCTCTGGATGGCAGGTTACTCCACAGCTTGAAGGTGTTAGCTCTTTTACTGGGAAACAGGACAAATGGAAGATGGCGTTGAATGGAACGTCTTGGTGATCTATGAGCATTTTACAGGAACCCAATGAAAAACGTGAATTCAGTTTAAACAAATGAAACCACCCTTAAATGGTCAATGTTTCTGGGAAAGTTGGGTTTTAATGATTTTAGGTGTTCGGTCATGAAGACTATGAAAATATTCTAAGCTTGCTTGCGTTGGTTCATCTGGAATATTGACATAGATGTTAGCAATCTTTATAATAATAATCTTAGGTAGGTAAAACGTCGTTTTCATGGGTGGCGTAGGTGACACTGCGCAGTTTGAATTTAAAAGCAAAATGGCACAGGCACTTGAACGTTAACGAACCCAAAATGACTTGACTAAATTATTAAATTGAAATCGTTTCATAAGATAACGGAGTGGTAAGAGAGAAGGGAGGGACTCACAGAATTGATAAGGAGCTCCAGGGGGAGACATTCCTGATATCACTAGGGGCTCATGTTCTTAACCTAGCCCTGTAAGTCAGTTATGCTTCATAGGTTACCTCCTGCCTTAACGGTAACCTCGGGTACCTCTGTTTCTAGATATCTGCGAGTATAAGTCAAATATGATTGGTTAATGACAAGCAGCTTGCATTGCTACCTACTACAGCTGAGATCAAGAGCTGCTCACATGATTAGTAATTTCGCATCATTATCAAGATGCTTAATGGTTGAGCTACCACATTTGAATTCATACATGATTCACGTTTGTGAATCCACATTTCTATTGAGTGGACCTCCCTCCCCCCATTTGTTCCATCCATGCTTTCAGCCATCAAGTGACGAACTCATTAAATTAAATCACAGCGAACCGACTTTTTTCGTTATTGGGTCTTGACATTCTTCAATTCTGTTGTTTGGGTAGCGAAATACAATTTGACCGAAATGTACTTTTTAAATGTCCTTTCTACATCCGGTCTTTTGGGATGGATTGCCAACAAAACCAGTTACAAACTAAATAAATATTCATATATACAAATGACCACAAACATACTCAATCTTCAAAAAACTAAACATCTAATAATTTATGCACATCAATTAATAATACTATTCAGTTACAAATCAGCATATTCGATGCAAATTCCAGTTAACTATTAATTTTATGATTTTCGTTTGCGATTGAAACCCAAACTTTTTTTTTCTGAAAATATTCCACACACCTTCTGCTGATAGTTTCATTAAAAGTGACCACTTGTAGACAGCGAATCTGCCTAAGCAGTGGACTACTGACTGACTCCTGACGTCGTGTAACTCAGGTGATGTATTATAGCTTTATATGAATGGCAAACCATATTCATCCATCTTCATATTCAGCATTTCTTTTCAGTTTCGTTGTATTAATTTTCTTCTCCTGTATTTAGTTTCAAGTTTGTATGTTTCCCTCAAGTATTAACGTTTAGACTGTGAAATATCAATTTTATGAAATGATAACCGTTTTACTATCCTTGGCTTTGCTTGATTTATTTATTCTACCAAAAAAAAAAAACCACCTCGACTGATGTAACTAAGTTCATCCCAATGTTAAGGGTGAAATCCGAGGTTTTGCGTTTTTTAAATCGGATGTTATTGAAATTTCAGCTTTATTAAAGTCGTATAAATTTATATAACTCTTGATTCACCTAAATAGATCTCAATTTTACCTTTTTCATTATTAAAAAAAGCGTAACGGTCAAACGGGGACTAGTGCACGGGCTTTTATTATTTCAATATTAGATAACCCTCACATATCTCCGGTCTACCCCTATCAATTGGCATACCTCTTCCCACATAAAAATTCGTTCCTATACATATTTAACGTGATCAATAAATTAAACTAAAACAGCCCTACATCATCTATTAAACGAATCCATCACTATTTATCATTTGAATAGAGAATGGCTGCTACCGTAAGAAGTAGTGTGGTAAAATAGAATAGGTAATCGTTGCAAGTGTTTCTGAATCTTCACTCTACTACTGGGGTTTGTTTTGGAAAATAATTTCATGCAAGATAATTACATTTTTTCTCAAACAAAAGCCCCTTTGATTGACTCATTATTCAATTCAAAATTCGATTCCTCGGCAATGGAGTTCATTTGTAATAATGGAGTTCCTTTGGTGGTTTTCGAATACCGTAGTTCATAAGGCGATCTGGATTTATTTCACTGAATAATGAACGTGTGGGGTAGACCATATTAAGAGTAAAGTTTTTGAATTTGAGTATTGTTTCTGCGAATGCCTTGTAGAGAGCATGTTTTCCCAGTAATTGTGTTCAATTTTGGATTGGTGGTAGATAATTCTAGTGAGGAGTTTCAATAGGAAGTCAACTTTCTGACGATCACGTTATTCCGTTCAGGCATGGATGACGATATCTGTCCCTACGCCACATTCCACCTTTTGGGCTTCCGGGAAGAGATGGATCCATCTAAAGCAATGCAGTTCCAAACTTTCCCTCATCAGAACGGCCACTGCGGCACTCTAGGGCCTGGAGGCACCATTGCAGGGACTATGCATCACAGATCTGGCTCTCAATCAATGGTAAGCAGCAGCACTCATCATCAGCTTGCACATACAAAACTCTACATTTCCAGATGGCTACTATTATAATCTTCTGAATATGTAATTTTGTTCATCTTACCAGAAGCCTGACATTTTACTATACATTTTGTCACAAATTTTGGTGGTTCTGAACATAATTGTATTCATGTCGTCGTGTATTTTGGTATTAACTTGAAAAAAGATGAGTAAGTTTTTCGATTTGCAACAGCCATGAGTATGGGAGGATGGAGATATCACTGTCAATGTTGAACGGGAAGGAGATCTTACATTTGTTTCGGTACTTCGGCCGTGCAGAGTTTTCTGTAGGTCTCTAATTTTCCACGCACAATCTTTACAGTTTACGGCAGATTTTCTCCATCGTATATAGTAACAGCACACTGTGTTTCATTTAAACTGTATTAGTCTGTTAAAAGGGGTGATCTCCACCTGTTGCCTGCTCTGGGGCTGTTCGTAAACTAAAGTTGCTCATTCATGAACATATGTAACAGGGACAGTCAGGTAATTAAAATATTAATATATTTATTAAATCGTATCTCCAGAGGGCTCTATAGCCCTCACCTTACCATTACTCTGACTGCTCGACATTGCTAGCAGGAAATGAGTAATGCTGATGAAGAATTCCTCCAACAGAAAACACCTTCTGCCATTGATAAATTGCCTAAAAGGAGGACAACGCGGTGTACTGTGATTACCTGTCTTGGACCCTATGAGGTTGGAAAGTTATCCGATTCAGCACAGCTAACGATTCACTAACAAGTTTCCAATTCGGTTTTGGTACATCCAGGACGCTTGACAATCAAACTTACGGCAGATAGAATTAAGAGTAGCCATGTTCTGAGTCCAAGAATTATGGTCTGAATTTTTTCTGTAAAACCATTTTGTTGCTAAATAAATCTTATCAATGGTCATAATTTAAATTTCGGGTACAATTGTATCAATGGACAGAACTGTTCTAACTTGGCAAACAAGATCTTAGGATTCGAGCTTGAATGGGGCGGTTCTTTAATAAGCAATCAAAATTTGCTGCTTCCGACCCTTAGTGTGGCTAATTGCAAATCGATTTTTGTGAATTCATCAGGTGAGTTTCATTTATTTGTCTAAAGCCAGGAAAGTATATTTGTCATAAGACTGGGTTGTTGGGAATGATTGCTGTAACATCCATCCACCAGAGGAGTTCTTAATTCACCTCTATCACCTACTTGGCCTAAATTATCAGCAAGTCGCAGTGAGAAATCGTTTACCATTCACCACCTTCCCAGCTTCATGTTTAAAAATCTCTAATGTTCATTATTGGCATTGAGTAGATCCGCCCTTGTTTAGGTAAGTTCAAATTAACATTGTTTAAAATAAAATTGAGAATGAAATTAATGTGCTATGCATTTCAGCCTCGGAACGGCAGATACTCAAGAGTAGGACCCAACTCTACGTTCTCGCCAGAGTATGACGATCCCGCCAACTGCACCGAGGACGATCCTTACGGCTCACAGTACACCCCATATGGCGCCCCCTATGACCACTACAGCAGTCGCAACTCACTCGGAAGGAGAAGTGTTGGTAAGTGATGACCTAATTCCACTGATCAATTGATCATTAACGATCTATGTACTTCAAAATCACAATATTCCTTGTAGAAACATTAACATACTCCTCGTTTATGCGCATTTAAGAATGCTTTCTATGTAAGTACATATCATTTTCTTGGCAGCTAATTTAGTAATTACTCTACAAGAACGATTAGTGAAACGAGATACCAGGTATCAGTACAATTGAGAGTATGTTCATTGTTCAAAATCTTCGGGATTTTTCATTGTTGTATACCTACTATTAATTATTTTCAGGTGAATAACATCGTACTCTTCTGTACATTTATTCCTGTTAGAACGTACAAAAACAATTTATGTATCGTAATTAATGTGATTGGTAGAATAGACATTTGAATTATAAAGTCATTTTAGATTTTGCATTAAAAACTGAGTCAGTTTAGGTGTTTTAATGGAGCGTTGTTAATATTTCCTCGAAAATTAGTTACACAGTTAAATCGATTTCAATGGTTAGGTCATCATCAGTAATAAACATGAACTGAAGGTACATCACAGAAAGCATATCTTATACACGCCCAGGTGAAAGGACATTGAATCCTATAGGCTCAGGGAAGTGAAAGGGACGGGGAGGGTCAACCAATGCCACTTGAGGCTTACAAAGAGAAAGGGGCACTAACAGTAACATTATGGAGAGGGGGAGCCAAACTTATTGCAAGAATGAACCCATTTCATGGTGAAATATTTTGAGGAATGACCTCGTTTAAAGATTTTCCTGACCTTAACAACTTAACAATTTCGGATTTTTCTTGCACAATGAACATACCTCTCTTTGGGCAAAAATGAGGAAATTCTACATATTGCCTGATTGCGGGATCAAAAATAAAACTATGATTGGACTCATTCAGATGACTTGTAAAGGCAGAATCACCTTTGTTGTCCCTGAAATCCTTTTCATGCTCTTTTATTCGTTCCAGTCTGACCACAGTACTCAAGCCCCAATGAACATTTTAGTTTATAAGCCCCACTTTTATCCTGAACGTTAATTTTACCCTTAACCGAACCCAAAGAAGCTTAATGATCTGATTATCCGAATTGGAACTTGGCTGCGGAATAAATGAATACTATTTTGATTATTGTAACCCACATTTTAAGTAATTTGGAATTGTCTTTTTCTGAACTGGATGCGTTTGTTTCCGACTTAATTCCAAATAATGGGTTGTTTGAGACTTTAAAATTCTTTATAAGATTTCAGCAGAGGACTCCAGTATGTCTAAACTCTCTGTTAACTATCCTTTAATGCTATCTACTTATACAATTCCAGAACCATGACCCAATCCCCAATCTTTAACTTAACTAAATTTATTTATTACTTTGAAGAAAAATGTTTTAGTTTACTAATTACTGTGTATTATAAGCTTTCACCTCATAATGATGAATTCGCCTAGCCATAAATTATTGTTGTTGAAATTTAATACTTCGTTCTAGGGAGCCCTGAACCACCTCCACCACCACCCAGGAACCATGACTCCTCTGCCAATGACAGCAAAGAAAGTAACGAGATGTCTGAAGCTGAATGCGATAGAGACCTTATCAACAAGAATTATCCAGGTAACAGCTGATTTACCTTTCACTACACACCCATCCCTTTTGTTAGTACTCAATTTCACTCGGCGTTCACTGAAGAGTGCATGGTGTCCAACATGAATGTTTTATTCTTTTGTTAATAAGAAGTAGGTAAAGAATGAATTCAGTTTTGCCCGTTTTACCTCGATGAGTTTGAATCCGTACGTATCCAAGATTTGTATGAATGTTTGAGTCTCTTCTGAGGTGGTGCGTTCCACCATGTAGGGTCATGTGTTCATCCAGTTGTATCACTTCTTCACACGCCGGAACAAGTCGCGACTCTGCTTCAACTCTCTTCAGTGGAACCGGCCCTTGGCGGTACTGAAGATAAAATTTTAGGTTAGTTGTAGCTCCTACCCTGGAACCCTGGGGGTGCACAATACCGTAAGGGCAACCACAAAGGGTACATGAGACAAAAATGCGCTTTTCTCCGCCAAATTCATTTTTAACTACCAATATGCAAACGGGATCAATCTTGTCCGCTTTCTTGGCTTCAAGTCATAAAACGAACGATTCAATCCTACCTTGTAAAGAACTTCACTAATAGGTACGTAAATACCATTTAAAAATAATAATATTGTCAAACTTCAGAAAACCGTGTTTTGCAACAGTTGAAATTCATATCTGTCCAGCAAGAACCATCGTGTAGGTGAAAGCCCAATTCCATCTTTAACCCAAGCTTCATTCCTATTATTGCACCAAAGAAGACAAAGGAAGCAGAAAAGTTCATTACTTACTTTTCGTAGTAATGAGGGTTGAACTTGCGGATTGTGGAATGATTTCTGTACGCCTTTGAGGTTTTTTACAGTCCTGTCAATAGTGGCATTGCAAATAATCACTCTTCGCTCGACTTTTATGGACCTTACCGTGTTCATAGCATATTTACAGCTAATACAGTTCAGTCACAAGGGTTGGGGACAATCAACTGATTATAGGATAAGAGTGTGTTTTGGTGATTCTAGTGCACTCAAGCATTCTTAGCGGGTGAGCAAACAATTATGGGTGTGCTCAGGAATTATTTTGGGCGCTCTCATTGGTTCATTCTTTGAAGCCGAGCCAGATCAAATCAAAAGCGTGGAACACTGTGTTTCATCCAAGCTCCGCCCATTGGGTGCAAAGCCTAAGTTTTGCTCCTGGACAGCAACCTCCCCCTCCCCCATCAACAAACTCACGACTCCACCATTGTCTCACCCATCATGAGGCTCTGTTTGGCAAGTGAATTTGAGATTCTTCTGCTCTTCAATGAGGATTCAAGGGGAAAAGTTGGAAAACAGTATGATAATAATACATTTTCAATATTATTATTATCAGGTATCTTTTTCATTTTGGCCAGGTGGTGCAGATACTGTGCTCCTTTCAACAGCCGCTCCTGTTGTAGGTTAAATAGGTAGTCAGTCGTAACTTGAGTTGATATCTCTATTGTAACAAACGGTTAGAAATGTATATATCTATATATATTTTTTATCCAAATTAAATCACTCATACAAATATGTTCAACGAATCTTATTTTTCGGATATTCAACACCAATATTTAAAATCTGAGTCTCAAATACATGGAAACTCTAATAATCATTGAAGCATTTCGAGTGTAGTAAGGCGCAAAACACCAATAGTAGGTAATTCAATTATAACAGAAATGGTTCGGAGGTCCTTGTATAAATCTTATTTATTGTACTAATCTACCACCAGTATGTTCATTTCAAATTTTTTAGAACTGGTACTGAACGGTTGCACTGAGTAAAATGTTATTGTGTGAATGTTAACTAGTTGATTATTGGAATGAGTGTTGGTTTGATTGCATGGCTTTATCAAACAGAGTGAAGTTCGTTCTTTCAAAATTGTGTGCAAGTTCTGTGTATCTTCCTGATCTTCTTAGTTTTTTTTTTTTTTTTTTGGCAGCAGTTAAGTTCTTTACCGTGGTGGTGATTTGATTTTTAAAATTTAAAAATCCGGGGTGCTCAAAAAATGAACAAATAAGTACTTTGATAATTTTGAATTGCTTCGTGAGGACTGGTTTATATCCCATTATATATAGTTCATGTACATAATATTCCGGAACAAGCTGCCAATTTCTTCGCGTACATCATTTGAATCATTCAAATTCTGAACGCTTTGTCACTTGAGTTTTTAGAACTGTGCTTTTTTCTTTCTTCGCACGTAAATATCTTTAGCCGTAAAATATGTGTTGCTTCTTGTAACTAATTCTACTGCTTCCGTTATAGGTACTTAATATGTGTGTCACTACATTTTCATCTCATAGAAAAGAAAATAACATAGGTTCTGTATTCCATTTTTAACTAACATATGCTGCTCTTGACAATTTCTACAAAACGGATGTTTAATTTATGTCAAACAACCATTTACGTCATTAAGACGATTATTTTTTGCTAGCTGAACTAAAGTCAACTACGAGTTTACTTGAAACCCTGAAAATCTTCTCTGCACGAATTTTAGGGAATACATCTTCTGAAGAATTATTGGGCAAATGAAGAAGGATAAGAGTGAATCTGATTGTAATTATTATTATTAAATCAAAGGTAAATAGTTCCATGTTTTGTTCAAGTTATGATCTCCCTTCCTTTGAGTATGGCTCGCACTCGAAAATTAAAATGTGTTGTGTTGAACGGGGAGTCGTTTAACTAATATTCGGGAGATTTATCGCTGTAGAAATATTTTGTTTGAACTAATTGTCAACATGAAGACACTTGTTGTATATTATGTTTTAAAAAGTATAAATATTGTAGTAAAGTGTTACAATCAATTTTAAATTGCAATAAAATTGCATTAATTTATCGAAAAGTTTAGCAATCCCAATTTAACTGATAGGATACTTATAGCTTTCAATGTGATTCTTTTTTGACTGGCTTGTAAGTTGTTGACCACCTGATGTGCTTTTCGTTTCATCATTTGACTTTTGGTTTCACCTTACAACTAATAAGATTTTGAAATATATTTAAAACTGGTAAAATAAATTTACAACAATATGAAGTGAACTTTGATCACCCAAAAAATAATTTTTAGACTAGTATTTCTGCAATATAATTGAATAGTTCAAACAAAGATCAGGTTATCTGTGGTTTAAAGAGATGCAACATAGAACAATTTGTGCGACTTATACTCAAAGGTATGTGGTACCTAATGACTTTATAAGTTGGTTGGTTGGCCACTCTGGCTTTGAGCTTGAATTTGTTGTTTATAAACAACCGATTTTCAGTGTCTACGCGCAACAACTCCAAGGATGGCATGACCACCGAGGAAATGCGCAAACTCATCGAAAGGTGAGTGATTCAACAAAACCCGCCGCTAGATGCCGTTGAGGTGTTGGGAGAGTATTTGATGTGGTCAAAATACTTTAAATTCTTCGAAAAGTAACCTTTCAACACTCTTGAATGCTGGTCTATGGGGATCATGATAACTATTTCACGTTCTGCACTAATCTATACAATGTAATCATAAATGCAGTTCAAATTTGTTGTTTGTTACCATGGCAGTTTATTTAGCTTCCAGCGAACAAATCGTTGCTGACCTCAGGCTAGTCAAAACCTTTTGAAGTCAAAGTTACAATTAGACAACATTAGCTGAAGATGCATTGCTTAAATTACTCAATTATTTACTCTTTATATTCTACAAAAGACAAGGCTGTAAATTCTCTATTCTGACACATTTTTTTAAAGCACGTTCAATTCGTTCTCTTGTCCCCACAACGTTTGTTTGTCGAAATTATTGCTAAATAATTACAACAAAAGCGTAAATACATTATTATTAGAAGAAATATAAACAAACAAAGAAAAAAAGGCAACAAACAAATCAATGAATGCATAAACCATGACTGCGAGAGCTGAAGCAACAATTATGGAGCTGACACACAGCTGACATTGATGGAGGAGGTTAAATCGTCACAACTCCTCAACCTTTTTATACCAAAATTTGCAGAAATTCAAAATTCCGAAAAATATGCTCGCCCTAACTTTGTACGTCTCCGGAAAAATGTTCGTTGTGCGTACAACATTTTCAAGAGTAAAGCTGTACGTTAACCGAAATCTACGTAATCCGAATGTACGTTCAGCGGGGTATTGCTGTATTTAGTTTGAGTGACATAACAGGGGAATTCAAAAAAAGTTCATCTGCCATTTCAACGCAAAATATAGTTGTACTCAAGAAGTGCTCATATCGTTAGAATATCAATGATAATTTTTAAAAGTGCTCTAAACACTGCGACACTCTCTTTGCTCGTTCATTGTTATACGTCCACGTAAAACATTTTCGACTGTAAGCCTTCTCCATTTTTCATTTCTAACCATTCCGCTGAAGCTCTCCACTTGATTCGTGGATGAAGCTCTAAAAATCAATTCAATACCAAATTGTATCTATGGATATCCAAATAAACTGCCATTCTTTACTAATAATATCTGCATTAGCTCTCTCCTCACACTCGCATCATTCCGATCATTCATCAATAATCATCACAAATCATCCAGTACTTTGTCACTTTCATCCAATTTTCACTAGCCCGTAATAATAGAATACTAACAAATTAATACCCTGACTAGGATAATCTTTAATGAAAATCATTTTAAATTTTGCATTTACCAGGTTCGCAGCATTAATAAACATTGAAGAACCTCAAATTTTCGTTTGCATGTCTTTAATTAGGTTTCCTTTTATTTTATTACACCTTGAATGTTCTCACATCTCGAGTAGGTAGCATTCTGATCCTCAACCTTTCATAAAAGTATTGATTAAATATTGAAATTCGGTACCCATTATAAGAAGTAATAAATTGGAATTTTATCGTGTAAAATAAGTCTTTAAAAAAGTGATTCCCTGATCAATGAGAAATGACTGTTTCTTTTAGGTACCTGATTGATTTCTGTCCTTAACTTAATTTTTTTTGTGCTGCTCAAATAACTTGTGGTGGTAATGGTGTTCCCGTAGAATCTAATTGGCATTGATAGACCACTAAAAACTCTTCTTGGTCTGCAGAAATGAGACGTAAATGCCCAAAGAGTTGTGTAGCTTATTCTGTAGGTATATACCTGCCTAAGTGCTGCCGGAGGCACCTTTTTGTATCGAAGGCCATTATGGCCTCTGAAGAATACTACTAAGAATTATGTCAAAAAATGTGCTTGTCAGAATGCTAGGTGAATGTGCTAGGTCAGAACTAATCAACGAATGAGAACCAAATGGCAAGACACCATTTCATCCTTCACTCCCATTGAATATGGTAGTCGATAGTTGAGCTGTATCAACCGTTTGATATTATCTGAAAACAAACTAACAATAGGTTCTCGTTTTTCCGGGCCAGGACCTATTCAAAATTAAGAATGTAAGTAGCGAGCATCGAGATGGGTACGATGAGGTATTTATTTTCTGGTGTGGCCAGTTTCATCCACCCATTATTATTATCTAGTTCAGGTTCATGGCCGGGGTCATTCTTCCCTTTCGTCGCACAGTGAGCCCAAATGTGATTTTAGGAAAAAACGATATTTTATGAGCTACTTGTGTTGGCAGTTTTGAGCTGATTCCAAAAGTGCCTCATGTTCCTACACCAAAAAATCACTCTTTCAAAAGTTTTGTTAGAGAAAAAAAAATACATTTTTGTTAAAATATATTTTCAGTTTTGAAGTTATCTCAAGTTTGAAGGTCCTAGAGATGCTAAAACGCTCTCATCGTGATGTGACATTAGCAACAATTCAAGAAACTTCATTGATGGAACAACGTATACCACACTGTACACTGTACCAACTGACTATAATTCTTGACTCCAAAATTGCAAGCTTATCAGCTCAGAAAAATTGCGTGATGAAGCTTATAACCAGTGACACTATCTCTTGGTTCTTGTTTTCGGTATCTGGGATCACTGTTATTCTAACTGTAACTCTGGAAATTCTTGTTACCTGGACAGCATATGTCATGGCCTGAGTTGAACTCAGAAACAGTTGGTACTTCTCTGAACATAGTGAGATGGATTCTATCATTAACTGTGCTAAGGAATGTGTAATGATACAAAGATTATCCTTACTCAGTAATTAAAGTCATAGCGGCGTGTTACAGGTGCGCTTTTATACAAGTGAGTGTAGGGTAGTCTGCGTCACTCCGTGCAAGCCGACAATCATGACAACTATGGAATCTCGGGAATAACACTCAGTTAAATAGGACAGGGACTAAAATTATACACTTTCATCACACCTAGCCCATTACCATCGCTATTATTCAATTATCGTTATTAATAGCTATTATGATTATTATCTTCAAGAATTAAATGAACCAGTGAATGTAATTGTAAACTATTTATATATAAAAACTAGGTGTGACCCATTTAGATTAGCACTATTGTTATTATTTATTGAGACATAAAATCGTCTCCTTTTAACTTTTCTACACCCAAAAAAATGTACATACATCGTTCTGACCCTTATAGGTCGAACACATACATTTACCCTTAATATTAACTCTCATCTTATATGTTTAGGGAGAATCACTTCTAGTACATTTTAGTATTTTGTGTGGGTTTGTTAATGGGTAGACTTGTTGCTTGCGTAGTGAAAGATGTTTTATGCACTCGTTTGTTTTCATGGATTTCATTTCAGGAACGCGTAAGTATTGTGATCAATTTTTTTTAGTATTATTAGTATTGTTATTTTTCTAAAATTGCATGCTACTGTACTTAGATAAGATACATTGTTTTGGATTGCCGAATTTCGGGGAGTTATTATTACAATATTGGTTAATTTTGCTACGAAACGTTGTTGAACTGGCTCATTCACAGGCGAGTAATGTGCCATACAAATGTTCCCTCTCTCCTGATCCCATCTCCCCAATCCCTTCTGTTCTGACGTCACTTGAGTGTAATCAACGTGACCAACTTATGGTACGACAAGGTTTCAGTTTTTTTTTAACAGATAACTTTCTGTATACAAAACTTTTTGTTTTGCTAAATAAAGCATTTAAATAGTAGGTACCCACTACAGAGTAGGTAGATACAACAGTGGAACGTGGATGAGGTGGCTGTCCATCAACAGTCCCTCACAATTACATATACATGATGTTCAGTTTTTTACTTTCATTCCAAAAACTATTTACCTGTATGACGTTAAATCAACAAAGAACAATGTTTGTTGAAATTGGGAAGCGTTAGACAAGGCTTATTAGTATGGCTGAACGGTATCTGTGCCCACGTGATCTATGATCTAACTTTCTTAAACACGAATTTTGAAATGAATGAATAAATGTATAGGTACCGTCTTAGAATTGACAGTGTCATTGTCTAACAATCTCCTCTTTAGGCTTATTTAAGGTATTGGCGTTAAGGTAAACGGTACAGAAATTCATGAATGTTAATTGTTCAAGCAATCTTGGTTTTCCTCATTGTTTGGAACCACCTACTCCTTAAATGGCGATACGTGCTTTCTAGAATCTATTTTCAATGACCTTTCTGTAATCTAGTTCCTTAGTTATAGTCAACTCCCAACAACAAAAATCAGGACCTTTCTGATCAAGTTTTCTTCATTTTTCAGAAACGAAGGAGGGCACCAACAACTCCAAAATGGAGGGCTCACAGCATACGATACTGTGGCAGTGTAACCTCTAGTCACCTACGCCATAGGATCAATTACCTCTTTGAACAAGCTGGCTATAATTTTCCACACATTTACCATAATTTAAGGTGCTAATCCAGGTTTCAATCGTCGTCTTTCTCGATTTTTCTTAGTGACGATCCCTCTTCCGTTAGAAACAAAGTTTCATCTTTGCCAGTTTATAATTATCTCAATGCATTTTCATTTAATTTACTCCTGGAGAAAAATGGTTGTGGATTCTTAGACTTGATTTCGTCGCTTTCAACCATCTTTTTAGGTATTGATGTTGTTAACTGCTCACCGAAACCCCCTACAATAGCTAAAGACGTATATATATATGTAATTTTTTTCACATTCGTAACATCCTTTATTAACTTGCTGGTAATTTGAAATAATCTACCGACTACACTTTTATGAACTTTCAGATAAATGATTTGAATTATTAGTTTAGTCGAAATCGGCGTAAATTTTCTTAAGTTGCATACGGGAATGATCATTCTGTAGGTAGGCACTGCATTCAGAAAATTTACTTCGTTTTCCGTTTTGTGTGATAAACAAAAACTAAAAAAAGCAAAAAAAAAACTTTGATTATACATAAAAAAGCTTTTATTATAAATGTATACCTATCTTGGCTAAGTCTCGTTGTACATGATTATTGTCCGTGGAATATATAGTGCTATGTGTGATACTCCTTAACAAAAGGATTTCGTCGTTTAGTCATGATCTACTACAATTTACTATGATAGCTATGATTTGTATGTACCACCTTTTTTGCCAATGTAAATTATTAATACAAAAAAATATTGATAAAGCTAATAGATGTGTAACCCAAATTTTAAAACATCTTCTTTCTAGTTTCTAAGTAATACTATTAAGGTTTTGAGATCATCGATCGATTTCAAATCTAGCATTTAGGTATAGATTGTAACATAATGTGATGTAGAGGCTTGTATTGTTTTAAGTCGATTAGCTCTTCTCGGTATAATTACAAAAAAAAAAATTTAAAAATGACAAAAAAGTTTCTTTTTTGAGTAAAAAGAGCAAAAAAACATAAGCTTTTGTACATATGTTCCAATCCTATTTCGTAATAAGGTACATGTTGTGCAGTATACTTGAATGTTGTTCTCTTATTTTGATTTCTGTTGAATATTTTTCTACCCTTGTATGTTTTAAGGTAGAACTGATTAGTTTTATAATGAAATATTGGATTTAAACAAAAAAATTCGTAATTTTTAAAATCGATTTTTGATAAGTAAGGCGATTTTTCAAACAGCTGAACGTGAATGGCTTTGTTTTTTCGAAGACTGGTGTTTTTTTCCCTGAGTTGTACATGGCTTGATGTTGTTCAACAAAACGTAAACAGTCTTCTTATTATATATATATATTTGTGTGAGTTTTTATATTATGATAATGACTGATTGATTATTAGGAGGAATTCTGTACCTTTGCTACAATTCTTTCATTCATAGAAAAAAAGGATTCCCATACTAATAATATATTAATGATGAAATAATAACAATTCATTGGTTTGATATTTATTAATTACGTTTTTTCGCTCACTCGTCTGATATCCCCGTGTAGCCGTTTTGAAGGATTCGGTAGGTTCCCCCACTCAAGGAGTTGATTTGAAAAACTTACTAGACTACTAAGCTATTTGTACCAAAGGTTATTTCTGTTAATACAGTAACAAAACTGTCAAGGTTGTTTTTATTTAATATTCCTCCTTTTCCCACATATTCGGAGGTTCAGCACAGTGGTTTCATGCATACAGGGTGTCTACACTAGGTAACTATAGACAAAATTCGAGGAGTCGATTGTACAGGTCATTTCCAACAAAAAATGCCTCCTAGAGGTTTTTTCTTACTCAACTGGAAATCCTTCTTTCTTCGCTTCCCAAGACTTGTTTCGTCTTCTCGACCTAACCTTAATAAAACGTACTCAATTTAATATTCTTACAAAATAATATCTGAGTATCCAGGAAAGAGCGTCAAATTTCCTATCAGTTCGATACAAAATTCAACTTTTTTAGCTCAACGAGTTCGAGAATGCGTAAACGGCAGCCTGTTCATCATCTGAACTGGCAGATAACCATGCAGGCTACATCGTTTATGCGAGATATTGAAGAAGCCTTTTCAATAGTTAACAAGGCACACTTACCTACCTGGAATTAGGAGGTCCACTACCGTTTTCTGAGCTATAGAGAGATTTTAAAGTATGACCATTGGATTCAACGTAAAAGTGTGGAAAAATTGCGAATTCGAACTAATTGTTATGGCGCAAGCCGGCGTTTGAAGAAAAACGTTCATTTCCACTTACGAACCCACGTTTTTAGGACACAAACGTGATTTTCTCAACCAAATTACGCCGTGGAAATGTTTTTTCTTATACCGTTTGAAAGCTGAGATTCTGAGGAAGTTTTTGTACCGACGATTGACCTCCGTTATAACAAGGATGATTGCAGAAGAAAAACGGCGATTTTAATTTTAATGTTCCTCCATTTTTTTTACCGGTAACAACAGACTAAAAATGTTGAATTTTGTATGAAACAGATGAAAAATTTGACGCTCTTTCCAACGGTATCCTCAGATTTTATTTTGCATGAAAATTAAAGGAGTTAAGTACGTTTTACTAAGGTAAGGTCGCGAAAACGGAAAAAATCTTGAAAGTAAAAAAATTAGGATTTCTAGTTGAGTAAGAAAAAACCTTAAGAGGCATTTTTTGTTGGAAATGACCTGTAGAATCGCCTCCTTGGGTTTGGCCCATAGTTAAGAGTAGACACCCTGTATATAAAATGAAGAGGGAGAACATGTAAATAACTTTTGGCATCATTTTACCTAAATGTGGTTGGTAAATATGGTTCCAAGTAACAACTAGTAGTATATCTGGATGGGTTGAATGAATTTGGATTTTCCATTATTTTCTATAATTACGTTCGTTGTTAAAAGCCAAGAAAAACTTCTTTTTTTTTTTTATATTGATTTTGTTGACAACTTTTTCCAAAAAGTTGTTGGCTATCGTCAAGTCACGTAGATTTTCAACCAAAGTTTACAAAAGTTGAAAAAAAGGGGGGAGGGCTATTTTTTGTCAGCTATAAATGTAGGTACGTTTGATTAGATTAACCTATTTAATCCCAGTGACATCGTTTGACGTCAATACAGACTTTCAAGCAGGCTGACGACATCTGACGATACCCAGACCCAGGGACGTAACTAGGAGGGGGGGCTAATAGGCAAAAAAGGGACAGTTTACCAAGTTCTTTTGTGAATAAATCAAATTAATTATATTTTGGTTCATTGGTATATTAAGATGGTATGACTCATGAGATATCGGGCCTATGGGGAGGGGGCGCCAAATTTATTTCTTGCCCCGGGTGAAATACGGCCTGGTTACGTCCTTGCCCAGACCTCAACTCTTCCTCATCAAAGTTGTGAACTATGGTCTTGGCCTCTTTTTTCCAATTATCACCTTTTTATCGACCTAGAAAAAAGTTTGATTGATGGAATCGCCTGTTTTTCACATGCATCAACCAGTGCATTGTCCAATTACTGCCTTAATTGTCCTCGTTTTTTTGCCATTTCATTGCACCATAAGATTGTGTAAGTTGATGACTATCCCTTTTTGCAGTATTGAAAAAAAAGAAAGCAACGAGTGGAGCAAATGTTTCTCATAGGCTAAGCAATCCTCCACAACCACAAAGCAAGGAACTTATGTTACCTGTATCCATCCCTGCACCCCAGAGACATAATATGGTGCGATTTAGCTAAAATTCATAAAAAATGCTTTTTTGTTTACTGTAGCAAAGAAAAACCTTACAAAGAGGAAAATGGCTGTCTATATTGAGCGCTGTACCAAGTAGGAATATTCGTCGGCTGGTCTTTAGGGGTAACCCTTAGGATCAGGGTAGAAGGGTTAATGAGGTAAATATCTCGAAAACTTACGACGTTGAAGTGAGTTCAAATAGTTGACAGGGATGAATTGAGGCACCGAATCCTTCGCGTAAAATTTCAAAGTTTGTTTGTATCTGCGTATGTTTCTAATAGCAGCTGAACTGCTAGGTAACTGCAATGGCGAGGTCAGAACCTCCTCCTACTTCATGAAGGGCGCTATCCTTCGCATTTTGTTTGGTTTTCCAACCAGTAAACGGCGGAAATTTGTGGCAACTGGAGAGGACTTCGACAGGAATTTAATATTATGTGGGAAGCACGGGATTCCTAGTACAATTAGGGGAAGTGTTTTTTCTACTGTGATGCCATGAAAATTAAATTCTTCTTCCCGGCAGAATTTGATACATTGTGTAATCAGGCTTTTTAAAATTCCAAGTTTATACAAGAATTAACTTATCAGCAAGCATAATAAATTTGATTAATTTTTTGAATTTGCGTAAAAGCATTAACTTCGTGTCAAGATTCACTGTAGGATGGCATTTCTTAGCTAAATAACAAAATTCAAACACATTCTTTTCAAAAGTTTTTATTAAATTAAAAAAGGAACAAAACTAAAATGTCGTATGGAACATAACAAGCATTTTTATTGATAAATTACATTTATATTTAAGGGGAAAAATGAAGTCACCACCTAAACTGTACGTTCACCTAGCACACTCTCATACGATTTTTGGTTCTTTCATATAAAGCAAGGTAACATGGAATTTTATTCCTTTTATACTTGGAAATTCAGGAGTTTAGGATCGGTTTGAATAATAGCCACAGTCGGATTCCTATAATTTTAAATTAAAACGGAAAAGGGCATACGTACATCAACGGTCAATAAAATAAATCATTTATACAGTCTTTATTTCTAACAATTTCTTTTCCTTTCTTTTTTTGGTGATATATAATAAAATTTTTCTTTTATATTTATACTAAGAGTACAATTAATTATACATTTACTATTTACACGTATAAAACAAGCTTATTCAATTAACTAACACTTATAATCTTTGCCTCTGTTAGATTTTTTGCACACAAGATTCGAGTAGCCTCAATAACAAAATAAAATAGGGCGTCGTCTCCAGCTTTTAATGACGATACAAATTAACATCAATTCTACACGTATGTTTTTTATTTAGACTACGTCAAAGAAGAAAAAAAAATAACTTTTTACACTGACGTGAGACACGGTAATTTAAAAATAGTTTATTTACAAGTTCTATTTAAAAAAAAAAAACCCTACACGTTAGTAAGGTGGCAACTACCTATTTGTTTCACTGTTGCTGACTGTACTCGCTTGGTCATCAGGGGTTTGAAACGAGAGGAGCTGGTCGTGGCTTAGTATGACTTGGGTAGGTTGCACAGCTGTAGTCATTATGGGTCGCTGCTGAAGGGGGTCAGTCAGTACACCGTAAACGACAGTGGCGGTCGGCATCATACTCGGGGAATCTTCATTCTGGACATCCAAACCCGTCAAAGCCTGCTCCAAAAGATCTTTCCTAGTTTTCTTCGGCTCTGGTGGTTTGTTCATTAAGAAACTAACATACTTGGAGCCCGTTTGCTGATTGGTCGAGCTGCTCAATAAAAGTTGATTCCCCGAGCCACTCAGCACAACTTGATTAGTCGAGGTACTTTCAGGTAGCAGGCTGTTATTGGCCAAAATCAACCCACTGTGGTCAATGGGTAGCCTTACAGAACTACTACTGACCAAAACCTCTGACGCAGTTTTGGTTCTCATTGGTCGCTGGATAGGTGTAGTCGTCACTCGCTGTGAAGGCGCCACTTGCCGGATGGATTTCCTTTGCGTTAAAATAGCTGGAGAAGCAGCCCTATTCAGCAGCTTGGGTGATGCAATTGGGTTCTTGTTCACCTGGATGAGTGATGGATTTTTGGTAGTTGGAGTGTTGGAAGTGACAACAGCTGCCGATGGACTTTTCATAACACCCTTGAGCTGTTGATTCACAAGCAACTGCTGGCAAGCTGATTTTGAAAGCTGTATGAATTTTGTAGCTCCAGTTTTTGTGTCTTTGATCATTCTAAGTTTCATAGGTTCCTTACTAGTTTTGGGAGCATCAGGTATGTGACCAGCTGCAACCTGTACGCTTTGCCTTTCTAAATCAGCTGCATTGATGGCTTTAGGTGATTTTCCTGTCTTGGTACTTTTAGCCTTAATGGTCTGCTTTGACGAGCCAACACTAGATAATCCGCTAACCAGTTTTCCAGTACTTCTGAAATTAACCAATTTGGATTCTGTTACAATTCGTTTTGGTTGGATTGGAACCACTTTAGCAACTTTCTTGGCTGGTGGAAGCACTGGGTCAACACTTGCAGTTTGTCCAATAGCAGTTTTACCCAAAGGAGCAAGAGGAAGAGAGCACTTATAGTCAAAATTGGGGTCACTATCATCAGAAACTTCAATAAAGAATTGACGAACCTGACGAGCTTCATAAACTTTCTTTTCAGAAGATTCAACGATTGTAAAATCGTTGTCAATAACATCCCCAGATAAAGTAGCATCAGTGGCTGGTTCTTCTTCAACCACTTCTTCAACAAGGTCTTCAAGAGCAAAGGTTTCTTCAGAATCAACAGCTGTTGAAGACACGACATTTGTTTTGTCTGTGGCGTTGTGCACTGATTCAGTCAATGTGTTTGGTGTACCCACATTGGTAGTTACTATTGATGTATTCATTGAACTCGATTCTTCACTAGGAATCAATCCTTCTTCAATTAAATCTTCGGCAAACACAAATGGAATGTCATTGATGTCCAGCAGTTTTGATGGATCGATGCCACCAACCAGTCCAGCCTGAGATTGACTACGCTCAACTTCAAGAACCTGTACTCTGGATGTAGGACTTTCCACAGAGCAAGGTTTGATAGGAACTTGGTTTTCTAGTCTTGCTTTCGGAAGCACAGGAATTATGATGGGTTCCTTGCTGATGGTGCTGCCAACTGGATCTACTTGAGAAGAAGATATTGATGGTTCGGACAGAGGTAAGGGGATAGAACTAATTACTTTTGGATCTTGGGAAAAGTTTGTGACCACTGGCTTTAGTAAGTTGGATTTTGTGTTGTTACATTCTCGGTTACTATCACTTTGCATCTCCAAACAAACTGATTTAATACTAGCCTGCTCATTGTTGGCTTCTGGTTTTAATGGTTCGGGCATTTCTTTTTCTACTGAAGCAACGTTTCCTTGTTGAGTTGGACCATCATCTTCCTCCCCTTTCAATAAGCTAGCCAGTAATGCAGCTTCACTCAACCCCTGGGTTTTGGGAGCAGGGGGAAGTACTTCCTTTAATTTAGCTTCAAGTGGTTTAGGATGATCTGGCAAAGGAATGGACTCTACTGGTATATCAAATGCCAGTGATTCTTCTAAATCCGATGTCTGCAGTTTAGAACCAACTTTCGGCTGTTCAAAACTTTGCAATTTAGTTTCTATACTCCCTTCAATGATGTCAGTCTTGAGTTCTCTTGAATGTGAATCAACTTCCAAAGTTTCAAGATTCATCGAATCAGCTTTTTTGGTTTCATCGCTGTTACCAACTTTATGAAAGTGAGCATCATGTTTGGACTCAGAATAAGATGCAATTTCCGCCTGAAGAGCACTAAGTTCGTCATCAAACTCATTTTCAGCTTCTGAATTTTTGTTAGGCGGAGTTGTCTCTACGTTCTTTACAATTATCTGCGCAGGTTGAGCTTTTACCTCAGATTCTGTGGATCTGACGTCCTGGGCATCACATTTCACCTCAGGTGTAGGCGATTTGAAACAACTTCGACCAAGACCAGATTTTATCTCGACTCTCACCTTGCTGCCAGGTGAATGCGTTATTTTAGTGGGGCTAGCCATCAATGAGTGCGTGGGTGTTGATGCTCTTGTATCATGTTTTTTAGTGGGGAAGGGGTTATCCCACCTAGAGGGTCTAGGGGACCTAGTTACCACAGGAGACGGTTCAACAATTTTAGTTTCTCCTTCTTTCAATACCTCAGGCGATTTAGTTGCTTCCAAAAAGCTGGAGGTGCTAACTAACTTTGACTGATTGACAGACTCTTCTGGAAGAGGTATGGAAAGAAGAGATCTTCCATCAATAGAAGTAGGGTCCTTAGATTCTAAAGCTTCAGATTCTAACACCCTAGTTCCACTTAGTACAGTTTTAGAGCAAGAAGAAGGTGCAGGCTTCATGCCACCCAAACTGTCTTCCTTTTCAAGGAGATTCTGAGGTGAACTAACCATTGTACTCTTTAATGGTGGAAGTAATACATTTTCCATTATTGACTCAGTGCTGGGCAATATCCCAGCTGATTGTGTAGATGATTTACTTTCCTGGTGTGAAAAAACCTCAACCTTTTTCATCTCACGCTCAGATTTCAAAGATATTGTTGAGTCTAAGTTCGTCAGAACAACCTCTTTTTCCTCTGATAAGGTAGCTCTTTTTTGTTTGGATGTATTTGAGCTTTCACAAGACACAACATCATTAAAGATTTCAAGAGATTTATTGGACTTACTACTGCCCCTATTTGAATCAGTAACCATGGACACATGAGCTTTAGAGGAAGATTGTTCAGGTTCTATTAATTGTTCGTCATTACCAGGAAAGCAAAAAGCATCAACATTTGTCTGAGCAGTTGAACTTTCTGATCCGTCTGTTCTGAATTCATTTAAACGGGACAATTTGGTCACCTTATCCTTAGTTTCAGATGGGGCAATGATTGGCTCAATGTTTGCAGAAACTTGAGGAGCTTTGTCAGAGTCTTTACCATTTTTCTCTACCATCTCAAGGGCCAATACTCTTGAACTAGCAGCAGAAGGCATTTTCTGTTCCATTGCTGCCGGCTTAGTACTCGTTGAATTTTGGGAGAAACCACATTTGATACTGATACCACTTTGTCAGAATTGTCACCTGCAGGGACAGATTTTTCCAATTTATGAACTGGCTGTTCTCTGCTCATGGAACGTTTTGATCTCCTCAAAGGCTGAGCATCATCGCATTCCAACAATTGATCTTGTTTGCATTTCTCCTGTATTTTCTTAGTTTCCTGTCGACTTTCAGTAACATTGTCAGGTGTAGTTTTTTTATCCAGACTACTTGACCGCCTAGATCTTGACCACTTAGGAGTAGCAACCATATCATTGTAAACTTCCTTCATAGCTTCGTTAGTACTTTTGCATTTCTTGTCAGAGGTGTTTTTCATAGATCTACTACTTCCACGTCTTGATTTTTTTGTGGGCGTTGCATCGTTCAATGCTTGGCTGGGATCATTATCATTAGGAAGATAGTTTTCACCTTCAGTGACAATTTTTTTCTCATTAATTGAATAACACTGATTTTCTTCTTTTGCCTCAACAGTAACTTCGCCACATAAAATACCCTCCGTTTTATTTAGAACATTCACAGGATTGGTTAGCATACTGATGGAATCTTCAGATTTCTTTGATGAGATAAGGGGGTTTTCTTCTAGATGCAAATCATCAGATGAATATCTCGTTTCCTTGCACATCGAGCCATCTACAGCAGCAATTGTGGAAGCAACCTCTGTCTCCATAAGTTGAAAGTCTTCATTCTGAGCTGAATGTGTAGTTTTAACATCTGGAAATTCAGTAGTGTCTGTAATTTGACCAAGGTCCAGAGAAGCTTTTAATTTTGATCTTGGACTTTTATCACCTCCAGAATTACCAATGTGACTTGATTGTTCTGTGGTTTCTAATAGCCCTTGGTTGCTTCCAGTGTCTCTAGCAACATCTTCAATATGATCAGTATTAGATAGAATCTCACTTACAGTGAGTTCTACAGCTTCCGAGGGGTTGATGACAGGGTTTAGGTCCAGTGTTTCAAGATTATTCCCTTGAGAATCAGATGAATGCTTTCTTTTAGACTGTAACTTGCTTTCATCAACAGATAATGCTGGTATTTCTGAGATTACTTCATCTTTGAAAACACATGAAATCGTCTGATTCAATACAGATTCTTCCGTTTGATTGGGTGTATCTGAAGAGACAGAAGAAGTATTTCTTGAATGTCCTTGCTCATTATCCAATTTAGAAAACATAGCTTCTGATACTTCTTTTCCTGCGTTAGCTGTGGCAAACGTAGGTTCCGGTAATTGATTTCTCAAGGATTTGCGCGGAGATGCAAGAATATGCTCTTTTCGAGAGAGACCCTCATCACCAATTAACTCAAAAGTAGCAGCTTCTGAGAGTCCCTTGGATTCATCAACTCTTGAAACAGCAACCATACTTTCACTGGGGTCCTTTCTACATTCTATAGTTTTGGATCGTTTACATTCTGAACGCATTGATTGCATACTAAAATCTACAGAATTATGTCTATTGCTATCATCCAAATCGGGTTCTTGTAGTTTAAACTCTGCATCTGTAGTGCCCTGCGGAAGAATTGGACACTTATTTTGTTCTTTATCAGCTCTAAAGTCTAGGGAAACATCTGACACCTCAACATTCTTAGGAGGCTCTGAATTTTGTTCTTGCAATTTTGATTCGTTGCCTTGGGAAAGCAATTCTAGCCTGCTATTGCTGGATTCTGTAAGAACTGCAGATACTGAAAAACTTTTACTAGGCTCTGTAGATTTCGATTCACAATCCTTGGAACACAATGCATGCTCACTTTTCGAATCTTTTTCATAATCAGTTTGCTTTTCAGTTTCAACAATTGCTGTAGAACTGACAATACTCTTCTTACCAGGCTTTGAAGTGTTTTCCTGTGATTTCGAGCTGTTGTCCTGGGAGCGCAATGCACGTTTCACCTTTCCTTCAGACTCAGCAACTGTTGTAGATGTAGAAATTTGTTTAGTAGGCATTGAACTAGGTTCCTGTGATTTGTTTTCGGAGTTTCGAGAGGGCAAAGTGTGGGCGCCACTTTTAGATTGTTCTTCATTCTTATTGAACTCTAGGATACCTGCTTTTGGCAGTCCCTCATTTGTATGGTCTGAAGCCGAGCTTTGATTGCTTTTACTCATACTTGAATTTAGTTCCAGCTTTTCCAGTTTCATGTCTTGAGAACGCAAAGCACGCTTACTTCTGGAATGTTCTGCATCAATTCTCAAACTATGAGTTGCATCATCTGATTGCCCATCTTTCTCGCGTAGTTCAGCATCACTAGGAATTTTATTAGGCGATAAAGTTGGTACTTGTTTGGATCCACTGTCATGAGAACGCAATGAACGTTTACTTCTGATGTGTTCACTTGAAGTGGTTTGAGTTGGTTTTTCTGTAAGATCATTTTTCCCAATTACATTACTAGTTTCAATAGTGGGGGCCAGAACTTCCATTTCCTGGAAGGATGAAGCACTTCTTTTTGGGAGACTACTATCTGGTGAAAATTCATCTTTTCCACCAACAAGAGTATCAGAGGATGTACTCTTGTTTTTTGAATGATGCGTTTTGACCTCTGTGCCCTGAGAATGGCGTGTCTGCGTGATTTTCAAGTTATCCTTATCATCAGAAACAATAGATGAGGGAATTTCTGAAAATATCTCATTTTTATTGACTTCAGCAATCTTACTTGGGTTCAAATTTGATTCTTGTGTTTTGAGATGGTGTGTCTGTGAACTGGAATGATGTCTACTTCTTGAGGATCTCCTACTTTCAACTTCTGCAGTTGACGCATCAATCTGGCCCTTATCATCTTTAGGAGCTCCAACATCACTGATGTGAGATGGAATAGGAAGTTTATTTTTGGAAAATTGTTCATCACTGTTCGAGTCAGGAATTCCAGTTTTTGAGTGACCTCTATCTCTAAAATTACGCTTGTTACTACAGGAATCAGGTTCCGACAGTACATCTTTGCTGTCACGAGAACGAGAAGAACGTTTTGAATAGCTCTCATCAACCCTGTCTCCAGATTTTCTCCTGTCTTTTGCAAATACTGAAGCATTTTGGCTAACTTTATCCTTCTCTTCTCTATGACGATCAGAAGAGAGACCCTTGCTTTTGCTGTACTTTTTGTCTTTCGAAGCATCTACTTTGTCATGGGAGCTCTTTCTAAAACTCGAAATATGGTCCTTGGTTTCGTTAATTTTGTCAGACAAATGGAGCGGGCTATTAGTATTTCCCTCAAAATTCTTGACTCTAGATTTAGTCTTATCTTTACAGACATCTGTAGAGGCAGGGTTGATCTTGTTAGGACTAGAAATATCGTCCTTTGATTCATGACTGTCGACCACTTCTGAAGAACGCTTGCTTTTACGATATTTCTTGTCATCCACGTCTGGTAATGACTCAGATTCCTTGAGAAGTTGTCTATCATCAGATCTAGAGGAACGTTTGGACCTTGAGTGCGCTATATCAGAAGATCGAGAACTCTTACCATCAGGTTTCAACGAATTAGTTTTGCTAAAACGCTCTTTTTTCTTAGAAACTGAATTCCCAGGCTCTTGTACCAGTTCTTCATTTTTTTGCTTTGATGTTGAATCGAAGACATTTAATGTGGTCTTTTCAGATGAACTATGCAACATTTTCTGATGTTCATGTCCTGATAACCGGGAAGATTTCTTTTTCTTTGGTTCCTCAACTGTTTTCAAGGATTGATTTTTTGACATAGTATCTGAATTCCCCTTAGATTCCTCATCGATTGAAGAACTCAGACAATCATCATCAACCAATTGCTGAGGTCTTTCATTTTTCACTCTTTTGGGCATCAACTTGGAAACTTCAAGGAACTCATTCTTCTGGAGAGTGATTTTGGAAGACTCCGACGACTTCACAAGTTCTTCATCACTCTTCCCTAATTCTGAATGAGACACATTACTTCTAGCCTTTGATTTTTTTGCAGATTTAGCAATTTCCTTTGGAATAGAATCTCCTTTGGAGTCAAGAGCCACTGGATCATGCTTCTTGGAGGCCATCAAAGATCTTAAGCGACTAGACATCACATTTTTATTATCTTCATAATTTTTGGTATTTTCCTCAGAACTACATTCCAAGGCTGCAATACCTGTACAAGATGTATTTTTCTTCGAATTCACAATGGCTTCATCTTGATCAGTAACCGAATCCAAGGGTTCCTTACTCAGGCTACTAGGTGTATCAACAGTTGTACTTATTTTAGACTTGGTAGTGATTTTGGAAATTTCCTGCTCAGCATTTTCCATTGATGCAATATCCTGACCAGGGAGTGATGTTTCATCACTTAGAAGTACCGATTTACGGGACTCGTCAATTTCCTTCTTCTTCTTTGGAGTTGACGAGGAAGTTTTAGTGTCTGACAATTCTATGGCAAGATCAGTTTCTGTAGGTTGACTCTTGCGAAATTGATTCTGGTTACCTTTACTACCACGCCTTGACTTTCTTAGTTTAGTGCTTTCCCCTTCCAGTTCAGTACCATGTACATCCACAACTTTGGAATGTTTACTAGGACTATGTGACGAACTTCTACTTTTATTCGACCTTGAACGTGATGTAGAGGTTCCACTTTCATCAGCACTCACATCTTTGGAGATCTTCTCTAAATCTGAAGAGGCAGACGTTTTCCCAGAATCAACATTAGATGAATTTGTTGAGTTCTTTGACCGCATCCTCTTAGACCTTTTCGAGATAGGAGTACTTGATTCAACAGGTGTTGGAGAATGAGTTAACGTCTCAATCAACGACTGTTTGTCCAGTTCAGAAATAATACCACCAGATTTAGCTTCCTCTTCGGGGCGTTTGAGGTTTTTCGATTTTTTCTTTTTCTTTTCTTTCTGGGAAAAATCCGTATCAACAGAAGAAGGAGAGTATGTGAGGGTATCAATCAAAGATTGCTTGTCTAATTCAGAAATTGTACTTTTGCTTTTTAAATGCACTTCGATGTTTACAGACTCAGAAAAAGATTCAATGACTTTAGAATCATTGGATTCTACAGCAAGAACAGTTTCTTCCAGTTTATGGGACACCTTACTCCCAAGTTCTGATACACACGTTTCCATTAGTTTATCAACTTTTTCACTGTTGCTATCACTAGTAATCTTGCCATATTCTTTGTTAGAGGGTTCTTTACCATCGTGACACTTTGGTTTTTTACCTGCGGACCCATCTTCAGCACCCTCAGTAAGTCCAGAACCTTTTCGTTTCTTTGACAGCTGAAGGGGTCCTTCGACTAAAAAATGATCCTCTTTAGATTGGATTCCTTCATTATTCAAGGCTGCAACCGTTTTCTCTTCAACATTCTGCTTATCGGAACTAGATTTCTTATCAATTTCTTCAGAGGGGGAGAATAATGACTTGCTTCCTTTGGTCTCTTTGATAGAAGAAGGGATAGAAGGAATTTCCGGTACTGAAACATCCTTCAAAAAACTTTCTAGTGCGTTTGGATCAGAAATAATATCGGCAGCAGAAGATTTTGACTTCTCAGGAGATATTACCCGAGGTAACTTTTGTCCAAATTTCAGAGTTTGAACTTCTGGCTGTGACGGCTCCTCGTCATCAAAATCAAAGCAGGAAGAAGACTTGGGAGCTGGAGTTTCAACACTCTTCGAAACTGGCTCTTTAGTAACATTTGATGGACCAGCCTTGTCACTTGGAACCAATGAAGTATCAGATTCCTGAATAGCTTGAGATACGTTATTCTCATCAACGACCGTGTCTTCAAGAGGTGAAGTTTTATCTCCCTCCTTCATTTCTTCATCATCGTCATCCCAATCTTTCAATATTTGTTCGCATTCTTGACTCACTTCCAAAGGGTTGAGTATCGCCTGAGACGTCTTCTTCTTCCTTTTGACAGGTGGGGTTTGTTCTTCATTCACGACAACAGATTTCTTCTTCTTTTTCTTTACAATGGGAGATGCACTTTCTTCTTTCCTTTTCTTCTCTTTTAAAGGCTTAGAAGCTCCAACAATTGCCGGACGAGGAGCAGGTACAGCCAGGCGAACTTGAAAATGCTTAAATTTCAAGTGAAGTAAGAATCGGTCTAAATTGATGGTTTTGAGGTCACATCTATTACACTCATATTGCACAGGCGTGGGATGAAATTCATTTTCCTCTATAGGAGGGATGCGGGCCATGTTTATATACCGAACAATATGCTTGACCCTTCCGTCACAGCTTGTGTCATCATTGTCAACACTACTACGAGCACCATTGAGAGAAGGACGACGACTATTACCAACAGGAAGAGAACGCCTAGCATCCTGTCCTCGTCTCACGGCCAGTGGGAGAGATAACCGTTTGCCACTTGGTCCTGGATTACCAGAAGAGGTCTCTAGCTTCTCAACGACTGGAGCAATTTCTGGATCATTGATTATGTCAGGGTTTCCCCCTGTCCTACGCTCCGCTTCTTGAATCACGTCAGGCCATATTGATACATTTTTCTCATTCTTAGTTCTGGAGTATTTTTCTGAAAACGAAAAAAGCTGTCAGATAAGCAAGTATAATTAAACTGAGAAAAGCATGGAAAAAATACACAGGATATGAGAAGATTGACTGGGGAAAAAATCCCACCAAAATAAGGCAGTTGAGAGCTAATTTGAAACTTTTCAATTAACATGATAGCAAGGAGTGTTTTGGGATGCCTTGAATTAACGAATAAGTAAAATAACTGGATTATGGGAACAATGTGACTTTGTGGGATGTGGGTTTTTTAAGGGCCCATTCGACAGAACTGTATAACCCCTAACTCAGAGGTAACGCCCGAGTTTGTTGTTCGACAAAATGTGATAAACCTAACCTAACCGTCAAAATCAATATAACTGTGTAACTTTTTTTTCTTTCGTGGAAATACGGACAACGCTCTATTTTACTCAGTTTTTATTGAAATGGTTTTCACAACTTCGTTGCGAGTGACTTCCGTGTGATGGAGAATCTAGATCATTTGAATGAGAGTGATGATGATTCAGTTGATTTGTGACAGTCACTTATACCACAACCACCATTTGCCAAGCCTAGAAACCCTAATTTTGATCATTGGAGTAACAATCAATTTTTTTTTCAATGGTTTCGTTTCCCCCACAGACAGAGAAAATTGAAAGAATGACCGATGATAAGTGCATCTTATCAGAGATAAATTCCCCAAATCTCCATCAAGTCTAAACATCCGACCATGAGCCCCTTAAAAGCAGGTACTTGCCTAAATAGTTGAAATCAATTGGCACATCAAAACTGCGATGAGAAAAATATAAATGAAAAAATGACATAGGTATAAAATATGTAGTTATCAAATGTTTATGTGCATCAATGAGGATCAATTTATTTGTGATTCTAACCACAATACAATAATTTAATAAATAAAAACAGATAATAAATGCTTCAAAGTTGACATGGTATTTATTTGTTGTAGAGAAATCCAACAGGTAACGAACAAATGCTTCTTAAAACGCTTTAATTTTATGCGTTGAGGGATGCAAATATACCGAGAGAAACATCAGTGTTGACGAACATGCTAAATAGAAAAGTGAAATCAGCGTCTGGCTGTGAATCTCATTGATTTTGTCGTGTTTCCGTGCTCAAATAACAAGTCCATTTAGTTTCCTCTAATAAACGATTCAGCAGGGTGACTCGTTCCAAAATCGACCTTGTCGAAAGCATTTTGAGATTACTTCAAACTCGAGGGGGTTGCCCGAAACTCAGAGTTTTGTAGTTTTCTTCGAATGGACCCTAAGTTACTTGTGAATAGTAGTAGTAATAGAAGTAATGGTAGTAGTATTATAGTAATAGTAGTAGTATTGTAGTGAACAGTAGTAGCATTGTACACATGTGTTGATGTTAAAATCTAACCTTTACTCTATGATTGGTCTTTATATAATCATCATTGTCATAAAAGGTGGATCATAAAAGCTGAAATCTTCAACGAACCCTAATAGATAAAACTCCCTGAAATCCAACGCTAGTGTTTTAGACGTTCGGGGTTAGATACATAATCCTTTCAGTTGATATTCCAAAACAAGGTGGGAAACTAACTTATTAAAAGAAACAAAGTGAGTGAGAATGTTTTAAATTAAGGGAGAAGCAACATGGGTTAAGCAAAATCCTTTCATACGGTTACCAACTTAGAAATAAACATTTTCAAATTAACAGTTCCAGTGTGAATAGAAACTGATGATTCTGAAATTGAACTGAGATAGATAGATATCAATTGAGAAAAAGAAAAACTTACTGAAACCAAGTTTGAGAAACTCCATCTTTTTCTTGCAGTTGTAATGGTATATTTGGTCGAGAGATTTTATATGTAAACTGAAACAAAGAGAGATAGTTGATTTAGAAAATAGACAACTTTTTGGTTCAAATCATCCTAAGCAGGGCGATACCTACCAGTGGTACAAAGCTAAGGAAAAGTGTGCAATGGGCAACGCTCTATAAATAGGTAATATTCAGTGGGGGTTTTTTAACATGAGGGATCGTTCCAGTGCTTATCAAGTAGTAGTGTTGACCGCGGGCAAGAGTCTTAGCCCAAGACGATAAAAACAGAGGAAGAAGAATAGTGGTTTGGAGGTTCCACAGGAAAATTGGAAGATTGCGGTTGTTGACAACAACTTGTTGAGGTTTTTCAGCAAGTGTTGTGTTGTACTTTTTGAGATTGTATCTTGTTCGCGGTTGATTCTTTTTCTCTTCTTTTTTATTTATTCTCAGTTGTTTGAACCATAGGTATTTACATTCATTTAAGGAAGGACATAAATGCTACAACCCCTCTTAGAGAACTGAGGTAGCTTATCAAGCAATATAATTTGTTACAAAACCATTGGTAAAACAAAATTAAAAATAATAATACATTAAACTGAACATAGTTTCAATTTAAACATATTTTATCTTACATCAGAAAAGTAGTATATTTCTAATTTATTGAATAGTATTAATTTTTTTTTCTTTTTAAATCAAATTTGAACTTCTGCTAAGTAACTCAATTGTGACATTTGGTCTACTAAGTGCATTAAATACATGAATTTTATTCAACTTTTTAACCAATATTTTTCTAAAACTATCGATATTTTTTGGTCAATATTATCGGTAGTGCCTACTACCAATGATTAACCTACGATATATATTGGAATTGATATTTTAACGCCAATACTATCAAACATCGATGGCCATCCCTAGATGTAGGTAGTGGTAGGGTCTATTTCTTAAGTTTCACAGATTGTTTAACTCTTTTTTCTTTTTGGATAAGTCACGTCTTATGTACAGAGGTTTTGAATAAGCACACAAGTGGGTGGATTGAAATTTTTTTGGTGAAACTAAACTCATTCTCCACGACCACTCATTTACCCTTACCCAATCCACCTAAAATTTGTAATAACTGTTTGGTAAAAATTGTATTCGAACAAGAAATAGGGAAATGGCGTTCGGTATTTTAAATGACTTCAATTCATTTTGTATAATTTTAATCTTCCTCTGGATCAATGATGAAATAAGTTGTATTCCTAATTCTGACACATCTCATGTTTCCTAATTCTGACACATAACCCGCCTCAAAATTTGTTGATTAACGTTTCACGATCAGTAGATGTAGCAGCCCTCAACTAGGTATTCAACTTAAGAAGGCTGAAAGATATTGGCAGAAGAACTGCACTGTTTCCTAATAGGTTGACACTTCTCTCTCATCTTAATAAGCAACTCTCTTAATACCCACACAAGATTTATAAAATTTGAATCAGTTGTAAACTGATGTCTTGAGTGATACAGTTGAGAGGGACTTATAGAAATAGATGGTTCTCCAGTTATTTGGCAGAGGCAAATACAAATGCCTTCACTTCCAAACCTTATAATTATAATAAAATTCCACTTTAATCAGCAGAGTCAATACAATGAATTGAAATATTTGCCAACTTACTACGATTCTTCCAGCAGAAATTGAACAACGCAGAGTGGAGGTTTTTTCAGTCCTTCTGTGACTTCGGGGTCGAGTGTCGCCTGGTCTTGGACCTCTGCGGGCCACCACATTCCAGACAACTTCACCCATACTACGTCCTTAGGATTGTACAGTTTTTCTCCCTCTATCTCTCCCAGATCCATAACGCTCATCCTGAAAACAGAATCAATAAGATACCGTATGAGCAAATTACAATAGCCTCCAAGCAATGACAAAAAAAATTGCAAATCATAACACAATGATTTATTTCTGAATTAGAGAGCTCTACAATACATATAGATGATAATTATTAAACGAAGTAAACAGTGCATTATCCAAATACCTAACTAAATAGACGTAGGCACCAACAAATGGAAAACTCATAATTATTTTAAAATTCCTACACTTCCATGTAACTACGAGTACCATAGTAGAACACACCCCAAGAATATTGACATGGAATCACCACCTAAAAACTAATGAGATGAAATAAAATATCTAAAACTTCAGCAGTGGAATAATTTATACCAAAGTTACAATAAACGAAATTGTTTGTTAATAAAACTCCATCTGATTGGATCGCAGCAACTTTAAAGACGATTTTTACCATGTTCACAACATTTCCGACTCACATGCTTGTTGGCGTTCTTCATTTATGACGAATAGCGAACGGATGAATAAACAGTGATTCGGGTAGTTGCATGCGATTCTTTGGGATAATCTCCCGATTATAACGAAAAAAGCGTTTTTACTCATTTTTAAACTCTTGATTTTGTGAGGTGATTGAATGGTATAGTTGCCCCTTCCATTGAGCAGAATGCGGATATAATGCTCCGCCACGCTCAGAGGATGACCCAGACGCTTGATAACGTCTGATTCATCTCCCAAGGCGACGGATTCTAAAATTGGGAAGGGCCAACTAACCATATCCATCACAATTTTGTTTAAATATGTCAGACCTGTAACTTCATCGTAATAGATGCCGTCGATGCAGGATCATTCTCGGCCTATTTTAGGAGCGTACTCCTTTTTAATAAATATCAAAGCTTTTTGAAAGAGAATCACTCTTAAGAAAATATAGAGAGCCTCGTAGACAATCACTCGTAAGAAAATATTATACCAATTTCGAACTACTAGTTAGGTCCTGACATGCATTATAATCTACGAACAATAAGGTAAGTAGCTTAATTCAATATCACATGAAAGCGTTACTTCTTTGTAATCTGTATTATGTTTTACCTCTCCGTCTTGTACTTGAAAATTATGAACGAGTCATCCTGAAGTAACACTAATTCTCTTCGCTCCTAAAGCTAATTTTTACGACATTGAAACCCTGAAGCTGCAATTTAATATATAGATCTTTGAAATGTTTACCTGACATTGCATAGGCCTAGGGTCAGCTGAGAGGCTCTTAAAGCTGATTTCTACGACATTTACACTATCAAGCTTCAAATTAGTCAGTAGAATCCTTAACAAAATATACTCAATACCTACATTAGGATATGACAAGATTTATTGATTTTTGTTCAAATTTTACATGATTTATAACTTGCAATAGGAAATTGTCCTGCCTACTAGATGTTGAGATAAGATGAGTTTTGCTTTATCTCATCTACAAAATTATCCTTTGTAAAAAAAAAAAAAAAAAAACCACTATGTCCGAAGCTTTTCCTACCCAATTACTTGACTAAAGTTTACAAAATTAGTCTAAACAACAACGCATCAGGTGTGCCTGCAAATTTGAACATCGTTTTCATCCAACCCTAAGGGTTGAACTCAAGGATTGAAATTTTTAAAAAGTTCGCTCTCAATTGTCAGATCTGGAAACGTTTTGAAACCCAGCGAGTGACTTGATTCATAGGCCCCTCTTCAATTTTTCTTTCAGAGTGTACGGGGCTGGGCCACAGAATTACACTATAGCTCTGTCAACGGATATTATTCAATCGGAGAATTTAACATGTAAAATGATGTAAACTATCTATCTAACTGTACCTCAACAAAATAGAAGTTGCTTTTATCAGTCAATCAAGTTTTTTTATTTGCAGGAGCCGAAAATTTGGAATTACAAAAGCCATGAAATGAAATGTCAAAAAAGTCATGTAATGAGTTTAGCAGTAGATTCAAACATGTTCCAATTTCAAACGTACAAATTTAATCCAACCGAGTTTGCAACAGTATACCGGACAGTTTTGTCTCTAGCAAAAATTGTTTGATTTGTAGTTTTCGCGTACAAGAGACCGAACCAGAGACACCTTATAACGCTATGACGCACAAAGAGTGTTGGTTAGGTTAAGTCATATGTCTTCTTTGTTTGTAGGTACTTTCTCCGCACCAATGGGGAGTGAATCATCACAGCCCCCTATATATCTGAAGCACTCTCACAAACATTCTGGGTGTGATCAAAATTCTCTCTTTCATACAGCATCCTCTGCAAGTCTCGCTTGGACGGAACTAATATGAGGGGTTTTTTTTTATTGCTAATCTGAGACTTGATTGGGGTGGTAGGTATTTCCCAAGAGCAACATACTCATACTATCCAAAGCACCCAAAATAAACAGTCGGAAGTCTGAGAGACTGAACTGGGCAGCTTGTGAAGCATGAAGTTGCACTGTGATAGGTAGAAGCGTGTCGATACATTGGTTCCAGGATACAGGATTATATACAATCATCTCAAGAAAGTTGACTTGCTGACTCAACTGACGACCAACTTGAAATTAAGCATACACCTGCTCGTTCAGAGCAGGATCACCTGATCGACTATCAATTAAAACCATCATACTAGTCTAGCTGTACAATTAAAACCTGCTAGTCAACATCCACATAGGAGGGCTGTCTAATACATCAAAAATGAATAATTGTTTAATACTTTGCTGCGTTTTTTTAACACCATACTAAAAAAGTTTGATCTACTTACTTCAGTTTTACGTAGGTACCTTCTCTATTCTGTTTGGTAAATGGGATTGGCACAGCAGTTTCTTTGTAAATCAGTACGATAGTATCAAACGTTGTGTTTATTACGGCACGACCCGCTTTTATGTGGCGTTTTATTGCCCCCTCCCCTCCATCAATCAGCAAAATGAATCATTGGAAAGATTATTGGGTTGCCGAAAGAGGTACATTAAACCTCAGAACACAATAAACGGTAAAATATCGGATCGGAGACTCTCACTACACCCAGACATTCATTCAACTTCGTTTGCCTAAACCCGCAGAAAGGTTCCTACCAACTGGATTTTGGTACATTTTTATTTACTTACTGGTGACACCATATTTTGAGATTACTACTTCATACATCTGCTTGAAAGTTGACCACCAACTTCGACTGTATATTATCTGTGACTAGTATCGATCGCAATATTTTAAATGGAAAACTTCTCAAGTTTTCAACCAAGTGATCACCAGTAGACATTGTTTAGGCAAATGAACTATCTTGAGCGAACACAACTCATCGCAGAAAACCTCCAAATTAACTTGTTCAAGTTATCTACCTAACACAAACTCTAATGCCACCAGTAGACACTAGAGCAAAACCAACTCTCTGAGTAAAGATTTTCAGTACCTATTTACTACACTAGCCCTCATCGAGAAAATCTCCAAAATTAACATTGAGCAAAAGTAAATAACGTTGAACTCCATCCAGTTGGGAAGTCAACTTAATTATTTTTGTACTTCGTTGCACGCTTAACAATCCGCGCCTGTAGTACCGAGGTAAGGCATACAGGTTCGGGAGCAGTCAATGTTTTTTTTTTGGATTCGATAGAGGTCAGCAGGGAAAATATGATTAGGGACGTTAAGAGATGGGTAGTTATGGCTACCTGATATTTTCCCTACGTTCAAAAAAATATAACAAGCTACAAAATCAAAATACGACAGTTTATTATTTCTATATTAGATGGTCCTGCTGCGCAGATCAACAGACTACTAGAACTGAACAGCCAGAGACAATGCTTCGTAGCTACACCCAGAAATGAAACGCATGAATAGAACAAACGAAATTCAAAGATATCAAATACAAACACGGGCAAAAAGAATGCTTTCGTTCAATCTCCTCGACCTGTCACTCAACTGAATTGAAGCTTGTGAAGCAGCGTTATAAGCTTTGAAACCCTATCTGAATCAAACAAGAAACTATTATCTCAAACTGGAACTTTGGAGATTTCAATTTTTAAATATTCCTACTCGTATATATTAACCCTTAGTGTTGTTTGATCGAGATTTGATTGATCGAAGCAGGATTTTTGTACTAAATTTAGTAAATTTTGGTCCAGTAGTTGAGTAGTTGAAATCAAGTCTCTTGAAATGTAAACCAACAACTTTTGAGAGAGGAGGAGGGGAGGGGGGCTGAACTTTTTTTCTTGACCGATTTCGAAGGTTTAGGTATTATTGAAAAAATGAACTAATAGACTTGATTCAGTTAATCATCTTGAAAAATGTGACATCGGAAGAATTGGAATGTATTTTCAGGTAAGTACATTCGGTTTTGTTCTCAATAAGGGCTAATGTGGTCAATTAGAAAATGTTGAATGTTATTTTCCAATTTATAATTTCTCGGACAACCTTGGACTTGTCTATTCTTGTCATGGGCAAAACTCTACGAAGCTACAATTTGATTTCAATAAAACTGCAGATTACTGAACAGGCCAAGGAACTGATATTGTGTTTCATCGCTAATGGTAGAAGTGCTACAATCAGGGAAGCGGAATTCAGTCGGAGAAATTTCATTAAAATTGGCCTCAGTAGTCAAATGGATAAAAGCGACGGTCTTTTGGGGAAATGTGTAAGTTAGAATATTTCAAGGTATAGGAATAATAATTTCTTTGGGCAGCAATAAAAGCAGATTTGTTAATAATAATAATAATAATGAAAACTGATAACGTTTGCAGTTTTCATGCTATTTCAGCAGAATCCCAAGGTATTGTCCAATATCGGGAAGCCTCACTTTGAACGTATCTCATGGGCCCCTGATCAAGGTCAGTCTCTATGTGTAAACACCTATAGCAAGCATAATACCCATAGTTTACAAGAGAATTCATTGAATTAGACCAATAGGAAGAGTGCGGGTCAGGCTTGACATAGTCCCCTACGAACTACATTGATACCAGATCAATGTAGTTTCATCGCATATAGAAACACTCTAAAATGTCTGCTTGTACTTCCAAGAATATAGCTATCAAAAATATTTTCACAATTTCTTCAGGTGTTACCATTTATTGACTACAATTTTCTTAATATTCCTTCCAATAAATCGTAACACACAATTCTATGGATATGGTGTTTGGATGCGTTCTTTCATTGAAGGCCCAACACACTTTGTTGGTTTACGTTTTAAAATATCAAGACCCAGATGGAAAAACTCCCCGGATAGCAAAGGAACTTTTACTCCAATGAATTCAGAGGATGGTGAGACGCAAACTGAGGAGGTTATATTTGCCTAGCAATAATTGGTTGTTTTCCCTAGCAACGATTTTACACGAGACAAATGAAAAGTTATCGTAAACGTGCTACGTACGACACTTTCGTCAAATAAATTCTGTCTTTGAATACAATTCGAGTTTCCATATAATCACAGCTCGATAATGCATCTAGAAAATTGATCTTTAAGGAACTGTTTTACATGTATAAGTACAAAAACTAAACTGTCAAAATCAAACTCGCTGTCAAGGAAGAAAAAACGTCCATTCCCGCATTTACTGATAATCCGGACTCATTGGGATCCGTGGGTCATAATTTACAATGATTGTAAAGTTATCCAAGCACGAATCCAATAAATCTTCAATAGAGTTCAACGAATGATTATGATTTTTTTCCCTTTTTTTCTTCAACAAGCTGTAGGTGGAATGGAAATTTTGATTGCGGACTGCAACAATTTTGCACCAAGCTACTCCGGTTCATGAACTATTGGAGGCACTGGTCTGGCATGAGAACAGAAGAGATGTGGAAAGGATTCTGTCCACAATCACAACCAGGCTGTGCTACAGAGACACACATGTAACCGTTATGGTACCGTTTAGATCAAAGGGCAGAAAATTGTATAACTTGAAGCATCGCCCAATAATAGATTATGAGAAGAATGAAGTTGAACAAAATGGAAAGAATATCTCTAGTCACGAAGGCTACGTGTACGCTGTAATTAAGAGAGTACTGGGACAATTACTAGAGATGTTTACTCTAGTCTATTGTATGTACCGAAGGTAACATTTGGGGTAATCTGATCAACAACGTACAATTGGGATACTGGATCATTTTCGAATGGCAGTGAATATCTCACAGTAATTCCTCGACAGCTGCCCATACATTATAGCCACCTCAAATTAAATTCCTATCCCAGAGAAATTGGTTTTTCAAGGCTTATCCCGTGCATACTTTTATGGATGACTTAGAATAATTATTGAACGTAGTAAAGCCTCCCAAACATTTCCATGACCTCTTCAAATGACAATACTTAGCTCTACTTTACTTAACTATCTGTTTTTTTGTTTGTTAATGGTATCCTATAAACCTTCGTGCACATAGAGCTACTATGTGAACATAGAGCTTCCCATGACCTCTCCCGTTTTTCTGTAGATATGTTGGTCTGAACATATTTCAGCTCATGCAACATCGCTAATACAAATTAGGTAAATATTATGAACCTATAGTACTTCGGCCATGATGGAAGGGGATGGATCAGCTACTGTACAACTCTGATCGGGTAATCCAAGTATACAAAAAATAAGATGAAACAAGTATGATGTTATACTGTGCAGAAAATTTTACAGGCACATGTAAAATTTCCCTCAACAGTACAATAACATATTTCTCCATTTTCAATCACGCTCTCTACCAAACAGCAGTTTTGACTGGAATGGCAATGAGATACCAACAGAAATTGGAATAGGTAGCTTGATACCTGGCGAGAGCTTACTCTAGACATGTCAACGAACAGTGTAATGAGAAAAGTAAGGAATATTTATGTACCTGCTGCCTGCTTGAACCATAAACTTGCTAAGAGATGCCTACATTTAATTGTGATTTGGTAAATCCGTACAAGTACTTGTAGTGAAAAAGTGTTTCACGGAAATGTTGGTCGAAAATTAATGCCCCTTCGATATGATCGTGGAAGGGGAGCTTTGCATCATGGCGCTTGAAGGTATCGAACTAGACAAATAATATGCCGTATGTAATAACGAACCACGTATAGTGGATCTTCTTGTATGTTCCTCATTAAACAATCTAATTATTAACAAAGATATATTCAAACGGTTTAGAGCTTACCAAGAAGGACATTGGAAATCACAGTAATAGCCGAAATCGTGAATCCCCGATCTTGATTGAACGAGCTAGTGTCACTTACCCATATACAACACAGACTCACGCTGGGAATGTATACTAAGGTATAAATCATAGAGAGCTGTACCTAATACATATATAATACATACTTAAAGACATACACAATATTGGAATCCAATGGAAGATGTATGTTGCTTGTATGGAAAGGAAAAGTCAGCCTTGTCACTAATCGCCATTCGCGGCAAACCTTATAGGAACGTCAAAATCGTCAACTTTGAGAAACCTGTCCAGTTCTAACGCGGAATCCAATGCACCATTAGCCAAGAATAGAACTAACCTGAAGTTTGGTAGTCATTTATCGACGAAGCCTCTGAATTAACAATAATATTGATACGTGAAATAATGGTAATGGCGTTCTTTCAGCACCAAGGTAAGCTGATCAGGGGAGAAACCACCTATTACTTATGAAAAAACAAGCGTTCCAGCGCTTTCCACAAAGAACAGAATACTTACTTCACCGAGGAATACGATGAAAACACTCAAATGAACTGATTTTTCACATTATAAAGACGGTCAAAATACCCGAAACTCACAGGAAAAAAACCACTTTAGCTTTTGTACTAGCAGGGTAAGCTGAAGCCTGAAGCAAAATGCGAAAGCAGTGGGTCCGCTTTCTGGGAGAAACCCTTTGGAAGCTAACAACAAACAAGCAGCCAACAGAAAAACTATCAACTGGGCACTTCCAAAAAGCACGGATACTGAAACTCTTTAGGTATCTTATGTGGGACTTCAAAATGCTAAGCGTGGAAACGGAGAACCTGATCATATTTTTCGAGTCAAGATTTTTATTTAAATAATGAATTACGGCCATGGATGTTTTACAAGGTTTTTTATAGATCCCAGCTACGCATGGAAGTAGAAGAAGAATGGACAGGCCCCAATTTACAGGAGAAATATCCGGTGTAGTGGCCACTTGAAGACTGAAGCCTGGTTTCTTAATCTGCCGCTAGAGCGCCATGCACGTCACCTTCGTTTTACACGACGGCTAATCAGACAGAATCAGCATGACATAACTCAATTTTACCCAGATCGAGGGTTTTGCACTATTCTATTCAAATTCTCGCGCCCGATTCGATGGAACCATTAGTTTTTTGATAAAATCATATGGAGCGCAGCTATCGTCAATTTAGTCAGCATTACACAACTGGAATTGAGCAGCAGCATGACATAACTCACCTGTTAATCATGGCGTCGTCACCTGTCTCTCCATCTGAGGTAAGCTGTCATTCATTTTTGTTGAAATTCATTCGTCAAACTAATGAAATTTAGTTTGGTATTGTTGTTGAAGGATTTATCTTTGAGAAAAACCAGTAATCTTCCTTACCTTCATTTTAGTTACCTTGGAATTAGGACAAGAAGAACACGTTTCGTTTTGGCTTAGTTATGCTATGCTGAAATACTCGTGTTCCTTGAGTTATGCTACACTGATCTCTTTGTTTCCTTGTTTTCCAATGACAAACATTCAACAATGACATCGGTATTTCTGAACGGTATGCTGTAGAACCAGGAAACTTTTAGTTTCAATAAATGGGCGTTTTACCAGTAAATTAGAAGAGGAGCAAAGAGGCTTAGTTGTATAATTATAAACAAAAAGTAAGGGAAGACTGTTGAAAGTGTACTGTAGAGTTCAAGTTTGGACGTACAGTAAAATAATTTTCATTATGTCAATTAAGTAGGTTTTCATCCCCAAGAGGGTGGCAGGGGCAACATTTCTCAACTTACTCAGGTTCTACAACCATTCTATTAAATCAACCTAAGTAATTAATAAATACGTAGGTAGGTATTAATCATTTAAATTGTTCATCTTCCTTCTATTCATGCAGGGCCAAGACAATATGAACTGGACTTCTAACGAGGAGGAGCTTCCAAGACATTTTAAGACTGGAAGAATTGGAAGACGCCTTGTGCAGAGAAGACGCTGGTCAACAATTCTACTCCTACAATGCCAAAGGATCATCGACAAAAAATGTAAATGTAAAAAAATGTAAAAAAAAGTAATTACAGCTGCCAATATTACTCCAGTCATTGGTCTGACTGATGAGTGTCTATTTCAAAAGTTAGACGAGCTCATTGACGTCCCACTGAATCCTACACCCACTTGCAACGCAGCAAATACTTTCAATTCTCAAGATGGCCATTGTTTTTCATCAACTATCAAAGATACTCACCAACATCCAGCCTGACCCCTGTAGCTCAACTATAGTGATTCCTATATTTGACACGACAATGAGTTCCAATGCTGACAGGGAGCATTTGCCAGCAAAAGTAGATGGTTCTGTTATTTACACTGATGAAGTGCTTATCACCAACAAGTTTCTGGATGTTTTAGACGAAACCCCTCCTGATTGTGGAAACCAAAATGTCTACTCTACTGAACAAACTGTTAGTTCTGACGGTAATTCCACGGATAGCTTTGTTGCTAAAATTTCACAACTAACTGGATAAAAAGTGATCAGCGTTGATAAAACTTCAGGAGATGTTCACCCATCTACATCCAGCGACTGTGGAAATTTCCCCTTTCAACAATCCAAACGTTCGAAGAGAACAAGACAGCCTATGCCTGATCAGAAAATTTGGGCCAAAGAAGAAACAAAATTAAAGAGATTGAGCGGTGAAGCTTACACTAGCTACCAACGGCAGGACAAAACTAGCCAAAAGATGATACATGGTAGCGAGATGGGACTGACATGTCCTCCCTCAAGCAGGTTCTCCAAATTGGATCTCAGCCTCTTCACAATGTTTTGGCAACAAAAAGTCAACTGGGCAGAAAAAAATGTACATTTTTTCCCTAGTAAATGCGAATGAACCAAAATAGAAAACCAAACTTCCCAAGAAAACCTCCAGAAACGTTTCGTACACGTAATCCCTTCAAATAGGTTTGGAGAAATACCCAGTTTGCCAGACAACCTTTTTAAATACATTCGGATTGAAAAATTCTATAGTGCGCCATTGGCTCTCAGATTACTAAAGCGTAACCCATAAAGACACATGACAGAGACTAATTGTTACAGAGGAGAACGCAGATTCATCTGCAGTGGACAACACAGAAGGAATAGGTGGTTCGCAGAAAAAGAGGAAAACTTATCTGGACGATTTCTTGAAAATTTTCCCAAAACTTCCCAGTCACTACTGTCGGAAAGAAACAACACGACTATACTTACAGACTGATATTACATCCAAGACGCAGTTCTATAACATTTACGTCAAAAAATGCCGAAAGGACCAGTATCAACGCTTGTCTAGGTTCACATTCGATCGCCAACTTAAAAAACAGAACATCAGCCTGTATGCACCCAAAAAGGACCAGTGTGATTATTGTATTGCGTACAAGAATGGTAGTGTTAGTCAAGAAAGCTACAGCAAGCACATTTTCCTCAAAGATATGGCTAGAGCTGAAAAACGCAGTGAAGAACTCCTTGCCCAGGAGAAAAAAGTTCATGTTTTATGTGTTGACGTGATGGCTGTGAAGCTCCTCCTTCTGATAGAATCCAATTCAGCCTACTTCCGGATGAAATTAGCTGTTCACAATTATTCGACCTATAATTTGGGAAATCATGACGGTTATTTCTGCTGGTTTACGGAAACAGAGACGAATCTAACATCTTCGACATTCGGCACTATTTTGGTGAAAGAAATAGAGCGCCTGCTTGAGCAGCAGGTTTTGAACGTAGATTTAATCAGATGGTTGCACACATCAAAACCGTAACTCTATATTGGCCAACGCTCTCTTATCGTTGAGCGCTAAGTGGAAAGTCACATTGCACCAAAAATTGCTGGTTAAAGGGCACACAGAGATAGAGGTCGATAGGGACCATAGCGTCTTGGAGCAAGCTATTAGAAATAAGGAAGGGATCTACCTTCCCCATGAGTTCGTTCAGCTCACTAAAGAAGCGAGGAAGGCGCCCTTTCCTTACAGGTCTGAAGTGGTGTATCATGACTCTTTCAAGGATTACTCGTCTCCCTTGAGATATACATCAATCAGGCCAGGTTCCAAAGCCAATGACCCACTCGTGGTGGACCATTGAATTGGATGGATCAAGTACGAACACAATGGAATAATCCAGTACAAGCTTGACTTCGATGAAAATTTCAAGCACCTACCCCAAAGACCGAAGAACCCTGTTTGCGACCTCGATAACTTCCCCAATCTAAATACGAAGAAAATTCCCATTTCAAGGGACAAGTGGGACGACTTGCAGAAGATGAAGAGACTATTGCCGCCAGAGTGTCAATCATACTTCGACGAGTTACCCCATGAACATGTCAGCTACCGAAAGACGTCAAAAGAAATGAACAAAACCAAAAAGAATTCAAGTCTTCAAGAGTGACCGACATACCATTTACAATTCCTTTGATTTTAAGTAATAATAACGTGTTTCTAAGTTTAAGTGATAGTGTGTTCCTTACTCAAGGAAGTTCCCTCTTTTTCGTACTGAAAATTTTGTGATTAATATATAGTTCAAGTTTTGATAGAAAAGTTGGTTGATAATTTTTGACAGGGATGGGGGGCGAAATTGAGAAGATTAATAACTAGTATTTTTGTTCAACAGCATGAATAGAAAACTTTATGAGACTGCTCCTTTAAGAACTTTCGTCGAAAAATATGTTCTCATAGTATTGCCTAGATATTTACTTAGCATAAGCAAATTTACCTAGAAACATAATAAACAGCAGTGAAAATTTCGTTATTGTCTTCTTTGTGATAATTGTACCTGACTGTTTTGCCTGATTTCTTTCATGTTATTAAAAAATGTAAAATCAATGCACAGGACTTTTTATTGACCAGCCAATTTTTGTTCCTTACTTGGTTTACAGCATAACATTACTCCTAGAATATTATGTCAGCATAGCATAACTCAACGATTTTTGTCCCAGTGGGGTAGAATACCTATTTTTGTACAGCATAGTGCTGGAGGGCCATCAGTTAGGGCAGGAAATATCTAAAAGCTAAATTTTTCGTAAGAGGTACCTAGTCAGGGATTCAGTTTTTTCTCTCTCCTGAAAAGTTAGGAGTATTGAGTTATGCTATGCTGGTTCTTAGCCGTCGATATTAACATTTGGACGACTTTATGCAGAAAGGAACCACCCACAAATTGTTGGTTTTGAGTAATCGAGCATCCAAGATTTTCCACGTTCGCAAATCCGCTGATAACTCAACTGGTTTGTTTCTTTTTTTCTCAGAATGGTGCTAGAATTCCACATCTTTCCTTTGAGAAAGTGAGTTGATTACTTCACCAGAATGTTCGAGAATTTATGTTGATGGTTCCATTCTGAAAAATGAGAAATCGGTGTACCAAAATCTAAATGATGAACCACCACAGCTGGCTCCGTTCTTAGATATTGTCAGTCGCTATCCCCAATCATCGTTGAGTGATTCGGCTGATTCAGCATTTCAATGAAACGAGCTTCAGAAAATTCGCTGATGTCAAACCATTTGCGGCGATATTCTCCCAAGACTGGACATTGAGCGACAAAATGTGTTGTCTCATCTGCAATGGAATTACAAGGTACAGCGACGGGGGGGTTTCGAACTTAGAAAATTTCCCACTAACTACATCTAAAGTACATAGTTAGATAACTGATTTACATGGAAAAGCTATCTAATATAGAAATAATAAACCTGTGTGTAATAATTTTCAGGCTTTTTTTCTTGGTACATTACAAGCGTTCATTATTGAAAACGATAAACCAAAATCCGGTTGGTGTTCTCACAGTTGAAAACGCCTGCCAAGTTTGGTTTGGGTTTGATGGTGACGTAAATGTATAGACAATTGACATGTTTAAAATACTGTTGAAGATCTTAATTTCAAAAAACATGAGGTTCTCAATAGGATTGTCGGGGCAACAATCTCACACTGTTTATAGTTTTAGCTTTCTGTCAATATGTAGGCACATTCATTGCAATAAGACTTCAGACCACAAACCAACCTCGAATTGGTCTGAAGCATCACGTTTTCCTAAACTCAGAATGAACAATGGGGCTACATAGAATTAGGAGTCCTGGTTCTGTCCAACGTACCCTGGAACAGAAGCACAAGCGCGGGTGAAGCGCCGTCAACCTGCCGTGATACTTACCCGCAGTACGTATAAACGTTGCCAAACAGCCTATCGTCCATCACGCAGGATGATCATTTTTGAATCATAGTAGGATCATAAGAAGACATCTTCTTTTCCATTCCCGCGGACAAATTCAATTTAATCAAGGGTCCTGTCCCAGTCTTTCGGACTACCACTTTCTGTCAAAATTAAGATGAAAAATATATTTCATTCCTAATAATTTCCGTTCCTAGTGGGAAAAATACACTACGTACCTACTTAAGAATATGAGTTAAAATCAAATTTTAAGAATACAAATTATTTTACAATGTACTTTTATTCACCCCAACACAAAAACACACAACTCTTCTTGTCTGCTAAATATCGTTGGAAAGAGAAAATGAAAAAATTGGTATTTAAGAAATTAAAGTGGAGTTTTTTTTTACTCAACTAAAAATCTGAATTTTTCCACTTATAAGATTTTTGGTTTATTATTCAATAATAAATCATTGTAATCGATTTCTCCCAAATGGCTGGAGCAAAAAAGCTGAAATTTTCAGGAAAAATCCATGTTGGTCCGACGACGCCCCGATTCTTGAGCCAGCCCTCTCACTTAAGTTAAAGTGCCCTTTAAGGGTTGTCAAAGTTTTGTCAAATCCCTAACAACCTCAAAAAAAGTCAAGGCGGCCTAAATTTGGACTTTTTTTTAAGAACTTTCCATGAGGAATCAAATGAGCTCCTCCTCAGGTCCGTAGCTCGAACCATTCCCGATGTATGGCCCGATTTATGGTGCCAACATTTGCGTTATTTTGGTTCATTATTGTTTTTGTTTTGATTGCAATAACCTAGTGATGTAGTGAACGTGGATACTGGAGTGAACTCCTAAAGGGGTTTATAGCCGATACACGGGTTGAAGTATTCTGATAACCATAAAAAAAAAAAAACGCTGCAAATCTTTCACTGGGGTTTATTCGTCAATTGGCTTGCGTTCATGATTGGAATTTCTACTAAGCTTTGGAGTGTGCGTGTTTCACAAGTGATAGAGCGGATATTGAATTTCAGGAGGCACACAAATATGATCAACTGATCAATCCAAATAGGTATTTTGATTGAGAACAGATTTACGTGCTCTATGCATATCTCCTGAAATTCAATAATCGCTCTATCACCTGTGAAACATGGACACTCCAAAGCTTAGTAGAAATTCAAATCTTGAACGCAAGCCAATTGAATAATAAACCCCAGTGAAGGAATTTGCAGCGTTTTTTGTTTAAGACCTAATGTCACTAAAAAGGTAACAACTTCCCTAATTCACAAAATAGAGGAAAAGAGGGTTTTAATTTCCTATCCGTTTGGTGGAAAATATAATTAAATCAATTTTTACGGGTAAAAAGTTATTGCAAAGGGAAATCCCGTTTTCTCGGCCAATTTTTCACCTGTAATAAAAAATGATATGATAAATAATGATGAGGTTGCTTCATCATTTTAATTAAATAAATTTTTCAACGAGGATTCGACAGCCCCCCCCCCCACTGCTCCTTCATTGAATTCTTATTGAATTCATTGAATTGAGTATTAACCATGGATCTACTTATATTCTTTTATATATTTCGTTGTGAGAGTTATTTTTATTTTTTGGGGAAAAAACTTCCTCAGATACAGAATTAGATCAGTCTGAATATCGGAATTAGATAAGATGATATAACATCAATTCTTCTCGTAATGTTTTGATTTCATAACTTTTGACTTTTTCTAACCTTTACGAGGAATAATGGGTCATGAGAGCTAATCAACAAACTCAGTCTAACCAACATTTGTCTCGAGAGAGTTATTATTCAAATTCATATCGACTGATTAATTATTTGAGGAACTGTAAAACAGTAGTGCGTAGTGCAGTATGCGACTTCTGCTAAATTGGTAACACGAAACAGCAAAACAGCAAAACTTCCGGGTAAGCATCAACTTCTATACTTGAAGTTTTTTGGACATCTCTCTGTCTGAAGATGCCTATTACGTCATGCAGGAAAGTATGGAAGATTTGAAAAAAAACTGTAAGAACTATGCATTCATTTTTTACCAAAACTAAAATTTGACTTTTTAAATGTGCACCTCAGATTTTGATATTACGAAACCGGCCGAGACTAAGTTGATTCTCTGGATGTTTTTCTCACTTAGGTCTTCGGGTGTATGTGGTTTGGTTTTAGATGGATTTGAAAAGTAATCGCAAGGTGACATTGGGCCGTTCAACATCGCCTTGCAATGAGATCAGACGTTCAGAGAACTTAAAACTCGGCGTTAAGCGCCTAGCCAGGGGCCAAGCCCTCTGGGCCTTCGGATGCTTGCTGCTTAGAGCCTGCAGCTGAAATTCAAAAAACATGCTTCAGCCATGCATTTTTTTCGGGTGTCCTTTCGCTAATTTCTTATCATCTTTCTGGTTTCAATTTGCTATTTTCTTGTCTGCTATTTCGACTTTACCTATGTGACGGATGTGCCATAATATTACTGACCTCCGTGGTCAACTGAGTAAAATATATCGATAGTAGTGCTGTTAGAATGATTAAGTAAATGAGGACTCGCTGAACTATAAAGGATTATAGCGCTTATGATGACTCACCATTAACTTCCGGGCTTTTATTTGTTACTATATCAATTAGTTACATCTGAGGTAATGTACAGGCAACTATCTAGATATTTACTTCACATAAATTCTTCAATAATTCTATGAGTTTTAGTCCATTGACAATACACCACATTTCAGCTTCACATCACCATCCAAGGTCCAATGGCTTGGTCCTTTTCAGGCGTTGATTTATTTGGGAGTTGTCGAGAAGCTGGGTGGCTTCTTAGTTGGTATGTGCAAGAAGCCTTTTTTCGTAGTTCCTTGTGTATCTTTTAGTGACATCGCTAACTCTTTCGATTTTGAGGTCCCTGTGGAGGTCATCGTTACGAATGTACCATGGAGCATTCCTCATACTCCTTAGTACCTCATTTTTAATGTTTGAACCATTTTCATGTTACTTTTAGCTGTGCATCCCCATAGCTGAATACCATAGGTCCAGATAGGCATAAGTACTATTTTGTATAACAGCAATTTATTGTGTAAACTAAGTTGTGAATGTCGGGCCAACAGCCAATAAAGCTTTCTGAATCTGATCGATAGCTCTTCCTTTTGGTTTATTATTCAATAATAAACCATTGTAATCGCTCTGGAAAAAAAAATTCTAACCCCCCCCCCCCCCCCCCCGAAAATTTCATGGTTTACGTTTCAAAGGGTGTAAAATCCGAATCTGCAATAAAAAAATTTCCGTCCGTCCGCCGTACGCACGATATCTCCGAAACGGCTGGAGCAAAAAATCTGAAATTTTCAGGAAAAATCCATCTTGGTCCGACGACGCCACGATTCTTGAGCCAGCTCTCTCACTCAATTTAAAGTGCCCTTTAAGGGCTGTAAAAGTTTTTAAAATCCCAAATAGAAAACCTCAAAACTAGTCGAATCGGCCTAAATATTTTCCTATTTGAAGAACATATCATGAGGAATCGAATGAGACCCTCCCCACGTCCGTAGTAGGTCAGTCAAACCATTCCCGATTTATGGGGCCAACATTTGCGTTTTAGTTTTATTATTCAACTAACAGTGAAAGAATCTCAGCGAAAATTTCATGGACGTTTCTGGAAAATCTGAAATTTTCAGGAAAAATCCATCTTGGTCCGACAACGCCACGATTCTTGAGCCAGCAAGTTTCGTTCTCAAGGCGGCCACTTGTTTTCAATTCGAATAAAGTGCCCTTTAAGGGCTGTAAAAGTCTGTAAAATTCATAATCTTGACCTACATCACATTGCTTCTGTATAGGTAAATATTATTCAATATTATTTGGGGTTTACACTCCCATATTTTGAGTGTGCGCTTGGAATATTTTCCTATTTGAAGAACATATCATGAGGAATCGAATGAGCCCCTCCCCACGTCCGTAGGTCAAACCATTCCTGATGTATGGCCCGATTTATGGGGCCAACATTTGCGTTTTTTCGTTTATTATTGTTTGTTTGTAACCTAGTGATGTCCGGCCGATAGCGTCGAGTTGTAGTGAATGTGGATACTGGAGTGATAGCCGATGTGAATACTTGTAGTGTAGTTAGTAGCCGATACACGGGTTGAAGCATTCTGATATGCATGAAACGCTGATAATATATAGGTAAATATTATTCAATATTATTACTGGGGTAAATAAGTATTCTTTCACTGGGGTTTATTATTCAATTGGCTTGCGTTCATGATTTGAATCTTAATAAGCTTCGGAGTGTGCGTGTTTTGCAGGTGATAGAGCGATTATTGAATTTCAGGAGATATGCATGACCACGTAAATCGGTTCTCATCCAAAACGCCTATTTGGATTGATCAGTTGATGATATTTGTGTGCCCCCTCTACATCTGTCTACCTTTGGCTACATCGTTTAAATTTGGATTTGGGGAAGTTTTAACGCAATACGAGTGCCAAAGGACTTGATAAATTATAGATGTTTTTATTGTGGGGGGATATCGAGGTTCAATAAAAAAAAAGCTGCAAATTCTTTCACTGGGGTTTATTATTCAATTGGCTTGAGTTCATGATTTGAATTTCTACTAAGCTTTGGAGTGTGCGTGTTTCACAGGTGATAGAGCGATTATTGAATTTCAGGAGGCACACAAATATGACCAACTGATCAATCCAAATAGATATTTTGATTGAGAACAGATTTACGTGCTCTATGCATATCTCCTGAAATTCAGTAATCGCTCTATCACCTGTGAAACACGCACACTCCAAAGCTTAGTAGAAATTCAAATCTTGAACGCAAGCCAATTGAATAATAAACCCCAGTGAAGGAATTTGCAGCGTTTTCTTCTTGACATGTTCTTTCCACTTCAGCTTCATATCTAAAGTCATTCCTAGTTACTTACCTGATTCATATACAGCGGAGGGTTCGTAATTTTTATGTTAGTGAAGTTCACATGAGTGAACTTAGTTTCGTTTAGTCCACTTATATTCAATAAATCTTGCGTCACCTATCCCGCGTGACAGTAGTAAAATTCAGCTATTGAATTCATCAATTTTCATCAGTTGGTTTGCCATCTTTAGCAATTTTTGGTTTATTAGTTTGAATCAAAAGCCTCTGTAATCGGTTTTAGTAAAACCGTTCAATGAACTAGCCTCAAATTTTGTCATTTTACGTAACAGGGTGCGTGGATTCCACCCTCCATACGCCTCATGGGCCGTAAAAGGTCTTTGATGGGGGAAAATCCTTTTTTTAGCAGACGGACTCCATTTGAGGTCTAGTTGGTCCTAACTTTTAGCCAACACTATCGCATTACATGCATGGATGCTGTGGTCCAAAAACAGATCAAAATCCTGGAAAAACGATGGTTTTGGAGGTTTTTACCGATATTGGCAAGTGGGGTGTCATTTCCTAGTGATTTTGGACGCAAAGTCGACTGGGATAGGTTTCAAATCCGTAGAAATTCACCTTTAGCAGATAATGTAAATTTCTGAATTTGAAATGGCCCTCCAAACCTAAAAATGTCACGAGCGATCATTCCCAAATAATTTTGTACGAAAAATTGATTGGGATGGTTATGAGGCGAACCAGTGAACAGTAGTACGATCTCAGTAGCTTTAAGTAGTGGAGAGATCTTGGTTGTGCCACCAGTCAAATTCACGTAGAGATTTGCGCAGAAATTGACTCTTTGCAAGGAAACACTTCCCTTCGTGAGGTGGTGATCTTTCCTCCCAACCATTATATTCCCAGAACCCTTAATTTCGCCTAAAAAACAAAAAAAAAAACACGTTTTCCGACGGGGAAACGGGATTTTCTCCCATACCGCCCTGAGCAAATTCAAATTTGAGGATGCTGTTGGAAAGCTGAGCTTTTTGCCCAACTTTATAAGTAACAGCACAGAATGGATTACACGTTCGTGTAAATGGATTAGGTTGTACAGGTGATTGAATAAAAACAACCAGTAATTTCCAGGATTTGACATGTTTTTCACTTTGGGCTAATTTTTCACCATTAGAGAAACAAAACATTTTAGGTTGGCATCAGAAAGGTAGATAATTTAATGCTCTTTTCAGCGGTATAATTAGATTTTCGATTTGTTGGAAAATGAGGAAGTTACGGCTGTTTTTATGACGGAAAGTCGAAAACATTTAAACAACCTTAAACCGTGAATAACTCGGAAACGAAGCTTCTAAAAAATTATTTCTAGGAAGCACTTTTTGTCAAAAATTAGTTGTAGAATCCATCCCTAGCCGGATGTCTACCCTTGAGTGGGATATCCTGCACTTCATATAAAATATTAACACTCGGAGATAATTTCCTTAAATACAAAAAACGGACTTCCATAAAAACAGTTTTTTAGCACTTTTTATTCAAAAATTTTGGCTTCGTTTTTTGAATAAAAACTTTGCTTTATTGAAAATAAATAAATTTTTGCCTGCTCTGAATAGGTACTTACTAATTTTACACCATTCTTAGTACTAATTCACATAAGGTAGTCGTTTACACAAGTCTTGCATTTTCTGCAACATAAATCGCTTACTAAAATACATAGTATGTATTTTAAATCAATATCAACATATTGATATCCATTTTGATCTGTGCAAGGCATTTTGGGTAATTCTTTAATGAATCGAAATGTACAGCACATTATGTAACCTAGACAACCCCCACTCTTCGCCAGGAGTTGACGATGAGTGAAAGTTCAACGAACTAGAGCAGTGACCTATATACCTAGCGGTTCCATCTTGCAATGCACAGTCAATAAGTGAACGAGCTAGTCATAATAAATTCTCGATAATGCTATTCCCCCAACGGGCCGATCACCTTTCTGACCCCTTGTCCTTATTTGTGATAACAGGACTCCTCCGTGTTCCGAAATCAACTGTGTAATCGTTTCCGTATTGAAATTATCTACGGTTCAAAAACCCCATTTACGAAGGAATAAGTTCTTTATAGTCGTGGTGGACAGAGATGCAGTAATCACTGATGGTGTGTGAGAAGTAACGAAGAAACATCGACATAAAAGTGATCAAATGGGTTATGGCATGGATGATTCGATTATGAAGTTATTTAGATGATATTCACATGGGCCACTCGATATGCCGCTTACTCAGATAGCTTTCAAATCTAGGCGTGGTCACTGATCTACCACGAGACAAAACTTGAAGGTTGACATTTAGAGAAAATTACCGATATGTTACCTATTTATTAAAAACGCTGCAAATTCTTTCACTGGGGTTTTGAATTTCAGGAGATATGCATAGAGCACTTAGATCGATTCTCAACCAAAATACCTATTTGGATTGTTCAGTTGATCATATTTGTGTGCCTCCTGAAATTCAATAATCGCTCTATTACCTGCGGAACACGCACACTCCAAAGCTTAGTAGAAATGCAAATCATGAATCATTGAATGATAAACCCCAGTGAAAGAATTTACAATTACAATAGAAAAATATTCTATTAGAAAATTTTAAATTTCGTAAAGACGGAGCATGCATATCAGAATGCTTCAACCCGTGTATAAGCTATAAACCCTTTCAGGGAGTTCACTCCAGTATCCACGTGCACTACATCACTTAGTTACTGCGATAAAAAAAAGAAGAAAAAAGCTGTTGTTTTTGTTTTGATTGCAGTAACCTAGTGATGTAGTGAATGTGGATGCAAATGTTAGCACCATAAATCGGGCCGTACATCGGGAATGGTTCGAGCTACGGACCTGGGGAGGGACTCATTCGATTCCTCATGGAATGTTTTTCAAAAAAAGTCATAATTTACTTTTGAAGTTTTTTGAGCCTTGACTTTTTTTGAGGTTTTTAGAGATTTTACAAAACTTTGACAACCCTTAAAGAGCACTTTAAATTAAGTGAGAGTGCTGGCTCAAGAATTGGGGCGTCGTCGGACCAACATTGATTTTTCCTGAAATTTTCAGATTTTTTGCTCCAGCCGTTTGGGAGAAATCGTGCTTACGGCGTACGGCCGACGGACGGAAAATTTTTTATTGCAGATTTGGATTCTACACCCTTTGAAACGTAAGCCATGAAATTTTCAGGGGGGTTAGAATTTTTTTTTTCATGAGCGATTACAATGGTTTATTATTCAATAATAATTGTTCACGAAGGTTGTCCACGAAAATTGTCTCAGCTGTGCGTTACAGTCGCCCTAGATACACAAGAAGAAACATAAACAATTTCAAATTCCATTATCATTATTCCTTGTCTCTGTGTCCATGTTTTGCGAGTCAGTGGGACATTTTGCTTTACAAGCATACACCCTTCATGACAATGTCTCAGTGTGTTCCGAACTCGTACGCAAGCGACTACATCTTAACCCTCCGTCACAAACACTAGGTTCTGGGTCGGTGTAACTTTTCTTCAACTCCTCAACAAATTAATTGATATCAATTGGCTCTTTTTTATGCGATTTCATTTATCCATTTGATCAAAATTTGAACGCTCATAATACATAAACATTCTTAACGCATGAATCATTATATTTGTCAACATTTTAAGCCAGATTCTAGTTCGTTATTTACAGTTTGAGCTCACTTTGTTTAGAAACAACAACCAAAAACTCTCATTTTCTTAAGAGATAGAAAACAGTTTTCTTATATATATTTTTTAATGAAAGGTGAATGAAACCTTCCCTCCCTTCAATTTCCTTGATATTCATATAAATATGTAATGAGATAATTATAAAAACTAAGACCTTACGCTCAAAACCATACCAAACAATGTTTGGAATGAATCGTATACAAAACCCACCTGAAAACTGTTTGATTTCATGAATTTTGGAACCTTATTAAATTGGGTAAATAATTTCGAAATTTAAGAACCTATGGAGTGGTAAAAACAAATAATTGGATTTCTTTGAAGATTTGTATGAAGCAAATGAAAAAATTGCTCGCCGAGCCATTGATACATAGAGAAACTTTTCATGATCATGTTACAAATGTTAGAAAGAAAACTAAATCTGATGAGTCAAATTGAGGGGTTTTTCACATTGATTGAAGTTCATTGAGGTTTTCAAAGCAAAAATACGAGCTTCGGGGAATTTTTATGTGGTAAATTGAAAAAAAATCGTGAACATGAATTTAAAAAAACCAATACTGAAAAATACTTGAAATTATCAGGAAGTTATTAGTAAGGAGACATTTCTCATATGCGGTCATTGTTGGAAGGTAGTTAAATGACATTGAAACGGCAAACTTGAAGCGTTAAATCAACGGGGAGGCAGTATTAGGCAATGCCTTACAAAGGCTATATTTCACAACGTACGACAGAATCGACTCCGCCAATGTGATAATATAACTCAAAATAAATATACGAAGATGGTCCTTCTATCTCGTCTGGGAAGGCGTTAAAATTATCACTTGAACCCGGAAACATTGAAGGTACTTCGAGCCGTCTGCTGTCAACCGGAATCGGTTTACTTCGAATGTGAAAACAAATATTGAGCGGCTGGTAGACAGTTCTCGTTAGCATTGAAGGCCACCATAATTTCAGCCTTCAAGTTCAAAATCCCGCAGTTATGGAAGGGAATGCAGCGCTAATAGGTGGATATTTCGCGGAAACAATTAATTTCTGAATGTGGTTTCGTTACATTATTCATATCCTGAGTGCGGGAATTGAACAGTGGGTACAAGGAAAACAAACGCTCAAAAAATGAATCATCTTTAAACAAATTTGTTTATATTTGTTTATTTGTTGCTTCTGAGTGTGGACATCGTTGGAATAATTCAAATCCAATCTTTCAAGATTCTATTGTGGTTGAGGAAAACTGTAAATTAAAATAAAATATCAGTCATTAACAGATGAAAATTGGTGAAATGCAGCTATTAATAATACGATCGCGTGGAATTGACATATGATTATCAAATCGTCTTTAACCGGCTTGGCCTGTTCGTAAACACGTGTGTGAGTGGAATATATATGACTATATTAGGGTGGCCCTTATTTCCCGACTTTTTTTGTTCCCCCCTCCCAACCCTTAAAACTGGTCTAGTACACAAAAAACATAATCCTGTGAAGTTTCATTAAAATCGGACATGATTAAAGCGTGCCCCAACAGCCCTGTGTGATGAACATAAAAGGGTATGAAATTTTGGAATTAACGAGTAAGGATTTTTGGAATTAACTCATTTCGAACCCAAATCTAACTGGAGCTTTATTGTGGGGAAACATTATTTTTGTTATAATTGAACAAGTGCTTACATTTCTTAGTTAGTTAGTTAGGCTGATCTTGGTCGAAGAAGGATACTTGTTCCGGTAGTCTTTGACGAACTGAAGTACGTACTGCCGCTCATCTTCATTCCTGGTGAGGATGTTGTTGTACTCTTCTATCAATTTTATCCCTCTCTCAGCTACATCATTGACTTCCCATAGCTGTAGCCCTTTTTTATAGTTTTCGTCGTTTCTCCAACCAGAGGGATGCTTCCGCAAGAACGCCTTGTCAATCGAAAATCTCGTGAAACACTTCTGAGATTCTGATGTTACAAACGAAGATAAATCTTTGTCGCAAACGTCTTTCAGCTCCTGATCTTTCATGATAACACTTTTGACAGTACCTTCCTCTTTTAAGTCAGGTTCGTCAAGCGGTAAGGAACGTACCATTTTTTCTTTGACGTGAAGTGGCACTTCCTCATCAAAAAACGCGAAAGCTGCGTTCTCTGGGGAGAGGTGCCTACCACAAGTGGTTCTTGAATTGACTGATTTCTGGATCAACTGATTTGTATCGTATAATGTTTTGTAAAAACTTCAGGTCTTCAGATGGTGCTTTGATGGCGCAGGGGGCTAAAAACCAAACTCTTATGTAAATCTGTGTTAGAAAAATGCAAATTCTCCTCAGACCGTCCTCTTCTTTTTTTGTCAGTTTGAATTGATCCCTGAACAGGTATATTTTAAGTGTATATATTGCTTCAGCCATCCATCGAGCATGACTCCTGGTATGCGAAACTTGATTCCACGAGGTGGAACATCTCCGAGGAAAATTACCGCTAACTCAAGCAGTTCTCTGTAGTCTTCCCGGCAATGTTTTTCTTGTAAAAATGTCTGCATAAAGAGTTGGGTGTTGACGGTCTGCATTTTTTGGTTGACGGTCTTTATTTGATATGGCATAAATGGGCTGACTAATGATTTTGATGAACTCTGATGCATTAGGGGATTGAGGCCCGCTTTAAACTGAACCTTTTGAGCTCAAATTTTTATGGAGTTATTTTTTCATACCAGAGACTGAGTTACGAGGTTGGGAGAGGTAATTTTCTGAGTTTAGAGAAAAACCCCACCCTAGTCTATAAACATGTGATTATAGTTGTTCTGCTGAACTTTATGTTCAATAATTATTAAACAACTCTAATCTTCTGTTTATAATTTATGTTTAAGAATTTAATTATAATTAAATTCATAGGAATTTCACTGACAGAAAGATTAGAGAATAATTTTGATATTCTAGTTTTTGGGGCTGGATAGTAATCATGTTGAAATGCATGGTTTTGTTAATATATCCTGCATCGCTCAATAATTTAAATTGAGGCCAGGAGGTCATATCGATCCATTCGGACTGCTGCAACAGTCTGTCGTTGCTCGGCTTTGGCATCTTCTTCAGGACCTTCACTCCAAAGCAATCTTTGAATGTGATTGTGGGATCGTGTGATCTTGCGTGCAGTTTAAAGGTAGGGGCCGATCTTGGTTCAACGAAGCTCCATAGCTGTGCATTCTTAAATTGAATTGAGAAGTTTTCCCAACATAGAAACTCCTGCCCTGATCCTCTTCACACTGCCGACACGTCACCTGGTATACCCACAATCGTGATTGACATTATGCTTGTCCCTGGCATTTGTAGGAGTGGGAGGTATACATACCATGTTAGGTTGTTCTTTTGATTTGCTGTCTTCAATGAAAAGACTCCCTAATCGACCGAAAAAACACAAAAATTTAACCTCCCGAAAAAAGTCTTCGGCTTTCCTACGAAACTGCTTAAAGGCATACGTCCATAGTGGAACAATCATGGTTCTGTACATCAGAATTTTAATTTTTTACGGAAACGTTCCTACGTTTGGCAGTGGATTCAGACAGGACACTGTGCTCAGCACTCTCCCAATCAGCTCCGAGATATGGTCTCTTTAAATGTCAGTCGCTTGTAAAGGAATACTCCGAGGTAATCGTGTCTATTGGCTTCTGGTATAGGCTATCCAACATAAAATACTGATGGGTAGTTATAATTTAAGTTGTAGGTGCACGTGACAACAAATGATTTCGTGGAGTTGATTTTCACTTTCTATTTGGAACGCCACTGGCTCAAAGCCTCTAGGAGTTCTTGGAGTCTCCTCGTTAATTCTGCTGAGACCTTATGGCATAAGAATGTACAAGGTCGTCAGCGTACATATCCGCGAAGTCTTGTTCAGGTGGAAGAAGAATGTCATAGCAGTATTTTGGGTACAGGTGTGGGGCCCAAACGCTCTCTTGTGGGACTGATGTTCCCATAATTCTTCTGGTTGAATGCTGGTTCTGAGATTTCTGTGTTCTACCATCAAGAATATATTGTTAGGGAGGAGAGGTCTCTAGTTCATCCGTTGACTCTCGCTAATGCTGCAACATTCAAAGGCAAAAATATCATCAACATGCCTAGGCCCACTAGAATACATTTAGATTTTAATGTACGTACTACGTAGATGTCGGGACTTGTTACAAAATGGGTAACACTCACTATGGATAGAGAGTAAAGCGAAGATGCGCAGAATAGCTTTCTAACTCAGAAATATTAATAATTTTACATAACAATTGCAGAGTCTGACTCTATCATTCTACGGGTATGTGAATATGTCTATGACACTGTTGGATTAAGAACACGTGTGATAGACTCATCTTCGCTTCATTCTATCGGTTGATTTTATAAACCCATATAGGGTCGATGTAGAAAAACGAAGACGTGACATATAGGACGATATTGTTATTGTTGACTTTTTTTAAATGGGTTTCTATAATTTCGCCTTAGGAGCCACATTCTTTCGGGTCGGTTCTCACGTCCACCCGAACGCCGGCGTCATTCTTAACGAGGTGAAACTATTGACCGAGAGCAGTAAACACCACTAGGTTGTACTTCTAGTGTAACTTCCCACTACACATCCAGGTTAGTGATGGGTTTAGAGGTTGTTTTCGCTTGTTTTTACTCTACGAAATACATGTATGTTACGCTAGGCAACATTATACGAATGAAATTTTATTGCTTCTTGGTTTTATACTGATTGTAATAGATAATGAAAGCATGCGTGTGATTTACGATAGACGTTATTTACGATTTGAACGTTTTTCTTCTGTTGTATTTGTTCTGCCATTTCGCTAATGATTTTCAACACAATTAATAGGAGAAAACAGTATGCCCATATTATGTAGTCTATCTTCTACGTCCATCTAGACTCTATTCAACATGTAGTCAGAGCTATATTCAATCCGGTTCGGTATAACCAATGTAGTGGAGATGATTGCTGTAAACACCAAGTTAAGGAGGCCATATGTCTTGTTGTACGTGGATCTGTTAAGTCATAGTCCACTGACCGCTCGTTCATCCCTTGTTAAAAGGCATTTGTCACCACTACAAAGTTTTTAAACAAAAAACCTTAATACCGAAGCACTGTAATTGGTATTCCCATCCCCATTACAAAGACTGACCAATGACAATGGAATGGGATTGAGACATTCAATTACCAATAAATTGAAGAGGCAAACGTAATGGGTGGTTGTCATTGCAACTCCTTCAGTTAATTGGAATGGCATTACTCCCCCATTACTTTGGTTTATTATCTTCAACAATAAGCCTTCGTATTCGAAAATATTTGCCATTTTACTTTTAAAATTGTTGTGAAACATCTCTTCTTTAACATGTGGACTCTATTTGGGGTCTAGTTGTACTTCACTTCTAGCCAATTCGATCGCCTCTCGCGCTTAGATACCATGGGCCAAAAACTTGTCATTTCCTAATAATTTTAGTCGCTGATGAACTGCGATAGGTTTCTGACCCATAGGAATTCACGCTTAGCAAATAATCTGATTTCTGAACTTGAAATGACCCTTCGAACCTAAGAATCCATTGGGATTGATATGTGGCGAACCAGTGAACACCAGTGAACCCTAAGCAACCTCATTTTATCGTTGAGTTCCTTGAAAACGTGTGTAATTCTCTATATAACGTATAAAAGTTTGTGAAATAATTCACATCGTTTATCTATTTCTATTGAATTCAATCATGGGCATTGTAAGGGGGATTTTGACTGTTTGGGGAAAGAACACATCCAAAATCCGCGGACTTTTGGCTTAACATTCGCGGACGGTTAAGGTGTTCCCGGTAAAAAAATAGGAATGTGCTTTATGTCTCCTGAACCTGTTTATTGTACGCTTAAGCTGAGAATGTTTCGTCAATCTCTCCATTAGTATGCAGATTTACGACTTATTCTCTCTTAGAGTAATCAAAATCCCCCCTCCCCTCCCCAGGATAGAATTCCAGAGGAATAGAAAAAAGTAATGGGCGTGTACCGCCCATTATCTGAAGGAATCGTAATTTCAAACAGTTGTTATTGCAGATGATAATGTTCCGTTGATTCCGTTTAATATGTGTTAACTACAGACCTGTCTTCATCATAGGAGGGATGTTTAATAAGTTTTTTTTAGGAGTTTTCAAAGGATTCAACATCAATTTTTCCAATTTTAACAACTCGTCCTCACCTTTGTTCCTTCGTCCGTTTCGGGGGGCCCCCGCGAGATGCATGGAGTGCCCTGCATGGACTGAAGGGGGGAAGGTCCACTCACCACAAACCACAATCAGTTTTAAACTGTCGGTGACCCTAATTGGGCCGACTGCATTCGGAACTTTAGGTAAGTGCGGGACGCGCGGCGAGGAGGAGCCCTCGTTCTTGAGAAAAACCGTCACAGAACCTACTCAGTTACATAGAACGTACGTACAACAAGGTGGGTCGACTTACATACTGCATTCATTGCGCTTTTCTCGGAATTTGAGCGTTTTCAGAACATTGAAATTTGTAATGTTCGACTCTATTCTAAACAGTATTTGTGTAATCATATTCCGCAAAAAATACATACAAACATATTTTTGATTCAGCTTTTTTGTTGGTTCATTATTCAATAATAAGCCATTGTAATTGCTCTTGAAAAAAAAAATTCTACTCCCCCTGAAAATTTCATGAACCCGAAATCCGAAGATAGGATTGGTGTAGAATCCGAATCTGCAATAACAATTTTTCCGTCCGTCCGCCGTCCGCCGTAAGCACGATTTCTCCCAAACGGCTGAAGCAAAAAAGCTGAAATTGTCAGGAAAAATCCATGTTGGTCCGGCGACGCCCCAATTCTTGAGCCAGCTCTCTCACTGAATTTAAAGTGCCCTTTAGGGGTTGTCAAAGTTTTGTAAAATCCCTAAAAACCTCAAAAAAAGTCAAGGCGGCCTAAATTTGTACTCTTTTTGAAGAACACTCCACGAGGAATCGAATGAGCCCTCCCCAGGTCCATAGGTCGAACCATTCCCGGTCTATGGCCCGATTTATGGTGCCAACATTCGCGTTATTTTGGTTTATTATTGTTTTTGTGTTGATATCAGTAACCTAGTGATATAGTAATGTAGATACTGGAGTGAACTCCTAAAAGGCTTTGTAGCTGATACACGGGTTGAAACATTCTGATAACCATATAAAACGCTGCGAATTCTTTCACTGGGGTTTATTATTCAATTGGCTTGCGTTCATCATTTGAATTTCTACTAAGCTTTGGAGTGTGCGTGTTTCACAGGTGATAGAGCGATTATTGAATTTCAAGAGGGATTATTGAATTATTGAATTTCTCAACTAAAATGCCTATTTGTTGATCATATTTGTGTGCCTCCCGAAATTCAATAATCGCTATATCACTTGTGAAACACCCACCCTCCAAAGCTTAGTAGAAATTCAAATCATGAACGCAAGCCAATTGAATAATAAACCCCAGTGAAAGAATTTGCAGCGTTTTTTGTTTGAAATGGTTTTTTTTCCTTTTATCTTCGGGGATTTAAAACAATTGTGTCACTTTTTTCACTACGAAAAAGTGCAACAATATACCACTAAATGAAAGCAGCTGGGATCGTTGTGCTCATTTCTATGGTAGCTCTAATTTTGCTTTATTTTCAATAATTAACCTTTGAAATCGACCAAGAAAAAACCATTGTAATCCCCTAAAAATTTGTTGCTTTAGGTTCCATGCTGTGTAGAATCCGAATTTAAAAAATCGTATGTCCGAATCTTGCCGAATGCCGTAGGTAAATACTGAACTGTAGTTGAAAAAGGGTCAAAAATCACGGTTTAGTTGGGATTGAATAATTCAATTATTCTTGGAAAAACTCTCAGTCAGCCCCAAAGGGTGAAATCAAAGCTGAAATACTTGAAATCCGTATATTGAAATCATTGAAATGGCACTGATGTTTTCATGATCGTTATTAATAGATCCCGTCAATCTTCCTAAGGGTTAGAACTTCGATCGCAAAAACGAACATGAACACAAACGTGAATGTGAACGTGCTTGGACATATGTATCAAAAATCAACTAGAATTACGTCAAGATGAAGTAGTAGTAAGTTGGTTTGTACTTAAGGTTTAGGAGTAAAATACCTACAGTATAATCATACAGTTTCCTCCCAATGTAACTTTGGTAGCACACAATTTAATTTAGACATCTTTAACAAGAAAAATCCGCTCCTTCCTTTGTGCCCTTCCTGAATTTTATTGCGTAGCTACGTATGTATAGAATTGACTTCAGACTCACTCACGATGCCTTATTTGCAAAAACTTTGAAAGTTTGTTTATACTTGGTTACATACATGATTTTAATTGAAATTTGACGATGTACTTAATTACAAACCTACACATGGCATAAGGCGTGACACCGATACTAGCACCCAAATATTTCACGATTTTCTTGTTGCAATCTTAGAAGAAACAACTCATTTACCATGGAATAAAACTACGGCTACTCCAATCGGGTTACAAAACCTGACGGATCCTTGGGGCTAATTTCCCTTCTTATCGAATTAGTTGTTGAAACATTACGTGGAGCTCCTTCGGAAAAACTAAAATACAATAACAAGGACGTGATGGAATGGACTAATTATTCTTTCCTAGAGGAGAGGCGATAAGCCTGCAAGACCCTGAGGATCGCCGTGTGGCTAAAAATATTCAAGTTTACGCTCAGTAGTACAGTTTCCAGAAAAGGGAAGAAGGAACTATCAATATCCACCACAGGAAGCGCATAGATCAGAAAGATTTCTGAAGCTAATTTCTTTTCCAAGTTAGTGAAACTTACAATGGAACTTCTAGAGTAATGACATTTCTACGGTGAAATTACGAAGTTTGAAGGCGAACTGATTATCTGAGTGGCCTTTTAGGCTGATTTTCTTCACAAAGTACCTTCAGTGCTGAACTTATGATTGGAGATTCGTTGAGACTTTGTAGAACACAGTTACAATGTAAGGAGATGCACTGGTCACCTGAGACACCCTTCAGGCAAATTTCTTCGTAGTCCCTCTGATGTCTTTGGAACACCCAGCATACAATTACTGACACCGAGGAATACGGAGATGAACTCGTTAGCTGAGAATCCGCTTAGGCTAATAATGAAACAAATTATTTCTTTCATGATCAACCTAGAGTGATGAAAGTTGAAGTTGAGCTCCTTTAGAACTCCTAGAATCCAGTTACAAGATCATCTCACTACATTGGGGTGCTGAAGGATGTCTGAGGTCCTTATATTTCCTAATCAATGTGAGAATAAAGTTAACAGATTATTGAATTTAACACACGAACGCTGACGCTTCTTTGGTTCGTTTTTGAAGACTAACTAACGAAACAACTAGTGATGAAACATCAACGAACGACACTTTATAAGGCATTAAAAAACTACGTTATTTATCGTCTTTAGCCGTTTTCACGGTTAACGTTTTCCTTATCTTTAGCGGCACTTACAGTTATTGTTTATGTTTCCGTATTGCGAAAGAATGTAAAGAGTGGATTCACTCTGGTGGAATTAATTTAGCAGCACGCTATTAGGATAAAACCGAGACTTAGGAAGCGATCAGTAATACTCGAGGGGCATAATTGATTCAGTTAGTTTTTATACTTACTAATTATCCTCTCACTAAACGGTTTCAGGTGGGATCAAGGTCCTACCTATACATTTTTATGGTGGACGAATAGGGTGTAATTTCCAATATTCCTTCAACAGTGTCAACACCGTTAACTTATTCCCCAGAAATTATAAACTCCCATTAAACAAAAAAATGCTACAATTCATTATATATTGTATATACATTAAAGTTATACAGTTATTACATATAATATATCATTGTACAGAGTTAGGGGAATAGACCCGCAATACTTGTCGTGTAACCTTTTGAAGGCGTTGATGTATGTTGAAACATGTCTCCCAGCATTTCTGTCCTGTGAATCGTTGTAATAAGCTTATATTTTACATCATTATTGATTATCTAACAAATTTCTAAAGATATTGTATACGTTCGTATTACATTGACCAGGCATTTTTTTGTTGCTTTCACAGGAGGCAATAGTTACGTATGTAAGGAGTTATTGTTTGCTATCTTGAATTCCCTGTTGAGGTGGTATGGCGGTATTTCCTGACAGCTGATATGGGTGATTCGCAAACTATGGGCAATTCTCAGGCCCTGATATTTTAAAAAATCAAGTGTTTCTTGTGCAAGGTTTTTGGATGTTTATCACTTGATTGGCCTCTCTATACGGCTTTCTGTACGGCTATACGGAATTCAGACTTTCGAAAGAGATTCTTCCAATACAACTCGACTTGTTTTAAAAATGCAACGGTGATGCGGCCTTCCAAATGAATAAGAGAGTAGAAAGAGATTTTGGGATCAAACATAATAGGTGAGCAACTAGGGCCATTAAAATGACATTGAATAACCATGACCTGTTTTTAGATGTTCTCGCTTGATCAGAAAACACACCACCTACCGTTTAAGGCGACTCAAAGGTGCGCCCGCTTGCTTGTGAGTCACTGCTACCACCAAAACAAAAACTTCCTCGAAAATCCCTTCAGGAATTCATTCTTTTTGGACCATGACAATGACCCTAGATTAAAATGACCTGAATAAGGTGCAGTGTTAGGACATTAAAAACTTGAAGCAGGGGTTGAAAACCCATTGACAGCTGCTCTTCAGGTATATATAAAGACGAGAGAATTTTCATGTAATTTCAAATCTCAGGTGGAATAATCGAAAAACCAACTCGAAATTGGGAACTTCGATACAGTTGCAGGTCATGACAATGACAAATCAGGGTTTTCCCACCCTAAAAACATGGAAATTATATTAGCTTCCGATGGTTTTCTATTGATCGATGCAGTACTCAATAATTGTATGCAGATAAGGGTGGAAAAGTTGAAAGTCAGGCGATTTTATACGGCCCAGCGTGCCATTCACCCGAATTTGCCCGTAGTTTGAGAATCACCTATTTGAAATACAGCAGGTGACGTGTCGTGTTATGCCCTTTAGCCTTGCCTACTGATCCTCTTTTCGGAGGATGAGTTGTCGCAATAGGTAGGCAGGGGCTTCGCCTCATCTCAGTTAATGACAGTGAAATGAGGGTTGTTAAGGTTCAATATGTCAACATTCCAAGGCCAATGTTGTGTAAACTGACGATCCCATAGGGAAAACACATATGAATCCGAGCCGGAGGCAAACAATTATTATCGCTTATTAAAATGAGAATGGAGCAAAGCCATTAAACGATTAAAGAGGTGGCAGTTGTTTTTCCGCTTCATTTCACGTTTTCCTGCACTCACTCAGACACCGATTATCTGACTACGAGTTACCTGGTTTGAAAGGATCGTTGATGGATTCAAACTATTACAGTCCAATAACTGTAGTGATTGTGAGTGATAATATATGGATCCACAAGTATGACCACAAATCATATTTGCCTTTTTTCCTACATAAATTCTTGCATCCATAAATTGCAATCAACACATCTCGAAGTTGTTTGAATGTTCATTGTTGGCTTAAGCAACTATAAAAATTTGTTATAGTTTTAAAAAGTCAAAAGCAGCTTTCCGCCATTACGAATTCCTGAGAAACAAGAATCAAAAGTCATTCTCAATTTATAGTGGTAGGTCAGCAGACCAGGTTACTCATGAAGTTACATTCATTGAATCATAAACAATTACTTCGTTTCGACGCCTTTCAACATTGAAAAATGATAAAATCTTATTCATAACGAACAGGTGCATATTTCTGACTTGTTTCACAAGATGTTCATTGACGATGTCGTTGCCATATTAGTTGGATCGGTACCAAATACCAGATTCCGGGTGTCCAAGGATGTTCCAACCAAAGTAGTCGATAGTTGGGGCCAGTGGGACTATCACATACAGACAAATGCAGGCGGAACCAATGAAGACTCGTCGGTAATGACTTGGTACATTCATCAATTAATTGCGAGTCGTCCTATCAAACGTGCTGGTCACGAGCGTTCCCCGTAGAAAAACCTAAGTCACGTGTCAATTATTCCGGTTGCTGGAAATGTTGAAAAATTTATGGATTGAGTCGATAATGCAGCTGCCGATAACAAAACATCAGTCGGACAACTTGCACGTGACTAATTAATGCGTTCCAAGAAGTTCATTTAGGAATTCCAGACTTAAGAGGTGCCTTGTTCTTAGCTTCTGCGATTCTCCTGGGATAGAATTTTAGCGACGTGTAAAGGTAATGAGATTTCCGGAATTATTCTTCAGAGTTGTGTTCAAAATATAATGACAGCAAACCGGTAAGGCAGTCAATTATCATGTAGAATGCAAAACTAATGAACACTGCGATGTCAAGTGTCGCTACAATCAATGCTATTCCTGGTGGTATTGATAATGGGGCTTTCCCAGGAATGAGATAGGTACAGAAACATTAAGGGGAAACTTAGTTAACTTCAACGAATGACATAATTAACAATCTCAAGATTTGTCAGCCAAGAGGAGCCGACAAGAAGATTGATTTCTAACTTTTTCCAAACAGTACAACAGTTGAAAGAAATTTATGTAAATGCAACATTACTTATTTTCTTCAGTTCCGTTTGATCATGGAAGAAGAATAAGAAAACATGCTAATTATCAAGAATGATCACACACAAAATACGAAGTACGATGACAAAAAATGGACTGTTAATGCAAAAACAAGCTACATGTTCAAAAACTCTATAAAATGGTCGTCTGCCTGGGGAGAGGTTTGAGCCTTACAATGGTTGATGTGCACTGTCGATATTAATTTATAAGCATCTTATTGATCACTGTTCATTCCCAATTAAATTCTGGAGCGACCAATGCTCTATTTTTCCGAGCATGCTGCCCAAGACATGCCATCAGCCGATAGCTAATGTCATTCAACAGGTCTACTATGGCTAACAAACTCACTCATTAGTGTCCAAAAACCGCACCCAAGGTTTCCCCAGCACAGGGCACTCCCACCGGGGAAGTAAACAACAACCTTGTTGGCTCCTATATTACCAAGCGAGCAAGTTCGGCATGGACTATTCAATTCTTCCGTAGGTCCCCCAACGTCTCATCCAAATCGGGTCATGAAAAGTCTCCGCACGAAGATCCGCTTCACTTCAAAACCAATCGGTCGTTATACGGAGTTTCTTGACTGAGAAGCATCTGCCCACATATCCCCAATCCGTTTTTCGTCTTTCTCCGTCAATCAAGCAATCCAATTCGCTCAGGTGCACTCCAAATTGGCTGTCTTAGCGATCCGCAAGCTCCTGCTGGAACCAGGAAACGTTACTACGAGTAGATCATGGATGTTGAATTTTTTGAAGCTACCAGTATCATACATCCTTTAGAAATAAGTTAAAATCGCTTTCCGTTAAAGTAAACCTTGGAAATGAAAGTTTCAGGTCCCAATGAACTTATGAAATTCCCACCAGGAATTGTAGGAATGAAAATATTGGTAAGATATTTGGAAGGAAATACTGCCGCCCTGAACTCTTAGAGTACGTTGGACAAGCAACTCTCGCTGGAAGCGGAATGATCAAATTTCCCATAGATCTCCAATTCTTAATGATTGACTAGCATGAATTTTTTGCCATGATATCAGCTCACCCCCATTTCATAGACCGCTAGGGATCCTCATTATTTGAATTAGGTGCTCAAAAGGTTTGATATCTACTGGAGCTGTGTATGATAATTCTGTTCAGACATAACAACTTAGCTGCAATGTTTACTGTTAAATAAAGTTGTATAAGATTTTAAATAAATTGTAAAAGTCTACAAGAAGAAGAAAAGTGAATAAATTGAACGTGTTCTGTGAATTATGGTCTCTAGAGCGTTCTATAAAATAATATTCAAATTACTATGAGTTGATTAAAAGTGATGCCGAGGGTTGAGAACCCACTCGGGGCGACAGTTGTCTTGGTGATTGGTCACTTAAAATTAATCTTCCAAAATTAATCTTCCAGCTCCGCAACGGAAAAAGCAAGCAGGAATTTAATGTTTTGAGACCACGATTTTTTTCAGTTTTTTCCTCCTTCCTTCGGTGGTGAGGAAGCAAATTGGGTCTGGATTCTACTGGTTTCCCTTCGAATTATATGAAATAATTTGCTTTCGCACGTTGGACTCGAAATCGCGAAAAAAAGGAGTAATTTTCTAAACATGCAAATAATCGTTGGAGGGGTTGATCAGAAGCCCAGAGTGATGACTGATTCCAGTAAAAAACCAAAGGGAAAAGACACAGAGACTATAATGATAGTCTAAGCGGCAAGCTGCCCCGCGCGTTGCCGTCACCGCTCTCCTCTTCCGATTGCCTCATTAGCATAATGGGCTTTTTGAACGTTTACATTACACCTATCGACCTACGGTGTGGAAAATTGAAATCAAGATCCTTTACACCACGTAGAATGCTGCAGGTAACTGGGTTCGGAGGGGGAGTGATACCTGAGGCACCCTAGATCCTAATCGATATACGAGGTTGGAATTTGAAGTTTAGCACCTGGGATATTTAGAATACTATCACTAGGTACGGAGGCACACTGATCAGCTATGGAATACCTGAGGGTAATTTTGTACATAATCGGCCTGAGGCAAAGCTAATGCGTCTGAAGTACAGTTAAAAGGTACAGAACCACACTGGTCAGCTGAAGGGCCCTTGAAAAAGTTGTATTTGTCCATGAAGTAGAAAGTAAGGATCCTGTACTGCCTAGGCAACTGTGTGGAATTCTCGGTCTTCGTTCGGTTACATCCGTCCTCTGAAAGCAATAAATCAAAATGACTCCCCACCGATCGCCGCAAATATATTTACGGAAGATGAAGTTCGAAGTATTGGATGATAATAGATGACATCTCACGGTTGAAAATTCAAGGGCACGTTACAAACGCAGAACCTGGAGACGGAAACCAATTGAGGAATCTTCCTCCTCGAACCTATAGGAGAGAATATAAAGTTTTTTTTTTGTGGTAAGAGCTATGTGCCCCCTCCGTGGGCAAATTGACAACTTCGTTCTAAGTATTCGGCTTCCAAACACTATCAATCAGGAGATAATAGTCAACAATCATTAGATTGTGCAGATGAGAAGATTGAGTAAAATACCTTAGCCCTCTGTTCCGCATAATGGCAACTACACCTATAAAAACAACTTCACGAGAAAAAAAAACGCGGTACGATAGTTATTAGGTCGTTATCTACTACCCTTTGAGTCGCAGAAAAAGCCTCGATTTGCTCGGTAGTGTGTGCGTGAGTGAAGTATGTGCGACTCTCTTCACACGTGGCCGCTACGGTCGTAGGCTGGCGGATGATCTATTGCTGGTAATGACAGGTAATTCCCAAGCGGAGCACGGCCAATGACGCTAATGGTTCAAGTTCAGGGAGAGCCGCCAATGAGGGAAGAGATGTTTTGAGGGGAAGAATCCGGAAATATGCGGGGTGTCCCGATTCAAGTTGACTTCGAACGATTGGAATTTATTGTGGTGTGGAAGTATTTGTTAGTTAGTTATAGGTAACTACGAAGGAATTTTAAGAAAAGTGAGTTCCTTATTTCAGAAGAGTGATGAATTTCCGGAGAATAGGTTAAGGTAAAAAGATTATCCGTATTCGTAACATCATTATAAGGGTAGACTATTGGGAAGGAGATATTATATTAACATTTGTTTCATTGACTCCCTCATAGTTGTAAGAAAAAATACAAAACTAGATTAAAATGTGGGAGTACGGATAGGTTTACCTGATGCCGGTTCTAGGGATTAAGGAAGTTGAGCAAGATGGATGAGGAAAGAGGTATGAAATGAAGTTCAGGACTAAGGTAAGAGCCCCAAAAGACTTGGGTGGTGACACCACGAAGCATTCCTGCCGAGATACTCAGCACGAGAAACTCCGTGGCACTTTTACTACAGTACACACCGTTCCATAACTCTGTGACTTCCTCATTCTTGATGTTATTAGTTCCGCTCGGTTTTGCTCAGTCATACCTTGCCGCAGGTCATTTACACTTAAGTTCAGATTGTTGTGATAACTGAGGGCAATGACATGCTGGACAATCAGGATTATAGATGACCCGTCGGGCTTGATAGCACCAGTATCTGGCATCTCGACTCGGTCACTCGGCATACGGTACATCCTCTCAGTTCTGTATACCAGGTTGACTATGCATCTACTGAACTACATGTTATGGATTCTCACCAGACCTTGACAGGCAAAACAAAGAGAATCGAAGTTCCACGACTATCCCTTGAAAACAACACCAAGGCGGTTAGAACCCTGAAAGAAAGGAAACCACTAAATAAATTTAAGGAAACTAAAGTAGAAAATACTGTCAGATAAATCACCCCATTAACTAACAAACCGAAACACTTTTTCAGTGCTCAAATATAAATAAGAACAATTTAAAAAAAGAAAAGAATTGATAAATAACAATCTCTTGAAAAACTCGAATTCCAGAATAATTTATCGTAAACATGATAGGTACAATAATTTAGGAAAATGTACAAAATGATTCTTCTGGATGACTGGGACTTTGAAACAAGCTGAAATCAGCAGAAGATATAGCTGGTCTCAAAGAATAACAATCTGCATCAGTGTAGCTTCAGCATTGTTCTCATGACGTCTCAGACTGGTAATGCCTCAATCCTCCCCTTGTTAGAGAAAACCTAGATTGATCTATTGTTCATCTTGAAAACCTCATCAGGAAATAACCTTCACCTTTCATTATCCATGCCAACGTATCGTCATAAATCGCCAATAAATTACCTACTGAAACCCCTCGTAATGCCTTCGGATTACTAAACGCTCCTCATTATTTACACGTTGAAATGTAAATGACGCTTTTTTTACCACAATTATTATTTTACCATGCGCCTCTGTTCATGTTTCTGCCAAGTTAAAGATCCCTATTAAAGATACCAAAGAGTTTATTGAAATAGATGTCAAAGTTCCTCGCTGATGCTTACAAATAGGTTCATCCGATAGGCAACCCATTAAATTAATGCCTTCACGTGTGACAGCCTTTAGGAGAAAACGCCTGCTTAGTTGGGTGTGGTACCTAAGTCACTCCTATATTTAACAAAATTGGAGTCTTCATCAAATAAGTCGTGGGATACACATATAGATGAGAAACGTAATGAAATTGTGAATACATGTTAACTTGGATATCATCATCGGATAGAGAGAAAAATAGACTTTAACAGTAGCATGAAAGAGCTTTCTTGAATTATTGTATTGTGTGTCTCTGGAACTGTGGGATATTTGATAAAATTGACAGATTGATTCGAAGGACGACTCCAATGTCTGGGATTAGCGACCCGATTAGTACCAACAAGCGACTGTGCTGTGGCCAAAGGTTAGTCAAAAGGAAATGAAATAAGCGAAATTCAGTCAATATAACTATAATGTACTATTGAATATTCAAGGGATGGCAATATTCACTAATCTCTACTTAAACGGCCGTTAGTGAAAGGGTTGGCTGATAAGAACAAAGCAGTGACAGTAATGCTGTAGTGGTTCAAGTTGTGGTGGTATCAGTGCATTTTGTGGTGGAAAGAAAATGATATATTGACTGGATAAACTGCTTCAACTGTTATTTCAGGCAAGGAATACTCCTAACAAACATCGAACTTCAAGATTGTATTTTGGTAATTTAAATTGTGATAGCGAGCCACTTAAGGCTAAGATACACTATATATTCAATAAATGACAGATCAGTACTACAAACTGGCTGACAAAAGTGGCCAATGCAGCAAGTGGTTCCAAAGTGAGATCATGCAACGAATCCTTGAGATGAATACGGCAAAATGCGAAAATTCTTCTAATCGCCACTAAAGACAACTTTGATAGGAAATCGTTTTGAGACGATTTGATTTCAGCAAAATATGAAACGGAAGGGAAAATGATGATCATGATAGAATAGATGAATAACGGGTTGAAAGGTACAGGACGAGGAAAAGCCAAGTGGCAACGTCCACGAAAATTTGCTGGTGAAAGCACAAAAGGCTTTGCACAGCAGGGATGTGAAGAAGTGCAGAAATTTAGATCAATAAACTTCACCTACGCTCAACACTTTGGTATTAATACAAGACACAATTCAATTGAATGTATACATTCTAATGAATCTCAGTATACGAAGAGGTAAATGATGGAAAAATTTAAAATAAGCGATCATGGAAATCCAGATAGTTTATGGATCATTGGCAATATTGACAAACATCTATCGTTGCAAAAATCCATGATCCAGTACCTGTTGCTCAAGCTGCAAGACGCTAAATTATGATAAGGATAATCTAACATGGGATTAGAAAGTAATAAAAATTGAGACGTACAACTAAGATCATTTCCCTATTAACGAACGCGTTAGTTCAATCACCGTTTTTTATTAGGCCGATCCCACGATGAAGAAAGACTTAGTGCGAAATCTAAGATCGACAGGAACCTTTCCTGGAACTAACTGATTTCGATGGAGCGATCTTTCAAAATCGGTTCAGCGGTTCGGCCGTCTATAGAGGCAAACAGACACATTTGAGATTTAAATAAACGAACAGTGGTGACTAGTGTGGCTACCACTAATGGCTATTGGTCAGAGCAAGTGTAAAATCATTGAGATGGAACAGGAACAAGAAAGTTTCAGGCATACTCAGCGGTAGCAGTTTCAAGAAACTCGGAGGTGGACCTATCCACATCCATCACAAGGCGCGCACTACTCATACACACTCTACCAGACGACTCTACCTAAATCCACATACAATTTGACGACGTGACCTCATCCACTATGTATCAAACTTGTCATACGTGGCTATAGAAATTGTTTACGATACCACCGTTATACCGCGACCTGCCACTGAATTCAAAAGTAGGTAGATAAAAGTGAAAAGTAATGATCTTTTATCGCAGTGCGCATCTGCCACTTCAATGATTACACTTGTTACATCTTCGTCGGTTCCCCGTTACATCAATTAGGCAAACCACTATCTCTGGGTTCCCTCGATTCATTTTTAACGATGGTCCCGCGACGTCTTTTCTTATTCATTTCCCGAAAGAAACAAGTAAGAAGAAATCGTTGGGTTAGTATGCCGATCGCGAGATGATTGGCTAAAGGTTGTGACCCGTGTATTCACCTTCAATTTAATCTACGAAACGAAGATGTTTAAACCACATATTTTGATTACGAGTAAATACCAAATGGGAACGTCTAGTATGAGTATGGAATAGAATATTTTAACCAAATAGGTACCTAGGTTGTTGGTAGAGAGGATCACTGTTTCTGCGATCCAACTCTACTTTCGGTTATTGGAGCCAAAACGTTTAGTAGGTGGAGTAAAAATCATGTACTTTCCCAACACCGATTCAAGTGGCATGGATTCATTAGCATTTGAGAGAATTGTAGGAGATAAGGCCGTATGAATCAACTGCATTACCTCCAACATTGTTAAAATCGAACATTCCACATTTTTGTCTATGGAGATCTTGTCTTTTCATAGCAAAAATTTGTAAGATTTGTTGTATAATTAGCTGGCAAAAGTTCGTTCGATCAACAGAAAATATCGCCATCGTTAAAGCAAATTATTAAACATGTAAAACTATGTTCAACCTAGGAATCTATTAACTTAACATTGGAACCCGAACATTTTATAGTTTTGATGGGAACTTGACGGAATACTCGGGTAAGGCTGCTGGTAGTTACTCGGGTTATTTTACCAATCTATACGTCATTGTGCCCCAGCATCTATCAACCATTATCTCCTCGCGTCGCTCACATTTGGAGTGGGAATGTCTGAAAGGACAGTCTAATAATCTCATATCAATATCAAATGAAATATCATTATCATATGAATATCAAGTGAAGCCTATCAAACATAATTATTTCACCTCCTAGTCCTCCAATCAAGCTCGAAATTGTTAGGTCGTCTGGAAAAGTAAATTTAATCATGTCGTATTAATTTCAACACATTTTATTAGTACCTTCTGTTCATGCGCAAACGAGAAGCACCTATAAGAAGCCTTTTCTCTACATTTTCATCAAATTTTGATGACACTTTCAGCCAATGTGCTAGTTAGTCTATTTGGACTATACACGTCTATTTGGACTATACACGTAAGATCCTTCTTGAATACTTCTATCACTTCCTAATCATCGGATCTTCCTCAAACATGAAGGCATTCATTTCAGTGGAAACAAGTCCCGTATCACTTTCGTACCATGAACCCTTAAAAAACTCTTAATTTTTACGTGTTTTAAGAGTAAGAATCTTTTCAATCGTCAACGCCTTCATGTTACCTTAACGAAGAATCTCTGTGACTTACCGAACTTGGTAGACATTTTTAATCTTCTGCTAATGTAACTTCTCTTTTGACTATTGTTATATCGCTTGGTGCAGTAAAATAATAAGTCGGACGAAATTGGTTGCGGCACATAGGTTCCTCGATTAAGTAACATGAACACATAGGTCTTTTGAAATGTTTTAAATAATCTCAAAACATTTAGAATATAAGCTTGTTACAGTACTACAGGCTTGTTACAGAATGGGATAAAGATGACGCGAGATGTGGTCCCGCTGACGTCTACGCCCCCAAAGGTTAGTCAACATGCATGGCGGTACTTTCGCACTGAATAATTTTAAAGATAGAATGATCGTACGATCACCTTGAAATGAATGTGAGATTATTATACCCTTTTCCTAAACTACCCTGACGAAGTACGGGCGCCATCAAACATCTAGAACCCGAGAAAATTAGGCATAGTCGAGTTTTCTTTTGCACAAGCGCAGACTGGTATTTATAAGCCATGAAACTCATAAGTAACTAACTACAGCGTAACCCACAAATTCCCTGAAATTTTCATCAAGATCGGATGCAAATTTTCGGAATTACGCTGCTTACAAGAATTTGCGGACACATGGACACGCACACAAATACACGAAACGAAAGTTGCTCAGAATGGTCTTAGGCGCAAAATGCAAGTGGAAATTAAGATTTTTGAGAACGAAAATTTGTTATCTCTGAAAAGTTAAAATGATATTCTGCTACCTACTGGTAGACTCGGAAGCAAGAGATGTTGGATTGAATTTATATTCCTCCAGCCAACGGTGCTGAGATTTAAAGAGGAGCTCTGTCGTACCATCTAGAATTACAACTATTTCAAGGATTGGATGACATACAAGCTATGTTGTATACAAACACGATCCGAACATTCCTTACAGTTTTCCCCCAGGGCATATGAAAAGGAGGAAAACCAATTCACCAAGTCCCCAACCTCTTCTGTGGCCTGAGTTGTTGAGAGACCTCTGTTCCCTAACAATAGATTTTACGCTCCCACAATTTTTCCTGTTATACTGAGGAAAAAAATATCCTTGTTTCTGGATGAACCTTGACGACACTGATATTCACTTGAGCCTACAGTTGTGGTGAGTCATCGCGGATCGTGATGATCGTATTCAAGATTACCAGTTCACTCAACGGCCAACGATCCTGAAGTACATGCGATCTAAAATCTGCGCATGCCCTCCTCATCAGAACTCTCCTGTGTCTCAGTCTTAGGATACGCCATTTTCAAAAACACTTTTGTTGAACTTGTTATAACGAGCGAAATGCTTCCTGAACCCGAGGTTCAAGTACTCAGAGACTAACTCCATTTGCCTCTGAGATGAACCTTCGAAGCGGTCAATCACCTAAATGGGGAACTTTTGGAGGTTAGTTATTTGTAAAAGGAAGATAAATTGCTTGATAAAATGAATGACAAAATTATTATATAAAGGTTTGTTATTTCTGTATGCAGTGGCGGCTCCGACCCTGAAACCCCGGGGGTGCACCGAGACCGTAACGGACAACTACGGAGTAGATTTTTGATCGCAGTAAAATAGTGATGTAGTGAATGTAGATACTGGAGTGAACTCCTAAAAGGGTTTATAGCCGATACATGGGTTGAAGCAATCTGATATGCACGCTGCAAATTCTTTCACTGGGGTTTATTATTCAATTTTATTCATTTGGCTTGCGTTCATGATTTGAATTTCTACTTAGCTTTGGAGTGAGCGAGTTTCATAGGTGATAGCGATTATTGAACACGGAGATACGCATAGAGCAGTAAATCGGCTCTCAACCAAAATACATTATTTGGATCAGTTGATCATATTTGTGTGCTGAAATTCAATAATCGCTCTATCACCTGTGCAATTCTTTCACTGGGGTTTATTATTCAATTTTATTCATTTGGCTTGCATTCATAATTTGAATTTCTACTAAGCTTTGGAGTGTGCGAGTTTCATAGGTGATTGAGCGATTATTGAATTTCAGGAGATATGCATAGAGCACGTAAATCGGTTCTCAACAAAAAATACCTATTTGGATTGATCAGTTGATCATATTTGTGTGCCCCCTCTACATTTAGTAATTTATCAGTGCATGCGGTACGTTGTAAGAAATTAAGTGTGTATATTGGGCGCAAGACGCGATTGAACTATATTCTAGATATAATCAGCTGATATTCTAGTATTTGGATGGATTAAACCCGTCTTGTTGAAGTTTTCACTTCTATTGTGTGGTCTGAAGCACACATTCATTTTTTTACGCTTTTTATTTCACGTACAGAGCAATAGTGATGTAGATCGTTTATTGTTCAAATACACGTATGGCGTATTTAGTGAACGCTGTATGGAGGTGATGTATTTGTCTACCTCTTAAAATTCGGTACCTACTGGGAAAACCTCTTCACAGCAAAGTGTGAACTGAACACGTGAAGTATAAGTAGCTTGTGGCTATTATGGCAATCAAACCAAGTCAATGTGCCGTTTATGTGTCGTTAGGATCGAGACAGCGAATGACGTCCGTAACCCCAGTGAACGTAAATTCAACTTGATTGTTTCCATTCGATATAGTCGGTGCATGTAATTGCTATAATTTAAAAGGGTTTTTATGCTCTAACTCTATCAAGATTATGTGAAGTTTCTGTATGCAAATCAACCCACATATAGACCACATCAAGCCTCATAAAACTAGATCAAAGTAAAATTATTACAAAAAGGATCATTATTTCTTCATTAGTATACCCCATCTACGTAAATCACTGATCTATGACGTTGTCTGTGGAACAGTACCTAAATGCGGTTCAATTTTTGTGCAAAAAAAGGGTCCCATCCATATTTTATCTCGATCAGGAACGAAATGAGCTGCAAGGGCCCTTCAGTTGATCACTGAGTTTCCATACCTTGTAATTGATTTCTAAAAGTGCCAAAAACAATCCCCTAGATGTCTTCGTCTTGTACATAACTCCTTTACTACTCCCTTTGTAAGGAACAAGCTGATAGAACAACTAACATTTATCGACAAAAAATAAAACACCAACTAAATTTGTTTGAAAAATCAAGAATGGGTTCTAGTTAGGACTAAGTTCTGGTCATCAGTTCCTGACAATACTAAAAGGTGAAATCAAGGGCTGAAATATTAAAAAATCAGAATATTGGGAACTTTTGAAATAACACTATTGGTTTAATTGTAGTTAATGAACGGAAACACATTCAATGAATAGAATGTGCCCACGATCGCTTTATGCACATCAGTTCGCTAAGGGTTACAATTTTGAAAGAACAAAAATTGAATGTAAACGTTGCAACAAGTAGATAAAATTGCCTAATAAAAATTCCGATAAAGATAAAGATTTTTTTTTTCATTTTTAAGGTACATTTTTGGGTTGTGCCCGATGTAGTTGGAAAACAATGGTATGCTGGCTAATTGTATATTTATCAAAAACGCTGCAAATTCTTTCATTGGGGTTTATTACTCAATTGGCTTGCGTTCAAGATTTGAATTTCTACTAAGCTTTGGAGTGTGCGTGTTTCACAGGTGATCGAGCGATTATTGAATTTCAGGAGATGTGCATAGAGCACGTAAATCTGTTCTCAACCAAAATACCTATTTGGATTGATCAGTTGATCATATTTGCGTGCCTCCTGAAATTCAATAATCGCTCTATCACCTGTGAAACATGCACACTCCTTAGTAGAAATGCAAATCATGAACGCAAGCCAATGGAATAATAAACCTCAGTGAAAGAATTTGCAGCGTTTTCATGGTTATCAGAATGCTTCAACCCGTGTATCGTCTACAAAGCCTTTTAGGAGTTCACTCCAGTATCCACATTACTACATCACTACGTCACTAGGTTACTGAAATCAACACAAAAACAATAATAACGCAAATGTTGGCAGCATAAATCGGGCCATAGATCGGGAATGGTTTGACCTGCGGACCTGGGGAGGGGCTCATTCGATTCCTCGTGGAGTGTTCTTCAAAAAGAGTACAAATTTAGGCCGCCTTGACTTCTTTTGAGGTTTTTAGGGATTTTACAAAACTTCGACAACCCTTAAAGGGCACTTTAAATTAAGTGGGAGAGCTGGCTCAAGAATTGGGACGTCGCCGGACCAACATGGATTTTTCCTGAAAATTTGCTCCAGTCGTTTGGGAGAAATCGTGCGTACGGCTTACGACATACGACGGACGGACGGAAAAATTTGTATTGCAGATTCGGATTCTACGCCCTTTGAAACGTAAACACTGAAATTTTCAGGGGGGTTAGCATTTTTTCTTCAAGAGCGATTACAATGGTTCATTATTGAATAATTAACCAAAACACAAGAGAGGATTCAGTAACTAGCTGAACATGAACGCAACATGGAGGACAAACTGTTGAATAAACAATGGTGCTTACAACAAAGTTGTTCAGTTCAGTTCACAGAGGGGTAATTGAAACCGTCGGCGTTGTCTAAATGGTGTTATATTTTTTTACTGATTGTTTAAAGTGTTTGTTATAATAAACATTTCTTCTTTTTCTTCGTATTCTTCTTCTTGAAAGTAGTGGTCCCTACGATATCTATTCGTAGTAGATAGGCTGCTCTCGTTTGCACCCATCACCAAGTCAGAATTTTGTTCAACCATAAAATTAGTTATAACTTCCGATTCGGTAAACCGGCCCTAATGGTGAAATCAGTAGTTAATTGGCTCAGATGGAAAGCAGTAGTTGCTTGGAATCAGTTGGATAGATTTGAATACATTATGTCTGAATACCAACAAGACTTCTGTGGTTCGTTTTACTTTACAACATCGAGGCATTTCATGTGCCGAAAGTGTATATTTCCATCAATTTGAATGTTTTCATCACCCAAATTTCCGTTCATGCGTACCCCTACTATTTAGTACTAGTTTTAAGTATCTTGGGGTTACTTTCGATCACCACCCCAAATTTGATTTACATATATCTGCTCTTATATGAAACCGCGCAAGTTTTTTTTATATTTTCGAGGAGCTTCGATGTTTTTCGTCAAAATCACAAATAAGGTCTGTAAGTATATTACAGTATGGCGTATTCACTAATGAAATATGGAGGGTTAGCGTGGGGGGCTGAGAATAAGGCACACATGTTCACAATACACTGTTACTGATAGTTCTAAATAAACATTCCAGGTCTTCCACTACAGCTGAACTGAATTTTTTCAAAAGAAATCCTTATAATCGAGCAATCCACTTTTTGTACATGAATAAATTAAATTTAGGAACGTTCAAAAGATCTTCTATACTGAAGAAGAAAATTCTATCTATTTTTGGGCTTTATGCAGTCATCAAGATAAACTTATCACTAATGTAATTAAATAATCGTAGTTTGTTTACTTTAATTTACTATTCTTTATTATTGTAATTTTGATGCCCGATTTGTGTGTGCTTAGTGATTCTTCCAACGCCACCGGTTATCTCAAGTTCATCACTGCACTTTTTTCCGGTGGGCTATTGTATTTTGTGTACCTATTCAATGCTCTTGTAATTGCTTTTTTTGCCAATAAATAAATAAATTACTGTAGTGGAAAGCACGGCGTTAGTTGACGTGAAATGGAAATTCAATAGCCGGCGCTTGTCGAGCAGAGGATCTACACTTCAAGTTCCGGCGAGGGGTCGCATATCGATAAAGGGAGTCGCGCCACCGATCGGGGGAAGGATAGAGGGGGCGTCGTCTGGGGACTGAGGAAGGGGCTCCTGCACAACGAGACGTTCCAGACCAGACGTGAGCATTTCCAACTTCATGGCACTGCTATGATAGCAGAGGTGTGGCGTTAAAAAAAAAAACAAAAAAAAAAAAACATAGTAACAGTTCCGCAACGAAAGCGTTCTACATGTGGAACGGTTCCACTTTACTTGTCAGCGACAGTTCTTGCGGCGACAGTTCTTATGAATGGACTAGAGTCTGAAATTCAAGAGAGCAGTTGGCTGACACAATTCAGTTCAAGAGACCAGTTGGCTGCCTCTTGTCTCGGAATTACTCTCAAAAAGAACAAAATACGTCCTTATACACTGCAATGCACCATTGTAGGTATTGGGGTACCTTTAGCTGATATTTGAATGTTAGATTCTATGGACCACTTGAAATCTGATTAGGATTAGTGGGAGATGTATGGCTCGCAACAAAGCAATAATCAGGGCAGGGGTTATACAGGGTGTCCCAGGAGTTATGCACAATCCGACTCCTACGTGTTCTACAACTCATTTCTGACCAAAAATGCCTCATAGCAATTTTTTGCCAGAGGCCTAGTTTCCGAGCTATTCGCGATTTAAGATTTTTTTCGTGTTTTCGATCTTAAGTCATTAAAACTGCCATAACTCCCTCAATTTTGGAGATAGCTCAAATTTGACGACACCGTTGGAAAGAGCGTTAAATTTTCTATCTATTCGATGTCAGAAAATATTTTTTATTGCATTGAAGATGTGCGATTGCTGCGCAAAATGGCAGTTTTGTCAAAATCTTGAAATCGCCCGTTTTTCATCTCGCCTAGAAACCCCATGAATGCTTGACGCAGAACTGTGCAGGCCTAATAAAACGTGCGCCGAAATGTCAGCTTTCCAACGGTGTAGTCGTTTTGGTTTTTAAAAATATTTGTAGTTAAGGAAATGGTGTTTAACTGCAGAAAAACGAGTGTTTTCTGTTAAAATTGAGGTTTTTCCAAAAGTCTCGAAGATGAATGCAACTCATCGCAGTCGGAAATGAGTTGTAGAACACGTAGGAGTCGGATTGTGCATAAGTCGTGGGACACCCTGTATCACTAAAAAAGACCTAATGTTTGAAAATTGGGAAAGCTAGGGGAGGAGACATTGTCTTGATCAGGGGCAAGGGTATGCAATGACCCGCACGACCCCCCGGTCTTGAAGGAGGGGTTGCTTTGTGCGCCGTGTATTATCAACCCCAATCTGATTTCTCCGTAGCATTGGGTGTTGCAATGTTGATAATTTGTTGTTTCTGACCAAATTCGGTTTTAGTAAAATGTTTATTGACTCGAACATGTTATCCAGTTGTTGGAATGGTAAGATATCGGGGTTTAAATCGAGTTCATACAAAGAGTTTGAGTTTAAACAAGATTGTTAAGATTTAAATTAAAAAATAAATATTTAAAAATGAAAAATGAAAATGAATTTAATGATAGTCATTTATTTATATAAACCCCGTTGCGAGAAAATAGAAATATGAAATAAGTTTAAAGTCACTGGTAATAACAAAAATGTAACTATGGTAAGGATTTGAAACTAGATGTGGGATGATAGCTGCAAATAAAAATCAATATGTTGAGGAAGAAATAATTACAAACTTCAAAAATCGAATGGAACAGTTGAAAATATCCAACTCAGGATGTAGATGAACAAGATAGATGGCTGAACGAGGAAGGCGAAAGTGTGGGGGCGAAACTCAGCTAGAACGGAGGAGAGCTGCTTGCGGAAAAAAGAGGCACAAGGAGGCTTATCTCTCCTACCAACTCTGGCGCGACTATTGCTCCATTCAACAGCTTCTGCAAAAATACCAGGTCTACCACACATCGTCGACTCTCCAAGGGAACAAGGTGCCACTCGACCATCTTCTTCTTCTTCTTCCATGGCACTACAATCCGCGGGGGCGAGACAATTGGACAACTTTGGGATAGACAGTGCTGCAATCCAGGAAATTCGATGGACAGGAAATGGAATGATGAAGAAAGGAAGCCACACAATCTATTACAGCTGCCATGAGAGGTTTCATACGTTTGGCACTGGTTTTGTAGTTGGCACGAGGGCTGCACCGCAAATAATCGGATTTAAGCCAGTTGATCACCACTCGACCATCAGGGCAGCATAATCAGCTTCATCCAGAAGGACATCAAGCTTAAAAGCACTACAGAGAAGAAATTTATGCCGGACCCGTTCCAGAGTATGCTAAATTGGTCAGTCAATCTTAAGATTACTGTCAAACGGTAAATTCCCATTTTGAGTACGGATTTCGGGCTTTCACCAACAATATTAGGAAGTGCCAGGATTTCCTTTTAAATCGTAACATTTACCGCACTTCGGGCATTTGCAGTAACATATATAATTACTCATTTAATTGAAAACTACCCAACTCTGCAAGGAAGTGCTCACGTCGGGCTCGAAACTCTCTTGTTCCTACGGTGCGACACGGGCCCCGCTGAGCGAGGAAGGGGGTTCGTTCGCGGCACGAAGAGGGGTCGCGGATGGCGACGGGGGAAGGGAGTCTCGCGCCCTCGGGAAGGGGTTCGCTTGACCAGGCAGCCCCTCGGCCGCCGGCTTCACTTCCTTTCGAATCCCCCGCGGGATGATAAGCCGACAAAATCAAAATATAAACGCCCCCCAGTGATCTGTGAGTGCCCCGAGATTCTCAACGTCGTCGTCGTCGACTTGCTTTTCCCCGCCCTGAGGTTCGTTCAACATATTTATCTTGTATTGCCTATTAAAAAGTAATTCATATCACAACGAATATTTTGTATATGCAAAAATTCGCATTTTATTGATCGATAATAAGAGAAATTAACAATATCAATTTTACTAACAAATCCGAGTAAGTTACCATAATTTATTAAAACTACTATAATTATTATTGTAGTAGTGGAAGATTTGTTTTCACTTACGGAGTCTCAAAAATCAGTACTTCACACTGCTCTTGCGCAAACGACAAATCCACCAAGCATCTTTTACTGAGGTTCTTGCAGTCTTGAGCCAAAATCAAAATTTCCACTTGCATTTCACGTTTTTGAGCATTTGAACAACTTCCGTTTTTGGTTTTTCTGATTGTCTGTAAATCCTTGTATCAACAATAATTTCGACAATTTTTGTTGGCGTTTTCTGGGATTGGGCGGTTTAGACCGGAGGTCTATGAATTTCAATGCGCAAAAATTAATACATGCACTAACAAAAATTGATAACCATACTTTATTGAAACGATTTCTTATTATCTTGGTTCCGAATCTACCTGCAGGTTGTGGAAAATTTTATTGTCACTTTCAGGGGCTCAAAAATCAGTACTCCACACTGCGCTTGCGCAAAACAAAAAATCCGCCAAGCATTTTTTACTGAGGTTCTTGCGTTTTTGAGCCAAAATCAAAATTTTCACTTGCATTTAACTTTTTTGTGACTTTTGAACAACTTCCGTTTCTTGTCTATCTGTGTGTCGGCAAATCATTGCATTAACATTAATTTCTACAATTTTCGTTTGTTATCATTGGCTTTTCAGGGATTGTGCGAGTTACGCTATAGATTGTGGTCTTATGAATTTTATTGAACGAAAAAAAAAAAAAAAAAAAAAAAAAAATTCACACTGCAAGCATTCGAACGTCGAATCCACTATCCCATGAATCGAAAATTTACTGTTTCTAGTTTTCCGATCTAGCTCAAATTATTCGGCGAAGACCGGTTCAATCGCCCCCTATCGATTTTAATAAGGTCGTATAATTTGTAGATGTTGCGGAAGCGTGAACGGGAAATACTTGTACCTAACAAGCCTAATTTCCACAGTTTTCATCGGATTTCGGTGATATTTTTAGGATATGCGGGTCAGGCTATAGGTGCTTCCCAATGAGCTTCATTGCTCAATCATACATTGCTGAGTTCGGCCATCGAAAAATCCAACCACCATTTTCTTTCTCAAAATGATCGAAATTAAAATCTGTTCTTGCCGAACAATTCAGGATCAATTGTCGAAAATTCATTTGCCAAAAAATCAAGCATTTTTGGAAGAAACTTCAAGTTTTCTGGGCGGCGGTTTTAACACAGTTTGAACAAATTTTGAACAAATGGTTTGAAAAATCACTTAGAGCGCCAAAAAAAAAAAAAATTAATACGTATTTTTTATCGTAATAATTCTAAGAAAAAGTTCATTGACTCTAAACAAGGGGATAAACGCTGCAAATGATTACAAAACGGTTTATTATTGATACAATATCTAAACCCAGCGATTACGTGCCATGTAATTGTGTTTTACATGCCTTAAAAAGATCTCCATTTTCACCTTACATATGAATTGATTAGGGAACAAATCAGCCACAAAGGCCCTTCAGCTGATCAGTGAGTATCCACACCTTGTAATTCATTTCTATATTTTAGAAGGATGATAGGATGACTTTGTCATAAATGTTACTCATTAAACACTGAAATCCCTCACTACAACACAAGCTGATATCTCTAAAACCCTAGAAGGGTGGAATGTACTGTACATCGAGATGGACGTCAAAATCCACAAATATAATTGAAATTTAAAAAGACAAAATGAAACACGTACCTACGCTTCCCTTGTCCACAAATACATAACAACTTTTTGAAAAGCTCGATTTCAAAAGAAAATCTTGAGCACACAATTCCATTACAATTATTTCAGCTGATTGTTATGTCCCAATTTAAAAGGCCCTTTTTACTATGTGCAGGGACGCTCAGGTTCACATTTGTGTTTACCTTCTTTTTTCTGTCAACGTTGAATTGGTTAATGATGAAAATCAATGTAGGAGCCAAGTTAGAACTGATTCTCGGCATCATTCTCAGTCAATCCTAAAGGGTGACATTAAAGGGCTCAAATATTAAACATCTGAAAATCGAGCTTTACGTTCATACGTTCACTCTCCCTTAGGGCTAGAACTTTGACAGAACAAAAGAACGTCAACACGTTTGTGAATATAAACGTGGTTGGCTATAGTAAACATAGCCTGATATCGCGTGAAGGTCGAATCAGCTGATATAATTGCAATGGAATTTTGTTTTCAATAGTTCCTTTTGGAATCGAGAACTATGCTGTATTTTTATGGACAACTAAGGCGGAAGAAGACGTTTTATTTTATCTTGCGAATTTTAGTTGTTCCAATTGTGACCCTCTACACCGTGTCCATGCACCATTGTATGTATTTTCATATCAGCTTTTACATCGTACATAGGGACTAGTAAACATTTAGGGTAGAAGGAGTTATATTTATGACGAAGTCGACCTATCATCTTTTGTATATATAGGAGTCAATAACAAGGCGTGTACACACACTGAACAACTGAAGGACTCTTGTGGCTAACTGGTTTCCTAATCGATATTCGGAGATGAAGTATAAATGAAGCTCTTTTTAAGGCACATATCAGACAATTGCAAGATGAAGAGACGCAAGGAGACGACTTTACATAATGTAAACAGACTACCCCTAATAAAAATAGACCAGTGATTTACGATTTAGAAGGGTTGCTCTGGTACAGTAATAATAAACCTCTGTGTTATTAAATTTTTGAACTGATTTGACTGTTTCTTTTTTCAATTCTACTCAGCTTGAAGCGTTAAACAACATTTTTTATGGTTAAATTTTTTCTTTCTTGTCGATTACAAAGGTTCATTTTTGATTTTTGAAAACAATAAACAAAAATATCCGTCAGTCCCAGTCCACTCGGTATGTTTGCAAATCAATGCAATGCGAATCGCTGAATTTTTGTAAACTTCAAAATGAAAAGTCTGATTGGAATAATTTAAAATGGAAACCATTGACGATACGAATAATATCAAGGTACCAATATCACAATTCGATTACAGCCGGTATTTCTACTTAACAATTTAGACAACACATTGATTATGGCTCAACTACAATAGTTAGACTATAGTATAATTATTACTTAGTTTATCGACCAACAAAACCAACAAAAACTATTTTCCACAAATTGATTGAAAAAGGTGTACATGTAAAACGAACAGTTTATTTCCTTCTGAATCCTAATAAACGATCCGTCATTCAATGTATATCCTCGATTTTTCGAAAATTTAAATTGAACTTCAGAACTAAACTTACCTAACTTAAAAAATCAAAAGAAATTATCCCCACTTTTCAAATTCCCTTTTGTAATGAAATGTAAGACTGACATATGACCCAAAACAGGACGGAGGTCTTAATTGAACGGAAAAATAGTTAAAAAATTGCCTGAGAATTCAAGAGTGAGTAACGTTGGAATTTATGAGGAACTATTTTATATATCCGCCCTCCCGAAAGGAGCTCATAATTCTCGAGGTTTGTTGCAAAACTTGACTGAAATCGGGAGTGAACAAAATAGGAACAGGAAAATTGTTTAACAATTTTTGCGATAAAAAAGGGTCGTGGACAAAAATTTGTCGAAAACCCGGTTTTATCGGAGAAAGCAATGCCTAATTTCTAAGTTTTTGAATTAATGAATTTTCGTTCAACGAATTTTCTTAAAAAATGAAGGTATTGCAATGACTCCCAAAATTTTGTAACAACAATTTTCCACAAATCAAGCATCCCATTCCAAATTATCATCACCGTAACTGGTCAGTGAGTCCAACAACTTCGTAATCGCGTTGTAGGCGACCCCAAAGAGTTCTATCTCATATATCTGCTTAGCGATTTGGTTTCAAAAGATTTCAGGATCGCGACTTGACACCATTTCTTGACCGATTATGGTGTTATAATGTTTTCGCGGCTGGAGTATAATGAATAAAATACCTTCTACAGATGAAAGTTCGAAAGTTCTCCCCATTGCCCATAACTTCGAACGAAAAAACAAAACATGTATGTTGGTTAATAATAAACATCACTTTATAAACTACGTTTGAATGAGTCACTACTTACATAATTCCCATTGGAACCCTCTTTTAATCGAGTTTGTTATAACTTTTTTTGTCTATTTGATAATCTGGAATGGGGTCAATCGATTGATTAATCCTCTTCCACGTTTCTTTACAATTTCCTTTTTTCAATAAGAACATTATCTTGTTCAGGGTCTAAAAATATACCTACATTGCATTAATCAACTCACTCTCATAATTTTGTATGGGGCATTCCACGTGGAGAAATTTGCGGCGTTTTAATAAAGAGCACAATAACATGTAGTAGACGAGCGTCAAGGTTTATTATTTCTGTTTTAGCAAGCGTACAGTATTGCATATACAGCTGTTCAGATCAGGTAAGTTATGAGGAACTGAGGTGCAACTGATGGGGTCCAATAACGTCTTGCTTAAAGATTTTTGAAGTTGGTAACTGCTTATTTTCCGCAAAGTTATTGACGAGGCGGTGTTCTTTCTTGATTCAAACGTTACCCAAGCCCAGTAGCCTGTGGTGGTCCCGAAGCAGTTGTTCGGCATACGTCTTGATGTTACTGAATTATGAGTCCACTGGCCCTTGTCATGGTCACCCTCAAATGGCTATGAGACGGAAACCAGGTAGAACGTCATCGACCGTTACAGAAAACTTTCCCACCTTTAATTGTGATTTTCCTTATTGTTCTTCGGCTTCCAAGCTCCAAGCCTTCTGCTCTGACCGTAATCCGTCATAATTCTGAATAAAGTAATTTTTGTGCAACTGGTTATTGCAATAACTTCGAGATTTCAATAACTAGTTACCTCAATTGGTTTTATTATTACATCTCTAAATCACAGAATAAAGCATATTATGCTTTATTATCACTTTTGTTAAATATTGACCGACTAGTAAAGAGCAAAATGGTGTTTTATTTTATCCTGATAGTTTACACTCGGGTGGCTGCCGATGTACTCGTATATTCGGTGTATTTTAATTCAATGGGCCATAGAGCGTTCACGTGTTTTTGATGTGAGCTCGTGTTTACAGAGAAGCTTTTAAAATGTAAGGTCTAAAACTGTAAACAACAAAGAATACCAAATAGACTAAAAGCTGGTAAAGTGTTGGCATTTTAATACATTTTTCTTCTTAAATCTGCGTAAATGGGCTATCTATCGGTACAAAAATAATAAACCGTTGTGTAGGCACTAACTTACAGCGGTTTAGGATAGTTTTATCGGCGGAGGAAAATGAGATAAATCTTTTGAATAAACCCACGAAAATTCCAATTTCGAAGAAATGGATACATTTAAATTTAACAAGCTGCAAATTATTACACAAAGGTAATAATAATAAAGGTAAACATTGATCTGCTAATTTAGGTAACTTGCATGTCAACGTACAAAGGAATACATAAGCTTAATGTTGTGAAAAACAGGCAGTTTTCAAAAGTTCGCATATTGGCTTTTCGAAGTAATGTTTGCCAATTCAATGCGAACAAAAAATTTTGGTTAGGCACAAAAAGATACGAAATTTAACGCTTTTTTGAATGGTATAACCGAATTTGAAGCGAAGTCTTTAATTGGGAGACAAAGTAAAAAACACGAGACAAAATCTTGAAACTGAAATGACTCAGAAACAAAGCCTCTAAAAAAACCCTACGAGACATTTTTTCTTGGGAATGATTTGCAGGTTACGTGATTGAAGTATTTCTCATTTCGTCATGTAAACTGGTATTGTCATAAGTATTGCTCCATTTATTCCTCCATCTTCCTTTTTGATTGAACGTGTGTGTTTGATGAATAATATCATTCTTTCCTGAAAAAATGGACTTATGATTGTGTTTTAAAATTATATTTCCCATAGTTGGACGGAATTTTAGTAGGTAATCGCAAACATTTTGTGGTCCTCCGAGCCGGATTTGAACCAGCGACCTATGGATTTACTACATTTTATTCTGTAAAAGAATGGTAGAAAATTCAAATTTCTCAAGTGGAATCTCTTTCAAAAACATGAAATAATGGTTGTTATCCAGAAAAAAATTAAAAGTAGTCCTCTGCAGAAAACTCGAGGGAGGTTTGAGAATAATCAGCGTTCGAATATTTGGAGCTTGGACACTAACTTCAAACAGTAATACCGTCAAATAGGATCGCCACTATGTACGCAAGTGCTAGTGATTTTCGCGTCTAAATAGCTTTTTTTACTTTTCTTAATCATTATCTTCACATAACTAGTATCCTAACAGCGCGTTTTTAAATGTCTTAAATGTCTGTAAAACTGTTGACGGCTATCCTAATCATCGAGACAACAATACATTAACAACGTTCGCAGCTGTGACCTCCGGAATATTCGTAAGATAACCTATGGATTTTAGAAATCTCTAGACGCGGTTGCCACTGCGGCTTAAGTCATAAGCCAGTCGACGATTTCGTGAAGCTCCTGACAGATAAAATGGGGCTCTCTCTGGGAAATGATGAGATCAATAGCCTATAAATCGAAAAACGCTCCTTTAGGACGATGGTAATTTATTCCACTTGTCGAGTTAGAGTAAGAGAGAGAGAGATAATGTAATAATACATACCTACGCAGCGGAGTAAATTATTAAGGCGGTGCAGAACAAAGTTTTATTTGCATGAGACTGGGTTCGCTCCATTACTGAGTGAGTAGGTTTCGCTTAGCCAATTCTGCTTCACACTACTACTGCGAATAACTACCTACATACATTTTGGAATAATGGTCCGGAGTTTTATATGGACAATTGTGGAAATGAAGAGGGTTGTACCTCTCTAGTTATTCATCTAATTTAGGACAGGATCAAGAAAATCAGCGTTAAGAAAACAGTGAAAAATCGTGCGTCTAAAAATTTAGGTAACTAACAGGTAGCTAACAGCCACATTTGCACAATTAGGGCGACAGACAATTTTGTGTGCTTTAGGAAAAGAGTCAAACGATTGGTTCCATGAAATTTAGAATAGAATAAAATTTTGCTTTTATAAAATGTCGTCTTTTATTTACAAATGATGAATTGAATTTTGCTCCAATGCAGCACAAGTGATATTCGTGAAAGTATTTTTCTCGAATTCCACGGACTAACTTATGAAGAATACTTTTGATCCGGATATTCTATGTGAACAATTGCAGAAATGTGCGGTAAATCTTCTTACGGTTGATAGAAACTTGGTTTTTTCGCCAACAAATCAAATTAAAAAGAAAGGATGAGTTAGTTGGGGAGGACACATTGAGCACATGAAATAGGTCTATAAAATTACTAAAAAATCTGAAACTTATAAAATTTAACTAATTTATGAATATAGTAAATAGTGAAGGTTGGTTGACCAATCTAATTTTGCTTGGTGATTCTTTTTATTTTTTCACGACGTTTCGGCTATTGATCTGAATCTAATCATGTGAATATATACTATTCAAGAGTATATTATACTCTTCAACAGATAGACTTAATTACATATTTAATAATACAGAAACTTGTAACTCACTAGACAAAAACTTGTTACTGGCTGCAGTCAGTCATTCAAACGAATTAGGGCAATTGATTGGGGTAATTAAAATGTATATTATTATTAAAATGTAAATAAAATGATCAAGAAATCGATGAGAACACAAAAAACAATATTGTAAAAATCCATAAATCCATTTTTTTACCGTAATGTTATTCAGAAAAAGTTACTTTACAGTTACTCACTCTAAAATTTAAAAAAATCTTAAATAACCAGTCCCCAAGTGCTCAAATTTGAACACGATTCAACATATTGGTACACGTACGTTGACTGGAACTTTATCGGTTAATATTTTCAATAATGAAAATTTGTAATGGACAATTTTTAATCACCCTCAAAATTTGTATTTTCACTTTTTAAGATGTTTAGGATCCGAAAATTGAAAAAAAAATCTGAAAATTATTACATAAAGGTTCATGTATGTTCCTGTATTAACTGTGAGTTTCATAGCGGTATTTTGTGGTACATTGACCAAACTTGCCAATTACACACCCTGTAATTAAATTTTAGCATTGCAGGTAATTTGATATCAGGTTTTGTTCCGTACAAAGGAATTAGCCAAGGCTGGTGCACATGGGTTAGACTCATGAAGAAGTGTACGATAATTTCTCAAAACCAGTTTGGTAGGGGTTTCAGTACCGGTCACACCACTTCTGGTTTGCACAGCCTGATCGCACCCAAACTTGACCACGGTTTCTTTGTAGCGGCCATTTTTCTGGACAAAAGAATGGCCCTCGATTGCGTTCAACACGATTTTGTTGACTAAGATTGACGATTACGGGATCAGGGGCGTTCCTCTTGATTTTATTTCATCGTACTTGCATTGCCAATGTCAGTCAATACGGAAACTCATTAAGTGATGCGTTAGAATTGACAAGTGGAGTTGAACCTATTTTCTTTTTGTTGTATGATAATGAACTTTTAAATTTTCAATGTGGTCAGGTTTTTGGTTTTGTCGACGACGCCGCTCTTGTCTGCTGAATAAAAATTATTCAAGATTGATACAAACGGTTATCAGAAATATTTTTTAAATTAAACATTAGCCTGATGTAAACTTTCTTAGTTTGAACAATAATGAACGCCTACACTGAGATTTTCAATCCGTTGATTCGCTCAAATGAAGAAATGGTGATTCATGATTACAATTCATGATTCAGATCTTGGAATAATGTTTGGTAGAACCCTGACATTTGACAGTCATATCCTGCAATGATGATTGTCTGCGGAAAAATCCGTAAGTTCGTATATTATCAAAATGATACGAAACTTTCTCATTTGAAATGGTTGAAGTCTGTTCATTTTGCCATGGTCTTCCCTGTTTTCAAATACAGGATACTGTTTGTGGGTAGAACCTCTGAATTTCATTTGCAGCCTCTTAGGCTTGTTCACTGTTAGGTGCTGAGCATTTTCACGAGTAGATCCGATATTCAACCAGGCATTAACATCCTGCGTTTGGATTTTCAAGTTTTTCACATCTGTTGAATTTTTGTGAGGGAATCTTGTTTTCATCTTTTCAAGATCGGAATTCATGGAAAGGATTTATGTATTCTTACTGAATTATAATCATACAATTGACTAAGTGCAATACAGAGTTATTCCGTGGAATATCGTGCAATGTGGCTCTGAAACTGGGGAATAATTGCGAAGACTACGTTAGCTTTGAAAACTCCATTAATTCAGAGATTGGTTATATTGTACCTCTTTGTGACTAGATGGTGTTCTTTCTTTCTTCTTCATGGCCTCCAAGTAGAGCTTATTTTATTGTATTTTACTTGCTGAATTGGAACTTTTTGGTCAATATTCAAACTCCACCAGAACGCACAAGCTCTAATGAGCTTATTTCTATGGTGGGTCCAATGTAAATCATGTATTTAGAAGATGTATTTATTTTATTATTTACTTAGCTCCTTTATGATATGTCGTGTGCCCAATTGTATTCTACTCCGTTGCACGGCTGCTACACTAGTAGTGTAGCAGCCGTGCTCAGTTGTATGTTCATAAAGTCTTTAGGATATACAGAAGTATAGTATGGGAAGTAGAAAGACATGGAGGAGGGAGGTGTTTAGTTTAGGTAATATCTAATATGGAGTTATCTGCAATTATTATCTTTTTCTGACAATTTTCGGCGTTTTACAGAACATTTATGTTCGTGTCTGGTTATGTGCAGGTTTAATAACCGGATGTCCCGGGAGATGGTTTACATGAACGTGGAAATGAGAGACTCGGAGGTTGGCAGGAGCCGGCGGGGGTCGGCCCAGTATTCGGAAGAAGGGGAGTGCGGAGACTGTCTGGTCAACATCAGCAAGGCTGTCATCTCCACCAGCCCCAAGATCAACGTCTGGAGCGTCTTGGAGCAGGCGGCCAGGCACAGGAGGAGGGTTTCCAAGTTCTCTCCGACTGAAAAAGACGCCTACGATCAACCTTCGTCCAGTGAGTACCGTCCTGCCTACCTCGTACCAAACTTTTTCACTCATTTATTTGAAAACAGCACCATTTCAAGAAATATCAACAAAATATATCAGTTGACTAGCAAAACGAAATAATAAAACAAAAGAAAGTGATACTTACTCATAAACATTAGGAATTTTTGACAAAGTCAAAAAAACTATTAACAAAATTCGAACAAACAATGAGAGAGAGGGCGAGTGTGTGTTTCAGAGAAGAGAGAGAGATTGTAGACGTTTTTATATGAACAGGAATTGGATTAGAACCGGAATACTACAAATTAATTTACGTATCTCCATACAATTCCATTGGTTCTTAAATTTCCCAAGAACTTTAAATAATAAAATAATATACGATAATTTCCCATAAAGAAAAGAAAGATCTCTAAATCCAAATGGTCGTTACAAGAGTTCGGTGAATTTCATGTTGGTACATCGTAAAAGTAAAAAAAATGTCAATTGATTGATTTATAAAACTTAATACCACATCTTCTAAATAATTTAAATACCTAATTTCTTAATTATTTAATTTGAATCATGATTGGCCTCTACTAAATGAAAAAAAAGGAAAAATGGGAAAACCGAACAAACACATCCAAATCAAAGAGGAGGCACTCCATAACTATTATTCATTGAAAAACTCCCAAACTGTCTCCCCCCCCCCCCCTCTATTCGTTAGCGGAAAAATCTCAGAACAATAGTGATCTGCTAATATCGTTGTTATCTGCCATCATTTTTGCTTTTTCATCCCGGAAATCTAATAACGAGCGGAGAAGAGACTCCAAGTTCTCCATTTTTAAAGAGTTCAGGGGCACGTTCACATCGATGTATGGGACAATACGGAAGCTTCGGTAGGCGTTGTAAAGCGGGTAGATGAACATGAAATGTGTTATGTCCTCCCTGACCAAAGATTGCAATGCATACACATCTCTGACAATTCCAGGGTATTAGCACTTCTTTAGTGGCAACTACTCAGTTTTTCTCTCTACGATACCACTTCAATTTGCTGATCCACTTGTGAGCAGGGTCGCGGTTAGAGCCATCAGCATATGGTTTTATCAGCTCTTCAACAACCAACCTTCGCCACCTGTCACCATACATCCTCAAAACCCTCAGCAGAAACCCAAGGCTGCGGGAGAATCAGTACGGATGCGGGAGGTCAATGTGTGAAATGTGCGAAAATTACATAAGTATTTATAATGCCAAGTCATTCTATAGAATGATTAAAACGGCTAGTCAATGAATGAAATGCTGCCTATTTTACACAATAACTAGTCATTCTATATAATGACTGTCGCCTCTTGCGCAATGTGTAAAATATCTTGTCAATTCAGGCCAATTTCATTACTTCCGATAAATCTTCATTATTCTGAAAAGTTTTATATCTAAATCTAAAGGTAATTGCAGTTTTTATTCTAACGTGGATGATTACCACTAATGGTCACTACCCACATCGGCTAAAGACTAGATAATGCCTAGTAGGTATTTAGTCTATAAATGTGGATTATCTATATTGCCAAGTCATTCTATAAAATGACTAAAACGGCTAATCGATATATAAAATGCTACCTATTTCGCACAATGACTAATCATTCTATTTAAATACTGTGGCCTCTTAGGCAATATGTAAAATATCTTGTCAATGCAGGCCAATTTTATTACTTCAAACAAATCTTCATTATAACGAAAAGTTTTATATCTAAATCTAAAGGTAATTGCAGTTTTTATTCTAATGTGGATGATTACTATTAAAGGTCAATATCCACATTGGCTAAAGACTGGATAATGCCAAGTCAATGTGTGCAAGAAGTAAAAAAAAAGAAAAAAAAGAGGTAATTATAGACATTGATTAAACGACCTGTAATTATATAAAATGCCTAGTCATTTATAAAAAAAAGATTTGCAAAAAAAGATCGTTGTCGGGTTCAGTAAAAAGTTGGCAAATTTTACAAAAGGAAGTTAGCACAGTTTTCGACCAGACGGTTCTTTTTTGAAATTCAGAGCACACCTCTAAACACCGATAGAATTCGGATTACGGTTCAATCGACAGTTGTGGTCACCATGGCAACACGAGCATTGAGACCACTTGAAATCGTGTTCAACTTTGGCCGCATTCAAGATGTTCGTAGAGTTTCAGTGTCGAGCTGCACGTGTCTGCAACTGTGCCGTGAATCTCATTGATGCTGAGGTGGATTCCAGCGTTTATTAAAAACAACTAGAGCTACTACTAATACAAATTGGTTCATATCAGAACAGCATCTTCGGAAAAGACCGCTGCTTGAATAAAGATTTCTCCCCGAGGGGTTCAATTAGCATGTTTCATATCACTAATCTAAGTCTTCAGATCTGCTACATCGCAGAACGCTATAACAGGTTCAGACCTAATCTAGCTGTCGGGAACGCCAGACGTTCACCTGTATGAATATGAATTACTTGCAGAATTCAATGCCCCGAGCTTTGCAATTAATTTTGACTGGCATTTCTGCTACCAAACTGATTCCTTCGAAAACTCTCAAATCGATTCCTCATATTTCTCCAGTGTTGTAATAGCCCCTCTATCGAAGCATTCGGCTGTGTAGGCTTTTTTGCTCGGGATCGGCTGAGTATTTTAAAAAGCGAGCGGTTTGCCAAGGTTGAACAGATCAGGTTTTTTTTGTGAGAGCTCATACGAGGCCAGATTCCAAGTAAACTGGCAGCTTATAGATCATCTAAATATTCGAATTTCTATATTTCTGGTAAGCATTTCCCAGTCATTCGACTACTGTCGAAGCACACAAATTTCCAACTCTTCTCAACTTTAACACAGATTCTGATATATTTGTCTAACCAGCCTATAGTTGACTAGACGGATTGATTTAGGACATTTCTTTATTTTTGAGATGCGAACGTAGCAATCATCCAGACCACCATAATTCTCTCTGTTCCGCTTCTTAACCATTTACAGATACCAAATTATAGATGTTCTACCTCATAAATCTCAAGTACGAGGTAGTGTTGAAACTTGCGTACGTCTAAGGGATGTGGGGCGGGGGGGAGCTGCGCACGTCATAATGTTAAATACCGGGTAAAGGTTTCCACCTCTCTGTGTTTGTCAGTTTACGAAGAATCCAGCTAGCAGAAAAGAACTGTTCTTCTGCAGTCTGGAGCTTTTATCCACAACCGCTGAACCGTAGTTATTTATTTACTTTATTCGAACGTCCAAGCAAAATGAAAAAGTAAAAGATGAGGAATAAAAAATGTCAAATTACACTTCAAGAAAAGAAGAGTTATTTTAAATAATTGAAGCAGGATACATTCACAAAACTGATAGTTTTTTAGGCAAAGCGTGTAAAATTTAAAACACAGCTTCAAGTAAGTAGAGCCGGAGCAAAACAAAGTTAATTTTATTGCACTCATTCGTATCAAGATGTGAAGACTCTGATGATGAGTTAATTTGTCATGGAGAATGGTGTCAAAAGCAAGTCAAAAGAGCGTGCGTGAGGCAAGTTGTGGGAGCCAATAATTAACCTTAAACGGGAGCGAGGGGGTCCTCACGTCAATCAGCAACTTGTGGGAAAATTATAGGTCGGCAAGTATCCCCTGGCTAGGGGGTATACCAAGCCACAAAGATCGATCAAGGTCTCATATTTCCCCTTGTGGAAATGTGGAGCTTGTGCGCTACTTGTGATGGGAATGTGCGGTAAATGTTCACAATTTGCACAAATGCACTTATGAAACGTTCTCCAGATCACCAAAGCGCATTCCGTAACTGGGGATACAATAGCATCCCCCATGGTGTCCTCCATTGTGTCGTCGAAGGAGTCATATGTTTAAACTCCCTGGTATTGCGGCTAAACTTTATGATTCCAAGAGTGCCAATTGCTTGATTTGAAGTGGGTATGGTACGATCTGAAAAGGTCAGTGGACGGGTCCAAAATGACCCAAAGATTTTGAACCAACGCGCTGAAGCCATGATCATCTTTGTCTAGTCTCAGAAGGACAGGACCAAAGCACATGGATGAGTTAATAGCCGAATTATTTAGTTAACACTACGCCAAGAGTAGATCCAAAGTACTCTAGAGAATCATACAGCCAAAGCCCAAGTTAACAAATTCGGGATCGAAATCCAATGAAGGCTTTGAATGGTTTTGAAATATCGACATCGCTTTCGATCAACCCAAAAAGGGAAAAGAAGAGCTGGAATATATAGAACATCAAGATTTGGACCACTTTCAAATAAGACTATTTTTTGGTTGTCATTGATAAATTTATAACCTGGAGGTGAGGGAATGGACTAGCTGCCCCTTCCATGGGCAGAGGCGATATGCCTACCACACCCAGAAGGTACCCCTGAAGCTAAAAAGCCCTAGGTTTATGCTCAGGGGAAGCAGTTTCAAGAAAAGGGAAGGAGGAACAGTTCACATTTATCACAGATTTCGTTCCAAAGAAACGAATGAAACCACTTGTATCCCTGTTCGTACATCCGTTTGCTTGTGCTACGAATAATAACTTAGGCAGAAAGAAAATGTAACACGAATTTGAATGTGGACTGATGTGATCATAGTAAAACTCCTTTCATCAAGCCACGACGATGGAGTTAGCTGATTTACTTCAACTAGAATTTTATTCCGTAGAAAATAAAAACTAGAAAAATTGACCCCACAAAAAGAACTTCCATGTTTAGGTCTTTATTCAGAAAAAATACCGTAGATTACGTTCTATAATTACAGACCAGTAGAAAGCCTGCTAGAGCTAAGTAAGAGAAATAATAGACTTTTATGTAGTAAGTTGCAGTGTTTTTCATTTTGTGTGAGAGACCCAAAATGTGGGAGACCCCTCCCCTTATTCGATCAAAATTGAGAGACCCAATCGTCTCAAATACGGTACCTGATCAACTTTAGTTCCAAATCCATCCAGCATTAGCTAGTGTATGTGGTCGGTTAGTTGGTGATGAAAATCATTATCATGATCATTGGCTTCTGACCAATAATATAATTATAGAGAAGACTTAAAAAAGGTGATTTATACTGAGAATTCATTGTTGGAGAGGAACTTCGATTGATTCGATCACATATTGATGAAGATCTGGTCATAATATACCTGTTGTATTGCTAGAATGACTTGAGATGATGTGGTTCAGAACCTTGATTTTTTTCATAGCTTTTGGTTTATTCTGTAACCTATTAATTTTTTTGCTTTAGTTTTTCAAAAGTAAACAATTATAATTTGTTTGAGGAGTATTCATTAGAGTTTCTTGGTAAAATTTCCAGCAAAATGAAAAGTAGTACATTTGAATGTACAAATCAACGTTTTGGCAGTTTTCATGGAAACTAGTTAAATAATTGTTATGTAATAAACCGCATAAGGGTCGACACTCCAAGAAACGCACTGAAAGGTTCTGATGAGTACGTTTTTTGACCTTGAATCAGCAAGAATATACATCGTGCTGCATTAGAATTGAATCTGTAATTTGGTGACTATTCCAAATATTACTGCTTATGAATCGTAGTATACATGTTTCTGTAAAACCCCGATATGCAGTAAACGTCGGGTTTTACCAGAAAATCCTAGTTTTTCCCAAGCATATGTATGAAAAACAAATTTACCGCTTGACGGTTGTTTTATCTAAGAATAGACCGATCGATTTGGCGGAAGCTCAAAAAATCTGGTGAAAACTTTAGACTTTTACCAATCTCTTTTGGTGAATGTGCGGATTACCGAAATCAGTTGGTGAAATTCCGAAACACACCGTCTGATTGAAGTAATACTAGCTTTTGACAAGCATCTTGTAAAAGCCCAACACTTATTGGAAAAAGTCCGATTGGAGAGCCAACAATGGGCTTTTAACAATTCTACATGGAAATGGCAGGATTTTCTGGTAAATCATTTACCGCACTTAGGGGTTTTATATTAGCACGTGCCGTGGATGTGGCCTACTTTCCGAAAAGGGTTTCAATGCAAAATGAGATAAGAGAATCGTTCAAATGGTTGAAAAACCGTTGTAAATGTTAAACAAAAAATCAGTGTCTCGCGCACTTGAGGTTTGGATTGCGGGAAGCGAAGCATCAAGCGGTCAATGTCGCTTGTTACGAAACTCAACTCGCGGGACATGGGGACCAAACTTCCTTCCAACGCCATTAAAATTAGCCCACGTACACCCGACAACGCAAGGTCTAGGGCAACACACCAATCTTTGTCTGGTCCTCGAGACCTCCAAAGTTCTGTACGAGTATATGAGTTCTTCATGTATGACAACGTCATGTACGCGGGGTCCTTAAAACTTAGCCCCCTTCTCCACAACCGCTGGAGCTACCGCTTCGACAAAAGTTAATTGGTCACGCCAATCTCTTTCTCAATTTTAGAGAACATGATCAAAATGAAACTATTACATAATTTGAACATTGTCTGTTGTTAGGTATTCTTCATTAGAAACGAGTTATTCACATTTCTTCATAGTGTTGGCTGATAGAGTTAGTATTTTCGCAGATGAAATGAAGCTTTTTGTAAACTAAATGAATATATTCAGATATATAATTAATCTTTTCGGTTGTATACAATGTGTCCCGCCAAGATCTTCAAGCTACAAAGGTCGTTTCTTAAGCTCATTTCCAACAAGACATTTTTTTTTGGTTACTCACTTATTTTTCAACTTTTTGACGAATCAAAATTTTGGTTCACTAGTTTCACTCACAAACCCTAGTAATCGACTAAGAAAAAAGAGCGACACCTCCTCAAAAGTTGTTGGTTTACGTTTCAAAATACCCAGATTTCAGAAATTTGTACGCTTTACGTCGTCTTTTCTCCGAAGTGGCTGGACATTTAGCCGAAAAACTTAACATCAATCCGAGATGTGCCAGTAATCTTGGCATCTTGAGCAATCAATCCTAAGTGATTTTACTTAAGGATTAAATGATTGAAAAATCGAAATCTCAAAAACGTTCGGGGGTAATTTTTTTGTGTAGAGATAGAAATTAGTTTCCTGAATCGAATGAGACCACTTGGGTTGTTGTACCTTCAACCGTTCGCTCACCAATTTGATTTTTTCGAACTATCAATCTTAAGAGTCTAAATTGGTCTAACTTCTTAGAAAACAATTTAAAATCAATTTGGAATTCTGGAATTTCAAAGACACCATTGGCAAGACGCTGAATTTCGTATTTTCTTAATGCCGAAATAAGACAATTTCGACGTGAAATGACCTTGGAAGATCCAATATTAGTCCAAACTTTGAGAATTTATGAAAAAATGGCTTTTACAAAGAAGAAATATTCAGAACTTTTAGGACATGGATTCTATTTGCTCAGAACTGGAGTGGCCGGTAATTTTCCTTATTAGATGAACAAGGGGTGAGTCACTATTCCGTTAAGCAAGATAAGATACATGAAACTCGAAGCCTAATTTTTTTGTACTAAATCGGTTTTCGGTTACAAACGTGGGTTTCACAGTTTTCTTCATTAAAGAAGTAATTTCCTTTCAAAAAGATGTCATTGTGAAGATTTATTTGCTTATACTGAGAGCTGGTGTTCTGAGAAAGTTTTTCTAGGAAGTGGGAGTTACAGAAACTGCTCATTATGTGCAAGAAATAACAAGAAAAAAGTAGTTTCGTCATAAATCATCAAATCAAGGGTGCTCAGGCCAATTTTCCACCTTCTTCAACACGTTTAAATGTTTCCATTTTGCCCTTAAAAGATAACAAATCTAACGCTCTCTCCAACGGTGTCTTCAAAATAGATTCATGAGAATCGTTTAAAAAAAACCTAGGAAGCAGAGATGAATTTCAGTCGCGGTAAAGCGGTATATACACTTCCCCATGAGTAGATGTCACTGTAATTGAGCGTTTGATTTGAATTTCAAAAAGATGGATTTCTATTTCAAATGAGAAAGATTGTTGGGATACACTCCGGTACGGGAAGTCAAAATCAGAGTAAAAATCAGATTTCACCATTGAACAATGCACGAAAATCAAAACGCAGTTTGAATTATTTTATTACTTCAAAGTGAATTTGCTTAATTAAATCAATTAAGTTGATTAAAATTTTAGTTGTGAACGAAGTAATATATCTTTTGTGTGTCACTCTCGTTGATATATCACTTTGAGATCGAGATTTAAAAAACTCAATGTTTTAGAGCGCTAATTATTTGTTGAGAAACTATTATTTTTCACAATAGGAGCACTTCAACTGTTAATTGTTCTCGATTGCTAATAAAGTAGGTATCACACTTGCAAATCTAGAAGCAAAAAAGTTGGTTCCCAACACTTTTTCCTCGGAGCGTGTCGTTCGAATGACGAGGTGCAGAAGATGGCATCTCTGGTGAAGAAAATGAGCTACTTCCAAAACATTTTCTAAAGAAATAATTAAAAAATGCCGTAAATTATTACTGAAAGGTTTATTTAGTCTTTATAGATAGGGCATCTTTGCAGTTCACTGGTTCTTGGTCACTAAAGCGAAACTTAATGACACATCATCTGAAGCTCAGGTGTTCATACTATTTGATTGTATTCAGGATGCCGTAAAGGTGCTTCATTTATATTTCAGGACCAAACGCGGATTAGGAAAAGAATTAATCGCATGTTTCTCTCAGCTGATCATCCGACCCCATATTTCGGAATAGTATTGTGGCTGCCCGAAAAACTTCAGGCGGATACCGAAAGATATTAGCAGCAAAGGACTGTCAGCTGGTCAGCCCACCTCCGTACAATGTAATTCATTCTAATGTAGTCCCTTCGTAAGCAAGAAAAGCTGATATATAAATATCTATAAAGGTGCATTAGAATGCAAGTACTCCTTTGAAAAAGACGGAACACTGACGATCAAATTATCTGAAAATGATGACATTAAATAAAATACCTACCTACGCTTCACTAGTTTATTAGAGGAATATAAAAGTTAATGTCAACTCAATTTTGACAAGTGAACGTATTTGGAATTTCATCAGCCGAAACCATCATAAAAGTTTAAAATCTTCAAAAACTGTCTTAAATACCACAAAAAGAGAAAATAATCTGTTCAACATTGATTTTGTATTCTAATTACAAAATTTGTATATGAAATTACAATTTTACTACCATTTAAGTTGCATCTAAGGTTTAATGGAAATCAAAGCGGCGTAACGTTATGTTTAAAAGAAGAAAGATTGATGCGAACATATTTTAAAGTTAAAAATGACGTCACACCAACTTGTTATCGAGTTCGCAATCACACAAATGGATGGAAAACATATTTGAATAACATCTCACATTATGTCATGCTTGGCACCTGATACTTCCGTATCGGTATAATTTTATTATATTATTCTAATTTTAATTTAATTATACCGCGTCCGTCAGAGGACAGCTGGCAAGTAAATCTTATCCCGCTGCACGCAAGTCACCACTGGGCCAGGGACGCCTGCTTGACCGCTGTCCTTCGCTTGCACGAGATCTAAGCAGAAAAACTACTACGAAAAAACTACTGTCCAAAATATACCGGTACATTTTATAATTGATATACACAGCTTCAAAATAAGTAGGTAGCCAAATTTTTTTGGGGTCTTTTTTTCTTTTTGAGCATTTACGCTGAACGCTAAAACCACCTTGGCCCGCTTGAGAGGCCCACGAACTAAATTTTGGGGAACACATTTAGGTTCGTCATTTTCAATGACGAACCTTTGTCTGCTGCCTCAGATGAACATTATGTATCTTAAAAAGGGATGCACTGGTATATCAGCATCTCACACAAAATTTCTAAACCAACATTTTTTTCAGCGGATACTTATTGGAAATTTAACACTGAATGTTTTCACATTTTAGGTTCGTAGACAAGGCATGAAGAGTGCAAAACGAAAATACCCGCCAAATTCGCGATTTGGCATATTATTTTCAATGATTAAACTTTGTAATCAAACGAGAACCCCCCCCCCCCCTCTAATTTAAACAAATTCTGAATATCGAAAACTTTCGCAATAACAGCATTGTTTTCATGTTTGTTATCGATAGATGCCTTCACAGAGCCCACCCAGACCGCTTTACGTGCGTCCGTTAACTCTCCCTAATGGCTAGAACTTTGATTGAAAAAATTACGTCAGCACAGAGGTGATTAGGATCGTGCTTGAACTTAGAAAAATCCCCTAGTATCGTGTGAGGATCGCGTCAGCTGATGTAATTGCACTGGAATTCGTTGTGATAGTTTCTTTTGGAACGAGTTTTTTTAGTGCTGTGCAGTACAACTGTGGATGAGTGAAGATCAGGTAGGTGTTGTATTTTACAGCGTTGAATTTTGATTCGATCTACTCGTGGATTTCTACTTCACGTCCATGATCTGCAATGGCTAGTTTTTGTCCGCTGAAAAGCTAAAATTTGATTGGCAGCTGCTGTGGTGTCAAATCAACTTAGAATGCCGAAATTTGAATGGTAGTGCGATGATTTGAGATAAACCGAGGTTTTTCCAACTTGACTTGATAAAGGATATGGGTTGTCCTATGGTGCAGACCTTTGCGTGCTTGGATATCAGATTTTCTTTCGTACAAAGGGGCTGGTAAAGGTAGATGTTCACGGAGTTACATTTACTACGAAGTCATTCAACTGTTTATGAACATCTAGAAGTCAATCATAAGGTGTGAAGATCAGTGATCAGCTGAAGACCCTTGTGGCTAATTTCGTTCCTAATTTATGATCTAAAGTGCTGAAATATAAATTAGGATCTTTATATGGCAAATAGAGAAGACAAAACAAGATAAGGAGACCTGAGGTACCGAGTTTAGATAATGTACTACTGACTACGTCTAAATCACGAAGATCATTGATTTACGTAGAAGGGTTCTTCAAATACAGAAATAATAAAGCTCTGTGTGACATTTTCGATAACACGAGTTTTAGCTGTAATCCATCTATTTCATATCAGATAACTCTTCAGATATGTTTTTCAAGTGTGCATGGTGTGACATAGTGGATAACATGTAATTTCGAACACCACCAAAGCTCTCATTTACAGAGAAATGGGGGTGGGGGGTGATACAGGGGTACAGTGCTGTTAGAAATGAATTCTCGTAACTATTAATCAGCGTGCTTTCACCGCGTCGCTTCTCGCACCCATTCCTGATTGCTCGGATATGTAAGGGACATGTGGAGAATGATTTGACACGCTTTTTACTCCTCTTACCTAGTTAAATCATTATGTCCTTTACCTTACTCGCTTGGCCTACGGTTGACAATAGCCGGAACGAAACTCTCCTCGACTGGTAGCAAGAAGATACTGGGTGATCCCATCCAGACGTGTTTTTCAAGTGCTAAGTCAGCCTTAGCCTGAAGAAAATAAGGAAGAGTGAAGTTTGAAGTCGAAACGCTAAGCGCTTCCTGTTGTTTTCCCCATATAGAGGAACCTAAAGGTGAACACATCCCATCATAAATTGGAAATTTAGAAATATCTACAAGTTTCTGAATGTTCAGAAGGCACCAGTATGAGAAAATGATAAATTCGAGTGAAATAATGTTTGACTTATGAATAGCAATTGAACTAACGAAAGGAGGAAAGGTGGAAATTTAGGAAAATCGGAATTTCCACTTGCCTTTTACGTTACAGAGCTTGTTGATCAATTTTAGTTCCTTGTTCGTCTGATGCTATCTATGAGTCTGTGATTAATTATTGTCACGCCCAAAATCCCAAGTTCTAGTCCGATTTTGATGGAAATTTCTGAAATTGTAAAGGATGACTCCTAAATGGTCGTATGAATTTCATTGCTGTTGGATAAATAATAGGAAGTGTGAATGAACACATGTGAATTTCTCGCGATCTGCGTGTCCGTTTTAATCTACGTTTTACTTATTGATTGACGGAAAGGAAAATGATAGAAGACCATCTAGGAGCCAACCTGTACAATTTAAGAAAGTTTCATCAAAATCGAAATAAAATTTGGATTTTTGGGCGTCGCAAGACTTTATCACAGAATCAAAGATGACAGAAGAATGAAAAAGCTGCTATTTGCTCGAAATTACAGCTTTCCTACTTTCGTTGGTTCTGCTACTATTCATAGGTCGTGCATTATTCCATTCAAATTTATCGTTTTGCAATATTGGTGCTTCCAAAACATTCAAAAACTCGCAGAAATTTTTATATTTCCAAGTTAGGATGGATGAAGAAGGAATAGAAGGAGCGGGATGACAGTAAGCTGGAAACGAGAAGGTTATTCACAGTGAATTCATCAAAGATTCATGAAAGAGGAGTTTGCTCAGAAAACTTGTCACAGGTCTAGAACATGTGGCTCCCAAACCAAGTCGGTTGCTAAGAAAGACTTAGCTGGAAAGGATATCTCAAATATGCTACCGAAAATGTTTGCAAGGAGAAATATGAAAATTGTAGAGAAGAGGCGCTTACGTGATAGTTATGTTCTGGAGGCTGTAGTTGTGATTATATATTTAAACAGAAAAACAATGAATATTTGACAGGTACGCCGGCGGCGAGTGCCAAATAGGTAAATCACGGTTTTTTCATTTCATCCAGCCACGCCTTGTAGTTGGTAGAGCTAACAGCGTGCTACACTAAGATCGGTAGATAAATTGGTAGTTGTCGGAATAAAGAGAAACTTGAGAAAAAAAAATTAAATTTTTACTTGGTGAGTTCGAAGATTTCTTGGAGCCCAGGGGCGATCCGTCTAGAGAAGATTACTGTTTTAGTTCTGGTCGTACAGAAAATACACAAGGAATGCCTCGTTAAACGAGGAAGCATTAGGAAAAGCGGGATGTATTTGGAACGCCGAATTTAATACTGGGGATTTAATACTTCGGTAACAACGAAGATGAAATCTCCGCTATTAATTTGACATTTGTGATACATATCTGAAATCTAGACAGTTTTGTAATGTGAAATAGAATCTGGAATGTATAATTTTGCGCCGCTGGCATGAAAAAAATGAAGCGTCACGCTGCGAGAAAAGATTAAGAAAAAACAAAAGGCTTCAGGATAAACTATAATCCAAGAGCCCCGAAAAGTTCCGTACGCCCAAACTTTTTTTAAAAATTATGTAGATGGTTCCATCAGATGTAAAAAATCATGAACGGGTCTTCACATACAGACCTAACAGATTCAGAATCAGGAATAGGATTTAGAGTTTGCCGGTTTACGGTTTTCTGCTAGCTCTCTCCTTTTAATTTTTTTATATTTTCCCTGCATAATTTTAAAGGATGGTTCAAAAAATCCTTCCAAATCGTTCTCAACGAGGTTTCGAGCAGAGGTACTCCTTGGTTAGATGATTAGTCTCTATGGACAAAGGAGTGGCAGACAATCTGACGAAAAATGTAGCGAATTTTTCTAAAACTCAAAAGTTGCATTGGTATTGAAGTTTCGCTACTGAACACTGGCCATTTTGAGGTAGCCACAATAAATTTCAAATTAAGTCAAAATGAATCCCGTTCGCAGCCTCGCTTCAGGTAGGTAAGAAATCAATACACGGACACGTTCGGAATCAGTGGTTCAGCAAATATTTATGTTCATGCCACCATTCGTAATTCAAATTGTACATGGTTGTCTACTTAGCTATTTCAAGAATCGATTAATCTGCAAGTTTGAAAAATTAATAGCCCAATGGCCTCTAAAAGAGGCAGATGATTTCGATTTGAGGCTACAAATTATTTGAATTCTTTCACGGATATAGTGGTCGATCCTTGAAATGATGAACCAAGCTCCCAACCCTTCGCTTTCTTAATTATGAGAGCTTTTGCGAGATAGAAGTTTTCCTTCGTGCGTCAGAGACCAAAACCTGATGCGCAGCTCCTGTGTTCCCCCTCTCTTTTAGAGAGAGCGAGAAGTGAGGCAGATTGGGGAAGCCCAAAAATTTCACGCGGTCGTGTCTGAGGGGTGTTTTATTCTTTTTCTGCTGCCCATATATATGCACAGACATTACTAATTCCCATGCCAAATTATAACTGATCAGTAATAGGTATATTCTGTGTCATAGATGTAAAGACGGTGATCTACTAACAAACTATTTGGTTCCAGTATCCATTGTTATTCATTTAGTGGTGTCGTTAGCCTGATTCTTAAATAAATGTAATCATTAGAAATGCTCAGCAACTAACGAATAATGCCTTTGAGGCAAAAAAGTACAAAACAATGGGAAAAGTACAAACAAATGGGAATGTGGTGGTAATTCACTTCGAAGTTAGATCTCATGATAAATCTAGCCATGAAAGGATTAGTTGTAGGCTTACAATTAGCCGATGAAGGTGGTAGATTCACATTTTTTAGAACTGGTAAACTGTGTTCGAGTTTCTGTGGTACACCTGAATTTCGGCGTTGGATGTTATGCTCTAAGAGTTACGAGTAATCAGTCCTTAATAAGGTGTCAAGACACGGATACGTGAAGTTAAGCGAATCAACTATCTGGCAGACTTTGAAATGTGGTCCCTGAGAAGAATGTTGATCGTTCCCTGGTTCGAACGTGTACCCAACCGGGAAGTTCCGCTAACGGGTGAGTAGCTTTAGGAGCTGCAGTTCTTATTGAACATTTTAGTCACGTTATCTTGTAACAAAGAAAGACATGTACGACAATTAATTTTTTGGGAAAAGGGGAAGAAGGGAGAAATGGGATTTCGTACGTTGCTTTGGAACAAAAGCAATATGCAAAGAGTAAAAAATAACTTGATTGATGAAATAGAGCGACATTGATCAATCTACGAGTAGTTACTTTACAACCCTTGCAAGCCCAGTACAGTACGATATAAGTATACGAACTTGACAACAGATAAATTAAATAATTAAATGTCCGTGAAATTGGACGAATTTGTAAGAAAAATTACGTCCAAAAATTCGCTAATTGTCACACAAAGGTTTTCTATTTTTGTATTAGATGGCTTTTTATGATTATTTGATATCCTACGGATCTGAGATGTATTCCAGTTGATTCTGTTTTCTATAGAGATGGGTATCGCATTAGGTTTTTTGGTATAAGTTTTTGGGTCCCCTTTTTATGATTATTTGATATCAGTGAATTTCTACGGATCTGAGATGTATTCCAGTTGATTCTGTTCCAAAGAGACTCGTAAAATGACGTGGGCCTGACTTAGCAAAAACTTCAAAAACCCTAGTTTTTGGCCAATATCTGTTCATGTAAAGCGGCAGGGCTAGCTATACGTTACATTTCGTTTGGTCCAGTACTTAGTTTTGGAAAAAAGCTCCAAAACATGAAAACGAAGTGTGAAATATGACGAAAATTCCAATACAACCTGACTAACGATGAAGGATTAAGAGGTTCGGGGTTGATGCACCCAAATAGTAGTTAGTAGTGGGTTGAGGCGTGGCGTTATTTCTTGCAATCTTCAAGATGGTTTTATTTTTTAAAATGAAAAAAATCTTGACTCTTTCAAGGCAATGTGGGTTGGGGGCCTTGGGTTGGATCCAGCCAGTCTCTTCCTGTAGCATTCGATAAAATTGCAGAATTTTTGCTCCCACTTTACGACTTCAGTTCCGTGTCCGTGTGTCTGCTGATCCTTGTTACTGGGAAAATTATACGGAGTTATCTTTTATGTATTCCATGCTGAGTTATTAAATGCACTGTGGCTACCGTCTCGGGGGAACAGCATCAAGGATTGAAATTTAATCCAACCTTAGTGAGAAAATCTTTGTCTGCCATCTCAAAACTGGCGGCTTCACAAAACTGCCATGTTGCATCTTCCATACTCCAGAAATTTTCATACGTTCCAAGTAGTAATAATACTCAAAAACCGAAGGGAATAGACCCAAAAACTTATCTATCGGAACGAGGCAGGTACGAACATTTGAAAATCAGGCTAATTTCGGTGAGCCCCACCGTTTTGACTTCCCTTCGAGTTAATCACTCTCCAACTATTTATTGAATAAAACAGTTATTATTAAAACATTTATAAATTGGCGATGCTTCGGATCAAATGTCATTAAACTAAATGTAAAGCAAACTCGTATGTATTGTGATGAATATGGATAACCCCTTCTTGTTCCATAAAATAGCTACACCTATGCCCTATGTTCAATGAAGCTTTGCAGTTTCAAGGGTATCCCTGAAAGTTGCAGGCGAAACGGAACATCACCGTAACATCACCTTTTCGTTGCATAATTGAACTCGAGGTTGCTGTGAACTGCGACTGAGTCCACCTTAAACTTTGTGCGGATTTGCCTTGACTGGATGGTGGAGTCTGAAAAGTCATACCAGCTATGCAGAAATGCGTACCAATGATGTTCGAATAAAATAGAACGGAACTTCCAGTTACAGAAAATCCGTACCATTTTGAATTTGAAAATCTTTACTTCTTGCAGATCGGGTATTGGGAAAGTATAAATTAAGGCTATTCCCACTTGTTGTTCTTTAAGCAGTCACATAGAGTGATTTAGCAGCTGGAGATGGAAGGCGTAGTTACTGGGAATTGCCCACGGTATTCACTTTATCAGCTCTTCCCTCGTTGTCAATTTTATTCAAAAATTCCCCATGAATATTCCAAAGAAAAAAACCGGACTTGGCTTAATGGCTGTAAACTATCAACAAGGATAAAATACGGCGTAAAGTTGTACCTCTAGGGCTTTCCCCGAGGCGTGGCCTCTCTTGACTTCAGTTTTGAGTTGGATTGGATCCGCGAGTAGGAAGTTATATTTCTAACATCTTCGGTGTTTTCTTCCGTGCGTGAACCTTTGACATTGAACTTGAACCCTCGACATGAGATGATGTGAATCTACACGGTTTATTTTTATTTTTCGCTCTTCTAGACTCGGATTCTTCTTGAGATTTCTACAGTTCAAGACAGATTTGGCGTCTGTTTTTTAAAAAATAAATCGAGGTGGTACAGTAATCAAGTAGAAACAAATCTACTGATGGTTTTTTAAACGTTATTAATGTTCACAGTCAACGTTTTCATTGCTCGCACAATCGCAATTAAAAACAAAAAGCAGTAATCATTGAACAAGAAGCTTCCTGACATAAAAATATGGCCTTCCTCTCCAACATATCCTGCTTTGTAAACGCATTAACCTCAACTGTCATGTATCTACTCTTTAAGTGAGAAGATCTTCTAAAATCATAAATAGGATATCATTAAATCCCAGTCTTTAAGATCTTCAAAAATGCAGCTGGCTTTAAAAAACTATCAAATTCGGATACTCCTTCTAAGCTCATCCTCCAGCCTCACTTCTTGCTGATGTGGAACACAACTAACCTTTTACTATCAATCCACAAAACTCAAACAAACTCAGGTCAAAAACTGATTGCAAAGTCTTGGAAGTAGTACGAGAAGTAGTTCAGACTATCACTGAATATTGTTTCCACAACGATAGGCTCATCATTCATGATACTGAAGTAAATGTCAGTTCAAATGATGAACAACTAGGACAGATAAGCTTTTTGAATGGGAATGCAGCATATGGCTTGGTTTCTCCCTGGAATATAAATCATTTATACTTCTGTGTGTAAGCACATTTTAACTTTTTACTATTACGGTAGCTTGTTCGTTATATTCTCCAATATAGTATTCACCGTTATGTGGAGGCTACTGAATAATGAATTATCCTGTCTAGACCAGCTCTCCAGATTAGGTCTTCAGGTTCCCCGAATCTCCTCCCGTGTACTTCTCCTCTTCAGCACCCGGCACACGCCAACCAATTATTTAATGAATGCGCCTTTTCACCGCCTCCCACGAACAGCGAACCTCTACCTGGAGTTATTTCCCGAATACAACTTCTTCAACGATCCGCCACCATACTCAAATCGTATATTTTATTCCTGCCTACCACCACATCATCTCTTTGTTACTATCTTTTTTTTTTCTTTAGCCATCTCATTCTATGTATCAAAACCCTTATATTTTCCTTGTAATTGGGCTTCTCCCCTTGAAATAAATGAATAAATATCTGGCAAATGGTGGTGAAATTCAGATTTTCGAAGACAATTGGACTTTTTTCATTTTTTCCGTCATGAATATGTTGGGTGTGATACTACAGGCTGGATTACGTTTGGAAACAACCTCCTTCTCTTTTCACTGATCTGTTTTGTTTCTCGATTTTCTACCAAACCGGCTGATAGTAGAAGGTGTCTCGTTACATTATTACTGTTGTACCACAAAGAGGAGATAAAATTTTCTCGAGAGTAGTAGAGGTAAAGTAAAGTAAAAAAGGAATTTCACCTTGGATTTTCGTCCGATTACCCGGAGGTGTCGCGGACGTCGCCAACCGTCCTCTAGAGAGAATTGGAACTAGGTCTGACGATTTCGCTCGTGGCTTCCCATTGCCTCACGCCCCTGCGTTGGGAGCGATTTGGATTCAGTTGATATCGAGATCAGAGGTGACTGTCTAACGACAGGACAGGTGTAAAACACTACATAGGATTTTGGCGCTAATCATTGGTGCCTGTCGGATTCGAACCGGACTAATTAGTACTCCTACTGAAAGTAAACAGCCAAACTACTGATGCCTTAGCTCGCTCGGACAACCTGTCCCCCTAAAATTGACTCGATGCCCCTTCTTTTCAAGAAACGAGAAGAATAAATATACCCATATCCATCATAGTTGAAATCGAAATATTATCTCGGGGTTTCTCAAACCAGATTTATGTTTACAAAATTGAGTTTTCTGCAAGTATGGAGCCGGTAAGATTGTTCGACTTGGTAGGGCGAACCAATTGTTTCATTAAAAAAGAAGCCGCACTATTCTGAATTCTCGAAGAAGGCGGATCTCTTCATTACTTACCATTTATTTCTCTCCTATTTCTCAGAAAAAAGGATTGTTGCGCTCTTCAGTTAACATTAAATAACTCGGTTTCTCTTGTCACGCCCTCCATTCAAATCTTACTCAGGGGCTATTCTTCTGGAAGTTTCACTTTGAAGACACATATCAGGAAACTTTTGTTTCTGTCTCGTAGGAGACGAGCTATTCTTAATCAGCTCCGTTCATGAACATCGCCAAGGCCTCCAGCAACGAAATCCAGCCTCTTCACTTTTATAGCGGACTCGCTAAAAGGAAAGGAAAAATCCTTTTGTCGTACTCAGTTGAAGACGCGGGGAGCCGTGACTTTTAACACGGTCGAGCACGCGAGTTCCTGACAGAGGAACACAGCATTTATCAAGTGTTTCACATCTATCAACTGTCAGCCTGGTATTAAATAATAACCGAGAAGCTTCGCGTTACTTTCATAACGTCTCAAACTATTTAAATCCTTCAAAACATTTTTTGAAGTTCCAAAGATTTGGTGGGTCGCTTTAACATAAAAAAGGATATTATTTGAAAATCGTATAAATTATTTAGAAATCTCAAATCGTCGGTTCATCATGGGAAATTCTCGATCAATCTCAGCTTTTTAAAATTATCTAACGTTTCGTGTAAAGCATGACAGCCCAATCATTACAGAATTGGGTTCCCCGCGGTTTTAATTCATCCTTCGTGATTTCAAACTAGCCTTTCCTGTAACGTGACGTCGCAGTTGGTACGTAGAAGATTCTTATTTCGTGGTAATATCTATGTAATGAAGAATTATTCATAATTTGGGTAATTAGATATACACGGTTGACGCAAGTTGAGATCTTCTCTATGAGGGACTTTCCGTTTTTTTAATTGACAAAATGTAAGCGCTCTAAGACCCGAATCAGTTCTGAAAAACAATGAGAATTGATTCGTCACTCTCGGTTTTTGCAAACAATTATTTGCACAGTTTCGGGAAAGTTAAATTTTATGAAAAAATCGTTACCCATCCCTTTTGCCTTTAGACAAGTGAATTTAACTAAGGACCTATAACATTAGTCCTCGGACTTTTTCAAAAAGATTTTTTCAAACTTTTTTTATTTGAACATAGTTATCTATCATCAAACCGTCTATAGTTAAAATAACGAGGAAGTTCTATTGTAAACTAATTGTTTAGGCACTACGAAAAAAAACACTTATTTGGCAAATTCGACAATGTTTCTTCCAATTCAATTCTTCGTGACAAATGTGATTCTAAATGTTCCTTTAGGAAATAATTCGGTATTGTATATATCGCCCTATCCTAGGGTATTTTATTTTGTATTTTCCCGAGTAGAAGATTCAGTACAAGATTTATTTATTTTATTTTTTTCCTTAAGGGAATGTAAGCTCGATTTAAATTCATATGGTTAAAAAAATGTTAAAATGATGAGCAAAGCGTAAGATGATTGTTTAAACAAACTTTTCCCTAAAGTTGTGTACTTCTGGTGATGGGGGCAGAACTGCAACTATCAATTTCGTACCAAAACATCTTCAAGCCTGTTCCTCGCTCGACGAACTTTCATTTAGCACTGATGTGAGCTGAGGGTCTCACAAAGAACAATATCTGTGTCTTCGAGCACTTCCGAAGTCACCGAAACTTTAAACATTTCCGAAGGCTCTAAAACAATGGCCTCCTCTTCCAAAATAGTTAGAAGGCGACTCAAAGAAACTCCAAGGACGACTTAATTTGTATTCTAAGGGGGAAAGTTGGTCGGCCGTGGATGTCGTCCGCCATCCCTCTCGGCAAAGTCTATCAAACAGAGTAAAGCAAATATGAGGTAGGTGGGTTTGGTGGAACTACCTTCGAAAGGTGCGGAAGGATACAGGTCGAGTATATCCGGCGTTTGAGTTTCTTATCGTTCCTGTATAAATATTTCGCAGCGATCCGTGTTGACTTGAATGGTCGACCGAACGCCCAACGACTGACAATGAGATATCGACGCCTTTGATCTACGAGCTCAATGAGATGTACTACCGTGAATGACGGGACATTCTCACACCAGAAGCAATTACGAGGAAATGTAGTGAATCCGAAACTTTCGACTTCATATTCGGAGTTTTATTCGTGAGCTGCAAGATACAATGGTTACCGGGACATGTTCAAATAAGCGGTAATGAAAAAGCGGACAAAGCAGCAAAGTACGGCTCAATGCAACCTACGACAGCTGAAACTATCGACATACCCCTGAGCCACGCCTTCTTAGTATTCAAGACAGAAATGAAAATAGAATGACAGACGAACAACGAGACTATATCACTTGAAAAGGTACAGGTACAGCCACGAATGACATTAAAACCCCGTTTCAAAGGAAAAAACCTAAAAAGAAATTATATAGGTAGACCAGATTGTAAGAATGAGGACTCTACATGGTCAATCAAATAGACCCCTACATAAAATACAAGTAGCGGAATCTCCTGAATGCGACCACTGCAACGAGCTAGAACATGACATCGAACACAGGATTTTAGAATGCTCGTTTTATGCGAAAAAAAGTAGTGCGTAGAGTGGATTCTTTGGAAAAAGAGGATTGAGACAAATACTGAAGAGAGGGAAATCGGAGGATCTTAAAGTCATATTAAAATTTATGAAAGAAGCGGGAATTCATCTGTGGAACCTATTTTAATCCAAAGCGACATTCATTTTCTTGGTTTTTTTTTTTAAATATATACTTTGATCTAATTTCTGAACATTTGATTAGGAATGCATTTATTTAATACAATAATTTAACTGGCGAAATGTATTCATGTAATATGTAATACAGAGTCCTTAAATACATAAGACAGGGGTTCTCAACCCCCCAAGCGTCATCACGCACCCCTCCTCGCTACACTTGGAACCAGCTCCCCCCATGTAAATTGTAACCCCTCCCCGAAACAAAAATGTAAAAAATACTCGTAAGCACCCCTTATTTTATTAAAAAATAAAAGATTATTTATATAAGGATTAAAAACCATGCCGCGTGCCGTTGCCAAAATCACGGACTCATTCGAGCACTGTCATTGTCATTTATACATTTTCAGATAGATGTACAAAAACTAACCATATTTAAATCAATTACTAGGTTCATTATTATTTACGTTCTATCTAATGATGTAATATATTTTTGAATGTCGTCCCCTTCAAGAATTTCAATGACGCAGTCTGTGTTATAGTCCGCCCCCCCCCCCCCCCTCCTGTCGGCACCCCTGAATAAAATAAAAAAATGAAAAAAGTCCCTTGAAGAAAAATCTTGAGAACGAAATTTCGCCTTGATGTGAAGTAGAACCGGCGGAATGGATTAGTGTGACGCACGGAGGCCCCCCCTCCTCACGTATCACTACTAACAAACCAGTTTTGGAACTTCATTTTCAGAACATCCTTTTATTATTCCTTTAGAGAATAACTCCATTATAGTTTAACTTCTCTTTTTGTCAGAGCCAAGATAAGATCTCGCATTGACGGTGGAGGTGGTGATCATGGAAGTTTTGAATACAGGTAGTTCAGCCACATAGTTCTTCTATGCACACATTCTGATTAATGAAATTAAATTTGCGGACTATATGCTTTTTAAATACACGATAAAAGAAAAGATGAGAAAGATGACAATACATCGGACGCCATAAATGGCTCACCTATTTTAACGGTTGTCCGTTATGTAATCCTTGTTTTTTATGGGCTATAAATTACAGGCTATGTGGATTCATTGAAAAACGAGAGAAAGGTTGTTTTTAGTAGGATTAGGAATAATATTTTGATCTTTACGAGGTGATTCAAAAGAATAATTGGGGATGAGTCTCCACATAAATAATAACTAATTGGAGATACTCTAAATTGAAAAGTGGCTAATAATTGAAAGAAGACCGTGGTAGTTAATAGTTTAGTAGTTTGATTTAGAAGTTGAAATAGCGGAAATCAGCTTATAATGATTGGGATACTTTAAAAAATGTTAAGATTGTCATTGCAGAGACTAAACTTTAATTTGCCCATGTTTATCGGGGCTTTATTTGTCCTTGGTTTCTTACTCACTTGGTATGTGTATAAACTGACTTAGGTTGAACACTTATTGGGGGTTGTTGTGTTTGCCCAAGAGAAATTAACGTTTATTTGAGTATATACACTAATATATACGTATTAAAGAATTGGATACAAACTAATTCAATAAGAGGACTCTTCATTGCAGGTAACTGATATGTACATGTTTGAAAGGCATGACATGTTCTTATACAAATGAAACAAGAAAACGGAATAAGAGTTTCTTCGCTGCTTCGCTATTAACTGTCGGGAGGTCTTAATCGACTCATTGAACTGAGTTTTGTCTGAAACGAACAGGAACAGTACTAAAGTATTTTGTAATTTTTCGTGATTCCGATTTGTTTATATTTTAAACCCTAAATTTTAGCCGTTGGTTTCGATCAAAAGTGAAGCTGAGGATTAAGAAACTATAAGGTCTGTGCAATTTTTGGTCCAAGCGTCTTAAATTTTTGTCCTCTAGTTAGGAAGGAGGGGTCCGGATGGTGAAACGTACCGGACGAAAAGCCTGGTCATAACCACAGCATCACAGTTCTCTTTAAATATATGTTGTTAGGAAAAGGAGTGCTCCACAGTTGAACAGACGTGATCTCACCTGCCAGACTCCTTCTAGCTAATCAGCTGGAAATGAGCTTAAATCTCTTGTCTTAAATTCTCCGTCTAAATTTGTAAAAATGAACAGCCAAAATTTTGCACCTCCTTGTTCATCGTAATATAATGTTGTTTACGAATGTGATCATGAAAATGTTTAACAGTATTAAAACTTGAAATAAAAACATTAACCTAACCAGTGATCTTAATAATTTAAATTTTTTGAGTTTACGGCCAGGAACACACAGAGGATGGATGAATTTTCTTTTTGGAATAAAACCATAGAGCCATAAAGTTTTGAGAGAGAGTTGTTTAAGTTTATAGAGCCATAAACTCTGTTTCCAGGTCGATAAGAAGGCTTATTGAGCCTATTATATCTTAAATGTTGTGCGTGTTTTCGTATTTTTTTAACATACATATGATCCAACGAATATTTTACCTAACTTTTCGTTGAAAAGGGGGTATTCCAACCGTCGGAACGGCGGTTCTTGCTGGTAGAGATGCATTTTTTTGGGTTTCAGCGGGTGTAGAACACGTTACAGTAGTCATTCATTTTCTGATTTCTTTCTACATGCATTAATAGATATATGGGCGTAATGATGAGCCCCCTACTCCTTCAATACCGCCAGTCCACCAAAACCAAATTTCAATATGGGGCATTATTATGTCGGAACTCGCCTCGCTGATTTCGATGAGGATCAGCTTATCGGCAGCGGTAGTATCAATCATGATGATGGCAAGATCGTGGTCGAAACTCTTCAATTCAAGCGTCTCTGGGACAGTAAGAAACGAAAGAGCGATTCGTGTCGTTTTTGCAATATACCACACCAACCAGTGGGACATAAATAGGAAAGCATTTTGTATAAAAATTTGCCAGTGATTAAACCATGGTTCACCTAGAGACAAAAATCACCGAAGTTGTGAGTGAAATGTACCTACAAGTGCTAGCCCTTTTCATGTGATTGAACCAGTGTGTAAAGGCACATCATAAGAAATGTCGTCCATATAGAAAATCGCTTATTACCTCCTGCTTAAAATCTCTCTTGCCCGACCAGAATTAGTACGTCCAGAGGTTCCTACATTTCATATCCTGAACCTAGTACACGCCCAAGTAAGTCGCCTTATTGAGACATTTCCCTTATAGTTTTAACGGTGTTTGGACCAACAGGCTCAGCGTTTCAAGAGCTTCGAGTTGCGAATGCAGCCCCCTTCCCTTATAACTTCGTCGTTTAGTCTGTCTGATCTTGAGCCCAATGTCAACCTCCTCTAATGGGAGACTTGACGAGAGAGCCTCAGGCCCGGTGTGTCGTTACTACCTGATTCAAGAGCCGAGCGGGCAGTAGAAAAACGGCCATTTGACTAATAAGGATATTTCACCGCATTCCTGCGGACGATCTTTTACGATTAAGGTCCTTCTGGTAGTTGGAATACATTTATCCAGGTAATAAATACCGCGTTATGGAATCATCATAGGCTTCCGTTATCAATTCATTCATAAATATTCAGTATTACAGAAAAACATGAGGACGATTGTGATCAACTCCTAATGATTGGAATACTTAGGTGAACTGCACTCCACATTATTAAATCATAAAAAGTTTTCTCAGTCCATTAATTACCAGCCTTCTCCAAATAGAGATAATGATTCCTTTTGCCTATAAATTCTTATTGCATTGAAAACTAATAAGCTGAACTGTAGCTTGAACGAAAAAAGGCCCATCTAAGGTATGTAATCCTTATCTAAAACTCAAACTTTGGTTTTACCAGTGTATGTATGTAAGTTCCCAATCGGCTGCTAAACTTTACCGTTTGCGGTCTTTAAATGATCAACGAGTTTCGGCGTAAAATGTCTTCAACAGAATCTCCGAAAAGGTGCTCTTCATAAAGGTGCTATCCTTCGCATAGGACTTGTGTGGTTCTAGAATTTTTATTATTGTAGTTAATAACAGGCAGTTTATTCGTGTCGCAAAATCGTGGAAACTGGAGATGTATCGGGCTAGAACTGTGTATTTTCGTGCGAAGCAATGATCTTCCGCTAGTCAGATATAAAACTGCGAAAAACCGAATTCAAAATTGTTGGTTGGATCCTTGGAACCGATGTTGGGGTTTTATTTCCAATATTAAACCTTAGTAATTAACCAAGAAAACACTTTTTGAACTTTTTTGAACTTTTTGAACACTCCTCAAAATTTGATGGTTTAGGTATGAAAGTGTCTCGAATGTTGAAGGAAAAAAGATTTAAAAAAAAGTCCGTTACCAGTATGCCGTCGTCCACTCATAACTTTTCTTCGAAACTAACGGACCAAAGTTTACAAAACTCATAAATGGTGTCACAGATAGTGGGTCTCAGTTCTTGGCATTTCCTTCGATCAATTCTATAAGGTAGAGTTCAAGAGCTGAAATAATTTAAATTCAACATCTCGAAGTTTCTTTTGGTAGGATTAAACAGGATAATGTTCTAACAGCAAGACAAAACCTCAGCTTGTATGTGACTGAGAACTATAGTACCTACTAACTAGAACCAACTGTAAAAATCATGCTTTATTCTGCGATGATTGGATCAGATGAAATTGAGTTCATTATACTTTGTTCTTTGACAGAAAAGTTAAGCTTATCATTCATTTTATCTCATAATTGCTGTTGGTGCTACGATTCCTTTGTAAATTTACTAAAATTCTGATGTATTCAAAACTGAATCTAGATATAATCTCTTGTGGTGCATAGGATTTATTTTCATCAATTATTTCTCTTCGATTCAATGAATGTATATCACTATCCAAAACAGAAACGATTAAAACTGTGTTATAATTAGCCAGGGTTTGCAAGTAGTGTCCACATTTTGAGTTCCCGACCATTTTTGTTAGGTCCATCTAGGAGTTCGAATAGTGGCATGTATGAAGTCCCCTTAATCATAGTGGCAATATTGCAATCAGTTTTACCAATCTGGGTTACTTGTATCATTAACTGAATTCATTTCGTCTCATGTCATTGCTGACGACGTGACACGTGGATCGCATCGGACCTCCCTGATACACACTCTAATATCCCCGTTAATTTGCAATTGCAATGGGACAAGAAACGCAATAAAACGAAACGTCAGGTGTTATTTTCCCGCATAAATTGATTTCCTTTTATGCTCGAAGACTGTTCGACGAAGGCTTTTAAGTACTTGGGTGCAGTACACAAACCGCATTCCGTACGCCAATGACGTGAATCCTACTAAGATAGCTGACGTCATATGCGCGCGTACACCGGTTCCCGAGGGAGCCTGGGGAAGTCCGTTCCGAAAATCGAAAATCCCGGCGTTCTCGGAACGAAAGACCATAAAACCGGCCTTCAACATTAATCAAGTTGTAGCTACGCAGAAGGGTGTTTTAACACCACTCAAGTGTCAAATATTTAATATAAACTTATTTGCCGATCTCTCTGTGGGGAAATCCGGGGTTCCGGCCCTGTGACTGAAAACAAGGCGAATTGACGGCAAAGTCTGGGATATAAACTAATCATCGTTATACCAATCAACATTTTTTTTCTTTCTTTCTCTTTTTTGGACCTGATTTGCATAGGATGAATTTATACAGCGTCTTCGTCACTATTTATTACCTCTCGAACCCTATCCAGCTTTCCCATTCGTCATCATCAGCGCATGGCAAATTTACGCACCCACTTTTTCGTTTGATGGTCGGAGAATCGATGAGAGATACCGTTATTTTAGGCATCAATCATTCATCATTATTGTTCGATCGGACTAATCGCCCATCCTATTTACTCCAAGTATATAAATTATTACTGCCCTCGGATCAATAAATAATAACTTTTACCACAAGATTAACCGAAATTGCTGAAACCTCGAAATCTTTTTTGGTCAATAAATTTGGTATGATAAATAAATAATTGCTAACCTCAGGATCAAAAGGATTGCGGAAACTTTGCCCTGGTTTATGAAGAAGAAACTTCTGCTGCGAGGCTTTACGGTACTTTCCAAATAATACCAATTTGACAAAAACCATGAATGTTGTGATAGATCTTTTGATATGACTATTCCGAAGCAGAAATTTACCAGAAAATTAATGTTGGTCAATTTTCGACATTGATATTTCTGGAATAAGGTAGTTAACGATTGGTAAATGTTTTCGACCAGAGAAAACAAAACTTACTGCAAATTATTACGTAAAGATTCATTAAATCATATTAGATTAGCTGGATCTCTCAGTACACATTCACCAGAGTGAACGCGGAGGATGGAAGCGAGAATATCGTGTACAGTACTTCGAATCTACATAGCTAAAAAAAACCAGCAAACTATGAGGAGTGATTGAGCGGGTTCCAATATTCGCAAAGGTCCAATATTGAAATCGGTTAATCAATTCTGCAATGGTCAAGATGAGCTCAGCAGGTGGCTAAACTAAGGTCTGAGAGAGCTGGAACGTGCTCAGTTCGGAGCTGGGTTTAATACACATAATTAGGTAGGTATCTTCATGTTGGTAGAGCCACCGGGAAGCTGGACCTTGACTAACTGCACGTGTAATGGAAATGAACGCAGCGTACATTCGTGGAAATCAAGTTGGATTTGCTTCATTCGCAGTAGGATGGAACCTGAAGCGCTCCTCTTGCCACAATACCATTTTCTGTGTTTTACTCGGCACAATTTCTCTCTCTTCTACCGATCTCAGCTGAGCAGGATGAAGCCCAAATGATTTCTCTAGCTGAACTTGCGGACAAACCGCAACAAAATTTGAGTTCTCTATCGGTTTGATCCCAGTTCACTCTTGCGTTTAATAGGAATGAATGGCATCTTCAACTAGCAACATCCTACAACTAGCAATCGTTAACATGCGCCACCTGAATACGTGGCGAGAAACCAAAAGTGTGATCAATCAACAGTGTGTAACAACAAAAGGAATTTGAACTTTATTTTTGTATTTAATTTATGGCCCGCAATAGTAATTTCTACTCGTTTATGCATTTAAAACCGGATGCCAATGCAGTAAGACCAAACTCCTTGCACCAGTTATTTATGTGAATTTAAACGAATAAATGTGCTGCTTTAATGTTGATATCGAAAAACATCAACATGAAACTTAATACAAGTTGGGAAAGTAGTGTGAGAAGCGTTTGAGGTCAAAATCAATCGGTGAAATACGAGGATATTCACATTGCCGAACGCAAAACTCCAACAGTTTCCCCTCAATTGCACGCAGAGAGAGCGGTCAACCCTATTGTCCCATCTGTGCACTCAGAGACGTGGATGAACTGTTCGGTCCCAATATTTGCAACTATACTTAGAGAATTTTTAAACCCACCTTAACTCTAAACAAAAAGCCCAATCCGAATAATCAAACGTATTTGATTTGAAACCCTTGTCTTGAGTTGTTCGATATCTTTCTGGAGAAATGCATTCACTAAGCGTATGTCGTGTGTTTCTAGATAGAATAGAATTTTAAAATATTTTTGCAGACAATTTGGCTCAGATTAGATTATTATTCAATAAAATTAATCAAAGTGTCCTTGATGGTAGATGGTTCATTCTCCCAATGCATTTATACATTTAAAAAAACCATAGATACCTAATCAATAATTAGATTAAAGAACAATTGACGTGTCTAGGAATAGCATCTCAAATGCCGTTGAATTGCGATCGTTTTCGCAACGTAACTATCCACGCAAAATAAATGTGCTGTTACGTACTCTTTACAATAATCACACTCAATAATTGAAACTATAAGAGGTACAAATATTTTACACAAAGCAAATAAGGTCATTTAAAGTTAAATTGGTGATAAACCGTTATAACTTCAAAAATGTCTACTGATTTTATTGATTATTGTAATATTATTATATTTTTAAAATTAGTTTGACAATTATTTCGGTTTCATTGTGCTACAAACCTCAGAAAGTTAAACTTTTCTGTCTGGAAAGGTGATACAATATACGATCCATTTATGTGCTACTCAGACAGCTTATACTGCCGATTTTCCTGCTTCTATTAAGAATTTTTATACGATTATGAATTTTGGTCGTTTTGAAACAGATTCAGAACTTTCAAATTCAGTACAGGGGACCATAAATTCAGTTCAATTCCTAAAACTTCAAACAAAATATGATCGAAATTTTCAGTAGATATGGACGACTTGACTAATTTCTAAGATTTTTCCCTGTTGGGAACACTACAGGATTATTAACACCTAGGTTTTTTGGCAGAAATTTGAAATTTTATTATAGCAGTTCAGCTAAAACAACAGTTAACACCACAGTTATTAGCATAACACAGTTATTGATATAATGATTCTGCTAATATTTTCAAACGTTGATAACTATTTTCAACATTTGAAACTACTAAAAAAAAAACCTAAAAGTCTATATTTATTCAAATGTCGTTGAGGCATTTGTGCATCAACATTTTTCGCGTCAGTGAGCTTTGGCGTGCCCGGTAAAATTGGATAATCTAGAATTGTCCGGATGTTTGTGATTTCGAATGGCGAGCTCAGTTTCGCACGTACTTTAGCCTGGGAAACCGACAACCTCCTTCAATAGCTACGACTAAACTATAAAGGTCATAACTGTCATTAGTCTCTGCACTCATTACCCCATTACGAACCATCAAAAACCCTAGCGTGCTATTGATGAGAACAAATCCAATTTTATATAGAAAATCGTTGCAAGCAATGCCACTCGAAACTAAACTTAAACTTAACTGACTGACCGGAGCCTCGAGTGCCTTTGTGCCGGTGAACAAGGTCAGTGGACGTCGGCTTCGCCTCGAAGAATAAAAATCGCGTCATTTTTGTCATCCTAACGATCGTCTAATCGGATTGACGTCGCTTCATGTGTGTGAATCGCCGTTTTGTTCACTATAATAGCGATCGTGGCACCCGATGCGCTAGGTGAAGTTCTTTGTTAAGAAATGTCCACAGTTTTTACCAATTTAGGGAAACGCACACACATACACACACTGTAATAAATTATGTATTAATATTGTGACGGGGAACAAACCACTCCAACCTAAAATAAAGAAATAACCAAATTCTGAGATTAAAAAAACAACTGTTCGACAATCTGCATGTTTTTTGCCCAAAATCTCGTCCGAGGGCGCAAATATGCGGAAAGCTCACCTACTTTGTATTTTTTTCAAAAGAGAATCCCCATGAGGAACCAGGGGAGCACACACAGGGGGGGGGGGAATGACGCAGACTGAATCATTGAAATTCTTGGGGGTTCCAAAAATGTTTTGGGGGTGTAAAGTTGATTGTAACAGTGTTCAACGTGACGACATTCAAAAATATATTACATCCAACATTACACTACTGGGTCCAACTTACGGGGGAGGGGGTGAGTCACAAAGCTTGAAGGGGGGCGGGTTGCACCCCTATTAGGAACAATAACTGCATTCACAGCTTTAGACCATTCTGATTCCGAAATGTATGTCTGTGAGTGAGTGTGTATGCGCAAAGAATTCTTAACCGATTTCCATTATTCATTTTTTAATCGACCACACTTTTCCAGTTGTGCAACAAACTTTAGGATTTTTGAATTTCACCAATTCTTCTTTTTCCGATTCAAATTTTTCGACAGTACTCAACCTATAATTCTAAACCGATATTTTTGTTCGACCATAATTTTAGCCTAATTGAGCAAAGAACCTCGAAAAGTTTTGAGGTCATAACAATCGCCTTTCAATCGCAGCTCAAGCGAGGATTTCCCACCGCTTCATTTCAGCCGTTTGGTTTATTATTCAATAATAAACCATTGTAATCGCTCTTGAAAAAAAAAACAAAAAATTCTAACCCTCCCTGAAAATGTCATGGTTTACGTTTCAAAGGGTGTACAATCCGAATCTGCAATAAAACTGATAACTGCAATAAGGCTGATGTGAAGGCCTACAGATGGCTAAATTCCCAGACAGTAAGACAGCTCAACACTTGTCAAGTTCATGTGACTCATAAAGAGGAGTATTCAATTTAAAAATGGGGTCACGGCCTATTAATCGCTTCACAAGAACGATTTCCCTACTTTATGATTAGCGTAAATTCATAGGAAACCAATTGGAAATTGCAGCGGTGTTTGTTACTTAGTGATTCCCAGACGGGGGTGACTGTTCGGATTCGGAAGGGGAAGGAGCGGGCGGTGATCTTGACAAAAGTCGCGAGGTCGACGGACTGACGAACCTGTTAACTTAAAAATTAACCGAGCGTTGCGCAACGGAGCGGGCGCGTTTGGAGCTCAAGGCTGCGACTCCAAAATACCCCACGGTGGTGACCTAGTGACTCGGGGACGTCAGTCAGGAGAGAGTAGGAGAAATGCATACGATGTTCCTTGCATTCTCTCCCCGCAGTAATATGATGTTACTATGTCTTAATTGACCAGGATATTAGTTTAACAGGTCATACTTCACACAGCAAACCTAGTGAACATATCCAGGTATTACTCAATACTTCTAGGTATACGTTCACGCGCTATCTCCCGCACTAACAGTTATAATACCATTAACCGATGTTTCCCATTCCCCATCTTAGTACTGCGTATTTCATTGACTGTGAAATACAACTAGTCCAAATTTTTAATCGAAAAAAAAAAGCAAGCAAATCGGCTAGGAGCTGTAGTAGATATGGGGAGCGCTTGGATTGGTAATTACCCTCCACCATGAAACAGAAAATAAAAAATGTGAAGATATAATGAGTCCAATTCCTCTTAGCCGTCGTGAAATAGGAAACATTCAAAGTTTCTTGCACAACTAGAGTAAAATTAGGATCGAATCAAAGAAAGATCATGGATATCGGTTGAGAATTGCAGCGTCGACAATTTTTAACACACACTACACAAAAACGTACTATAACTTTATCAATTAACACGTCATAAGAGATTTTATCAATTGTAAAGATCTCAGCAGAAATAAACGAGCTATACCAAACCTAGAGGTTACATTGTACTCAAAATGGAATCGTAAATGCTCGACCGGGACTGGAAGCGTGGCAGTCCCGGGCTCACGGATTCTGCCTTGCCATGGATACCTCGTGGTCCAGCTAATAATTACTGACTAATAAATCTAAAGCAGTCCACTTGACATCTCCCTTCTTCACAAATTTCAAGAGTGGTGTTTGGAATGCTTGAGATACCATCAGTTTCGTCTGTATACATGTCCTTCAGCGTCTTCAACTAAGTAGGATCTGGGTTCTGCGCACTTCTCAATAATTTTTGCTGGTGGCCAATTTCACTGAGCGATTCTCAAAAGGACGTTGTCTCCTATTTCGAATGCAATTGGTTTAATCTTCGTTCGATCACTGTAACGTTTCTCCTTTCCCTTTTGCGTTTTTAACGATGTAGTCCTATAGTCGATAATTTATGGTAAGAGCAGTGATTTTGAAGTTGGAATTAATGTTTTGATCCTACGGCTCATCAGCCATTGTACAGCCGAACCAATGTCGTGTCTTGGAGTATTCCGCTGATGAAGTAACGCTAAATTTGAATCCGATCCTTCTTCGAAGCATTTTTGGAGGTGTAGCTTTGCTTCTTGAACGTAAAGTTCAGGAAATCCATCAGCCCGTCGAAAATGTGAACTCGAAATCCTGTCTTGAAACATACGTGAATTAGCAAATTCACTGAATTCTCTCGATGTCAATGGGGAACCTCCATCGATGCCCAAAATATCCGGGATACCGTGAAATGCAAATAATTTTTTTAGTTCATTGATGGTTGTGGTTGAGTTGGATGTTTGAGTTGTCGGGTTGGAGAGACAGACAAACAGCACAGGGGAGGGGTCGACTACCCTTCGCTCCTGAGCAAGGTGAATCTTGCTGTTCCTCGAGCACATTTCCGTACACCAATTACCTCCACCGCTCCTTTTCCATCCACAAATTATTTGTACAACCACCCGCTGTGCGGATTGCCCAGAGAAGATAACCTCCTAATTAACCAATCCTCATCATTTATCTTCGATTTGCTTTATTTTATTCGCTCTTGCATTCTTTGCAATTTGTAAAAGTTTCATCTTGTCACAATATTTTCTGCCCGAGTCAGTTAACAGTTTCAATTACTTTTTTTTTCTATTATCCCCTGTGTTACAGTGCACTTTATTATTTTGTACTTTCTATTCATATGAAAACTTTGTTCTTTTTGGTGTATTGGGCTTGCCCGTATTATTAAATAAATAAACGCCTTTTTTTTCATGGATTTGAGCTTGATGGTCTGAAATTGATTTGTATCAGGAAATTTTTCTCTCATGTATGGATTGTGTCACATCTCCTCGGTTTAACTCTAATGTGATTATCTTTACTGATGAAGCCTTACTTTAGAGGGACGTCCTAAAAATTGATGATGGGGCAGCTAGGTGAGCTGATAGTCAACTGAATTAATGTAGTGTGAATATAGTGTTATAGGAACTTTATAAAAATTAGAAGTAAGAACCAAATCCGGGCTGGGCCACTGCATTACACTGTCCAGCTCGGTCATCCAGCTTCTTAACCTCTGAGTGTTGAGAAAGTAAATAGAAATCTCAGATCTTCAAGGCTGTTCCAATTCGGTGCCCTTTCCACGTTTTGGCGTCCTTTACGGAACGAATCTAATGAATCACGTTGATGAATTACTGAAACCTCATACTGAAAACTCTCATTGGTGGTCGGCAATCCTTCAAAAGAGCTCCATTTCAGCTTCACTTAGCTTCTCGGAGATCCACGCCGCATATAACGAGAGTGCAGGTATATCAAGTACAAGGTCACCAAATGGCCTGATTTCACGAGCCTCTCTCCCTCTCTCTTGCAGTCAAATACTCGCATGAGAAGTTTTTATAGTGAGTATCTTTTAGGTTAATATCTTAGGGTCTTTATTTATCATGAAACCGGTAGGAGTTTTGAAGGGATCCTAATGGCACCAGTCTCGAAGGCATCTGTTTAAGCATAAGCGTTCGCTCTCTATTCGGATAGGAACTACCGTTCGCCCATTAAAGCCCCTGGAGGGACTACAGCTTAGCTCATCTGAATCGTAGAAATTACGTGTTCAGAACCTGAGGAACTGCGGCCAGTTCGTCAGAGTGAAAACCAAAAACAACAAGAACCATCAATTGAACTTACCATCTTCAAAGCAGAGGACCGGAAAGTTGTTCTATGGCTGGCAGGTCGTATGTACTACCTATGAACGCAGGCAAAATACACTGAGTATATTCACTACATTCATATCCCACACCAATATGATATTAAATTCCCCTCAATAATACCAATTAAAGATAGCTATTGCCAATTATATAAACATGGCCAATATCGAGTAGTTTTGTAGCACTAATTTTCATCAACCAGAGGCAATATAAAGGAGGTCACCTTGGGATCAACAATTCTAATTTATTTGATACTTTTCTTGCACTCGAATTACAGGAGAAAGTTCTGTGATTACTCTGAAGGAATTTGATTCCTGTAATGTGTTCCCTCCGGGCTACAGTAACAAGCTTTTTCCACGTTTGAAGTTTGGAATGCTAAATAATTGCATAATCACCATTTGAGGTAATAGGTCGAAGATAAATTCACAAAAACACCACACTTACGTTGTTTGTTACGGGTGAAGATGACGACTATTAGCACGAATAACAACGAATGGATTTGAATAATGGAATAATGACGTCGTTGTTCAATTTTGAGAATAATGTGTCTTAGATGAAAGAACGCCTTATACTCTAAGTATGGTAATTTATTGATAAATGAATCAATCTTGATGAGCTAAACCTCGTCGGGGAGGCCTGCATATTTAGGCTACAAAACAGTTAGGCGCGCTTTTTTTGCTGCTGTAAGAAGTCAGCAATTACGGGAAGTGTGTACTCGTGGCTGAGCCATGTGAGGAAGTTATTTATTCAAAACTTGGTTACCATCAACGTCTAGAGTTCAATCCTTGAGTTGATTGGTTGAAACTCAATATAGAACTAATGACCCGATATATCGAAACGTTCGATGTCCATTACGTTACGTAGTTGACCAATGATTTGTGAGGAGAACTATGAGCAACTTAGAGAAGATTCATTTGTATTCAATCGACGAATTGTTGAGCGAGTATGTTTTCTGTACGATTACAAGTACAATTTTGGTATGCCAACAATCTTACAGCGCTAGCTTACTCTGTACAAAGCTAATGGGCTACGTGAAACCTTTTTAATCCGCTATAATTCAACCGTTTTGATTTGATTTCCATTAAGTTTTTAGTGGGACTTTGATTCCTCAACAGATCCGGTATAATGTTATAATCGTTATTACCAGGAGCGTTACAATCGTTATAATGTTAGCGTGTTGCTTTGCATCTAATGAACAAATGAGGGTGAGATTACATTGGACGCACTTCAAAAGATGTTCCATCTCTTCCGACTGAGGTAGTCTAACAGTAACCAAAAAGTTCTATTGGTATTGCTCCCTAACTACTGTAGAAGATAAAAATTGAATTAAATTCCTTATTAAGTGAACTTAAAAATATTGTTTCCAGTTAATATGAATATGGGTAGGACATGCTCAAATTAGAAGGATAATGATAGTTAATAGGTGAATCATTCCAAAAGGAAAAAAAATAGATGGCCTATCACTTATTGCCCAAGGATTTCAAGAACACTGGAGTTGAGCGAACCCTGTGAAAACGGATGTGCCACGCATGATGGATGATAACGATTTTGGTTTATTATTCAATAATAAACCATTGTAATCGCTCTTGAAAAAAACTTTAACCTCCTTCAAAATTTCATGGTTTACGTTTCAAAGGGTGTAGAATCCGAATGTGCTATAAAAAATTTTCCGTCCGTCCGCCGTATGCCGTACGCACGATTTCTCCTAAACGGCTGAAGCAAAAAAGCTGAAATTTTCAGGGAAAATCCATGTTGGTCCGACAACGCACCAATTCTTGAGCCTTAAGGGTTGCCAAAGTTTTGTAAAATCCCTAAAAACCTCAAAAAAAGTCAAGGCGGCTTAAATTTGGACTCTTTTTGAAGAACTTTCCACGAGGAATCGAATGAGCCCCTCCCTAGGTCCGTAGGTCAAACCATTCCCGATGTATGGCCTGATTTATGGTGCCAACATTTGCGTCATTTTGGTTTATCATTGTTTTTGTTTTTATGGCAGTAACCTAGTGATGTAGTAATGTGGATACTGGAGTAAACTCCTAAGAGGCTTTGTAGCCGATACACGGGTTGAAGCATTCTGATATGCATGAAACGCTGCGAATTCTTTCACTGGGTTTTATTATTCAATTGGCTTGCATCCATGATTTAAATTTCTACTAAGCTTTGGAGTGTGGGTGTTTCACAGGTGATAGAGCGATTATTGAATTTCAGGAGATATGCATAGAGCACTTAATAAATCGGTTCTCAACCAGAATACCTATTTGGATTGATCAGTTGCTCATATTCGTGTGCCTCCTGAAATTCAATACTCGCTCTATCACCTGTGAAACACGCCCACTCCAAAGCTTAGTATAAATTCAAATCATGAACCCAAGCCAATTGAATAATAAACCCCAGTGAAAGAATTTGCAGCGTTTTTGAAGTGTTTATCTAATGATTGTTTTAGTAGTAAAAATAAGAGTCTTCAATGCTAAAGACGCGGACGCGTAAATTTTAACAGGCATTTATTAGGAGGAGCGTAAGATCAATCACAGTGGCTGGTTGCTGTAAATAAACTAATGATGATGGCTTCTGACGTCAATACGGTATCCGCCCAAAAAAATAGGCAAAAGTTCGTGGTCTGTTCATTAAGTCTCGTACGAGCTCCTTTTAAAAATCTCTGGAATTATCTTAGTGATCTGATTACAGCCCAACCTTCCCATTATCATTCCTTCATGATAATTGGTGGGTTTATTCGTGCCCTAACAGTTTGCTGTAACTCATTAAGTATCATCCCAAAACCGGGATCGCTCGCGGGATTATCGAGCATTTTTTCCTGCTTTGTTTCTAAATTGCTGAAACGGTTGCCTTCTCCAGGTTTCCCAAGAGGACAACCGACAATTTGAATTGACTTACTCATTTACCAGACAAAGAGTAGGTGCCTTCGTGAATTCACCAGAACCGTCGATCTAATGGGTGATGAATTATCCTTAACGATCTGGTTCCTCGACTGATTTAAAACAGTATTTTCCTCATAACTTTCGGCAAACCTGTTTAAATGAAGTCACGTGTCAACCCCTTTGAATCACGTGCCACATCATCGACTAAGTGCAGTTGAAAATTTGTACGGTTTATTGTTCAATATTTCCTAGCTTACAAAATGCAATTTTGGTTTATTATTCAATAATAAACCATTGTAATCGCTCTTGAAAAAAAAAATTCTAACCCCCCCTGAAAATTCCATGATTTACGTTTCACAGGGTTTAGAATCCGAATCTGCAATAAAAAATTTTCCGTCCGTCCGCCGTACGCGGTACGCACGATTTCTCCCAAACGGCTGATGCAAAAAAACCTGAAATTTTCAGTAAAAATTAATATTGGTCCGACAACGCCCCAATTCTTTAGCCAGCACTCTCACTTAATTTAAAGTGCCCTTTAAGGGTTGTCAGAGTTTTGTGAAATCCCTAAAAACCTCAAAAAAAGTCAAGGTGGCCTAAATTTGGACTCTTTTTGAAGAACTTTCCACGACGAATCGCCAACATTTTGGTTTATTATTGTTTTTGTTTTGATTGCAGTAACCTAGTGATGTAGAGAACGTGGATACTGGAGTGAACTAATAAAAGGCTTTGTAGCCGATACACGGGTTGAAGCATCCTGATAACCATAAAAAAACGCTGCAAATTCTTTCCATGGGGTTTATTATTCAATTGGCATGCGTTCATGATTTGAATTTCTACTAAGCTTTGAAGTGTGCGTGTTTCACAGGTGATAGAGCGATTATTGAATTTCAGGAGGCACACAAATATGATCAACTGATCAATCCAAATAGGTATTTTGGTTGAGAACAGATTTACGTGCTCTATGCATATCTCCTGAAATTCAACTAATCGCTCTATCACCTGTGAAACACGCACACTCCAAAGCTTAGTAGAAATTCAAATCATGAATGCAAGCCAATTGAATAATAAACCCCAGCGAAAGAATTTGCAGCGTTTTTTATTCAATCCCTATTGGTAAATACGAGGCACTCGTAAATGAACAAAGTTCAAATTTTGAAAATTTCTTGCAAATCGCCCTTTTTTTCCTCGTTTTTTTTTCAATACTTTCTGTTATGGAAAATCTCAGTTTTCCAATGGTATAAGATGAAAAAATTTCACAATGAAATTTGATAGAGAGAGTAGGTGTATCCCGAAAATGTTGGTTTCAAGATGAAAATCAATATTTTCCGCAAATACCTGCTTGCTTCATGAAAATGAGTTCGATAACGCCATTTAAGCTTTTTTGTATGCTGGATCGAATGGTTACACTTCCGTACCCTTCTATGATTAAGAAGAAACTCGTTTTTGTAATCTCTTTTATTAAATGGTTTCAGATTATAAATAAATGGCAGTTAGAGACGGTTTTACGGTCAATTATTATCTATTAGTATTAGGAATGCTCGCCAAACACACTTAAAAGAAACCACCTTTGTATCCAGCAAGCATTTTAGGAATTCATAGTAAAACCATCTCTAACCGCCAAATTATTTTTAAACTGAAATCATTCAATAAATGAGATTTCAAAAAACGAGTTTCTTCTTAATTATGGAGGTATGGAAGTGAAACCATTCGTATCACCGCCAAAAAATGCTTAAATTGCGATATTGAACTCATTTTCGTGAAGTATTCGACGTATTGATAGTTGGACACAAAACTGAAATTATTCAAAAGGATGTAAAATGAAACTAAAATAACTGATCATGGTAGTTTTGTCACATCTCAGTGGTGAGATCATAATGTTCGTTAAAGAACATAGGTACTCGAAAGAACTGTGAGAATGGGTGAACTTGCCATGGACCAAATAATGAAAACGATTGGGTTCATTTCCAACCACTACGATCAAACAGGATTTTGTTTTAAGATATTTCCATTTTGTAATCCCTGTCAGCTTTCAAAGACGTTTCCAAATCTCGTTGGAAGGTTAGAAAAAGTCGGTCTTGGGACTTTACACAGAACGTTTTCGGTTGTTCAACAGTACACACATTTCGTCAGAATGGTAAGGCAGCCCATGAGTTGGCAATCTGGCAGAGTTTGTGACTGCATCTTTTCACCTCAAAGTGCATTGACACCTCGTACATTTCTTAGATTAACTGTTGTTCCTGAGATGAATACGAACTGGCGTTTCCTATAGGATCCATAATTTATACAGGCTTGTTATCAGTTTGATTCAAGACGCACAGATTTGAGAAATGGCAGAAAACGGTTCTCAAGCTAATTGCAGTACTTTACTTCAAGTGATGTGAAAGTGCAGATAACTTATCCATCTTAGAGAAAATCAACTTATCTCGAATTTTAGAGAGTTGGATAAGATGGGATATCTTAATAAGATAGTCCTTATAGCTAAATATCGATGCTACTCGGGCAATATGTTAATATAGGCCGACTCGAGGTCCTTGAAGAGGAATGAACTGAGCATCCATGCAGTCGAGGGTGTGACCATGACCACTTACGACATAAACGGGTGAGTGCCCGCTGTCCGCTCCTTTTCCATCCTATAATTATACGTCCGGGCTTCAAATTGCTTATAAGGACAACGTCCGTTATCAGTATCTACATTCGGGTCATCAGAGATACCATTTCCTTAGAAGGGATAACCTTGTCTATAGCTCTTCAAATCAAATTCAAAATGTTATCTATCAAATTCAACAGTTTGATTCCGAGTCCACCTATAGGTGGAGGAAGCTTTGTTTTCGCTTTCGAGAGATGAAAAATTATCTTTCTCGCAAATCGAAATAACCAATCGCATTTTACATTATAGATCATTTTGAACAACTTTTGTTTGAACAACTTCTGTCTGGCTTTGTATGTGGGTGTGCCCTCTGATCCTAATTATTTTCATTTTACCTTACAGGAACTCTAGAAAATCTTTAAACTTGAAAAAAAGTTATAGTATCTCTGCGCTCCATATTTTGCAGACTTTTCTTGTGGTTTGATGAATGAGCTTTTCCAAACCTCATAGGTACTGAATTTCTAAGGCAAAAGACGATTATAATATCTCGATTTTATTAACTTTCCTCAACTATTACTACCTCCTCCTTACCGGAGAGGAGGAGATGTTGAATTCGATTGGGAATAGCTCTTTATCAACTCATTTCTGGTGTCAGAACTGCAATACATTGTTGGATTTTAATTCTCATCAAAACCGCACATCTGGAAGTTGTACGAGTTACATTCTCCACGTATCAACGTAGTATGTGCAAGTTATGACTGGTGATAGTGGTCGCTGATTGCCCATCCGTGCGCTCCGCATACGAGATGAGTGACCCAGACAAGATATTCGCAGGCTCTGGCGTCCAGACTCTGAAATGTAGGACAACTCCGCTCAGCTATTGACGACGATCGAGACATTGCCATTTTCCAATTCAATCGACGGTAATCAGCATCGCGATTACTTGAAAATTACAACAGCCTCAACGTTTTTGCAAGCTGCCTTTAATGATGATGGAGAAGAAATAGGAAAATTAGCTGTGTTACGATAGAAAATAAAGCCTGCAAATTACAGCGTCAAGGTGATTTATACATGAAAAACCAAAGGGTAATGATACACAACTGTAAATCACTAAGTCCTAGCAGATGACGCACTATTCAACTCATTGATATTCTTGGTTTTATCAGCTCGTGTTACAATAGCTCAACATTTTTTATATGATTTTAAAAGCTGTTCATTACAATACATTTTGGTAGACTCAGGAATCCTATAGTTTTTTTTCTCCTGTAATATTTTTTCTTATTCTTGCCAAGTTTTGTTTTCTGAATCGAAATAAAACTTCTTCACTGTCACTAAAAATCCAGGCATCACACGAGAAAGGGTGTGTTTGAAACTCCTGAATCATATTTAAAACTATTTACTATGAGTAATACCTGGCAATTTATCGTTAGGTAATATCAAATATCTGTTGAGTTCCCAGGAAAAGTTAATATGCCATCCACATGGACGTATTGTAATTTGGTGGGCCTAATATTCAGATGGTGAATGTTTTTATATTAGGTATGTCGATAAATGAGTCTGTATAACGTTTCGCTCTTCTTGTTGCAGGTTGCATTGGTCTCCTTGCGTGGGGATGTTTGCTGAGCATGATCGGCGTAGCTTCCCTGATATGGACGCCGTTCGACCTATTGTTACACGAGGTAAATCAATATTATTTATTGATTGCATGATAATTGCCAAGTATTCAAGTACATATCACTGAACCTCTTATTGATTCTAGAGCACATATTTTATTGGTGACTACCTAAACCCAAGTAGGGTATAAGTTGTCAATTCAGCGCAAAATGTGAAGGATGAAAATAGAAAAAAATTGTACTTAGCAAGGATAAATTAACACCGTTCAGAGGGAACTTGATTTTCTTGAACATAGCAATAAGTAAATGTTGTTTGTAGCGGATCGTGAGTGTTTTTTTAAATTATTTCCAATAGAGATACATTGTAATCAATAAAGAAATAAAATAGAATGGCTTAATTTTCAAGATACATACATTCCAAAAATCGTAGGAAAGCGCCGTGCAGAGCCTTTGTTTAATACTACTCAACTATAGTTCAAGAAATGTATGAATTTTTGTTGGGGCTGAGTTCTTTGCAGTAACAATTCTAAGGGGTAGAATTGAAGCTCTGAATTATTACAAAATCAAGATCTCAAAAACTTTCGAAATAGCAACAGTTTTTTTTTCGAGGTTAATTGTGGGTTTTCACTCTCGGGATATGAAAGATTTTCTTTACGTCCAAATATCAAAATTGTCCACTCGTCACTTTGCGACGTATACCATTCTGAACCACTTTCGTTTCATGTCTATCCTTCTTCCTGGATGTCTGTCTGTCTGACTGTGCCTGCTAATCCTTTTTACACGCTCAAATCCCACAGTTTTTCATCCCATATTGTTGAGAATTATTATTGTATAGCTTTGAACAAAAACAATCTTCACCCGGTTTTTGGGCTCCGAACTCGATGAAAGTTTGGAGGAATTCAGATAAGAACTGTCCAATAATCGCACACGAATTTCAATACAATCATGTCATTAATTAGTGCTGCTCATGGGTGAACGTGAAATCCTTGCAAAAAGTCTAATTTCTACAGTTTTCTTCCGGTTTTGATTACATTTTCAGGGAATGTGCTTATGTATGAGTTTACTTGCTCACTAATCGCTATATCATGGGGTATTTTTGAACATAGTATGAGCCAGTTACTTTAGCCATTACTTTCTATTTTACAAATTGTCCGATCTTGAACAAATTTGGATTGAAGTTAGGGAAGGAAGTTTACGATCTCATAGGCGCTTTACAGTTAACGCCTAAGACCTACAATACACTCACTTGAAGGCATTGATGTCTGTATGAACATGTCCCGTGATTTTTTTTTACGTTAAGTGCTTCATTTCCACATTTTTTAAGAACAAAAACATTTAGGGCTTCCTAACATATTTTGACGATGTATACATTCATATTACCAACGCGAGAAAGCTATGTACCGCATCCATTCGGCAAACGTTTCTCTGTGGTTGTTAGGAATCATTACATGAATTCACCCGGATGGCTGTACATTCATCCGTTTGCTTCCCCTTGAGATGAAAAAAATTCAACATATACGTGAATGAGAACGGACTGGTTCGAGCAAACCATTTTTGCACCTCTAATAGGGCGATACATTATTTTAACGATATCTCGTAATAAGAGCTTTCTAGAAACTAGTCGCTCATGGACGACGTCTATTGAACAGTTGTTGCTTCCTCTTCCAGAAAACGGTACCTTTCAAACCAGTTTTTTTCTTTTCTTCTTCATAAATTAAATTTTTCCGCATTTTATTTGTTTCGTAGGTTATGTAAACGTGTTTTACTGCGGACCAAAACGAGATTAGTAATCCAACCAAATTTATATTTTTATGAAGGAGGGAGATAAATAATGAGAAATTTCATTATATACTTAACATTATCTACGGTCTGTATATTTTTGATACCTCGATTTTCAAGAGAATACCTCTTCAATCATTTCAATCCTTTTTATTAGTCTACGGGAGGAATGCAGAACGAACTATATGAAACATGTGATTTTGGTTTGTTATTCAATAATAAACCATTGTAATCGCTCTTGAAAAAAAATTTTAACCAACCCTCAAAATTTCATGGTTTACGTTTCAAAGGGTGTAGAATCCAAATCTGCAATAAAAATTTTTCCGTCCGTCCGCCGTACGCCGTACTTCTCCCAAACGGCTGGAGCAAAAAATCTGAAATTTTCAGGAAAAATCAATATTGGTCCGACAACGGCCCAATTCTTTAGCCAGCACTCTCACTTAATTTAAAGTGCCCTTTAAGGGTTGTCAAAGTTTTGTAAAATCCCTAAAAGCCTCTAAAAAAGTCAAGGCGGCCTAAATTTGGACTTTTTTTGAAGATCTTTTCATGAAGAATCGAATGAGCCCCTCCCCAGGTCCGTAGCTCGAACCATTCCCGATGTATGGCCCGATTTATGGTGCCAACATTTGCATCCACATTCACTACATCGCTAGGTTACTGCGATCAAAACAAACACAAGAGTTTTTTTTTTTGTTTTGATCGCAGTAACCTAGTGATGTAGTGGATGTGGATACTGGAGTGAACTTCTAAAAGGGTTTATAGCCGATACACGGGTTGAAGCATTCTGATATGCATGAAACGCTGCAAATTCCTTCACTGGCGTTTATTATTCAATTTCATTCATTGGCTTGCGTTCATGATTTGAAATTCTACTAAGCTTTGGAGTGTGCGCGTTTCACAGGTGATAGAGCGATTATTGAATTTCAGGAGATATGCATAGAGCACGTAAATCTATTCTTCAGTTTCTGATTCGAGTTGATCATGTTTGTGTTCCTCCTGAAATTCGACTACTAAGGATTCGAAAATCGAACAACCAAAAACCGCTCCGTCCGCCGGCATGAGCTTTTCCCCGAAACTAATGGACCGAAATTCATTAAACTTGGATAGAACTATTTTATTGAGGATCTAGTTGCTTTGAGTTCTAGTCATCTGTCTTTTATGATACCTACCTATAAGGTGAAATAAAAGGGCAGAACTATTCAAAAATCTATGTACCGAAAAGCAAGCGTGTTATATTCATTTATGATGTACCCTCCAATGAATACAAAGCTACCACCGAACCTTTACGGACTTGAACGGGAGAAAACAAGAATTTTAATTTGAAGGTGTAAAAACATAACCAACGCCTAGTGGATTATTACGATCAGATTAGCTGCTATAATTGCAATGCAATTTTCTTTTCAAATCGATTTTTTCTAAACTTTTGCTGACAAAAAAATATATAAATTTATTTTTTTCGGACAAGTGAAACGTAAGTAGATATTCTAACGACCCTGTCGATATAAGTCTATCGCACCATTATCGGTATTTTTTAGTTATCAGCTACGTATTGTGGGAATAGTATAGTGTTTACGGAGTTTTATTTACGACGAAGTCATCCTACCGTCTTTGGGACACCTAAAAGTTAATACCAGGCATGGAAGCGCCGAGTTTACATTATGCACCACTGACGACGTCTTATTAACCCATATGAGTGATTTGCGTAGAAGTGTTATCTGTACCCAATTATGATTATGATTTCTTTGACATATCGCGTTTTACATGGTCGCTCTTCAATTACGGAAGATTTTCTTCTATAATGACGTGTAGCAGTCGCTAGAGCGTAGTTTAAATTCTTGGAAGCAACAAGTTCTGAACTTGACCAACTGCAACCCAACGTCGGTAGCACATTCCTTTACAATTACCTGTCAGAATGTTTGGCGAATCGAAAAAACGCTGAGTCGCCTATTAAATACATAGCAGAAGTAACCAGACGCATGTAATTTACTTCTTGCGATGAAACAACCCCTAAGCGTAGGTAAATTAATCACCAATTAAACGAAAATTGATATTTGATGACCATTACGTTCGTGTAATTGAAATTTACTCCTCCACGTTGCACTCTAGTAGTAAAACACGAGGTTGTGCAGGGATTAGTAATACAGGTGGGTTACGTAATACTCATTGGTGATGAATGTAAACTCAAGGATTGAACCAAGTTTCCAAGAACCGGGGTCTAATTTGCGTATAGGAGGTAACTAATGTGATTTTCTTTCTCCGATGAAGTGAAGAAATAATTACTCCATCTACGTCAATTGGGTAAGTGTCTTTATAGTTAGCTTATGACGTAGGTGTAGGTGACTATTTTGATATAGCTGGTATAAAGAGATTTTTTTTTAATGAATCATAAAATCAAATCAAATCACGTATTTTTGAAAGTTGTTGCCCGAAATTCGGATTATTAGTCAATACATGGATACCAGAACAAAATTTGAGGAAGAAAAACAATAAACAAATCAAACAAAAACTACTATTAGAGTCACATAAATATTAAATAGAATAGAACTATTTGGCTAATTGTGGATTTAAACAATCAGGCAAGTCATGAAGTTTGGCTTCAACTAGAAAAAATTTCAATCTTCTAAAAAAAAAACCTTGTCCGGTAATTATTTTATTGAAATAGACAGTACATTAGAGAATCGAATTCCGTTTTGCAGGGGATTTCGCGTACACACAGAAATACTACAAAAGGGGTGCACAATTGGTTAGCCGAACTCGTACTATGGCAATATGGTTTATCATTTCTGTACTAGATGCTGTCCATGACAACGCCTCTATAAATTGTAATCGTACACTAGAACCATAGCTAGGTGGACTGAGAAAGTTTTCACTTAACCATAATAAATCTCATTCTCAATATAATTTTGAAACCTGTTTTTGTTACAAAATGATGTGCTTATCAGGCAATTAGATGCGTAGAACCCTTCAGACTCTAAAAACATTTTTACGAAACAACAGGAACGAAGTTGATGAAACTGTTATAAAAAACCACAAAAGGATTCAATATGGCCCTGAATCACCGGCATCAATTATGACAAACTCTAAAGGGTTAAAATATTTAGAAAATTAGGATTTCGAAAATATTTTTATATTCGGTATTTATAATATCTATCTCTTCATAGAATCGAATGAGCCCCTAAGGGCAAGAACTTTGAAAAAAGAATGTCACGAATGTGAACCAGTAATCCTATAATTATTGTGAGAATCGAATTAGCTGATATAATTGCAATGGAATTATGATTTCAAAAGATTCTTTCAAATTGAGTTTTTCCAAGCCTTTGCTACGTTTTTGTTGATATGCAGTACATTGTACCATTGTAAGTTTTGAGACATCAGTTTGTATTACGTATTGAGGATCTAGTTGTGTGTTGGTATTTACGACGAAGTCATCCTGTCGTCTTTGGGACATCTAAAAGTCAATCACAAGGTATGGGGAGACACTGATCAGTTGAAAGTCGCTGCTAACAAGTTTCTTTTCTGATCGATTTATGGAAGTTAAATACGTATGGGACTCTTTTTATGATATCCACCAGTATAATACAATTATGAGTTATGTGTAAACGAAATTACAGTTTGGACTAGTAGGACCAAATTTGGGGAGTTTTTTGAAAACATTTGATTTACGGACGAATCTGATGAACTCGACAGGGAGTGAATTTAGGGAAGTTTTGTATTTTGTCAACCTTTATGTCGAGACAGATCCTTGGTCAACTGGGTGTAAAGCTTTATGTCTAGACGTATTTGACGTATTCCGTTTCGGTAGGGTCTGAAAAGTCATCCTTCGAGACGGATCTGACGTACTAGCTTTTCGTAAGCTGAGTGGGTTTTTAGTCTGGATAAATTTGACGTATTTGCCCATGAGGTAGTCGAAAGTAAAACAGTTTTTATATGTGTTTGAGCGAAACCAATAGCTAGGCTACATCGGAAGGCGCCGGGAGAACGATTAGCGCCCTTAGTTTAGTGCTCAGGGCTTAAATAGATTTCCCTTCCTCGTCCCCAATCTGACCAGGGGAGGAAAGGACGGGCTTTCCCCGTTCAATGACCCTGAGCCCTAGCTGGTTGATTGTATTATGTGATACGTAACATTTTAATTCATGTTCATGATGAAAATCGTTACAGTGTGTAATCGCCGAGCTTAGATAATGTACCATACACAGATCTTTCTGATAAACAGATCTGTGATCTACGTAGAAAGAAGCAAAAAATAAACTATGTAATACTTTGCTGGGGTTTCACGTTGGAATTGCTTTTATAAATTAATTTTTCCGTCATTGATAAAGGTGATTCACCTAAAAAAATATATATCTCCAAATCTTGTATCACACTGGACTTCCCCATAAGCTAAAAAATACTAACGTTATCACATGAGGTCATTCTACACAATAGATTTTACAGTACAAGTTGCCAGCTAACCCAAACTATTTATCTATACCTGCGTCACTGCTCAAATATTTAGATTTTTACACCATTGAGGTACACAGAGTACTTATCCTTCCTCATTATCAGAGAAGAAGAACATCAGATTATTACCTCCTGTAGTCAAATTAGCACCTGATTTTCGGAGACATGGTTCAATATTCTCCGCGATTATAGTCATCAGCAACGAGTATTACGTAACCCAGCTGATCCCCCACCCCAGCAACGACCACATTTGTCTGCTCATACGAATGGTAATTTGCGCGCAACATCAATTTACGTTTAATTGAAGTTTAATTTACGTATGTTACGAATAGTTTCGTCACAAGAAGTAAATTACCTTGTTACCCCTGATGTGAATTTTAACGAGGAAGTTATTGCTTTTCGTTCAATCACATTGTGAAGGACTGAACAACCTGACAGTATGTGCAAGTTGATCAATACAGAATCTATAATCCTTTATAGTTCTGCAAGAACCTGAGCTGCGAATCCTCATTTACATTGTCGGTCTAACAGCATTATTACGATAGATATATTATAGTCAGTAGACCACGGAGATCAGTAATAATAGGCACATCCGTCACGTAGGTAAAGTCGAAATAGCAGATACGAAAATAGCAAATCGAAACCAGCAGAATGATAAGAAATTAGCGAAAGGAAAACCGCAAAAGTAGCAAGGCTGAAGCATGTTCCATGTTTTTTGAATTTCAGCCGCAGGCTCTAAGCAGTTAGAATCCCGGGGTCCAGGGGGCATCTCTTGATGAGACCGTTACCATTTCTATTTGGTTGATGAAAAAACAACCAGAAAGAAGGATTTTTAAGCACCTGCTGGACGTTATTTATATCTGAAAAGTGTTTCACTGTGTTGCGGACTAGATAAGAATGCATGGTATGGTTAACAAATTTGGTACTCACCCAGCAATCCAGTCGTTCCGAGACAATCTCACCCATAAGGCTTCGTTATGCGAGTGGACAATTCATGAAGAGTGTCAACGGTGAATCGATTGCGAATTGTTCATCAACTTATTGTTGAAGGTCTTTTAAAATGAGAGCCGGTCTCTCAGTCCTTACTTCGTCGTGAGTGCCTCTGCGACCTTCTTTAAAAAGCCTAACCTACTTGAAACCACGTTAACCTGATATTATTCTAGGCTCGTTAGTTTTCACAATCTGACGATGCATTTCGGAGGCTAATTCATGGCGCGATTTGAGAAATCGGCGTTAGGTGCAGCGAACCGCAGCTTGAAGGTTGTCGGAAACGGTCACAGTTGCCGCACTGTGAATATTTTTGTTTCTCTTTCGGTCGATTACGAGGGTTCATCATTGAAAAAAAAAAATAAAAAATACATTAATAATAACTTCAACGGTATTCTCGAAGCTGTTATTATACGTTATTATCCCATCAATATGCACTCAGTAACCATTACAGGGAGTATAATATCAATGTGTAAATGCGAAGCTGTGAAAAATCTATTATCGCCTTTCATGTTTATCGGCGCTCTGTGGGAGGTAAAGAGGTAATTGGTCGTTTTCGAGATAACTGAGTAGATAACAACGTCAATCGAACAAATTACAGCGTTAATTAGTCTCAATCGTAGGGTTTTCATAATTTCACACCTCGTCATTCAATTTAAGTAATGAACATTTCCAGAAACCTGGTGACTGCTAGTTTCATTAAAGTCGGAAAGTTCCGGTATTCAAATGTGGCCTTGTTACTGAGGATTAAACTGCTGCAAATGAAAATCGAAAATTCCCAACTAAAAATTAATACAGCCTCCAAAATTAATCCATTTTATGTACTTCAGTGATCAGCTCTTCAACTAATTTTCAACAAACAGTTTTCCTCCTCAAGTTTTTTCAAAAAAAGATTCCTTTTGAAAATATTTTCACTTTTCTTCTGATTTCTTTCTTTTTGATTTTGACCAATTTTTGAATAAATGGCAATCACTTTTCTGAATGACACTGTAATATTCAGAAGATGAGCACCTTTAGAATAAACGAAATGTTTATTGTTTTGACCTAAAAAAGTTCGCTGAAGTGTGTTACAGGTACATGATACTCCTCAAGGTAAACGTGCCCGTTTTGCCTTATCAAACATCAAGCGAACATTTTTGAAAACGAAAGACATTTGGAACTTTTGGGATTAATTGTACATTCGGAATTTAATTATATATTTTAAAGCGAATGAACTTTTCCTAAATGATATTTCCGTGCAAAAATACATTTGAGGATTTTACTAATTTTGTTTGATTTTTTTTTAAAATGTGGTTCCGTTTTCATGTGCTCAAACAGTTCTGTCCATCAAACTTCCCTTTTCTTTTGAAACGCTTGATTTTTTTGGAGGGGAAGAACAAAGTTTTCGTCAGTTATGACATAATTACACACACACATGCATCTAAGACGCATTAGAAGTACCAACTTCCATCGTGAGGAATCGGGCGAGTTATTTCAAGTGTGTGCATTGGAAGGATAGTGAGCACTCACGCTCATCGATTATTCATCACCTTTTCCCCGAAAAGATGAATTACCGTTTATGAGCTTTTTAGAAACAAGTCAAAGTAGAGAGGTGAAATAGCTCGCAGAAAAAAATCAACAAGGAAACGATGCGCTTTAAGTTATTTACATTGTGAGTTCAGACGCAAAAGCTTCTTTGGTGTTTTGTTTTAATTTTTTTGTCGAGTTTTTGAGTGGAGATAAGATGAGCCCCATCTAAGTGAAATGCTCAGATTTGTTTTTCTCTCTTGTTTACTACATCACTATCTACTTACGCTAATTTTTGTAAACGCACCGCAAACATCCCTGAGCGGTTACATTCTTAGATGCATTATGGCTGTTTACATCCCATCAACAGGCCATTTTCAGGCTTGTTGAAAGTGTCTCTCAGTCGAAGAATTCCCCGTGGATGATTTTCCATTAGCGCGGGCCGTTTCTGAGCTTATGTCCAGGGTGGTAACAATTTAATCGAGGGACGATTTTGGCGCTCATTTCCAACAAAAAATGGCTCCTAGACTTTTTTAGAGGCTTCGTTTTGGATCATTTCACTTTTAGGAGTGTTCTGATGTTTCCGATCATACAGATCTACATTTCAAGACACTAAAATGGCCATAACTCCATTAAACCATTCTATAATATCAATTTTGAGGACAGCGTTGAATGTTCTGTTAGATTTCCTACCTCCTTACCACAAATGATGCAATTTTAAACAATCTTAGAACGCAGAAAATTGGTCCAAAGGACAAATTTTGGGAATTCGGAAAAAAAAAGTTTTCGTTTTTTTTTCTTTCCCATAATGAACAGGTTTTGTAACTTCCACTTCCTAGGAAATTTTTGGGAACTGTACCGGAATCCCTTCTTTCCAATTGTATGCAAAAATGAATTGAAAAAGAAAAAAATAACAAGGAAATGACGTTTTAACGCGGAAAACATACGCGTATCGTAAAATGGACGTTTTTCACTAAAAATTTACTTCAAATCGAATTCATGTAGCTTTTTTTTGAATGAATCATACGGTGACTCCTCTGTGCTCATCGCTCAACAAATAAGAGCTGTTCAGGGCCTTTCCCATTGGATCACTCGAGTTTTATGCAAATAATATTTTAATAATTGAAATGTTCAATTGTTGATTGAACCCACTAGCGACGAGGCTCGAGAGCCATTTAATTCGGTGAAAAAAGATGCAACAAATTCTATGACAAGCTCATTTTTGTAGCAAGAATACGTTGGATGAAAAACGTCGATTTCAATTGTCATTTTCTACAAAGAAAATTTTTCTTATGCCATTTTAAAGCTGAGGTACTGGAGAAGTGGGAGTTACAAAAAATGCCTATTATGAGAAAGGGAAAACATGAGAAAAAGAACCGTTTTTCATAAATGTTGAAATAAGTGACTTATAAAAATAAATAAATATGATAATTTTGTCAAGTTGTCAGATTCCAAGTCATGTTGAGAATTTCTCATTTTGCCCTGGAGAGATAGGAAATTCAAAGGTATTTCCAACGCTACCCTCAAAATTGATTCTGGAGAGAAATTTGAGGGAGTTGTAGCTATTTTGGTGCCTTCAGGTCGGAAACACGAGAACACTCTCTTAGAAGTGAAATAACTCGGAAACGAAGCCTCTACAAAATAAAACTGCTAACTTTTTCACGATGGTTTATAATTTTTTACCCCTACCATAACCCCCCCCCCTCCCCTACACTCTAATATATCTTGACTGAAATGTCGTCAAAACGTAAATGAAAAAAAGGGAATTTGAAACATTTAAACACATTTCACCGTTACGAATGAGACTTTCTATTTCGGATGAGCTCGGACTGATCAGGGACCTACCTCAATCGATTTGGCGTCTAAAATTACTTAAAAATGACAACCCACTTGACTATGTCAGTAAAAATCTCGATTTCGGCTTGATTTGTCTCAGTTTTTGAAGATATCATCTACACATGAAGGTGATCGGGCTTGGTAGAAGTTGAACTAGGTAAGTAGATCCCAAATATATGGGATCCCATGTGCGAAAGAACGGTTTTTTTTTTTTTTTTTTTTTTTTTCAAATCTGAGGCCTTTAATAATATATGATAAGGATGGCGGAGGGATATTCCGGATTTGATCGACGCAACTTGGAATGGGGCGTGTTTTAGAAAAATTTCTGCATACATTACAAATGCTGATTATTGAAGATAATTAACCAAACGTTTAGGAGAGGTTTCAAGACGGAAATGTCGTCCAGAATCGACCCTTGAAGTATGGTGAACTTGGTGTTGGGCACCCTGCAAAAAGCTAAAAGGGCATCGGCTGCAGTTGAAGGCCTTTCTCTCCGATCACTGGATCGAGGACGTTCGTGTCCACCGCAAGGCCGCTGCATCTCAGAAACTGCAACCTCCGGCTCGAGTTCAACGGCCACCGACAGAAAGAACGTGCTGGCTCTGGTCGCCTGCAACGCACCCACGACTGCGCAACAACGTAAATATTCAATTCCCGGTTGCCTGAACTGCGCAATAAACTCGCCATTAGAAAAGGTGGAGGTAGGTATTCTCTTCTCCAACATAATCACTTCAATTTTTTTCCTCTTAACTACGAGGTTTCTACATCGCGAATTGTTGAGCTCACGATTTTGCACGTTTTGAAAAACTGTAATACAGGATTCTTCATGTATTTCAACGGTCATCAGCATCCATATAACGACCTGGACCGTGCTATAATTGCCACCGTCACTGCTTTTTATGTGATCAGCGAAGTTAAGCAAAGCCGAGAGTGATGAGTACTTGGGCGGGGAACCGGTAGGATAAGAATCTCAGGTAAGAACCGGTAACAAAAAGAGGTTTTCAAGCTTCTCTACGGAGAACCCCACTCTACTCAAAGGAGGAGGCAAAGAGTAGCTTTAAGCTAAATCAGACCGAATTCACGTCCTCCTTCAGGGGGAGAGTTGATGACGTCTACGACGCCAAAGCCAGCCAAACGGAAAGCTTCAACCTGAAATGGTTGTCTACTTCACTTTTTTTACTGAACGCCTAGTTGTTCGATATGATGAAAAGTGTCATGAACTCAGGTGAGTTGCGTAACTACACATTTCTGAGGAGGTATTCAGAACTTATTGCTTCCGAGTTTACCTGTGCCGGAAGCATTGTTTTCACTTTTGGGAGATCAAAAATTTCACCAAAATCAATTTTTCCAGTCACATTTCCTTGTTCTAAACCATTCTGAATATCTTCATTTACGGGTCTGTCTATCTATGTGAGTGTTTACGTGTGTGACAGGCCTAATGTCCGTGGATGCGATCTTCATTTTCCAAAGTCCGATCGTGTTCAAATTTTCAGATAAGTCAGGGAAAAACAATCTGAAAATGTCGCGCCAATTTCAACGCGGTAATGTAATTAGAAGCTACTGCGCAAACACGAACGTACAATTCTTGTAACAAGCCTGATTCCTGAAGCCTTCCACAATCGAATCATCCGATGCTATAGAATTAGTGAGACAGACCCGCAATGTATGTCAACTAAACTTTTGAAGGCATTTACCTAAAATTTAATGTTCCGCGTCTTTTCTGTCCAGTGAATCGTTGTAACAAGCTTCTATTTTACATCTCTCGAGATTATTTAAAATATTTGATTATATCCATGCGCTCATGTTCTAGACGAGGAAACTATGTGCCATGTGCAACTTGGCTGAGATTTTTTATTTATTTATTTCTTATCAAATTAAATTTTGATTAAATAGTTTATAACTATCTAAACGTTCTTGCTGGAATCTTCTTGTATAAAATAAACCCGCATTATCGGCAGTTTGCCAATTGGTTTGCCTGTTTTCAAATCAACGCTGTCATTGAATTGTAGAAAATTGAATTATTGAAATTATAGACGCTAACTCCTTGGTTAACGTAAAAAATTAGTCATCTTTCATCTTGCAAAAAAAAACCCTCAGCTTTCCAAAAAATGCATTTTTCTATAAAGTGTATAGATATGTACATGTATGTACCGTTTACAGTAGAAATATCACATTGAAAAACTAAAACTTATTGCTGTCGTTATTGATTTTTCGGCATTTTAATGAAGGATAAGTTCTATTTTCCAGCAAAATGTTGTGCATAGATTTTGAAGTTCAAGTTGATACTCGATCTACTTTTTGAATAATTTTCTGGTAATAAATACCAATTTACAAATTTTTCACTTTAATATTTTCAGAATAGATTTTTCAACATTTTAAGAAATAGGAAAACACACAAGCATCTGAATAAATAATTATGTATCTACATATATATGTATACAGATTTATATATTTAAACATTTTTTTGCTTCCTCTTTGCCGGAGGAAAAGAAAATTCGTGCAAGAAGTCGGAAAAATTGTCCTCCAAAATCAAAATTTTCGTTCACAATTAGCGTTTCTAAGCTTACGGATTGAATTTCGTACCGCGTATGTATGCCTGCGATGAATCTTTGTCGTGCCTAAAACTATGAAGAGAAAATCGTTGACCTAGAAGCTAATAGTTATTTATGGGGCTCAAGAAGCGAAGGATCCACTTATTTTTTTGAAATTAACTAAAGTAATAATATGGAAACTGTTTTAACCTTCACCTACCTAACTGCAAAAAAATGGTTAAGTAATGATGATACAAATCTGCACAACGCCAGGCCACCCGCTGCTGGTGAATGCAATTTCCTAATTTTCCGCCACGCGAACATCGTTCACGGTTCGTTGGATCGCTCTTGATTTATCATTCAACATACCACGTATTCTCATGCTGTAGATTTGCTTGTTCTTACCCTTCAGAACAAAAAACAATTTTTCCCTACTGAGAGCATCCCATTAAACACCTTTTAGGTGTTAACGTACCTGTCACACTCTCCTGTCGATGACGTATTTAGATCCCGGCCCCTTGTTAACAAATTCGGCTTACGTGTCAACCGTGCAGTTAGATCGCTCAATTTTCCGGAGCTTTACTCCAAATTATTGGACCAAAGTTAATGAATTTCGGGTAAAAAATCATATGAGACGAGGATGGTGTTAATAATTGGCAGGAATTAAATTAGAATTACTATATCGTACAATTGCCTGGAGATCTACGACGAATCCGCTGATTAATTACAGCTTTATTAATAAGTAATTAGGTGTTTAATGTTTCATTTTTTCAGCTTAAAGTTGTCTACTATTCGTATCGGTTACGTGAAATCTTTCCTAATCTCCTACAGTGGTGTAATTTTAAATGGAGCTCTTCCGAGTCATCTACTTTACAGTAACTATTTATGTTGGGTAACCATCAGCGGTGACAATTGAGGCTAGTTTCTGTTTGAATCGATCCAAAGTGCTGAAATTCGTAGAGAGCTACAAGTCAATTAAAAGTTATGGAGGCACACTGATTAGCTGAGGGCCCTTGGGCGAGGTGCCGAGGTTTGACCAGTAAACTACGGAGAAGGGATAACTAATGGAGACATAGGAAAACTCTTGTAAAACTAGCGCTTTATGTTCCTAAGGTTCACGTGATTCCTGCAGTACTTAATTGGATGGGCAATTACCTCAATGAACCTAATCAATGACAGGGCAGGTAGAAAAACGATGACAGCTCGGGAAGTGTAGGGAGCTGCTCGCCTCTGCGTGCTCCCGATAGCAATTAAAAATGTTTTTCTTTGTTCAACTCCGGCGATTTATGTTTATAATCAAGGTCGAATTGGTAATTACCAGTAGACAATACCAATATAGTAGCATAATCGTTGTTAAGTATGTAGATTAACACGAAGCTCCAATGAGGAAAATTGTGCTCACGGTTTTGTCTGCACCAGCCGAGGAATATTTCTACGTTTTTCCAGTAGCCTTAGTATAGTTTCAGGCTGATGTACATAACTAATATGATGACCTAGTGAATCAGCTAATGTTATTTATTAAGTGACTGATATCGATGGATCGAGTAAATTCAAGGTTCATTAATCTATGGCCTTGTTGATAAAAAAATTGAATTGATAACATAGGTAGATAGATTCTATTATGGATTTGGCAAACGTCTGTCTTGCTTAGGAACTCCTATGTTGATTGTTGCCAGGACATGACGTAGGTAGGTACGTAGCTACCTACGACTGACAACAACTTTATTCGTTTTGACATTCCCTGTCCGCCCCGGGATTCAGTGATACGTTAAGAAAGGTCAAAGGAAATCATCGCCTCGATCTTTTAATTGATAACGAACGGAGAATTTAGGCGTAGCTTCGTCTGTATTCAGCTTGTGACCCCGATCGGAACGATCGCGTAGGAAGCCATCGATTTCAGGGTTCCAGACATACCTACCTATTTATCTAATTTATATGGAGGCTCTGATGATGAGTTGCTCCCTTCCAGGGGTGAGGCGGTAGCGAAATCGATGCTCGTTTTCTTTCGCAATAAATTTGATACGCCTGGATTTTATCGAATATTGATTTTTATCACGGAACGTTTCTGTAACCTGTTTGTTCAACAGTTGAAAGATGGGTACCTTGAAGAACCAACATTCCGCCGGTGAATAGTCTTTATTATGCATATTACCTAATAAAGTAATAGAACTTGAGTAGCTAACATTCTCCCTTTCTGCGATGGCCAGTCAATACATTCCTGAAAGAAAGCTTTGGAACAACGATATGCGCACCGCGAAGTTGCTTCCACGTCATTTTATCCTTATTATTACCTAGGTATCGGAGATATTATGATGAGTTTGAGGAGTATTTATACATAGACCTGAGTAACTAGCGAGATTTCAGATTCAGGATTTTTGACGACTAAGTCAGAAGTATTTATGGTACCTTCTTAAATGAATACCTATATCCGCAAAATTAGATTTTCGGATTGGATTTGACGTTCCCAGCTGAACTCTTCCAATCGTACTCTAAATTGTGTGTGTTGACTGATTTTTCTAAAGAATAAAAATGTACCTATTTGGATGAAACCTTTCCTGATTGTGGGCGTTACAGTCCAGATGATCTCTATATGTTGTATTATTCCCTGCTTATCAGACAACTCTGCTCTTGAGTAAAAGTAAATTCGTGTTAGAAGCGTACTAACTCTCCATCAAAGTCTCATGGATCGGTCGAATTAGAGTCGATGAGGCTCCTATGAATTTCATTGAGCCCTGATGAGAGTTATCTCGGCTAGTAGTGTTTTTGATTGGGGAAAAGTTCCCACAACGTTTTTGAATCCTCTGAGTATATTGAAGAAAACTGTACTTCGAAAATCATACCTAAAAAACTCGTAGTTTCCCCACTGTTGATTAATGGAATAATGTTCGATTATTCTCAACTCACCAGTTGTATGTTAAGTAATCATTCGTATTTTTTTCAAAAGCATTCCAAATATGTTTACTTTTCTTGAACTACTACTCCATCTTAACATTTCCGCCTAACTTCGTAATCCATAGTTCTAGCACCGAGAACACGGCGGTGGAGTACCCCCTAACACATTTTTTTACAGTTTACCATACTTGATCCGACGCTTACTAGATCAACTGACGGTTCTCTCAAGTGTTACCCGATCTGGAAAAGATATAGAAGATGTGGAAAAAATATCTTTCGTGGTTTAGGGGCACCTGGGGCGGCTCTGAGGTTAGGCATTTGCGGTTCTGTAGGAAAGAGGAAATGACGTGTATGAATACTTTCGTTAAAATGACTATTCTTAATCAATTCGTTGGATTTACCAGCGTTGAAGCTCGTAGGTTCATTCCAGAAATGTTCACTATATAAATAAGGTATATGTTTTTAGAGGCGCTGTCACGCAATTATTTCAATCACTACCAGTAGTAGAAAGCACTTGGACAAGGGTTTGAGGCAAAACTTTGTGAAGAGGAGCTTGCTTTTTCATTGCCGTGACAACATTTCATCTGAAGACTTTGCAGATTTATCGGGGGAGGGGGGGGGGGGGTAGCGCTCAGAATCATCTCGATTTTAAATTGTTTGTAACTCCTTATTTTTAAAAGGTAATCTATACTTCTTGTGCTCAAAAGTTACTATTTGTGTGATGTTATCTGTTTTATTTTCTTTGGGACACACAATGATGGAGAAAAACTTGAAAATTTGGCATTTTAGCAACTTTGGTGAAGCCGCCATTTCCTATTCGATCGGGTATCGTTTAGTGGGCGATCGCTAACGATAGTGTGACAGTAGTCTTCAAAAGAGCGTCACTGTATGTCGGAACCATAACATGACCTGCCCGGTGGAAGCACCAATTGTCCCTACCGAAACAGGTATGAAGTGGCAGAGATGGGGTTTCATGTTCAAGAATGAAGGTACTATGCGCACTGTTTAGAATGAGTAGACATTTTTGCAGCCGGCTCTTCAAATCCAACAGCCACCTCTGCTGACCATTGTTGAAACTCGACCAACCGTCCTGTTTTTGGCAGGGTAGTCGTGTCTTTTACACTTCCATCCTACCAAGCGTTATGTCCTGCTTTTCGTGAGAAAGTCCTATTTTACCCTCCTGTTGGGAGATGGGTAAGCAGCTCCAACCTACCAGCTAGGGAAAATGCCGGTACTTGGGGAATGCTTCGGCTCGACAATGATCGATTCGACTTGAAAAACGTCGATGACAAAGTACACCACTAGAATCCAAACAAACTGAAGAAGAAGGAGGGAAGTTACTACTTGCTATTGGTTAGGTTGTGAAACCAGAAATATGCAAATATATATTTACGAAACATATACAACCTGCTTATTCTATTCTCTAAAGGTGATCACCTCAAATTGATGATTCCAATTTTCTCGTTTCTTTACCAGAGGCTGAGAATGACCAGGGGACTTCCGGCCTACGAATGGTGGAGACTTCCCCCGGACGAAGTCATACTCCGAGTCTACGCCTTCAACTACACCAACACGGAAGAGTTTATGAATGGACAAGCTGATAAACTGAAGGTCGAGGAGCTCGGACCATACATATTCATGTGAGTACCCGGTGCATATTCAAACTCCACTTGTCTCTCCCCTCGTCATTCGAGATTCGGCCCCTCGCACGGACGGAACTGTTGTAGAGGTGTCCGTTTTTTTTTTTGGCATCATTGAGTTGACTGATAACACTGACAGACTGTAAATGTAAGCAGGTTCGCTGCTCCTCCACAAAGATTTCATTGACATCCAATATACAGGGTGTCCCACAAGTCCTCCCCCCCCACCTCCTAAAATCGTCCAAATGGGAGTAAACAAAAAATCACATGTATTTTCATTGTTTTTGAAGCTGATTCGCGTGTTGCTATCCGTTTCTTGATTCGACTCAATTTTTGCGAAATAATGACTGAGATTTGTTTATTTCGCATCCGTTTTTTTTATTTTAGGCGCCTGTATTCAGATTTTTACGGGGATTAACTTTCGAGTCCTGTTGAAAAATGAGAAAATAGGAGATTGAAACCTTCTTCAGTGATCAAGCGAAAAATCATCTTAATATGAGAGTTGAAAGTCGAGATAAGTGATGGTTTTTCACGCGAAATAAACAAATTTCAGTCATTATTCCGCAAAAATTGAGCCGAATCAAGAAACTGATAGCATCGCGTGAATCAGCGTTGAAAAACATTGAAAATTCAAGTTCACCATCATCCACTATTTGACAATTTTGGGGTTGCGCAACTTTGAGTGCTCGCTGAACGGGCTGCGCGAAACGAAAATATTGACTGAGGGATCAAATTTTCATGAAACTTTGGGTAGAATCCGAATCTGCAATAAAAAAGTGGGGTTCCAATTTAAAATAAGAATTTTAATGTCACTTGCGGGGTGCGCAAATATGATATTTGAGATCCTTGCTAAGAAACCAGAAGATTCAGAAAACAACTTTTTGTTTACTCCCATTCGGAGGATTTTAGGAGGGGGGAAACAGCTCATGGGACACCCTGCATAAATGTAGATCATTAGTAACCTCCTACTAGTTCGCTCCAATTACATTTATCAACATTATACTGGACATACATTTTCAATTTATTCTAATTAATTTCATTAAATCAAAATTTTGAACCAATAACCAACGTTTGTGTTTCTCATCCAAATGAAGAAAATTGAGCGTTTCGCGTGAATGAGATACAAACGATACTTTTTTGAGATTCTACAAATGAAAGAGAGCAATTCCTACAGAATTTATAATGCTGAATCCAATTTTGTAATCAGAGTTTTTCTATCTGTATTTGTTTTCAAAAACTGCGTTTAAAAATGTATAAAACTGTGTTTTGGGGGTTTTTGAGTGGACTTTGTGAACTTCAACGCTGTTTACCCTGGAATGGAAGAAGATGCCTAAAGATTTCAATTTAGGATTCTGCACCTCAACAAACATAGAAAGAGTAGTTGAAAGTGGAATAGTAATCGGATTTTGGAAGTAATATTTTCAATACTCAAACGTAGCATCTCAAAAATATACCTGATATCCAAAAGCCAGTGGTTTCAGATTTCGATTCAGCGCAGGGAAAAACCCCAACGCCAAGTCTTTTCTCGTCGAAACCAAAAAAAAAGAACTAATTTTTAACGCCTTTCAGAAATTAGCGGACGAAGGTGGATCGTCCTTCAACCGTGCTTGATATCTCAGTCACGGTGAGTCGCCGATTTAGTTCCTGACTGTTTCCATGAAATTGTTTTCTTAAATATTTCATTACAGGTCGTTAGTTTCACCCTTTTTTATCCGCCGATGTTTCGAAATCCCATAAAAGTTACCTGTTAACAAATTCAATCAAGATTTCAATATTAGCAAGATCCGCCTTCGACCTAACCCTTAGTTCATGGACAGACCGTTTCATCTCTATAAGCTGTACCGTGGATTTGAGGCACTTTCACGAAATACTCAGTATTTACAGGAATGTACACAATAAATGAACCATTATAAATAATTTACGTCATTAGATATCGTGTCGAAATAGTTTCAAGGATAAGCATGTGGAAGAAAAGAGGTACGGACGCGCCAACATCACAGTGAATGCAATATAACCAACGTCATGTGGTTTTCCGAAGGTCGGGGTTCTCCCTTCTCGTTCTTTGAAAGTTGCACCCGAGGCTCTAATTGAAACCTTAAAGCTTTCAGGAATCCCCTTAGTGTTGCAGGCTATTCATCTCGACGCTTGGAAGGGGTAACAACTAAACCCTATCTTATAGTAACAGAATTAATTATTCTCAAGTGCGCTGCTTGTAGGGAGCCCTCCCTTTCCTCTTTTTGGTATTTCCCAACACATGGTTGTTTCTTACCGTTTCTTGAAATCTAAGGACTTCTGATAAAGCCTGAAGAGTAGTAGTCGAAGAAATGGTAAGTGAAGAACACACATTTCAAGCAAACGCTGTCTACGCGTTAGGGGATCATAAACACGTTTTAAGTGTTGCATGCATTTCGGGGACATTCCAATCGATAGAAATTTTTTTTTTTTTTTTTGGCAAAATTAAAAAATGCTCTAGGTCTGTGAAGCAGTGCAAAACGAAAAGATGTACAAGTCCGTAAGAAACAACCTCATGAATTGGGGACCAAAAATGCATCTGTAAAATAATAAAGAGAGGTTGAAGGTTGAAAATCCTAGGATGCAGCCAACAATCCAGAAATTATGAGAGTGTACAAGAGTTCGGGTTATTCAACAAAAACCGCTGAGGAGCGTACATCCATACGTTTACACGTGATATAGTTACAGTTCGGTTAGAATTGAACGCAATGAGCAGCATTTAGTATTTTATCGTTTATAATCTGCCCTGGACTGTCCGCCCTGTAGGACAGCAATCTTCAGTTTAAAACACAGTTTTTTCTGAAAATTGACGACTTCCTGATGACATGTTGCCAGTTCCGATTCAAAGCGGCGGTCACAGAAAGACGAGTGAAATTGGTTAACCGAATGCGTAGGTATCTACTCTGGTATTATCTAACATTATATACAAACTTAAAATTCAACGAACTACGGTTACTCTTTGTCAAGGCTAAATACGAGCGCCAGTTCAACTTAACCAACTGAGCGACTATCAATAAAGCCTTCTGCACGTTGTTTGGCATGATATCACATTATTATTCCTTTTAGTTGTATGAAAAGTTCTTTCGATTTCTTCTCGTGTGTATGGAAGGAGAAATGAGTTGTCAAAATACCAGTTTTCATTATATTAGAAGTCGATACATCGACTCACATTGAATTAGACAGGAATTAGCGCTTTGCACCAGTAACAAATTCAGAGTGAAGCCTTACAGCAACATTTTGAACAAGTCTACTACGTCGCTAAACATGAAAACGCTTCTGCTAGAAATGTTCTATGGACCTCTACTGATTAATTCACGTTAACTTTAAGAGTTCTTTGTCAATCAACTATGACAGAAACTGGATAACGTCTATAGATTTGCACATTGTTTCTTATACGCATTTTCATATCTCAAGTTATCTGAAAAATATTAAGGTACCAAAGAATTAAATGAGGGCAGACTAGTCCTGTCGCAAGCCATGACCACGATGAGCAAATTCTTTTGTATTTGATCCGTGCTAACTAATTTGGAAATTCGCACTTTTGCACTTTCTGTAAATAGCAATACTTGAATATCAATTACACGGAGAAAAACATTCTTTCTCAATTATATTCTTCTAAAAAAATCGTTTTGATTTGAACTATTTTAGTGATATTTTTAAAAAATTAAGCTTTTTCTGAAAAAATGAAAAAATCTCCAACATTGTCTCTGTAGAAATCTTTATAGAAGCAAATAAAAACTCGAAATTGGCGTGGAAGTTCCATTCCAGGCGATAGCTCTCCTTAGGATTGAAATAAAATTAATTCGTTCTTTAACAATCAGGGATTTTAAAAGAAAACCATCTAGTTTAATTTTAATGTTAAATCTGGAAGATCTGAAATATTCTTTTAAACAAAATCTAAATTATTAATCGAACAAAAAAGAATCAAGAAAATCGGACGTATAAGTTGTATGATATGTATAATGTGTGTGTATGGTCTATTACCCCCTCCATTATCCTCTCAACAGAAAATTCAAAATCTCCGAGGCTTGTTGTGCACAACTTGAGTACAAGTATGGTCAAACAAAAAATGTTTCTATATCAATAAAATCAGATGAAAATCATTCAGAAATAACTATTTATCAGTATTACCGCCTCCATTCCCTCCTTTGATAATGAAAATTTAATGCTCGATTACATTTTAAAATAATAAATGTGAATTGAACAAAAACACGAACGACATGAATCGATTGAGCATGGTCGCTTGAGCAGCGACTGAGAGGATTGGCTATTACACCCGTAACATTTCCGAGGTTTGTTGAACAACTAGACTGAAATTTGATCGAACAAAATAATAAAAATGAAAATCCGTTCAGAATTGTAAGTTCAGACTGAGAAGCTTCGACCACACTGGTTGTTCTCTCTACTTCTATGTCGGCTACTAAATTATTTCCGATATTGTGGTGCGTTTCGGTTGACATTGTAAGGTACAGTGTATTTGCAAGGAACAATACACTACACGACGTTTCAGACATGTTGTGTATATGTCATAATGCAAATTTACTTTTTTCCTACTTTCAACATTTCAATATTTTGATGATATGAATACTTAACTTGACTAAATAGTTCAATAAATTACGATGACGATGGTTTTATCGAGTAGTAACAGGCACTGACCCTGAACAACTCGTCTTCGCCGGTAAATGCCGAGCACCAACTAGCGTTTAACCCCCGCGGTTAACTGACCGTGAAAAGGACGGATTCGAGCTAACTCGGAGTCGGTGGTTACTCCACTGGTTCTAGCCGTAGGTAATTGGCACCCACTCTCTTTATCCACTACTGTAAAAAAAAAACTGAGGAAGATTATTCTTCAAATAATCCCATCCTGTTCGTGGGTCAGTCTTTCAGACACCATCGATGGGATGTCGATGTAGTGTACAGATTTAATAACTTTTCGTACTTACAGATCTATCTACTTTAGACTACAGTCTCAGCACGATAAAAATAGATCATTTTAGTTAGTTATTCCCATTCGTTGCATTGAATTTGAATTTAGCAATAGTCATTTCAATAACCATCATAGCAAATTTTTAAATTTGAGTAAAACAATTGACTATTTCTGGAGTCGCCTCTTGATGGCGGGCGATACTTGGGTCCAGGCCAACCCATCATGGCGTCTTTTCGGACCCGCACAATCAAAATATGCCAATTTCATTTCATTTTGACATTTCAACCAGTTTTCATAAAAACACTAGGTCGTAAACATGCGGTTATCTTTGAGGCGGTAGATCTTATTTATTCGAAATTATTCATTCAATTATGCAAAACAGATGTTCCTATAATTTAATTGAAGATATAGAATATGAACTTTACTTCCTCCATATTCGTTTTTAAATTCAAAGGCTCCTTTGGTAAAAATTGGCGATTTTCAGAAGTCGTATTGCCAAATTATTGCGGTTAGCTGTAAAATGGTAACAAACGTGATTTTGCAGAGCTCGGCATTCTTTCGGTCGCACTGGACTCGAGTAGTTTTGAATGACTCAAAATAAGCAACAAACATCATATTGTATTTGCATAGTCCAGGAAATTTACTATGCTAATAGTGCTTCGCAGGTTCTCGCCATGTACGAAGAACAAATATTACGATTCAGTCTAGATTATTTTTTTGAATTTTAATGAGAATTCACTTCAACCTCGACCGCACAGAAAACATGGTAAGTAGCTACACTTGTGATTTGTAGCCTCTCCCAAGTATGGAGTTCCGCAGCTGATGAGATTTTCTTAAGCGGATCGGCTCTGGTGTTTGAACTGCACGCTGTCCTCTCAGAGAATAAATCATCTCTCCCGTGGCCCAGTGCCCAAGCGTCCCGGGAAGACAAATATACTCGATTTAATCCACACATCGATCATTAAAATCCCTATTATCTCAATCCCAAGGATAGTTGGCTTGAAATATTTTCTATATGAAAATTTGTGAAATCCAGGAATCGTTTCTGAGTGCCTTTCCATTAAGGGGACTCTTTGGACCATTTTTCTTAAACTTGTTTGGTGCTAAAGCTTTTTGACAGAAACTCTCCGATAAAATAATTTCTCGTTAATTGGTGTCATTTCGCAAGCAACTTACTGGAAACTCCGCTGTCTTTTTAATTTCATATGTAATCAAGGGTAGAATTCGTCACACTCCACGATATTTCCTTGAAACTACGTCTAAACGGAAACTAAGTGACGGTAAAGTTGGTAGATCAGATAGCAGAGATAGTTTCTTGCAACGGTAGCTAGGGTAGTGCTTCCTACGGAAAGCCCCCCTCCTCAACAGACGAGATCATGATTTTTCTTTTCGTTGTCGCAATTATGGAGATTAGTCTTGTAACAATTTATTTGGAAGGACAGGAGGGAATTATAAAATTAATAGTGGAACTTGCATGTTCGACTTATTGTTTGGAACCACCGACGAGAAAATCGTTTGTTTCAAGGCCCTGCAGGAGCGATACGATCATCACATCTGACTCCCAAGTTGCGGCCGGAATCCGTAAATAGGTACCCCCGGCTTTACAACCTATCTAGTCATTCATATATAATTTCATTGACACTTGCAGTCGCTTCCACTGATAAAGCATCAGATAGGTGTCTCGAGCAAGATTATCTGTAGTCCTGGCGTTCTTCATCTGTATTCCGTGTGGAGAATCCATAAGGTTCGCGACAGGATCTGATAAAATCGAGCTTAGTGTCTTGAAACTTCGTGACTGCGGAAATTTAAAAGACTGCGACTGATTGGAAGATCATGAAAAAGGACATCGATCAACACGGAACTATCTCGTTTCCAGAAAACCCGGTTTTAATGAAAATCATTGTTTCATGCCACTGTACCACTAACTCAATTAGCTGCGCTCGTTCGAACGTGACTCTTATTTCTATTCCGACCTTCCTGGGTTGTGATTTCTTGTCTATCCTGTGTTAATATTGAAGATCTATATCTGTTGTATCAAAGGTAGTTTGATTTTGTGGATATATTTTTTGTACACTCTAATTGTTGTTTGATACATCATCGCTCATATATTTAACGGACTGATTCAATTCGGACGGGCACATTCAATTTTCAATAAAGAAAACATAATTTAATTTAAAATTGTCTATTTCTATGAAATGAAGAGCAACAATATTCAAATGATTGCGACGGTTAGATCATCAAGACCTACATAGTGCAAATGGCGAAGCCGAACTTCTTCGTGTCCCTTGTCTCTCCCAGGATTTTAGTCCCTTGTAAAATCTCCGGATTTGAGAGTGTGCGAATTTTTACTGTGGGACTATCTGCAGAAAAGCGCCTACAAACTTAAGCCTCACTCTTCGGAACACCTCATCACTCAAATCAGTGAAGAAACCATCTCGATTGATATCTAAATGTGACAGAGAACGGGTGTAATTTGAGAAATCCCCTGCATCAATACGTTGCTGCTAAAGACACCCACCTTTCTGGCATTTTTTGTAAATTATTATTTTTTTTTTTCAATTCAATCAAAACTTTTTTTTTTTTTTTTTTTTTTTTTTTTTGAAGAACTGATGAACGAGCTTATATTTTTTCGACACGCTCGATTTTTCGGTAAAACCCCAATTGCGCATTTCATAGTCCAATATTATGCGTGACCTCTTGTCTATTGTAATTGGATGATTGTTGTGACCTCTGTATGGTGATATTTTGTTTCAGGGAGAAACTCTATCACGAGAACCCCGTTTTCCACGAAAACGGAACGATGACGTACACGGCTGTCAGGAAGGCGATTTACCTCCCCGAAAGGAACACACTGTCCATCAACGACTCGATCATCTTTCCAAATCTTGCACTCTTGGTAAGACCGACTTTGATGTTGCAAGCCCTAGAACCTAAGTTTGCCGTTACTCCCACCCACACTTGTGATTACTAAGCCCTCTATCGATTCTAATGTGAACTTCGGTTAACATCGTGAACTTGGCCCAAAGTTGACACTGTTCCAATACTGTTTCCAAGATTGTTTGGATAAGGTACCAGTTTACAAGTAGGAGGTCAGGAGGTCATGGGTTCGATCCCAGGGAGTAACACCAATTTTTTTAAGGTGAGCTCGTATAAACACTCGCGCCTGTGCCAAGGTTAGGTGTACAGCATCTGAAGTGTTCAATATACTTTTGGATTTGTTAGACATTGAGAAAATATCATTAAAAATGTTTAGAGATGGGTGGACTAAACAAATACAAGAAAGACTTGACTCGAAAATTCCCTATGAAAAATTGATTAGAGAATTATGAAAGTACGGTAGAATTAGGAAAGTATCGAGAACTCGACCGTTTGTATTTGAACGATTAGTTAGTCGGGCTTTGGCTTGAGCAGACAGCGATCCCAAGTGAGGATTAAACGTCGTTAGGATCACATGCAGCGAGATCCACAGATAGATCCAACAACCCGAACTATCCGAACTATATTAGTAAAGAAATATCAAATAGTATTTCTATACAAGTTCATTCTGTGGCATTCAAACTCAAAATGTGAATGATATTATTCTTATTGTTTATGCATATACGACATGGCTCACTGAATTTTCACATCCAACTTCTCCAAAAATTAATGTAATCATCCAAAAAGAATAAAAGTTAATAAATGTCATTAATAATGGCAATAATAAACATCTAGTGAAAAAAACCGAGTTGTTGAGGGATTGTCTTATTGTGTGTGCCTAAAGGGACGCATGCTAATCAAACGTAGTGCAATCAAAAACATAGAGACCCCTTTTTCTAAAAAGTTATAAATTTTTTTTTTGTTTTGTTGTTATTGATAAATTTGTGGTTTTTCTGAATTTCTGAAAATGTTGAGTTTAATGCCAATCTATAATGTATGGAACTTCTGCTTGCAAGTGGTGAAGTTGGAAACAATGTTTAAAGAACATTGTTTTGTTTCTCGAAATTCAAGAAGAAGCATTATTAACAAAATAGACAGCAACAATGGCAAACGTGCAAAGGCCCAATAACAGGTCACAAGCTTGGTTTTTGTCGAAGTTTTTACAGACATGGGAAATTGCGGTTGTCATTTCCTAGTAATTTTGGAAGGAAAATGGACTGGGATAGTTTCCAGATCGGTAGAAATTCGTCCATAGCTTATAAACTCTATTTCTGAACCTAAAAGAGACCCCACAAACCTCACAAGCACGGATAAATTGAAAAATAATAAAGCCAAAAAGAGTAGGCAGCGTTTTACTGCAGAACATTTGTAGGGAATGTGGAAACGAGTACTTAGGGTACAGTGATCAGTGAGACTAGAAATACAAACTTTAACTGTACTCCTGATAGTTAGGTATTGTCACTGAGCAATAATAGTGATGTAGCGCGTGCGGTTACCTTGAGCCTCCAGGCCGTATTGGGACACCCTTGTAGCACGTTGGGACACATCCGCATTTTAATCTTGACATTACCGATGTCAACGCTGCTCACAGCTAATCTCTCTTTTGTTTGAGCCGCTTTTGACAAGCTGGTATTTTTTTTCCTGCGTTTAAGAGGAAAAAGGGCTTGGCGAGGAGATACCACAAGAGCGCGTCACGACACACACGAACCCGCCGGAGGACAAAATCGCTTAGATCCCATTTCATCTGCAAGGAATCCGTGTCATTTCCAGATGTCGAAACCCTATGTAGCTCAAGGTCCAGATTCATCAGAAATGGATTCCTCTTTATCGAATTTGAATTTGTATTTGGGACGTCCCTCTGAAGCAAGGGTGTGAGACAACAATAACACGAGAAAAATAATTAATACCATTCTGTTTCACACCAATCTAAGAACGAATTCCTGAAAAACAAAACGGTAGATATATGTCTCTGCGAGTCAAATTTTGTCGACGACGCCGAGCTTGCAATTGACCGATTTTCGTGATTTTAAACCCAATAATTTTTATAATTATCTTAGTCTGGTATTGCCCCACTAAATCCACTAAAATTTTGCTTTGGCTGACAAGAAGAAGTGTGTAGGGCGATATCCAATCCTTTCAATTACAGCTCAAGCGGGAATTCACGACCTATTTATGCCATTTTTGTTTTTTTGGGCCATTGAGGTTTTGGTTTTGTTTGAATTTTTTCATAAGCCGTTTATCAAAAGGGGTAATAGTGATAAATCGTTATGAGACCACTGTTACCGCAATCGTTATTCTTTTTTCATCAATTAATAACTTGGTGTAGTTGAGGAACTCATTTCACTTTCAAATTCAATTATGAGAGAGATTTACGAGAGATACGTTTTTAGGTTCAGTTCGGATTACAACCGATTTATCAACGGATCGTTTATAAGTGGATTATATAAAAATCGAACGTTGGGACGTCCATGTGCATTAATTACTGGTATGTTTTTCAACAAAACTGGGGAAAAACGGCTATTCGAAAAATTTCGTCAACGTTACTTAGGCTATGATTCTCAACCGATTTTTGCGATTCTTATTTTGTTCGATACCGATTATAGTCTAGTTGAGGACAAACTTCGGTAACAAAAGGGTGAATGGAGGAGGTGATAGCGGAAAATCGTTGTCTTGACTATTTAGAGCTAATTTGATTGATTTAGTCATTTTATTATATTTTTTGACCACGAGTTTAGTCTAAATTTGCAACTTTGAAACCCCATTCCACTCCGCTAGACGCGGAAAGTGAATTTTCTGATGGAAAGGGAATCTATTGAACCCCGGTTGCCCCATGCACCCCCATCCATTATCCATGGGTGAGATAATCCATGGAAGTCTTGCCGTTTTTTAGCTCCTTTTTCGTGCAATTTAAAATTTTGATCTAGTTTTGAAACGTATTTCAAATCTTTAACATTTAATCATGGAAGGGGCAAAATACGTTACAGATTGACTTTTAAGTTATTTCCAGGGGTTATATGGATAGAAGTTGAACACATTTTTAAATTAATTTCACCACTGCCTGTTAAGAGAATGGCTCTGCGCATGCGCTAACTCGAAGTTCTTGAAAATATCTTAAGTAATACGGTTTTTAGCTGGTATCGGTCATTTCTCGGCGTTTCAGGCACTAATTGTTCTATTAATTACCGTGGGATCAATAGTAGCCCGATGCGATTGGTTTCAATGAACTCTCAAGGATTGGGCTTTTATGAATTTGATTATTCCAGATTATTAGTTATACTTGGCCATAGCAATTCATTTAAAGCGTGTTCCAATAGTTCACGTCAACATTCAGCAAAGCAAACATTTGATTAGCTGATTTTGTCCGCGATATTCACATTGTTTTTTCACATTTGTACAGCACAATTCAGAGAAATATATCAATATCACGGTCGGTAAATATAACATACGAGCTTTCCCATTTCGTGTCAAGTGTCAGAATTAAATTTCAGAAGGATGTGCAAAATTAATACTAAACTGAAATAAACTTGGTGTTCAACCTCGGCATTTCCATTAGTTCCAAACTTTTTGAGCATAACCACGAAAACACTCGTCAAGGCAATGTCCACTCCACACAAAAGTGTGAAAACTATCCAATCTTCGTTTTACAACTCCTTGTTTCCTAATGTCACGTCCCCATCACAAAGATACAGCCCGCCATAATAATCAAAACTTAAATCCTGACATATTTCTTTGTGGAGTGATCGCTATGTCAGCAGTTCAAATCAAATTTATTCACAAATCTTCCCTTCACTCCAACTCAAGGCTAACTTGTATGTAATTGGAATAACTTTCTGACGAACTAATCTGATACATAGTAAGCTCGTTCAAATCCGTACCCACCGACCTACAGCTTCCTGGCAGCTCTTCAAAAATAATATTTTCATCAACAGTTGAAAACATCTCGTATTGCAATCATATTGAAAATTAAAACTCTCCAAATCATTACACACAGATTTATTGTTTCTGTTTTAGATAGCTCTTGTATGCAGATTACGGGTCTCTAATTTAACGGCCCCCAACAAGAGCCTACCTACCGATTTGATTGATGATAAGTGATCGGTCGAACAAGATAGTTTAGAACCCTCCCTTTCAGATGTTAACACGGATATTTTAATTTGAAAGTTGGTACCCCTTCAGTGAGGCCCCCAATACGTCAGAATACACAAGGGCCCATCTACCGACAAAGGCTGACGCCACTCCTCTCAAGATCCTTTTATTTAGATACCTTTTGGAACCGAAACAAAAACGAAAACAAGACTTAAATCCGCCGATATTATTCGCTCTCCTGAAAAATATCAAAACAGGTAAATAGGCTCTTTTTGTAAGCAGCCATCCAATGATTAAATGCACCCACCCAACAAGAATTAATGGGGTGAAATAAAGACCTTCATTCGCTTCAAACGTTATAATAAAGTTCACTACTATTTCTGGAATAAACTCATTTTTTTAAATTTTTTTATTAGAGGGCTCAATTGGAGTTTCATCAGCCGATTCGATCAGCAAAATTTAGGAAGCGATTTTTTTTTGTGAGTGTGTCAACGGTTTAGCCATAAGGGTGAGCGAAAAAATGAACGTACGGCGTTTTTGAGTGATCTCATTCGATTCCTCGAAGTAATCGCAGAACAGTAGAAGTAATCAAAAAAGAACAGAAGATTTTGAAATCTCGATTTCTTAAAAATACTCCAGGACTTTGGTTCTACCCTCAAGGATTGAGCAAGAGTGATACTGACAGCTCAATCTCAACTAGACCCTTAACTATGTTATTTTGGACCCACGTGTTATAAATTGACTGTAAACCTATAATAAATGTTAATGTGAAATGTAACCCATAATTTGGTGAAATAATATCCTGACAAGTTGTAAAGTGTAACGTATAATTTTCAAAAAAAATATTTCGGTTAGTTATCGCGTCTTCATTATTTTTAATTTCAAGATTTCCCGATGTTTGTTGCTGTAATTACTTGAACTAAATAAACTAATCGCAGAACTAAAACTAATTGTTAAAGATAGTGGATGAATGTCGGTTATAATGAATCTGCAATTACGCGTAAATATGATAGGTTTTTTAAGCGCATGGGAAGATCAAAGAACGCTTAAAGCTCAGAATTCATGCTAATTTATAAACGGTTGGATATCCTATTATTTGCATTTACGTGGACGTTAATTGTTTTTACAGGCTGCAGCTTCATACTTGTCGGACGCAGCGTACATCGCCAAATTCGGATTCAAAATGCTTGCAGCTCAGAAAAATTCGAAGCCCTTCTTGAAACACAAAATTTGGGACTACTTTTGGAACGTGTCCGACCCGCTTTTCCACAGTTTGAAAAGCATAGCGCCGTCTATAGTACCGACGACCAATGGCGCGATACTTCATCAGGTAAGGAAACAGTATAACTGTACAACTTCTCTTATGCTTGAACATTTAACATTCGACCCTGGGTTTCTCTTAAAACAACAAACACTAAATGGTTCATTTTTTCTAAATTAATCAACCTTTCTAAGCAGATTTCTGGTCTGTAGATAATCATTAAACGGTATTTACTGAGCTTGGTCGTATACAACTACAGTACGCTCCCACCGAATTGAAATACTTCACAACGTTGATTTAGAACGGTTATCTTCCCGATCCAACAATAACAACAACAGCCTGACTGCCACCGTTTCATATACGATCAAGCGTTTCACTATTATTTCCTGATTTGGGAACGCATTTTTGCCAGCGTGTAGGTAATTTTCTAATGCCCTCCGTGTAGAAAGAGTCACACGGCGCGCACCTAGGCTTCAACCTAATCATTACTGTTGAACTTACACCTTCCCGAAGGGAACAAAACACATGGAAGTCGCAGGGAGTCAGGTCTGGACTGCAAGGAAGGTGTTCCAGTGTCTCCCAAGCCCCCTTTGCCCCAATTGCACCCTCCTTGCACCAATTTTTCTTGAGCCAGGGTCAGGGGCGTGCTTTGTTGGGGAGAAGAACCACTCCTCTTATTAGTAGGTCTCGTCTTTTGCGGCGATATGCAATTGTGACTTCACTCAGTACAATGTCCAGTAATAAGCAGCATTCGTTGTTTAGCGCTCATGTGAGAAATCAAGATGTAGTACAATGCTGTTGTCCGCAGTAATGCTGGCGCGGGGTCTGCGGTCATGGCTCTAATTTTCAACGCGTTCACGACCCCCCACAAACTGTTTGTGCCATGCAAACACTAGCTCTCGATAATGTCTCTTCCCCGAACTGCGCAGTTTATCTCCTCAAGATTTCGGCTTTTTCAACTCCTTCTGTAGCTAAAAACTTGATCACATTACGTTGCTCGATTGACAAAAGTACCTCCTGCACAATTATCGTCACGATGGATACTGAGAGGATCGTCAAGTGTTTCAAGAGGGGACCCAACACCCACCTATGGGGAAACGTTCTCCCATCACTACTGAGCTTGCAGATCCAAAAGTTTCGTTTATATTCGATCCATCGTTTATATTTCGAGTGATCTTTGCCCCTTCATGTATGTAAGTAAATATATTATCCAGAATATATACATATTTGGATCAAGTGTTCCCATATCCATTACGTCACTGTTAACAATAGCCAGGGCGCCAGCATTTCGACTGTCTACGTGCCTCCCTGAATCAATCATTGACCTTCCACGTACCCTTCCTAATACTTCCAAACTATTATTTAGAATGGTTATTTTCCCAACAATAACAATATTAGCCTGAGTGCCGCTGTATCGTATGTTTATTGCTACCACCAGTGATTTTTGACTCACAATGTAGGTCGTACTAACACAAAGACTCCCTACCAGTCATTTGGACCTGTTTTTTTCTCCCTATTATCAGCGTTTGTGTGGACGCCACCATTTTGTACGACTATATGCCACCACAATTCGAGCAATCGTTGACCTCAATGTACCTTTCACGAATACTCCTGAACGGTCACAGCTATTTTCTCGAACCACATCGTCACCAACACAATGTGACAGTCTGAGCGCCACCGTTTCGTATGCCTACTTCCCTATACAGATACCCATAAATTCCTTTGGACCTTCACTTACACTCTATGCACCTACATAAATACTCGAATGGAATGGCCATACCCCTCCCTTTCCAGTACAGATAAAAGATAGCTAGTCATGACATGCCATGACAAACTGATACAAAACCCTTCCACTTATTTTCAAAGTTCTTTTCATCCAATTGAGAGCAAACGGATGAACCTGTAGAAACACCTGTAAATGAAATATAATGTATCAAAATCAACATAAACAAATATTTTTTACTTTTTTCTTTATATAAAATATTAAGTTTTATAATTGGACAAAGCTCCGCATTTTCTATTGTCTTTTTTAGAATGTGAGATGGTCAATTCAGAGTTAACTAACTTCATCCTATATTTTTTTGAAAATACAACTCTGGTTAACCTGTCAGTTAACCATCTTTATGTTAATTGTAACCTATAAACGGGGGGTAGAGGTATAAATGGGGGTAGAGGCAAGTTCAGAGGACCTTCCTGACTTCTCGTGCCCTCAAACTTCTGATGAGCGGTCAGTTGTGAAGATACACGATTCCGCGATCATCCGTGACCTCTGTCGGCCTTGAACCAGAAATGCAGTCCTTGAAATAGGAACCTCAACCTGTCCGATATTCGCCTCATCTTTCTTTAGTCTCAATAATATCTCGGACGATTCGGAAGGAGAACAGGTGGAACGAGGTGTTAGCTATAATCAACGTAATCCTTCCGAATCAAAACAGTTCGCGGAAGTGTGATCAAGCGGAGTTGAGTGTGGCTCACCGACCTATCGCTCTACAACTGGATAATGTAGACATTATGAATATGTTAACAGGAACAATTCGAGATATATCAATGTAAGAATCGTTATCCAAAATGTTCTTGAAAGTATCAGGTAAATTTGATTTTTTAGGAACTATCTGCGAAAGCAATGAAATTTTACATGGAAAAAAGAATTGTACCCCAACTCGCTTAGTAGAATCTGCACGTACGAATACACATACAGTGTCCATGTAACTACGCTCCCCCACCTCACTCTATTTTCTAATTTGATCGAAAAATTCAGAAAAATGGCATTTTTATCATCTTGGTTTATTATCCAATAATAAGCCATTGTAATCGCTCTTGAAAAAAACTTCTAACACCCTGAAAATTTCATGGTTTACGTTTCAAAGGGTGTAGAATCCAAATCTTCAATAAAAAATTTTCCGTCCATCCGCCATGTGCCGTATGCACGATTTCTCCCAAACTGGAGCAAAAAAAAATCCATATTGGTCCGACAACGCCTCGATTCTTTAGCCAGCTCTCTAACTTAATTTAAAGTGCCCCTTAAGGGTTGTCAAAGTTTTGTAAAATCCCTAAAAACATAAAAAAAAGTCAAGGCGGCCTAAAAACTTTTTTAAAGAAGGGTTTGCATGAAGAATCGAATGAGCATCCCCAGGTCCGTGGCTGAAACCTTTCCCTATGTATGGCCCGATTTATGGTTCCAACATTTGCATCCACATTCACTACATTACTAGGTTACTGGATAATGTAGACATTATGCTATCAAAACAAAAACAACGAGCGTTTTTTTAAAAGGGTTTTAAGGAGGCACTCAAATATGATCAACTGATCAGTCCAATTAGGATTTTGGTTGAGAACCACTTATAAGTGTTTATGCATATCCTCCTGAAATTCAATAATACGCTCATCACCTGTGAAAAACGCACACTCCAAAGCTTAGTATAAATTCAAATCATGAACGCAAGCCAATTGAATAACGAACCCCAGTGAAAGAATTTGCAGCTTTTTTAAAAATTACAAAATTCTGATTTGCGCCATTGTGCAAGAGTTCACGATGGACACCAACTTTGTTTATTCAAACAACAGCATGAATCTTTATTGCAGATTTGGTTTCCAACAAAATTTCAATGAAATTTTTACTCTGTTCGATTTTTGGGCGAGCGCAACATAGGGATTGAACTATAACTGAAACAAAGGCATAAGTCAAATGTGGCACATGACTTTATCTCATTTAACAGCATTTACTGTCGAAAACATCAATTATTGAGGTGAAAATATTAGATTTTCCATGGAATCTTTCAAGGGGATTCTTTCACAAAATTACCTTTTTTTCGTTGAAGAATTCGGGTCTAGTGAAACTGCCGTATCCAGACGGTGAATGATCTTGTTCAAGGTACATTATCAGTGAAATTTTGATTTGCATCGGGAACGAACAAACATCCCATAGATCATATTATTTTTATTGTGATTATTATTTCTTATCTGATCGATTTGTTATTAACCATTCCAAAAATCATTGGAGTACAGAACATTTTATGATAAGAAGATGTTACCTATAGGTTGACAATATTATAAACTTTTCAATTAATAAACTCCTTTAGAAAGTCTTGCAGGTATTTCCTCCTCAAAAGTCAAATTTTCGGCCATAAATGCAGTTGAATAAGATCAAATCAGGCAAATGGATCTCACCACGCAATTCAGGTTGAAAAACAGTGCAATTTCAATTTCGGCCGAATCCCGGAATTCGCTTACTGGACGATTTGCACACGGCCAACAAAATCAAGCAAGGGGTCAAATATTCATGAACTTTTGCATGGAAGAATTCAAATTTTCAATACTAAATTCTGGTTGTAGTTTGGAAAAAGTAAGCTCGTAATTTTTTTTCTGTTATCATTTTTTAAATTACGAAACAAAATGCAGTTCGTTGGAAATTTTTCGACCGAAAATTGAAGAAAATTAGGAGGGGAAGCAAACATACTTGGACACTCTGCTTATTACTGTTCTAAGTTGCTTCCAATCTTTTCTGATTTCGAATCGCACCACTTCCATAAGTCCTTGTAAGAGAGGAATTTATTCAGCCAACCCCACTCGGCGAACGTCATTTTTCACTCAAAACTCCGCTGTTCACGCCCGAGCGTTGATTTTCTCGTAAATGAATACGACACTGCGCTTATTAAACTATGATTTATAAGTTTAAAAACTGAACTGGGCGCTCCCAGTTGTGTTGACTACAGAATGAAGAGCAAACGTTTAACCGCCACATGCCGACAAAAAATTATTATAATCATGCGGGCATTAGTGTGATTAATGCTATTAGCCCAAAAGCTTTCGCTTGTATAAAAAGCCAACGAGAGGTGGCCGAGATGCCCAATGACGTGCGCCAAATAAGCTATTCTTCCACCTCGATTTACCTTCTTCAATTCCCACCGCCTTTCGTGAACATTTTAACCGGGTTTTTCCTTAAAGATCCAAACAATAACGGCAAGAACACACAATCATTAGAAGTAGAACCGGATCTAGATTTCATGTGAGCAGTCAGACTTCTTTGGTACAAACGATAACGGGAAGGTCCAAGATATGATTAAAGTTTCTTACAGAGGATGAAAAAAGATTAAAAAATACAAAAATGAAATAATATCTGTCAAAAATCGTCACACGTTCGTGGGCATTCTTAAACGAATCGTGTGGGTCATTCCTGTCCGTAATTCTTCATAGGGTTGGAACGAAAAATCTTTCCTTCCGGCAAAAAAAAATTTTCTGTTAGATGGGGTTGAAAATTGAGTAATTTGGGAGACAAAGAAAACATTAAATATACATCGTTCACCAAATTAATTTTCCAAGTAATTTTTTTCCAAGATTTTCCATGTAATACCCCGGTGTGCAAACAAATTTTATAAGTTTCACAATGTTTTTGATGTTCTAGTGGTTTTCTTTAGGTTATTTTAATTAAATTTAAGTACATTCTTCTGTAGAATTTTGTGCATAATTTGCGTACCCCTGGTTCATGTTTAATGAACTTTATCTTATTAGTGTATCTGTTTATCTGATTTTTGACAGTTTTTTGTCATTCTTATTGATTTTTTTTTTAGCACTTTTATTGTCATTTGAATAATTTGTGATGCTCAAAAGGTCATGACCAACGAACTCTGATTCAAATTAATATATTCTGTATTAACGAAATAGTCTCCTGTACAATTCCTTCCTTTTGGAATGCTTGATTTTTAGGCAATAGAGTAACGTTTTATCTCCAGCTTAAGGAGAGTTGTCTTGAATGACACACGCATACACAAATGCATCTGTTAATATGTGTCGGAATTAGGGTAGAAAGGCACATTTACACCACCATAACTGTCCTTTATTTCATCTTCCTCTATTTCTGATTCTGTTGACATAGTTAACACTTCAACTATACTATAGTATTACAAAAGGATTATTGTTGAAGGGCAAAACTTCTCACAGACTTGATCGCGTATCATCACAATATTACAAAACGAACAGCCACTTTAAGAGTGTCAATAGCAAAGAACGAATTATTGTACGTATAAATTATTAATTAACAAATTACAAAGAAAAAACGAGGATTCAGAACATTTTGAAATACTCCCACTATAAAAACAAGTCTCACCTGGGATGTAACTTTTACTTGTTGACTGCTTGATGGGAACCATAAAACGGCTGGCCAGGTAAACTCCTACTTTCGTTCCAAATCTTCACCGACCTATAAATTATTTCTAGTTTCGATTTAATTATTTCTAGTTTCTAGATAAATTCTAGTGTAAACAAAAAATAACTTACTAATTATAAGTGTGTAAGTATGTGGTATATGCGTGAAATAGGCATAGAGCGCTAAGAACGATAAGGGAATGTAAAAATAACTAACAACAAACGATGTTTCTTAAAATTACATATCACATATTAATCATATAGGGCAAAAAATGGGGTTAGTTATTATAGTTTATTTCTTAAAATTATATGTCACATATTAATTACGACAGTAACACTAACAAACAACATCAATATTTTAATGCTATAGAGTGAACAATATTTCTTGTTAGCCCATCTTTAGCGAGCTCAAACAAACTGGATAGTTTACCCACTCGAGAGCATGCTACGTACATTGTCCGTGTGAAAAACATCGTGTACTCAAATCTAAGCCACAAATAGACATCGCTTGGCCTTGGGATTTGTTGAGTGTCATTGTAAATGCCAATCTGATAGGAAACTGAATTCGTTTGATTCGCATTGACACATCTGTAGGTATGATAGGAATCCGTGGTATTAATACATCTTCATCTTTGAACTCGCCATTTAAAATGCTGGATATCGTGGTCTTCGATAACGGAGACCGGCTTCAGTTTCATCCCTTCTCCGAGCTGTTTACTTAAAAGTGACACCGGTTTAATTTAGCGTTGCACTCACCAGTAAAGGCGCGGCAAATTTTAAGAATCTAAGATTGGTAACCCTAAGCATATATCAGGATTAGAATTGAATAATAAAAATAAATGTTTATTTTCATAGAAAAAATTTGAGAGATTAATGGAAATTTTAATCGAAGAACAGTAAGAAACACTATAATTTATCAGTTATTGAGCGATATGATAATGATTAAATTACTAAAATGCCTATAAAAAATAAGGGTTGGTAATAAAAAAGTAAAAATCTAGATTGTTTGTATTTTTTAATGCCACAATATTTTTAAAAAAATTTTCGTCCTGAAATTAAAAAAAATTTTTGATAGTGAACAACCCTTATTACTAAGGGGTATGAAAAATGGATAGTAAGTAGCCGATTCTCAGACATACTGAATACGCATATAAAATTTGGTAAAAATCGGTAAAGCCCTTTCGGAGGAATACGGTCACTAACATTGTGACAAGGAAACGTTATGTATTAGACTAGATATGTAGGATATATATACTTTTGAGAAAACATCAAAACCTAGGAATCGCTTCAGAATGCCTCAACACAAGTTTCTATGAAGTTTCTGCATTTTTTGTATTCAAGTTTGGAATCGGCGTACTGATTGGCCCTACTGATTAGCCACAAGGTTAAATAACAAACTCTAGAGGTCTAGGAGTCGGTCAGATACCTCATTTGTTTCCCGAGTTGCCAATCGGATGCGCTCACCGGGCCTCGAACCCCGTCTGAGAAGGATGGATTGCCACATACGAGCTCGTACTCGGGTGTTATGTCTATGTAAGGTAGAAGTTTCTTACTTGCCTATCTAAGAATACAAGGCGAAGACGGCAATAAGCACGTACAGTGGCCAATCTGGTTGTGTTTGTTTTAAAAGTGATTTTCATTGCCCATGGATTAAGTCTATTGGAAGCAGTTTTTTTCTGCCAAGAATGTCCTGTATGAAGTGATAACGTCAAAAAACAGCAAATGTAGTACTTTTACATATCGAAGATTAGAAAGACGTTACTAACTAGATTAAAAAATAAACGTAAATGTTGAAGTACACGCACAATAGATGAGCGAAAAATTCGTAGTAGATGACCCTGACTATGATTTTTTTAAAGCAGCAAATAATTACACGAAGGTTTTTTGTTTCTAAATCAGATAGCTCCTCTACGTAAGGTGTATAGTCACTGACCTATGTTAGATTTAGCCCGTGGTACATTACGTCGACTCGGAGCTTCCATCAACTGTAACTGTAGTCTAGACGTATCACATAGAGTTGCATTTACATTCCAACACCGTATATCGATTAGGTTATACATTAGCCACAAGAGTCCTTCAGCTAATCAGTCTGCCCCCATACCTTGAAACTGACTCCTAGACGTCCCAAAGACTGAACTTCATTGTAAATATAACTGTAAAAGCTGATGTTTAAATACCAAAAATATCATAATACACTGCGTATTAACACAAGCGTTGACTCATTCGATTCATTGGAGGGATATCTACCAATTACGAACATAATAACACTTGCGTTTCTATCGAAAGTGTCCGAAATTCCTATTATCAATTTTTCAACCCTTTGCTTTCGCTCTTTAAGATTGACAGAAACTGATGTCTTGAATGCAAGTCCAACTAGTCCCCAAATGTGATTTTTTACCCTAGTTTCATTAACTTTGTACCAGTTAAGTACCAAAAGGCGTACGGACTGACGGAATTCGATTTTTGAATTCTACATTTCTTGTCTTGAAATGAATAACAACGAAGTAGGAGTGGGGTTCAAAGCAAAGCATTTGTTGATAACAAAGGTTCATCAATGAAACGATAAACCAAAACAATAATGTTCAAATGGACAGAGCGAAAGGATAATTTAAACACCTTGAGAGGCAAAACATGGGAGCAATTAATTATTATAGCCAGTTGACATAGCGCCCGGACTAGGCTTGGAATTACGAGGTTAATTCAACAACTACATCCCGTAAACCTTCAACAGAATTGCGCAATTTCCACTCTCACTGCATTACCATCAACATTAGGCACACCGATAGCGTTTCTTCTTTTTTTTTTTTCAGGAAATCCAAGACCGATTTTAACGACTCATTTTAATTAGTTATGCGGTAACAAGAAATTAGCGTTTATATCGAACATATGGCTGTGTAATTTATGGAGGGGTAATCCATGCAAATCCCAACAATTTCTTGCTTCAAGTTTGTAGAATACCGATATTGATTTTTTCGATTTTCAATAGATTTTATTGCTTCTGGTTGCAATCTCACATATGAGAGCGATGGAAATATTAAGGTTGAGTAAAAAGTGATCAAATTGGAAGTTTCAGAGCCAAGGCCAGTTAATGAAAGCAATTCTTGAATGATTTTCGGTAATGAATGACATTTATTGCTTGTAAATTATAGTGACATATGGTTAGTTCCTCTGGCGAATTAAAGAAAACAGTAATATACCTGTAACTACGTGGTCTCATGGGAATTCCTTCGTTACGGCCTGTTACACAATAATTTCTCGACGGCAGCGGGACAGCCGGTGACGAGGGTATGCAAAAACCCGCATGACTGATCGGTCTTGAAGGAAGAGTAGGTCCAGAGCGCCGTCACCATTGACCTTGAACTTTTTACCGCAGGGTCGGGGTCACATGTGACAATACTAAGATGACTTGAGACTTACCGTTTGTAGGAGTTGTTAGTTGAAAAAGAACCGACTTCAATGAAAGAGTAGTCTCATTTATTGAACACCCAAGGGCACAAACGATATTTTCTGGTCTAATAACCGTAAACATTAATGTTCTCAAACTGGTGGATTGAATGGTGGGTACTTCCTTCTTCGATTAGTATAATTACCTCGTGTGAAGTTTATAGAAATCAATCCATCAAAATTACCTATAGTCTTGAAAAAACTCGAACACCTAGGTTATTAAGGCCCTTTTCAACAACGCCGTTCTCTTCGTTAGAGAAATCCAAATCAGAAATATAAATTTTCCGATGTTATTCCAGGTTTTTGGGATGCTTTTCATCGTACACTGAAGTAGTTAGGAATGAAAACAAGATAACATCATTGATTCAGTTTGAGTTCGAACTGGAATACTATTCCACCGATCATACCTTTATAAAACAAAAATGTAATATAGATTAAACTACGCCAAAATTGGTAAACAAAACTGTCATTCTGACTATCGTCTAAGTTCTTTCGAAGTTAATTTAAAAAACGCTGCAAATTTCTTCACTGGGGTTTATTATTCAATTGGCTTGCGTTCATGATTTGAATTTCTACTAAGCTTTGGAGTGTGCGTGTTTCACAGGTGATAGAGCGATTATTGAATTTCAGGAGATATGCATAGAGCACGTAAATCTGTTCTCAACCAAAATACCTATTTGGATTGTTCAGTTGATCATATTTGTGTGCCTCCTGAAATTCAATAATCACTCTATCACCTGTGAAACACGCACACTCCAAAGCTTAGTAGAAATTCAAATCATGAACGCAAGCCAATTGAATAATAAACCCCAGTGAAAGAATTTGCAGCGTTTCATGCGTATCATAATGCTACAACCTGTGTATCGGCTACAAAGCCGTTTAGGAGTTCACTCCAGTATCCAAATTACTACATCATTACATCACTAGGTTACTGATATCAAAACAAAAACAATAATAAACCAAAATAACGCAAATGTTGGCACCATAAATCGGGCCATACATCGGGAATGGTTTGACCTACGGACCTGGATAGGGACTCGATCGTTTAAAAAGTAATTACCCTAATATCTTACTCGTCATAACAGTTCGCATTCGCTTTTGGAAAACCTCCAGCCATATTAATGAAAAAATTGTAGCCTTTACTGCTATTCATGTCGTACGACTATGAAGGAGTGCAGAAGAAAGCAAAATATTGTTAAAATCAGATGTCTCGAAGGTGATATCTCCCTTAAAATGGCCGCTGCGATGAGCCTGCAAACCCAGAGGGTCCAGTGGAAGCTAAAAGGCTCTAGTATAGCCCCTGGGGCGGCGGTTTCAAGAAAGAGGAAAGGGCAACTATCCATATCTGTTACCAATCTGAATTTTACAGATTTTAGTCTAAAAAATGGCAAATGCAACAATTTTGTACAAATAATTAAAGCGTCACACCAGATGTTGTCAGGCACTCGACAGACGATACGTCCACTTGTGACGACGACGGCTTTTACTCCCAGTTCTAACAGGTGAGCGCTGTCAACATCTCCCCGCAATTGCCTAAATAAAGGCTAGTAAACCATCTATCATCGTCGCCCACTATCGTTTTAATCAATCACAATCGTTTTATTCCCAGGGGCTGGTTTCGTCAAAATATCATCGTGTTGCACGCGAATGATCATGAACTGAGGAGAGTTGATAAAAGGGTCGTCAAAAAGGTCGGCGAGAGTTCAAGGACGCTTGAACGCCGTTTTGAACGAGCAAACCCAGCTCCATTTCGAAACTTAAGGGTGATCCCTCTCGTTAGTTTGAAGCTGTACAGGTTTATGAGATTTCATTAGTAAATGGTATATGATTATATTGAACTAACATCGTGATCATCTGAATGGATAACAGCAGTTAATCAAATAAAATCAATCGTGTAATCAATTGTGCAGTTTTTCATTTATGTCAAATTATTCATTCGATTAATCTTCGGTTAACATTAGTTTAAGACCCGTTATCAAAGCACCATCGTCAACGAAACCGAAGAAGTCGTCTTCAGCTCACCACCACCGGAATGCCCAAATGAAGTTAGAGGCTGCTGCAATGGTAACGAATTCCTAGCAGACTCTCGACCATTTTCTTGGTTGCAAGGTGTGATTGAGGACACACCACTTGTCTCCCAAGCGTTCTGCCAACATGTTTGTGAAAGTAGTCTTGGTCGTAAGGTTTGATTGAGGTCACACCACTTGTCTGCCAAGAGTTCTGCCCACATTTTTGTGAAAGTGGTGGCCTGTGGTGCTAAGTGTGCTTCGACAGAACTGCGAGTGTAAACGAGAAACGTCGTTGCCCTCAGGTCAATAGTTTTTTCTTCTTCTGCTAGTGGAAAGACTGTCTAGTAGTCGTGAGCCATGGGAGGGAGCATCAGTGTCAGTGACACGGATATCAAATAAAGTTACCCTCTGTGTCTCCCAGACCCTTCGGCAAGATCACCTCTTAGTCCTGTTGTGGTGACTGAAAAGGTTGTGGATACCTGCCAATCAGATTGAGCGTACAAACATCATATACGTTTGATGGCCTTCCCATGCAATCCACGAGCTGCATATCATCTAATGAATCTTCCATTCATAACGCTCTTCACATTAAATTATACTGACAATTAGGGAATTCTAACCAAGTGGTTAGTAATCACAAAAGTTTTAATGTGGGGACACAACCTCGTGATACATGTGCACAATAGAACTTACATTAGCTAACTAGCACATTCTTAAAACTCCATTGAAATTCAATTAGTGATTTTCAAAACTACATTATTTTTGTGATTTGTTTTTCACTTATTTGACCAATATGTAAGGCGCTTCAAGTTAAGAGGGTTTCAATCAACAATAATTACACATTGCAAATTAGCCCTTAAGATTTTTAAAGATGTGTGCACCATATAAAAACACAGAAACATTGAAAGTTAGAATTTCCGCAATGACTACTTACTAGGTTAGTTAACATTTTAAAGTATTGATTAGCAGTATAAATAACAACTGAATTAATTTGAAACAGAATTGTGCTAATGTAACTAAACCCAAGATTGGTTACAACAAGGTAAAACGCTTTTTCACAGGTACTCTGGGTGCACTGACACGCATTTGCTTGAAGTATTACACGGGAAATCCACTTCCTCCTATCCTTAACATGAAATTTAAAACCATTGGTATGTTTTAAATAATCTTTAAAGATTCCGTAGCGGATTGTTATAGTTGAGGTAACAGTAAATTAGGAGTGAGCTTTATCATCCTCCAACTTTGAGCCAAACCTGTGAATTATACAGTGAGAATAAGGCACTTGATAGATGCTCTAGATATGCGCAGGCACAAAAGCGATTATTAAGTTTGTAACGGTTATATTACATGTGGACCATCTACAGTCTAAACGGTACAGTAACTGAAAATTATCTTTGGAATTGGAAGAAACTTGTAAAAGTTAACTCGTTACAAAAACTTTAGGAGAACAGTGGAGAATTGATTCGTGAACAATGAAACTCACAGGAAACCGCCTACAATACAAATTGCATATTCCTTGAAAACTTCACCAAAACTTATGGATACTGTAGCATTTGTGGTTGTTACAAGGATTTGTAACACTGACGAACAGGAATACATATTGAAATCTATGTTAGTCAGTAAGCTTTGAAACATAAATACGGTCCAAAAAATCGATTTTGGAAAGACAAAAAATCTTCATCTCCGGAGAAGGCTGTCAAGTGCTTCTACTATCTCTTAGTGACTAGGAAGTAAAAAACTGTGCAACGGCGTAAGCTTGTGTGCAAATTTGATGCTAAGATTTCACATATTTTCGTGACAAGGTGAGTTCAACCATTTTTATTTTTCTCATAAGACGTTCTTAGCGCTTCCGGGGAAAACCCCCGTTTTAGATACACAAATCGCTGGCTATATTTTTTTCCATCCGCGAGATCGTTCATACAGGTAGCAGATCAAAATCCGTTACTTTAATTTTTTGCAGAGAACAAGGAACTCGCTAGAGCGTCGAATAACCGGTTGTACAGCAGGGCAGTGCGCCTCACTTCATTTCTACATTTAATGGGATTCATAACCCGAAGAGAGAATATATTAACACATGCCCTGTCAAGGAGGTTTAACCAAAAGAACGGTTAATGAACAATTGGATGATAGAAATGTCGCAGTCAAGCAATAAGTGTAGAAAGGATGGCCAGAGAAAGTAACATCCAAGAAGAGAAGTTCTTAGCGTACTCTGTTTGGGATGATTGTTGAATTGCCACACAAAATTCAAATCAAAAACTTAATTTTGAAACGTCAATTTTAATCATTAACGTGGAGTTAATTGTAATTGGCACTACAACAAAGTGGTTGAAAGTAATTATAATAGTCAGTTTTCATGGAAACAAAAAGTCAGTTTGGACTTGCAAAACACGAATTTTCGTTATAGGTATATGGGTGGGATGCATACGGTTTTCACCACAAAAATCGTTCACCGTACGTAGGAAAAGCTTAGTTATTACTCACCACGCCTCATCATATGCTGCCAACTTCTCTGCAGCGTCTCCAGGTGGTGTAATGATGATGTTCAGTAAGATCTTCTGAAAGATTGATGATTGGGAGGGAGGGGGTTCTTCTAACTATGCACTATGGGTCTTTTTCTGGTGAATGTCTCTTTCAAAAATCGTTAGACCCCATTAAATAGTACAGGCGCGTACCAAGGCACGTACCAATCTCACAGTTAAACATAATCACCTGTAAGTAGATTTTGAGCAGTGCAGAAGTTGAAAAACTGCATTCGAACATAATTCTTATGAACAAGGAATATCATAACTGCACAGTAGTTAAATTTTAAATAAACAAAATCATGTAGACAACCAACGCTGAGTTATACAGGAGTACAAAGGAAGTTCGATTTCTTCAAAGTCGAACTTGCACAGTGTTTTTGGTGATTTTTGTTCAAATTTGGACTGTTGTCCATTCGACTGTCACTGTTTCTCCAAAACTTTACTCTTCAAATAAGCGAGTTCAAGGGGGAAGGGGAGTTAGTGGCTGGATTGGAATCTTTTCCCAGTTAATAAATAATTCATATAATGACTTGAGAAAGCCAATCGCTTCTTTTTTCTGCGGAACAAGGAATACAGGTGGCCCATCGTGAAAACCCATGAGAGTCATGTGGGAAGTACGTCGCTAATAACCAAGTTACCATCCTCGTAGTCCTTGATACTCGCCATATTGACTAATCGCCTGTTTTCTAATGTTTTAACATTCAATTCTAAAGGTCCGTAAATTATAACTTGATGTTAACCTCTCTGCGCCAATCGCTGATAAACAATTATTAACGAAGTTTGTGATACATTTTTTAATTGTATAAATGCATAGGTACCAGCCGAAAAGAAAGTAACGAAATATTAGCCTGGAACATGTTTTAACCATGACCTAACTGACCAAAAGTGTCACGTTTTCATCATAGTCTGATGAAAACTGAGAGAGTTATTTGCTGTAATGCATCGTAGTATGCTTGTAATATCCTGTGCGGAACCTGTTCAGTTTATGGGAGTATCAAGAAAAAAAGGAGTCGGCAACGATTCTGTAAAAGATTCCTCACCTCACACACAAGCCAAATGTGTAACGTGACTTCGTTCGTACACCCAGTCCGACCGACAGACACAAAATAAAATTCTACCATAATGGTTTGAAGCAAAAATTTTGCAACCATCCATCCCCTCCCTTAGAGGGTCCAGGTGGTGAGCACTGTTCTTGAGAAGACTCTAATGCCCGGGTACCCAGGTAACTAATTACTTACCTACTGAAATAAAACAAAAACTCAGCTTCTATTATCTTCATTCCACTTTTTGATTCCCTAAGCTAATCTAGATGGCTAGCTAAACTAGTGAGTGATGGTGTTGCCTGGTAATTCCCGTGTCAGATATCTGATGTGTAATAGAAATATTGGGTTCCTCACTAAGAGGATATAAGGCGAGGCACCCGCTGAAATACTTGTCTATTAACCAATAAACTGAATGATTTACAGAGCTTCTAAAGTTTCCAACATGCTTACGACGAATGTAGAATCTGCACCGTTTAAACACATTTCTGAGCACTTCTCACTAAATTTTTTGTATGCTTTCCAATACCTGTAGATAATTCCTTCAAGTAATGTTCTGTAATAAATTGTCCATTTTCCTATTCGGTGATCCAGAGGAGATTGTTCATCCACGATGTTGCAAGCAGGTCCTTCTAAAGGACGTGAGGGTATGGCTTCACACAGAAACAGCTTCTGCTCTAAATACAGATTTCCTGATAAAAAACGACAATGTTGCACGTACGTATATTGATTTACGGTTGGAATTCTATTAGGATTGAGAACTTCGCCAATAAAATTTAAACATTTCAAAAGTAAATTTGCATCAGTCGAGCACCACTTTTTGAGAACAGTGCATTGAATAATAATTATGAGAATTCGACTATTGATTCCTTCTGCTGATTGTGGCATTACGCGTCGGGCCTCTTGATTATCGTATAAGAAGAGCTCAGCGGCTCGCCGTGTAACACTTTCGTCGGTGCAGTAACTTTCGATGGTGGAGCCCAAGGTTTCGATCTGCAAGTCTCTCCCGGTCAAGGCAGCTCAAGAAAGTAGAGGAAATCGAACGTTCTGGCTACTCCGCAGCTCCGAGAATCGGCTCATATTAGACATAATTTCTTAACTGCATGTATACCATAGGAACGAAGACGATCATTGTGAAAACCTTATCAGACTCGGATGTAGAAACAAAAAGGTTGCAAATCATTACGCCACGCCAAATAATTTCAGTGTGGATTGCTCTTCTATAAACTTCAGGAATGTGTTGTAGATTGTAGGTACCAGTCGCGATGCAAATGGAGGTTCAGGGATCAGGAAGAAGCGTTTACATCCGTACTAAAACGTAAGCAAACTTGAGTGGGTGCCTTTCTCACTAAATGGAACCTAGATATTCAGAATATCTTTAAAAACTAGTACAGGTCAAAACGGTCAAGCAAAACAGAACCCAACTGCCTTCAATGAGTAAGGTACAAGGGGACCGACTAAGATTAACTGGCTCAATCCGTAGTAGTTTCATCAAAAATTTTCGTGGAGTTTTGTCACCCAATGTTTCTTTTGAGCATGTGCCATTGATCCAACCTGTCGCAGTAAAATTCATGGGGCCCAAATGCATCCAAATCCATCAGCCAAACTACATCTTCGCCAGAGTTTGAACGAAAACGGACAGATAAATTCTAAAAAAACGCTGCCAATACTAACACATGGGTTAACGATTATTGGAATAATCCGTGATTGTCATTGTCATTGTGGCACTGTGAGGTTGGGCTCACTTTTAGGTTCAGAAATTGCAATAACGACGGGTGAATTTCTAAAGATATGAAACCCATCCCAGTTGATTTGTTGTCTATAATCACTAGAAATGACACTCCTCTGGCTTACGCCAGTAAAAATCCTGAGTCCATAGCATCTTTGCGTGTGAGGCGACCGGGCTAACTATAAGTTGGAATCAACTAGACCCCAAGATGAGTCCCAATACGAAAAAACGGATTTTTCCGTTCAATTTCAAGGTTTTTTATAGCTGACAAACTTTGCTGGCACGTTTTGAATTTACGCATCTTGAAAAGTGAAGTGTACAAATTTGAGGCTGGTTATATAAAATCTTTGATACTCGATTGGAAATGCTTATTATTGACGAAAATAAACCGAAATGATTCGTAAGAAAGCCGCTATTGGAGAAAATAGTTTAGAAGTAATATTGGCTTGCACAAACGCTTATAGTACTCCATGAAGTTCAGTGGATTTTAGCTTAAGCTCATGCTAAGGAATGTAATGTAGGGTAGTAGTTCTCTATAGGCCCATGTAAAGTAATGATCGTCACTGCAAAGGGAAACTTGTGGCTGACCAAAGCTTGCTCAATTCGGCCCTCAATATCATTTATTGGCCTGGAATGTGTATGTAAATTCGGCCTCAATAAGTCAATTTCGAAAATAGAAATCTCACGAACTTTCTATTTACACGCTGATCTTTTCGTTGTTTCTAATCCGGCTGGTTTCTTAAACTTGAGTAAAACCACTTTTGGTTCATTCATTTTTTAAATTTTATTTTAACCTCCTCAAATTTTGTCATACCTCGTTTTGAGGTTTATAGATTCAAAATCTGCAACTTCCGTGCGCCGGACAGGTTACGGGCCTTAAAAGGTCTTAGCGTTGATCGTCATCCCGATCGCCTCGCACTCACAGATTTTTCAGGACTAAAACGTCGTTTTCAAAATTTTTGGTGAGAGTAATTTTCCTTGCCAATCCCAATTTCCGCCTCTAAACGTTATCCCAAAAACTGCACTATGATGCAAGCAATCACGAACTATTCAGAAAATTATGACTTCATTTGTTGAAATGAACACAATTTTTATTAAAGTTATTTAAGACATCTTTCTTCCACAGCGTCCGCTGCCAGGCGCTTTTCTTCATGCCCGGCCGTTGGCAGGCATCACGGTAGTCATTATTCTAAGCTTATTTTATCCGGAGAAAAGAGGAGGAACCGATACATATACCAATATACCGGTAGAAGAAACCACTGGAGGGACTGATACAAAATCCGGTTTTTCGGGTTGGAGTTGAGCCGGGGGTCCGTTTTTTCGGTCAACCTCAAACTGGAAATATTGTAAAGTCATTGCAGAAGGTCTCGAATAAATTCACGTTCTCTGATGTTAAATCAACCTCCTTGGGACGGACCAAGAACCTCTGGGATAGGAACTAGAACGAAATTTGCTGGCCAACTACTCTTTCTTCATTTTTTCGTTTCGTCGTTCGGTTCGGGTTGTACAAAAAGTAATACAATTGGAGGCGTTACTGAGCCATAGCATTAAATATACAACGATGGTTAGATATAGTTAGATATTCCATCCATACAAATGTGCTAATCCAAAGAAATTTGTTTAAAGCTGGCCATAGCAAAAGAAGTTAAGATGGTATTTGGTACTACGTTAGTTTGTTACTGGAAAATAAAAATCGATCTTAATGACCGCAGCAATAATTGAACGGAATGACTTCTGGGAACCATTAAAAGAATTGAGGAGCGTTCTCCTTGAAACTCAACTTTTTAGAAGTGATTTCTAAGATGCCAGGATTCGATTTAGATACTTGGAGAAACATTATGACGAGAAAGTTGTCCATAGTCCAACAAATCGACATTTTTAGCCACAAGATGCTGATTTTCTCAAATCAGGATAATAAAAGTTCTCCAAATATCAATAACGGCAATATTGGCGAAACACGTGGAAGATAAATCCTTAGAGAATCGTTTACGAAACATCTATTCTTCTAATACTGATGGACGCCTCGGAATCACACTTCTCACCCAAATTTTTTCAAACACGTGGTTATGATTTTATTACTCTTCTGATCAATTTATCCTCATCCTATCCACATATCGAACCAAAATTCAACAAAAGAAACCTCGAAACCTTAAAATAATTATTCTGAAGTACTTACCGTTAAAAAAGATGATATGTTGTTACTTTTCATACTTATGAACTTAATGAAAGTTGTAATAAACATGTTGATTAAGAATCTATTCAAGATGTAGTTTGGAAAATAGTTTCATTCTCCGTAAATTAGAGGAATAGAGGAACCTGAGAAAATCCCCCAGTTTTGCTTACTTTATTACTGAATAATATGTGTACAGAGAATAAGTACAGCCTGTTGTTAATTTCTAACTGGCTTAGAAATCATCCCTGCTGTAACACGTATATGACCATTATGATTTACGTCAAAAACATGATAGAATGGAGATTGTTGATCCTTCCAAGTGGTAAAGCGATTAGCCTGAAACTTGAAGGATACTCTGAAAGCTTATTTAGAAGATTCTAACCGTATGAAAAGATGAAGCTTTCCAATGTTCACTTAAACATTTTCAGTTTTTATCTGAATATCCACACTATTGGGAGACAATCGCGTAAGCATCTATGGATGGCACGCAGACAATTGTTTTGCTCTCGAACCAATGGTATTGACGTGGAGCCACGTAACCTTGCTTCGATACATGCACCTAAATGGCATAATGCAAGTTAATTTCATTGTTTCAGGTGTACAGAGACTTTACGGACAACGTGACAGTCTTCACACAGCCGGCAAATGGGGACTTCAATTTCTTCAAGCTGGACCAGTACAACGGGGCACCACGAATGAACAAATATGATAACGCCACTTGTGACTCCATCCAGGGCTCAACAGAGGGCATCCACTATCACCAATTCGTAAAAAAGACTGATACTGTCATTTACCTCCGAAAGACCATTTGCAGAGCAGTTCCTCTCTATTTTCAAAGTAAACGCATTAAATTAAAAATAAAATGTTATATTTCTGTCCCCTTTACAGTTGACGCATTTATTTTTTTTAAAAGCTGCAAATATAAGAACCGACGCCTCGTACTATATTCACACTTAAGACCATTGCAGAGCCAGTTGCCGGCAATAAAAAAGATGATGAGTGGACGCCATCGAGGGTCATTGACTCCTCTAGCGTGTCCCTGTGGCGAAGTATACTGAACTCCTTTAAGATATTCAAATACTCTCTGACAAGTAGGGTAAGCTTTTCTCTCAAGAACTCGGATTGGTAAGGGTGCAAACCCAATTCTTCTATCAATAGGGTAATTTCCCTTTGATTGAGAAGGACAACATAAAGCCGATCAGTGGAATTAGCTTATCCCCACTATAAAACCATCAGTTGGACCCACTCATATCTAAACCTCCACCTTTCAAAGCTCCCTGTTTCGTTGACAAGTATGACAAATTAAGTTCAAAACGCTGGAAATTATTGCATGAAGGCTTATTAGTTATGTATAAGATAGCGCAAATTTATCAATAATTATTAGACACAGTCCATGGTACAGTGTCTGAATAAAATTAAGATCTACCGGAAGAAGATAAATAAAATGACAACTACTTGTGATGAGGTAAAAATTATCCTATACCTACAATTGGCAAAAGCTTTGCTTAAAATGTGTAAGATCTGCATGGTAGCCAGGTCTTCAAACATGCCTGCCCCAAATCCAGTGGAGATCCCTTTTTTAGTGGAAATGGACGGTCGTAAAGTAACTCAAATGGTCCTGTGCAATTAATACAAACAGCTATTACCGTCTCCCAAAAAATCACCCTTGAATTCCAAATGTTTTATGGATACACCTTGATCATTGCAATTTTCACCGTTGACTTTTTTAAGTTATGGTTTTGCTTGAAAATTGTGCCAAAATTCTGGAAAATCACGGATTAACGTATAATTTATTTGACGAATTGAGTGAACTTTGATGTAGTAGTTCGAAATTTCTTATCTTGAGAAGTAATCCTTCATGTTGTGAGGGGGTGATAACAATTTTTCTTCTCGGTTGATTACAAACATTCACTATGAAAAATAATAAACCAAAATTACGAATAGCCGATCGTTACTTATCATCTGGTTTTCGCCCCAGCCCTATGAATTTATATGAACTCTTGGTACTGACTTGGTCCATGACTTCGTTTCAATATGGGCTTAGCTGAGTTTAGCTATTGCAAACAGTAGAATACCGACTTAATGTATCTTGAATTATAACGTGGAATAGGTACAAATTATTGTGGAATAATGCTGACTAACTGGTTGATTTTCGCAGGAGAGCAGATAGTGAGAGGGATGACGGCGTACCGATTTGAGCTGCCAAACTCGACGTACAGCAGACCTCCGAACCCGGAAGACGAGTGCTACAGGGACCCGACCTATCCCATCCTCCCAGAAGGCCTCACGGATATTTCGCCTTGCTACTTCGGTAGGCACAGCTGTTTTTACTCCATTTTTGCTTCCGAGTCTACCTGTAGGTAGACTTTTTTCTCCAAAATTTCGAAAGCCCGAACGTAAAATTCTAGTAACAGTCCTAACTTTTACAGTTTTTATCCAATTTTGATGAGATTTTCAGGGAATGTGCGAATCGGAATGTATATGATCCCTAAAGAGTCTCATGCTCGCAAATCAATTCATTGCTTTGTGCATGCCAAACGTAAAATCCCCTGGTTTCATTATCTTACTTTCTAGTAGTCCTACAATTTTCAAGGTAGTCGGGGAAGAAACGTCAAATAACCTTGTATCAATTTCAACGTAATCATATTATCATTCTTTTCGCTTTAGAATTACCGCTATAGACGTCAACTAACCTTTTGAAGCGATTGATGTTAGCTGGAAGCACTTTTTTTCTCGTGAATCGTTGTAACAATCTTAAATTGTTGTTATTATCTAAAACTTTTCAAAAGATTTATACGTTCTTGTTACCTAGACGAGGAAGCCAGGTGCCACACTCGTAGAGAGGAGTAGTACGAATAGGGATGATACCAGTATTTCACTGATAAAATGAGCCCATAAAATCCAAGAAATCTGGGGTTCCACAAAAGCCGGTGACAATTTGAAAATTTTAATTATTTCAGGAAAGGTTACACAAGAATAATCCGATAGCACCAATGTTATCTTAAAACATTTTTGTTAAATAAGTTTTCGTTACACCGTTTTTATTCCAAGTCGTCACTGCCGCCTAGCGATTGTACGAATGCTACCTCATAAACTATTAAATGAACAATTAATATTTCTATTCGAAGTCTAACTCATGTTTTGCCTTTTAGAAATCTCTGAACAAATACTGCAAATAAGCCAAACAAGAAACCAAACATGACCGATAAAGTGCATTCTTTAATAAACCTAAATGAATGAAAGTTGTGCACAAATACAGTGTGAGCGAAGAATACAAAACCTAGTGAATGTCTGATAACTTTCGTAAGTGGCAAAGTGAAGACGAAAATGTCCGTATTAGAGGGTTCTTAATTTATTCTCTATCAATTCTCAGGTATGCCGATAGCCACTTCTTTCCCTCATATGATGCACGCTACGCCCTCAGCCATAGAACATCTGGAGGGGCTGAAACCTAACAACGAGAAACACGGCTCCGTTGCAGTTATCGAACCGGTGAGTCATATTATCTTCCTTGTCGAAAATAATAATAACAAAATCAGACATACTTCAATTAAAATATACGATTTGAAAAAATATGGGTTCTGGTAGCTGAAACTACCTCGCGTACCTATTTAGATTTTGGCTTCAAACTATCACAATGGATTACTCAACAGTTGCCACATCAACTCTACCATTTTTAGGTCCCCATCAATCAGAAACGATCGGCCTACTAGCAGTCTCCCGTCTGTAATCAGCTAACGTAGGCCTACTCTAGTTTTATTATAGGCATCTCTCCCATTTGCATACAACAGAATTCGATACAACGGTGCTATCACTCAATCACATTGCTACATGAGCCCAACCAAAAAAACTTACGTAATTTTATAATTATATACCTAGCCGACGTAGTGATCAGTTACAAAGCGTCATCCAAGAAGAGGATTACGCATCTAAATGAGTTTGAAGTGAAGCTGGCAAGGGAAATGGAGAAAAGGTGCTTTTTGACATTAACGGTTTTGGCTTTCGATTACGATTATGAGGCTCTAGACATTCTCCTTGCGGATCAGTACAGGACTTGCGCAAGCATTTACAGACTAATATAGACACTGATTCAACAATCCAAGGTAAACATGTGTCACATCTAGCTTGGCCTGAATTGTTTCATTATTATCCTTCGTTTTAGCTAATTCGTTTTTGCTTCCGAGTCTACCAACGTAGCGGAAGCATTGTTTTCACTTTCGGAATGTAAAAATTTTTTTGTCTCCAAAATCAAAAATTCCACTCGCATTTTGCGTTTTAGACCTTTCTGAACAATTTTGGTTCCGTGTGTGTCTGTCTGTCTGTCAGCAAATCCTTGTTACGGGCAAAACTACACGAAGTTATAGTCCGATTTTGATGAAATTTTCAGGGATTGTTCGGTTTGATGTGTAGATGGTCCCCTATGAGTTTCATGACCCCCGGATCAATAGTAGCCTCTGCGCATGCGCAAACGTGAAATCCTTGCCACAAGCATAACTCCGGGAGTTCATGACTGATTTCGATGAAATTTTCAGGGATTGTTCGGACTGATGTAAAGATGGTCCTCGTGAGTAATAAAGAGAAAATAAAGTTTTAGTCAATAATAATTTTCAATGCTCTATACAGTCATGTTATGGATACGAGGAAGCTATGTGCCACACCCACTTGGCAGACGTTTTTCTATTTATATATCTATTCTCAGGCACCTTCTTATGTAGGTATTTATAAAAAAAGTTATTTGATTGAGGAGTTGAGTAGTGCACTCAATTCTACAGAGAATTTTGAAAATACCGAGTTTTAATTCATGTTTTTTGAAAATTTCCACTCGAATTTTCGGTTTCAGACCATTCTGAACAAGTTTCGTCTCGTGTCAGATTGAGTGTGTATGCCCGAATTCTAAGGGAATGTGCGGGTTAGGCTGTAGATGGACCGCTATGTGTTACATTGCTGACAAATCAATACATCGAGCTGCTCATGCGCAAATGTAAAATCCACCGAACATAATTTTGTCAGGTTCGAATGTTCCGATCGAGCTCAAATTTTCAGGGAATCGGAGAAATACGGTCTGCAGATCTCATATCAATGTCAACGCAATAGTAACATCAGTAGCTGCTGTTTAACCGATTTTGAAGACATCTCCAGGGATCGTACGGCTTACGTTATAGAGTGCTCTCAAGTAAATACACCACTCTTCGCATGCGCCAGCGTAACCCTCCCCCCAAGTGTAATTAAAACTTTTCCCAAGTTTTATAGGTCCGATCGCGCTCAAAGTTTTTTAAATACCAATTTTGAAACACTCGTATTAGTATTCTATCAAACATCTTAGCACGACTCGCCCGTAATGCATGTTGACTGAAGTTTTGAAGGCGTTGATGACGTTGATGAAGCGGCATGTCAGTCCCGTGAATCACTGTAAGAAGCTCATGTTCATCATCTTTCGAGATTTGCTGAAATATTTCAATAATCTATGCTAGGATGTTACATAGACGAAGAAGCTATGTGGCACACCCAACTTACAGACGTTTTTTGTTTAACCCATGATTCATTTTGCAACTAGTACACACAACTTGAACTTTTATTGAAGATATACGGTAGCTCTTTAACTCGAAAAAATTGTATATCGCGAAATTTGGAGATAGTACAATTATGTCTAGTTCATACTTACCAGCTGAGAATCCCAAACTTGTTCACCACGCACAATCAGGACACATACAGATCCTGAATCCTGAATAAACATACAATTTTTATTTCTAGATATTGGCGTTTTTATTTTATTACTTAACCATACGAATTAAAATGCAATCGAACATTCATTTTTATATTAATGTGGATATCGGATTAATTAACGGTTTATATTTTTCATATTGCAGTACAGCGGAGTTCCTCTCACCGCCTGGGCTAGGAGTCAGAGTAATTTGTTTATTCACAATATGGACTGGTATCCAAAACTCAAGAGGTTGTCTAACAAGCCGCTTCCCATGTTTTGGCTGGAATATGTAAGTCTCAAATGCAGAATAATTTTAAAATACATATTCTTCTCTTCTACGACCTTCTATCAATTATCGTTGCTTGTAATATTTCCTAAAAGAAACTGTCAAATCTGTAATTCACAGATTTGATCATTTGGAGAACAAACCTGTGGATATTTCTGCCAGGCCAGAAAGAGTAGTCATGGCAATTGTTTAATCTCTTTTCGAGATAGAGGGAAATAAAATAAAAGGTGCTATTTGATGCATCGTCAGTCGATTCTACCACTTATCAAACTTAATGCGAAGGTTGAAGACCTGCTCGTTCTTTTTGTATTTCTAACTCAGAGACAACTTGAATGGTGAACATAGTCGCAGAATCTATTGGAATTTTAGCAAGCATTGGAATGTGCACAGACTGACCAAGGTACGAATAGCATGATACGCAGAAGTCGACGAGAACCAAGGCACATAAGAGCAATGAACCGTTTGGAAAACGATGAAAGCTGTCCATCAATTCGGAACAGCCTGGATCAAAAGATTCATGAACATGTTGTTCTAGATAAAGAAGAAAGGGAGCATGGAGTCACTCGGAACTTCACGTGGTATTTCATGTGCTGTGAAATTGTTTGTGGCTCACACACCAGGAAATTACGTTAAAACGGCCAGCAATTCTTGATAGATGACTAGAATAAGCTGAGTAATGAAGAGGGGTAGTTTGGGGACTATGTCTCACGCAATGAGAAAGCAGGAATTGTATGGCAACTCCAATGTGGTTACAAAATGGTGGAGGTGTGTTGATGCCGCTCTAGAAGCGATTGAGGTCTAACTACAGTAAAGATTAGTGTAATAGTGCAAAAATAGATTAGCTTGACTGTCTCTTTCAGATAAAAAGAAATCAATAAACACTGAGGTGTAAACAGGTACATTTACTAGGTATTAAGAACAGCAATTTAACAAGACCCTCTCTCATGTCTCAAAGTAATGACATTCATTGCCGTGACCCCGTTTTATTATTGCGACGAACGAAGGTATTAAACTGTGATATCGCAATATTGCGCAAAGCAGATTTGAATTACGCTCCATAATAACTTGATTGAAGTTGAACCCGAGCTGGGGGTTTTGCAGTTGATGTCTTCCCGCCACTTCTCCAACCAGTTCATTGTCCCTGAGTATCCAAATGAACCTGATTTGAGCTACTTGGAACCTCATTCTAAACCTAAACCATACAAACTAAATGTGTCTTTATGTATTATATGCCTATATTAATGACAATACATATCCAAACAAGTACATTTAAGATATGTAAATATGGTTTATTAATGATTTAAATTTCCGTTTACATTATATCAGCTCGTAGATCGCAGTAGTTCATAACTGGGTTTTTAGAGAGTTTACATTCATGTTGACGTTTTTTCCTGTCAAAGATCCGCTCTGACCTTAATGAGAGAGTGAACAAATGAACTTATAGATATCCAGGAGGGCCGATTCGATTCACTGAAGTTATATCAATAAACAGTAAACACCATTTTTACCTCAAAAGTTTAAATTTTCTCAACATTTCGGCATCTCTTACTCTTTAAGGTTGATCAGAGTTTACTCCGACTCGCATTCGAGTGAAGATTCAGGAGCACCAACTATGGTCTCCTATAGAAGTTTCGGAGATCAGATCCAGACCGATATTTTCAAGTTCGTTTTTAGGTTTCTTGGAAAGATCATAATTTTCAATTATGAATAAAAATTCAGGAATTAACCCTGTTTGGTTTTTATCAGGCACCATGGAAATAACCTTTTAAAACCCTGTTTTCAGAAACAAGAGGGATTGCCCAACTACATTTTCTACACGCTCTATTTTGCTGTGAACATCCTGAGGCCTTATCAGATATTCTTCAGCATCGGGATGATCGCCTTAGGAGGGGCCCTTTACCTCTTGGCATTTAGGAGAATGTGGAATCGCCATTTCAGCATACAAGGTACCTAAACAACACATTTACTATCCACATATACTTATTTCTCCAATCTCATTCCTCCAAAATTGATTCTGTACATCGAATTTGGGATGCAATCCATAAGTTGAGTAACTTTAAATGAATATCATTGGTTTAAGGTTTCTACCATAACCTAACAGATCCGTTGCAATAGCAGCAGACACACGTAAGTGACAGCTGTTTTTCTCCATTAAAGTAGAACCCTAATGAATGAATATAACCATTTCATTTTTGAGTTGAATTAACTATCAAATTTCATGCAGAAATCTGTGAATGCACAACTCATAAGTCACAATCGTGTGTTACGATCTCATAATCAAATTTTCTTGTTCATTTCTTTGATGATTATGATTATGACTTTCTTGAATTAGAGCACAACTATGTGATGGATATGGTTAGTTTGCCCCTTCCCGATTTTAGAATGTGTCGCCTTGGGAGATGATCCGGACGCCTGCAAGCGTCTGATTCATCCTCTGAGCGTGGCGGAGCATAATAATGCATCCACCTCCTCGGAAGGGGCAACTCTACCATTCCATCACCCTCACAACTAGTACACTATATATTTGTAATATTCAAATTAGTTCATCACACTCACAATGGATCTACGCTCCGATACCACCCCTCAGTACTGTACACCTACATTGTATCCAACTCGTGAATGACTTTTCTTCATTGTATAATTCTGTATTTTGGTTATCAACATTGCAGCTAAAATCTACGCTCCTGTACCTGAAAGCGCAGAACAAATCCTCAGCAGCAGTTGATGCCCCTCTACACCTCCTAAAAGCAGACATACCGAGCTGCCATCTTGGCTTCATCGTGATCTTCAGCGGTTATTGGACTTACACCTGGAATTCTTGCAGAGCTCATGACCAGGCGAGTGTAAAATAAGACGCCTGTAAGTGCCGGTCGGTTCTACGACTATGTGAAGCCAACAGACTCAATGTTCCCAGCAGATTAGTACAAAATTACTTGTTTAACGGATAGTAAACATTAATTCTAGGGAAGCATTCCTCGAACGTAATCCGTAATGCCTGAGACCGTTTTGAATTCTTCAACACAAATTCTGTACCTTGAATCGAAAGTTTGCATCGCGAAGCTTAATGAACTTTGAGGATTCCTACAAGAAATGTAGGTAGATAGATACTTTGTAAAATGTCAATCTGAATCTGCGTTGAAAACCACCTGCAGCTAATACTTCAGTTATCTTCAGCTGTAATATATATTTTTAGGAATATTGTTTTAAAGAATGTTATAGTACTTTTGAAATTTCAAAATCCAGGCAACGTGTGAATCAGGTACTCAGTTGCAATGAGCTATCATTTCTATTTAATTCGCACAAAAAGCGAAATGGGTTGAGAACAGTAAAAGGCCGTATTCGACTTCAAGATTAGTCAGTGATCACACCTGAGCTGATTCGATTCGATATTTTTCGGAGCTGTAAGTGCTTCTATCAAAACCATGCAATAAAACTTGTTCCTCACCTTACATGTAGCATAAACTTCCAAAAATTCGTTCATGAAGGTAGATATCTACAGAACATTGGGTTGAATCTTGTACATTTCATCATTTTGGTATTATAACGTAATATTTCCTTCAGAGCGGGCGAACTATTAAGGAGGGAAATCAGCTACTGATACTGTAGTGGGTGACCTAGCTTGTGAAACTAAATCGTCTATTCTTTACGTTTGCAAGTGATTTATATTGCAACTTGGATAGTTAGAAATAGTCAATTGTTCATTTTTACTCCATTTTATGCCGTTTTATTCGCACATGTATTAATTTTTCTAACAAACAATTTTTTTTGATCTGTTTTCTATTATAAACAGCGAGTTCATTTATTATTTTTCATTATTTTATACGAAAACTTGGGTGATAAATTGTCTATTCAAATAACAAATATTTATCTAGGATTTTTCATTCTTTCTATTCATTACTTTATTATTCTTATAGTTTCATTTTTTTAAATCATCTACTTCTCATACTTAGTGAGCATTAAATTATTTTGCTGGTAAGTAAATGAGTTATTATGAGGCTGTATTACCTAAGAAACAGAATAGGTACATGAATGCAAGAAAAAATTGAAATAAATTAGGTTCTCTAAAATCCCCCTTTCAGTTTTCTATCAAAATCAAAGAATAAGTTACTAACACTCATTAATATGAAAATGCGTTAAAATCCAAGAACCGTTTCATACTGCCGCAAAACAGATTTTGCATGAAGAAACTGTATGAAAATCATTCTGCGAATATTTGGTCATTTTTCAAGCAAAAATCGTCGAAACCCATAAAAAAAATAGTTACAGATGTGAAAAAGCATCCATTTGCACAAATATTTTATCAAACAATATGGGCACTTTAACTTTCAGTGTTGTTAAAATTGCTGCTACTCAGAATCGACAAGATTTTATTGTTTAGGACAATTGTTTGCGAGTTAACAGTTCTTCAAGACCGTTGTTTAGCACAATTCCGCTCATTAAGCCCTGTCGCACAACTGCGACTAGGATTTCTAACAAAAATTCAGTTGTATTTTAAGGCCAAGGGAAACTGGTTTGTAAGCCCAGAACGGTCCGGGTTGCATGGACTGCCTTGAATTTGAAGTAGGTAAGGTGGGTTGGTTGCTGTTATATCTTCCAGACTGACAGATCGCGTCCTGAGATGCGCCTCAGTTAGAAGTCAAGTTTGAGTGAAGAGATTTTCCCTAAATATTCCGTCCAATTCTTTTCGATTCCCTAAAGATAATCTAAAAACATATTCGCTAAAGATATTTGAAAAAACCCAGAAGTCCAGTTCCAATAACAATACAAGGTAACAACATAAACAGTTTTAGGGCAATTAGATTTTGTGGTTTCTTGTGTGAAATTGCAAAGAGTCGAACAGTTTAATTAGGTAAATATTAGGTTTTCATTAGATTTTCTGAAGAACCCTGATTTATTGCATCAATATTTATGGCTATGTACCTAATATTGTATTGAAGGTAATACAAATCATAATTTCTTTAAAAAAAGATGAAAATCGTTAACAGTCAGCAAACTTTTATTGTTGAAGTAGTAAAAATCTTTAAAATATACTTCGAATTCGACACAATTTCGGCTCAATTCCCTTCAGATCAATAGTAATTACAAAGCAAACTCGTACGAAACACCTCGAATATCTTTGTGACCTCCTGATCCCCTCAGTTTAATGTGGCAGTTGTCTATACATCGCGAGCAGGTACCCTCAAGTCATAATCACGTAACAACTGTAAAAGATGGATGGATTTTCATTTTAAATTTTGGGACTCTACAAGCTAAATACCAAATTATAAAGAGAAAAAATCAAGTTTTAATTTTTATCGACCTTTAAGGTTCATAATTATTTGGTAAAAATGAACCGAATCCTATTCATGTGCGAGCGGTGTTTTCAAGTTTATTTTCTATTCACCGAAGCTAGTCAAAGCTCTAATAATTTATTGATTGTGCGAGCTTGAATAATTTCCTAATTTAACTTTGAAGTTCGGTCATTGACCTTTTGACGCAACGAAGAAGAAAGGTCAAGGAAGTATAAAGCTTACACTGTCAACTTAAATAGATTATTGGCCCATTTGAATTGGCTTGGTGCAAATTGAATTTAACTTATTTTGACTAGAAAAGATTCTCATAATTCATTTTTCCAAATGAACGGTACGAGTTGCGGAAAGTTCAGAATCAACCCTTACGATAAAGGAAAAGAGAAAAAGAAGAACAACTAAAAGCATTAGCGTATTCGTCAATTTGTCTAGAATATTGGTAAAATTTGATTTCTATTTAGGATGTCAACGGTATTCCATTATAAAAAGACAATGAAATGGAGCAATAACTATATTTTGTAATCAAATGAAACCCTGTAAGTTTTGGCACAATTCAAGCATGGATTTGTTAGGAAGCAGGCTTTAAGTGGTGAAACAAATTAGGCAGGTATGTGGTAAATTAAACGAGGTTGCAGTAATTTGAATGCCAACTCAATTGTTGAAAGCGAAAAGTGAATAGATATGAATGTCATAATTGTAGAAGCCCAGTGAATGTGGACGCTCAGATGCCGCTACAGACCAAGGTGTTAACTTGGAAAAGCACAAAGTTCTGAGTCGACAACGATTCACCAGCATCCAATATCATACAAAATAAATTTGTAGATAGGGAAAGTTCATATTCGAGTTACTGTTCAACCCTCAGCCTTAGCTTGAAACGATATTTGAGTTCGATTCTTATTTGATTAGTGATGCCTTGTCTGATGGTCCGTATACGGTTTATTTAACATTGACAGTTAGTATATACTGTTCACACTAGAAGTACTAACTTTTAACGGATTGAAAAGTCCTCCTAAATTCCTCATAGAATAGGACATGAATCATCGAGGGAAATCATCTGTAAGCGTTTTTCTGCGCCAATTGTCAGCAAGACTGTATTTGCTCTTTTTTGTCGAAATAAATTCGCATTCGAATTACTTTTGATGTAAATGTAAAGTGATAGAACTGATTCATGATAAAATTAATTGAAAATAGAGAAGTAAGTACGTTAACAAAGTAAGGAATATGATCTGTATGTACTGCACTCTAGAAAAAGTCAAAAACCATGATTGCCTTCCGATTTCGATGCCGTCCGTGGTAACGCACAATAACTTTATGAATTCAATATTTTACATTACTAACTCATAACCTATCGAATATGTATCAACAGTATTCAGCAGGAGATGTAGGTGACATCAATATTGTTGTTTTGAAGGTGTGCTTCCGCATGAAACAAATAACCCGTTTGCTCGAGTATTATGTACAGGTACTAGCATTAAAGGTTAACCCTGATTGTACGAAAATTTGAAACAGTTTTGTTCAAATCCGATAATCCATTAATTTTCAGTCCTTAAAAGCGTTCAAAATACATTTTTAAACAATTTTTTGGGCACCAAGATAAATATTATGTCGCATTCTCCGTTACGGTATTGAGCTCTTTTTCCGTTTTCTATGAATGTATTGTTTTTACAGTGTTAGAATTATTCATATGTTTGTGTCAAAGCCTAGCATATTATGCAGTAACGTGCTTCCGATTTTGCGTCATTCAAAACCGAGTTGTGAGGCTTTGTTTTTCAATTTTGCCTCCTAGACTAACTTCGATCAATCAATATTTTATTGATACTGTTCTAAGCCAACACGATTTCTGCACGAATAAACCTGTGAACAAATTTAAGTTTTAATTAGACAATAATTATCTAGTGATGTGTGTGTCTTCCGAAACAGCAAACAGACTAAATTTTTGTGATATCATGTTACTTTTATACGATAAAATTTCTATGAAAATCGAAGTCTGTTTTGTATAAATACAATAAATATATAGAACAGACAGATATTGATTGGAGTCCGTTGAAATTGTTTAGAGAAATTTGGAACCGTCCTGTCTAAAATGTAATAGAGGTAAATATTTTTAAGCCAAAAAATAGGTAAATCGAAAATGCGGATTTTCTTTTCAACTTAACACTTTACTAAACGTTGTTACTTTTTGACTAAAACAGTTAAACTTTAGAAACTTGAATTACCTATGATTCATTCCAACTTTTTGTTCTGGTTTTGTTTCTTTATTACGCAATCAAAAGTAATATAGTTCTTTACTCACCGTGCCATGCGTAATATTGCAATTTCCAAAATTTGTAAAAGGGCGAATAATGATAAAATCGTAGTAGGTTGATAAATTTCAAAGACTTACCAAAAAGTAAATTAGATACAATTGCTCAAGTAGATTTTGTAAACGTATCTAGTAGTTACGCCTACGTTAGTTCCTTTCCAGTTAAACTCGTCTTTTATTTGATAATATTGTGATCTAGGTTTAAGAAATATAATGTAGAAACTGTGAAACTCAAATTGTAATTTTATTTTTAATTTACTCTTGAATTTCAGTTTTATTATTCTGTGAAATGGTGGGTTGGTAATTTATTTCGAAGCGTATTCTTGTATAGTGAAAACAGATTCTTTTGTAAATGTATAATAAATATGGTATCTGTGAGATATTGTTTTTTCATTTATGCTCTAACCTCCTGCACCACTGCTTTGTGGGTTCTGATGTCAAAACAGAAATTGCGTTTAAATGTACTGATTTATCTGCTGAATTTTGAAAGTATTACTGATTTCACTACCCACGATTATTTATGTTCAAATTAAAGGGTATTCTTGACCATTGTAATCGCTCTTGAAAAAAAAAATCCTTACCCCCCCTGAAAATTTCATGGTTTACGTTTCAAAGGGTGTAGAATCCGAATCTGCAATAAAAATTTTTGCGTCCGTCCGCCGTATGTCGTACGCCGTACGCACGATTTCTGCAGTCTGATAACCATAAAAAACGCTGCAAATTCTTTGGGGAGGGGGGGGGGGGTTTATTATTCAATTGGCTTGCGTTCATGATTTGAATTTCTACTAAGCTTTGGAGTGTGCGTGTTTCACAAGTGATAGAGCGATTATTGCATTTCAGGAGGCACACAAATATGATCAACTGATCAATCCAAATGGGTATTTTGGTTGAGAACAGATTTACGTGCTCTATGCATATCTCCTTGAAATTCAATAATCGCTCTATCACCTGTGAAACACGCAACTCCAAAGCTTAGTAGAAATTAAAATCATGAACGCAAGCCAATTGAATAATAAACCCCAATGAAATAATTTGCAGCGTTATTTTTTTTGGTTATCAGAATGCTTCAATCCGTGTATCGGCTACAAAACCTTTTAGGAGTTCACTCCAGTATCCACATTACTACATCACTGCGTCACTAGGTTACTGCTATCAAAACAAAAACAATAATAAACCAAAATAACGCAAATGTTGGCACCATAAATCGGGCCATACATCGGGAATGGTTTGACCTACGGACCTGGGGAGGAGCTCATTCGATTCCTCGTGGACAGTTCTTCAAAAAGAGTCTAAATTTAGGCCACCTTGACTTTTTTTTGAGGTTTTTAGGGATTTAACAAAACTTTGACAACCCTTAAAGGGCACTTTAAATTAAGTGAGAGTGCTGGCTCAAGAATTGGGGGTCGTCGGACCAAGATGGATTTTTCCTGAAAATTTCAGCTTTTTTGCGACAGCCGTTTGGGAAAAATCCTGCGTACGGCGTACGGACGGACTTGAAATTTTTTATTGCAGATTCGGATTCTACACCCTTTGAAACGTAAACCATGAAATTTTCAGGGGGGGGGGTTAGAATTTTTTTCAAGAACGATTACAATGGTTTATTATTGAATAATAAACCAAAAAAGCATCGATTAAGGAAAACAATGATGAAATGCATTCTAGTTATTCCTTTTCTTGTTTCATCCACGAGTATTAAAACAGTATTGAGAGGACTTAGCGGGGAAAATATGAAGTCACCGACGTCAAATAACTCATCCTCTATGTGCAATTTAGATGCGACCTACTTCCTGGCAAATGGATGGTGCTTAAATGTCTTATTTCTGAAACTTCAAATCGTTCAGAATGCAATTTCAAACACATTCCTCTTAACATATTCTACTTATACCTTTCTAGTGTTTAGGTGATGAGGGAGTAGTGAGTAGCACGAAATGATTACGAAAGTATTTTTAATTACTTTGTTATAAGTAACATACGGACGCTTGTATCAAGATGTCACGAAGGACATCATTTTACGAATCCGGTAAGCAGGTGCTTTAAAAACCAACTTTTGTGGAGCACACAATTTTTTAACGAACGTTCAAACATTCTTTACGGATATTCATCATTTATTGTTCTTAATTAGAACTTGATGTTAGATTCGTTGAATTCGCAGAACACGGTGGCGGAGAGGTCGAGTGTTCGATTTGAAGTAGTACAATGGTGTAAGTCACATAAGCAGCAATCATCTATGGAAAAGGGAAATATCGGTACAAATTATTACAAGGTTTGTATTGGGAACTTGATATCTTGGTTCCTATACTATTTTACTTCCTCTTCTGAAGGAAAATAGTGGTTCTTGTAAAGTTTTTGGTTAGCGTATCAGCTGGAGTTGGTAAGGAGTATTTAGGAAGTTTCTGTAGTGTAAACCGATAAATCCAGAAAGCGGTACGTTTGCAGCATCAGGCTCAAACCGACAGAGAGGATGGAAGATGAGTTACAGGTGATGGTGTTTCCGTGACATATAGTACGGGTACACCAGTCACTTTAACTTGGAATAGGATTGATATTGAGCGTAGAAAGTCGATGATTCCGGACCTACGTCTGCAGTATCAGACTTCGTATCTCTGAAGTGAAAAGAGGAGGTTGAGCGGGTGACTACCCGAAGCTCCCCGTCCGAAGTGAAAGGCGTTTGGGCTGTACTCGATGCTCCCCGGCATGTTCTAGCAGATGTACGCGAAGCGTCCCGTACCGAGAGAATGGGTGTACGTGAAGCTCCCCGTCTCTCTGTTTTCCTCTCTCGAGGCGTTTCAAGCCTTATCGGTGATTTGAACGGACTGGCTCTCAGTGATCGTCGAACAACATGAACGTATCCACGTGGGTAGCATCCGGTACTCGTCGATGTCGCAGTGCTTGATGCTTTGGTCAAATATCAGACTGATATTTACATTAAAATAAACACAGAACAGGGGAATCATAGGTGAAGTAGATCCATTAAAAAGAATGTGTGGCTAGCTAAACTGATTGAGAAATGCGATTAGCACACCATCACCCTTACCCAATTTATTAAAATAGTTTTGTTCACCAAGCTTCCTCGTGATCTACTCTGATGTACCATGCAGTTTATTCAGGATGAAATTGAAAAGAATTTTATTGATTACTGAACGTCATAGTGTAGAATCTTTTTCCTGGTGGTTGCAGTAAATGGTTGCGCAATTGCCTACAGTGTAGGTCACTGCAAATAAAGTTATCAATATTATTGAAGTATTAGGTGATTTTCGTATATAGGTGATAGGGGAGCTTCGCGTACATGAAGAGAAAGGAGGCAGGGTGCTTCGCATACATGAGGAGAACGAGGGCGGGGAGCTTCGCGTACACGAAGAGAAAGTTAGCGGGGAGCTTCCCGTATAAAAACTCGCCGATGGGGAGCTTCGGGTATGCGCCCGGTTGAGCAGGTGACTCGATGTTTCCAGAATGCAACTTCTGCGTACATCAGAATTCTTACTCAAGGAAAACTCACACTTAAACTAACTACAACCTACTCGCAAGAAGGGTTATTTGGGGGTTTTAGCAGTAATAAGGCAAGGTTTTTAGCTCAAGAGAGAGCTCACTGACCAAGTGAAGTCCCGGCTCGGTGTCCGGGTTTTCATATCCCTTCTTCCTCCTTCCCCTTCCCGAGGATGAAGCCTTGGTCACTCCGCTATTCCCTTTTATTGGCATAATTATGTGTCTTCCAGGTAAGTTCCCTTACAGTTTGCATTTAAAGCTCTAATGAAATAAATCTTATCGGCTTTTGAAATTGACCAGGTCTGGCTGTAACTGGTTACATGGAGACTGAGGCGTGTCCACACTATGGCGACTGGTAAAATCATGTTGACGAATTCCAGAAATCAATCATCTCCTACCTTACATAAAAGGGACAGAAATATGAGAGCATTCTTGCAAATATTTCATGCAAAACCTGCAATTATCAAGTGAACGCACTAATAGGAGACCATGCCGCTCAGACTGTTTCCCAATGGCTACAGGGTTTGGGGGAGAGCTTTCTTAAGCTTGCTCATTACAATCTTACCGTGCGTCAAATAAATTTATGATGAGCGTTCAAAAATCCTGACGGAGGTGGTGGTGGGGCGTACCCAGAACGAGCCGCATTTTCTTAGGGTCAAACTTAGTTTTTGGCGCTCCACAACTTTTAATATTTATGAAATTTCTGTAGGACGCAAGGTTCAGAAACTATTGAAGAAAAAGTTGAAAATTTGCTATTGATCAATCTGTATGAGACCTCGTGAGGAAGAATCGTATTTGAAGATATTGTAGAATATTGTAGTCTCTGCAATTTACCGCCACTGAACTCCGAATAAATTCAACATCAGCCAATATCAAGTGCTTATGTGTAATACAGATGTTATATATAAAAAAACTCACTGATATTCCTAAGTTGTAGTTTACGGCAAAGCTCTTGCACACAGTAAAGACCAATTTTTGCCTGGCGCAAAGATGAATTAAAAGATGAGGCTGGAAGAACCACAATAGCTTGTTATTAAATTTTTTTTGAAGAGCAGTAAACTCCAATTCTATTGATCTAATCTATCTCGGTACTTGCAGTATATTTGACTGGAAACGTTTAAAAATATTGAGATGATTTGAGTTTTAACTTACGTTGTTATAGTTCACTGCGGTCTTTTGGTGGACAAGATATTTCAACAACGCTTCTTCACTTTTAACTGCCTGCAAAATAAGAAACCAAGAGCTATTCCAAGAACGGACTCATGGATGTGTTTACAAGTACCTACAGTTTTTATCATTCCGAGTACGTAGCTTGCTACTTTCTACATATGGAAATGAATATAAATTAACCACAGAGCTCAACCAGATGATCAGAATAGCACCACCCTCTAGTTCCTCGCAAATTCTATCTACAGTTCGAATCAGAATATCTCAAAAGGGATTTTTATGAAGAAAGAAACGGGAAAATTTTATTTAAAATTGTAGGAGCCATTCTACAAAAATTATACAGAAAGGAGCGATTTGGAACTACTCGATAATTCCACCTAAGACAGAGAAATGGACGTGATTGGAGCAGAATTTTTGTTAATGTTTTGAAAAGTGACACTTGAAGAAAAAAAACTTTTTGATAACCGATTAAGTAAACAGTTTTAATTAAAAATTAAAAAAATTTTTACCCAAATTCAATGTACACTTCAATGTTACATTTTTAGATTTCCTAAACATTCATGAACTGTAAAAGTTACAAAAAATTGTTGCATCGTATGAAATGTGTTCCAGCCTTAACACCATGACTAAGCTTTTTTAGTACGATCAAGATTTGAAAGGAAATAGAGGCATGTACATACCTGGTTAGAAGCCACATGGCAGTCATGTAGGATTCCAATGACTAAGGTTCCAATGGCGAAGATTGACATTGGCACAAGAACGTATCGAACGATATCCCCACTTTTTATCCTGAGTAAATCTCCGGTTTTGTCAATAAAAATCATTAGGAATAACAGCAAGGTCAAAGAAATGGGGAAATCGTATAATTCATTCACTTCACCTCCAATTTCAACGAGGCGATTGTTGAGCATGGCATATTGTTGTATAACAGATCTGTCGTTCATAATTGCTTTTGTCAGACGGGAATAACAAGCTCCGATCGTGCGAACAGTGTAACAAAACTGAAGTTCAAAAGATACCATGATGTTAACGCAAATGGTACTTAATACATGATCAACCACTTCTAGGATTCCTTTGAGTTTTAACGACATGGCCAGAACGAGTGCCGCACACCTCATCGAAAGAACGATCCACCAAACAGCCAAGACGATTTTGTGGGAGAGAAACAATCTATATCTCCACATCCCCAACGTTTTCAAAAGCGTCAACAATTTTTTCGTTGTCACCTCGAATTGGGATTTCTGTTGAAGGACGGTTATCGTGATAATCGCTGGTATTGCAGATTGCAAAATTTTCATAATTACCATCATGACTGAGGAAAAGGGGCCTCCTGGCCTCCAATTCAGCGACACCTGAGGAAGCCACACGTGAATTAAGTTGACAGCATTGTGGATCAGAGAGAACGAAAGAAAAACTATGGATACTTTTGAAAACGAAGCGTTGTTGAAGGACAACGGAAACCAGGAGAACATCTGGAGTCGCCGCAGGTGTTTAATGAAGGAAGAATCGCTAGATGTCAAGTCTCCTTTGAATTCATAAGTAGACACTTCACCCTCGCTGCGGATTCCTTCAGACATGATTAGATTGTAGTGAATTGTTCGCAATTAGTCACACGAGGTGCTCTTTATCTGTCAATTCTTACACGTTCTTAATTTCTCCTGAAGCCGCTGCTGTCTCTTCGAACTTGCAAATCTTCTCAGATCCTTAATTATTGATCCGACTATCGGATCATCAGTACAGCTGCTCTGCATATCACTCTGTTTCAGACTGTAGCTTAATCTGACTGCTGAAAATGTCTGTGGCCCGACATTTCCTCCCAACAAAATTTAACACGCGAGTGTTTGATGAAGTATAGTTGAGAACAAACCTATAATTGTTTAGATACAATACAAGGTACATGTACATACAAAGTGTCCTGCACTTGACAGTAAAAAAGTTGAATTAAATTTAAAAAGAAAAAAGTGTTACTACACCGAAAATTAAGCAAAACGCTGCCAACAGCTCCTTTCTATCTCAACCCGTTCCCAAGATGAGATTTTTTGGAAGTTTTTGTTAGGTTTTGTTGGAAAACAACTTATTTAAACTTTTGACCACTTTTCAGTGTTGAAATCCTATATGCCTAGTGCATTTTCATAATCCTAATTGCAGTCCCAACGTTGAACATGCTTGAACCTTGACTCCATTTCCAAAAAACGTGCTGTAGTGTCAAACCCCTGAAAAACTTTCAAATTTGATCATCTTTCCAATGGTACTGCCAACATTGCGTTTCCACAACGGTTTCATGGAGAAATTGCAGTTAGAGGCAGTGGGGAGGGGGGAGGCTGCTGACAGAAGCACAGGCGCATCTGCACCCCCTGCCCAAAATAATAATATTAAAAGTATAATATTATCATAATGTTTTCCAGCTTTTCCTCATGAATCCTCATTGAAGAGCAGAAGAGTTTCAGTATGGGTGAGATGCAAGTGAAGTCTTGAGTAAGGTGGGGGGGGGGGGGGTTAGGGGTTGGCTGCCTGGGAGCAAAACTTCGGCTTCGCGCACGATGGGCGGAGCTTTGACGTGAAATACAGCATTTCACGCTGTATGATTCGATCTTGCTCCAAAGAATGAACCAATGAGAGCGCCTGAAATAAAGCGCACAAAATTCCTGAGTGCAAAATTAGCTCCCCCGCTAAGAATGCTACAGTTGCGCTAGAACAACAAAACACACCCTATTATCTTTTGTGTTACTCACCCTATTACATTATCTTACCCTATTATCATTCCTGATTCGGATTAAATTCCATAAAAATGTAACCCCTCATTGGATTTTTTTGGCAGCCGACAACCCGTTCAGCGTGCGCACGAAGTGGCCAAGTTAGTAAAATTGTACAAACAAATGTTCCAAAACGCAAATTATGACACTCCAAATTTTATTGGTTTTAAACGCTTTCATGTGTATAAAAGCGTACGAATTTAGTTGAATGAAAAAACGGAGAGTACCCACCAAGTGAATCAGCTCTGAAAATTGACAAAAATTGTAGTAGTCACTCTTAGGGTTCGTTAACATTAGTTCGCACAATTCTGATGACATCGCCAATGTACGCTCGCTGAACGGGCAGAGCGTGGCCAAAAAATCTAATGAGCGAATTTGCGTACGTGCTCAACGAGTGGGGAGGACTCCAAGGTTGAGGAGCCCAATTTTCATGAAATCAACTGTAGAATCCGAATTCGCTATAAAAAATGGGGTGTTCCAATATGATAAAATTGAGTTGTGTGTCACGCACATTTGCGCATTTGGCTCAAATTTGAAATCCTTGATAAAACTACAAATCGTTTCGGTTCGGTCGAAATGTTACTCTATTTGGGCAACAAATCTCGGAAATTCCGTTCACTACGGAAGAGAGGAATTGGATGGGGTAGTGCCGAAAACAACGCGCTTTTTCGCGAAAAATTTCGTGGACGTTACTCAGGCTATAATTCTCAACCGGTGTTCGTCACTCTCATTTTGATTGATTCCAATTCTAGTCTAGTTGTGCAATAACCTCGAAAAAAATTGCTTTTCCTGCCAGGAGGGTGTGGAGCCAATGTTAACCACTCCTGCCAATAGCTGCTCAAGCGAGAGTTCCCCACCGATTCATGTCATTCGTTTGTTCAATTGCGATTTTGATTCGATGCTTCAACATATTTGTGAACTTTCAAATTTAAATAAGAAAAGGGATGAATGGAGGGGCTAACAGTGATAAATCGTTATAACTTCACTATTCCCATCTAATTAACTTATTTGTTTCTATTTTTCGTCCCCAATTTTAGTCAAGATATGCAGCTAACCTCGGAAGTTTTGATTTTTTTGTTGAGAGGGGTAATGGAAAGAGGTGGGATTCAAACTCTATTCATACTGCAGCTTTTCTTCTTGTTCAAATAAGAAATTCGGTCTAGTTTTAAAATTTATATCATTACTTTCAAATTACCTTCGGATGAGGGGTGAAAGGAATTGGTAATGATAATGAATCGTTATACCTTACAGTTCGTTATCGTTACAGCCGACTTTCTTTATCCTTTTTCCGTTCAATTCATAATTTGATCTAGTTGTGGAACTCATTTCAGCTTCAAATTCCATTATGAAAGGAGGTGATTTAAAGGATTAATCCCGGTTTTTTTCTTATAAACGAATTATAAAAGATTTCAAAATATATAAATGTGATCTTCAAAAACCGGACTCGTTGACGTTCTCCCTGTAACGCATGCATTACTTACCAATATTTCTGGAATAAATTGTGGATATATAGTTCAATTTCAGTCAAACGATTGGGTGAAAGGTCCTATTTTGTTCCTGACGATCATTACTTGTGGTAACGTCTAATATCTGGTGTTCCATGGTTTTACTACAGATGAACCCATCAAAATATGGCAATAATTTACAAACATACCAACCTGGACGGAGACAGCGTAGCAGTTGTGCAGTATCACAACGAATATGAGAATTATAAATAAAGTCGAAACAGATAGAAAAACGAATTCTCCGATGTTTTCATATATCACGAGGAGGTCACCGGTATTGTCAATAAAGAACAGCAGTAGAATCAGCAAGATTGTTGAAATGGGATAATCATAAAACTCATTGATTTCTTCGGCGATCTCCATCAAACGATTGAACAACACAACGAATTGTTGAACGTTTATTCTTTTGGTGATAATTCTTTTTGTCAGACCGAAAAAACAAGCTTCGATTGTTCGAACTGTGTAGCAAAATTGCATTTCAAAGAAGACCAAATAGTTAACGAAGACATAAACTAATACAAGGTCCATACATTCTGCTATACCCATGGAATTCCAAAACATGGCTAATGTCAAGGCCGAGGAACTCACCAAAACATAAAACGCCCACACAGTCATGACGATTTTGCAGGAAAGGAACATTCGGAGTCTCCACAGCTCCAATGCTTTTAATACTGACAATAACTTTTCCGTTGTCTCTTGAAATTGAGATTTCCGTTTAAGAGCGACGACAATGATAATTGTTGGAAATGCACTCAGTGCAATTTTCATAGCGTGATACAGAACAATGGAAAAAGGACCATCTGGCCTCCAGCGCAGTGCTAACGGCGGCCACCACATATGTAACAAGACAAGAACATTCATGATTAAAGTTAAAGAAAGGAAGAGTTTGGAGACTTTGGAGAATGAAGCACTGGACAAATACAACGGAAACCACGAGAATAGTTGAAGTTGTCGCATGTGGACAATGAAGGAAGACTCTCTTGAGGTGAACTCATAATCTGATGGAAGAACAGACATGCCGAGTTGGATGCGATCTTTTTAGATCAAACCTGACTCCCTTCTCTTCGAGAAAAATGACAAGGCCAACAAAATATCCTTTGTCTTCTGTCTTAAATGTTTCAGCTGTGAGTTGTTTTCGTATTAAGGAGTAAGAAAACCTGCCTACTGGCTGATACAGAAGGTGTTGCAAAAAAAAACAAATTTGGCGTAAGCGAAGTTCAAATGATTTGCACACTTTATACCATGCAATTTCTGTTACAATTACTGTTCCTCTTGATCGATCAGGTGGTGGATTTGATTCTTAATTTGCGCTTGAATTTTAAACACATTTTACACTCAGTAAGCACTCACTACATCTATAAAACTGGACTCTGTTCACGAAACCTATTTCACTATTTGTTCTCATCAATGGATTTCCTCCGAATTCCTCTCTTATTTATTGAATTTAATTTGGTCTATCTCGACAAATTTGCAGGCCAAGTCTATACTCGGAATTTGAACCCATTTATTTAATTTCATAAAAATCAAACATCTAAGATATATTTATTCAATGTTGAGGAGCGCGATTGAGTTACGTAGGTTGAAAGTTCCAACGGCTTTTTAGGAGGAATAATTTACAACTAATTAATCTCAACGATCGTTAAAAGTGGTGATAGATTGCTACAAGGAATCATATATTTCATTAACGTAATATTACAATAGAAAAAATCAGCATATCAATGAAAAGAAAGTACAAGCATTCGGATTTTCTAAGAGTCTGCCAAAACCGGTGGGTACCAATCTGAATTCACAGGAAATCCGTTGATAGGAGAACATGAAGTGAATAGGGAAAATTTCAACAAGACGGACACCAATCTACTGCTTTTCATCTACCAAGCGCTGCTGATAACGAAAACATTTGCGTGACATTTATTAGGCGCACGCCTTTTTGCATGCTCTACACTTACACGTGAAAACCCGATATTTCCGTGACACTACAATTTTAATATTTGTATCGATGCTTTTTGATGAGTTGATAAGGGGTTGAAGTACAATGAATTGTATACTTGCAAAGAGGACATCATAGTTTGTCTGCGAGCAGCAGAACAGTTTGTAATTGTCCATATTAACTCAGAGTTCAATGTCAAAATAAAGGGTGATCTTCGAAATAATCATACATGGACCTCAACTAATTTAGCCTGGCAGTTTCAGAGTCTAGTATTAAATTTTTCCGAAACGTTAGTGTCAACCGATTAAATATGTCTAAATGTTGCTTCATTTTGTTAATGAAGATAATGAGAAAACTGCAAATGGTAACTGCCCTTAATTGTTTAATTACTGCCAACTGCTGAAAACAGAGTTCTATCTGCATGCGCCATAATGACGCTACATTGACAGTCGAATTTCCGAATAGAAACCCCTGCTTTATAGTTTAGACTCGGATTCTACTCAAATTGTTCAACCAACTTTGAGCCCCCGGCCGGGTTTGCCCGTTTTAAAGTGCTCTAACTTTTATTTTCGAAGACATCAACTGCACACAAAGTTTTCTCTTTTGACTCGATTCTTCTTCAAATTTCAGCACGAAACATTGATTTTTAATTCATTACCTAGTTTGTTCAAAAGTAAATTATTTATTTTAATGGATGAATTAAATGTTGAACACCTGCCTTAGGTATTTTTATGTTCTTAAAATTTGTTGGCCGTTCTGACAACAGAAAGATTTAGCTGTGGGGAACAAGTGAATTTGGTGCACAATCTGAATCTAAGATAAAAAGTAGCGGTTCCCACTTCAAAAACACGAGTTAGAGCTGTCGCGCGCGCCAGTGTGGAGCGTTATAATAAAAAAAATCTGTTCTCACTATTCAATAGTAATTGAAAAGTTCAGTTGAGTTTGGTACCTTGCTAACTCTAACCATAAAACAAGCAAGCTTGGAGGGTAGTAGGATTTTGGCCCGGAAATGGTAACCTGTTGGATTTCTAGTAAGTCCGTTTGAACGCCCGTTTTGACAACACCACGGATGACCAACTCTCCTCAAGCCTAGCGCCCTCGTGGATCCATGGTAACCGATCACAACAATGGGGTGTAGTCCTTGTCACGACAGCACAACATGACTCCTTTACGTTGAACTAGTCCAAAAATTTAAAGAGTGAACAGCGTTTTTTGTTGTTGAACCATCATGGATAAATTTTACGAAGCTTTTAGTTTGTACAGAAGAAGAAGGTTTGAGAAGTGTGCAGCTGTTTGCACGGAATTGCTGGAGAAAAACCCATATGACCAAGTAAGAAGTTGATGCGGAAGTTTTATTTGTTTAAATTACCCACTGTTCAAAGATTTGACCTAGATACCAACCAAAACAACAATAATTGTAACATAGTAACTATGTTACTTTTAGTAACCAAAATCACCCAGGCAAATAGAATATGTATATACCTAAGCATTCTGTTATGCAGGACAATCAACATGCACATTGGCAGGATGTCCCAAATTAAATAATGAATGTTCCTAACAGTACAACGAAGCTAAAAATAACTCAAGCATTTTGGAAATTCTAACATTATAGATCCCACGCCTTGTTAGATATTGGTACCCTGTGAGACGGTGAAGTCATTGTGTTCAATAATAATGGCAAAATAATCCATTCTGACTCGGAGGCTAAGTAAAAAAGATACCCTCTGTAGACTAAGAACGGGACCAACAGTGCCAAGCAGGCTGCAGGTGGCAACTCGGCCAAGTACTTCTGTCAATAAGCCCAAAACTCTTAGCTCCTTGGAAATAGGTGTATAATTGTAGAAGAAAATTCAAATTTTTTAAGTGGGATCTCTTTCAGAAGCAGGAAGCACTAGTTTTTATTTATTTCGAAAGAGTTTCAATCCTGTTCATAAACCAAGGGAGAGATAAAGAGTAATCAACATTTAATATTAGGATAGGAATTTCAAATAGTAAGATCACCACTATCTACGCTACTGTCGAACCTAGGAATTTTCGGCGTCCAGATGGCCGATTAGATAACTTTTCCTAACCATTATCTTCAGATAACTAGTATCCTATTGGCCCGTGTTAATTGTCTGGACTGATGACAGCCGAGACTGGAACTTTTGACGTTCGCTACGGTGATCTACCGACATTCGTAGGGTAGCCTACGGAGTGAGGTATGCCACTGCGGCTTGTGACTTCATAAGCCAGAGGCGCCAATTCTAATCTCTAAATTTCATTAAGCTGCTGACGGATAAAACGGGGCTTTTCCCGCTAAATGATGACATCAAAGTCTTAATTCGCCTTTAGCTTGCAATAAAAAACCGCTTATATGTATACCAAATGCACCAAATCACATCTCCCAAGACACGGAAAGAGGAATAGGTAACTAGGATTTAACATCTACCTGCTCAGATACTTCGTAGACCGCCTTCGTTGATCATACTTTATCCCCCTAATTCATGCTTAGAATTTAAAAAATCAGGTTCATTCTGATCAACAGGTAAATGAGGGCTGCCCATCGGTCTGGAAAACTATGTTACTTCTTGCAAATGAGAATTTCGACATCACCCATACTTTCCTAATAATGAGATGAGAGGTTCACTTTTAATGATTTTTCAATGTTTCGGCAAAATATGACGTCAAATAAGAACGTGCGATGACGTAGTTAGTTTCTTGTCAAAATTTGGAAACCATAGAAAGAAACCATTTAACCTTTTCTAGTTTGTTCATTTTTACAAAATTAGAGAAAAAAGTATTTAGGAAATCATCCTATTTGACGTCGAAACGTATTTTTAGGCAGCTTGGACGTTGAAAATGCAGTCGTTGACAGCACAGGTGATGGTCGATGACATAGAAGCTCAAGAAGAAGGTATTGCGGATTCACTGATGGACTCTGAGACAATCGCGCAGGCAGCCAGGCCAGGCACATCTCTCAAGACCGGAGCCAACCCTACAACTGCAGCTGGCATGAGGTATGCACACCTACCAACTAATTTCAGTACTCAGCTGTTGACAGCTATTATCAGCTAACATCAATAATAAACAAAAATGGCACACATCCCAATATACCAGTGATTTAGATACAACTAAATTGCAAGTCGTTTTCAAATAAAACACATTTAAATAGAAGAAATGGACTGTTCAATTGCCAGATCACTATCGTTTCCCGATCAGTACTATTAAAACCGTACCAAACTTTGGGTCAAAATAGGTATCGAATTCCTCTCTTACGACAAGCAACATCTATTTAACTTCTTGGACTCTTCATTGCTTCTTGGACACATCATCAGCGTATCTTTGGGATATTCTCATCTACCATTTGTCTATTTTTCCCATATTAGGTCAACCGGTTATTTCGGTAGCTACTAACCATTATTCTCAACTCATCACCCTTCTGTTCATGAACTAGTAACGACAGCCACTCACTCTTTTCTAGGGTAGTAACAAGTTGAAGACAGAAGCTATTTGGGATCCATTTTTTTCAATAATTTATGTACGGAAAGCTTTTTGAAATTCCCGTTCTTAATCATTCATCCTACTCAAGGCCACGGGGTGCCACTGGACGTCCACTGAGCGGAATGGTTCGGCCGGCTACACAAACTGGGCGCGCCACGTCATTGGAGAACGCTTTAAAAACTCCTAGAACGGCTAGATCAGCACGCCCAGTAACTTCACATGCAGCGAGGACGATACGGTTGGGCACGGCTTCCATGATGACACAACCTGATGGTCCGTTTATACAGGTAGGTTGAGTTAATGTTTAGACAGCACGATTGAAAATCAGCATGAATTGACATTAGATATAAGTTTCAACCTTCTCAAGGGTTGAATGGATTCGAGCAATTGGCACATCTTTGCAAAGGCCAAATACTCGCCAGCACTACTGAATTCTGCGATCCTTTAGGGTTTCAGCTGGGAGACTGTGCTGTGCTGCAGCTGATCTTAATTTTGAGAGAAAACAGAGTGGTGCAACTAAGCAACCCAAAATGCTGTCAAATCCGGTCTAAGGTACCAGTTGAATTCTCTGCAACTTTGTAAGCCTCAGCTTCCAATAATTTTCAGTAGCTCCCTAGCGTAAGAAAAGTCGAGAAAATAAATGTTTTAAATTAAAAACGGCAGACCAATGGATTTTTTTTTTAATTCGATTTTTGGTACCTTGAAACGTAAAAAAATTTGAGAGGATACAGTTTATTGATCGATTACAAACATTCGTTATTGAAAATAATAAACCAAAAGAAATGGCACGATTTGAATAAGCAAAGCCTTGCTTTTTTTTACTTCCAATTTTTTTGCTTTGTTTCAGATAACAAGGTTGAATCTGGCGAAATACGCAACCACTGAAGGGATTGCTAAACCTCTGTTTTTGTACATATACTACCATGAGAATGACGTGAGGAACGTAAGTAGTTGGGAAAACTATACAGTATTTCTAAGCAACAAATTTATCGCAACTAAACAAGACATTTTTCGTTTAAATTTCATTTCTTAAGCAACTCTACAGTAAATCAACTTAACTAAATTTAAACTAATTGGATTGTCGGAATCAATGATACTTGCTCAGATCCATTTGCACTATTATTTGCACAACAAAATTAAATTAAGCAGTTTGTTACGATAGAGGCGGTAGTGTTTTGAAAAAAAGGTACGTATTTTACCGTTTTACATATAAATATACAGGTCTAAAGAACCCACTAATCTTGAAAATTAGTCATTTCTACCATATGTTTCTTGAAGCCAATGACTTTAGCACTTTGCCGAAATGTGAAAGCCGCTCGAAAGAACAAAACAAAAGTTATATAACCAACCAAAATTTCCTTATGAACATATCTTGTAGAGGCTGGTTATTATAACTTTACCCCACATTAAAATGGTATAAGATATAACACACCCATTCAGAGGACCCAAAGTTTATATGTATAATACCGTTAACCATATGCTAATTAATCATTTTTTTAAGCATAGGCACTGGATTTAGCAGTCGAAGCTACGAAAGCAGCTCAATTCAAAGACTGGTGGTGGAAAGTTGCATTGGCCAAATGCTACACAACGCTTGGGCTCACGAGAGATGCTGAACAGCAACTGAGATCTGCTCTGAAACACGTTCCCACAATAGATGCTTACCTCAGACTTGCCAACCTCTACACTAAGCTGGATCAACCCCTCAACGTACTTGAGCTGTGTACCGCCGGCTTACAGTTGTTCCCGAATGAAGTGACCCTATCTCAAGAAATAGCAAGGCTAGTAACGACCTATTCACAACATGAATGCACAGTAAGATCTACGCACAACTAAGTAGATACAAAAATGAATAACTTCGGCCTAGCACATGTGAGGAAAAATAAATATTATATTTTTACGATAAAACTTCTAATGTGAGGTTTTATGTACGGGTACCTCTTATTTATCTATCAAAGTTAATGGTTTTCCTGTCTAACCGATGAAAATTGCTGAATTGGGCGATATTAGAGCAGGATAGTAGGATTCGCCATTAATTTCTTTAAATCAGAATGGGTCAAGGCCCCTTGTAATAACACTTCTAAAGAATCTATAAGGTTTCTATCGAATTGTTCAGAAAATAAAACGATGGAGAATTCACATCAAGTATCGTGAGTATAATATTTCCATCCAGTAATCCCTTAAGCTGACCTAGAAAATTGAATCTAATCACAACACTCCAAATTAATCTTTTTTTCTTGTCCGAAATAACTGATTTGAAAGATGAAATTTGAGTCCAACTTATTATTTGGTATGTAAACCCATCTCAACTGAACGGTGTGAAGTTCAATGTCTTGGATTTGACCATACGATGTCGTTTTTTTGCTCCATGGAAAACAATATCATGATAACATAAACAATAAATGTACGGACCAATTTTTATGATTGGAGAAGAAGGGTAAGAGTATCATCGTTAAATAGGCATAAGAACAGGAAACCATTACTATTGAGATACCTGTTTTTTTTTTTTCAACGCCCACTTCTGAGCATAATTTCTGAACATCAGTTCGGAATCTTAGTTGTGCATTGCAGTACAACATTAATGCTCTGGCTACATTTTTATTGGGTAGGTCATGGGATACATATCCATCATTTTGAGATGGAAATTGAAAATAAGTGTTAGATGAATCATAAAATAACTTTACTTCATTCTATTGGAGATAATGTTCATTTGACAATCATCAAAAAGTTTTGGGATTCCATTACTGAAATTTTAATTTACACTTTGATTAGCATTATAAATCGACAATCGATTAACGTGAAACCATTACTTGAGAAAATGCCGTTAAAGTTACGCAACAACGTTGTTAGACATTTCCTAATAGTAGAAATTCAAAGTGAAATCCAGGATATTTTCATAGCAGCCGAAACTGGAAGCGGTGCACCAGCATGATAAACAGCGTTATAACATGATCAAGAACTTGATTTTTCAGGGTGCTTGAAGGATTGAACAACATTCCCGCATCCGTGAGATACTACCGGGAAATTTTGAATGAAGATTCAACACATGTTGAAGCCATCGCTTGCATCGCGGTGAATTATTTTTACTGTGACCAACCCGAGGTTGCTCTTTGTTTCTACAGGTATGCATAATTACAAATCTAATGTAGGAAAATTAATACACACATCGCTGGTAGATTAGAAAGGTCTTACTCTGACAGGTATTCATTGTATCAGGAGATTGCTGCAAATGGGCATCTACAATGCAGAACTTTTCAACAATATCGGGCTGTGTTGCTACTACGCGCAGCACTACGATATGATGGTGAGCTGTTTTGAAAGGGCGCTGAGTTTAGCCGCTGAAGAAACAGCAGCCGAAGTTTGGTACAACGTCTCCCACATTGCTATCGTAAGTTATCAAATCGGTGGAGAATTAATTTTTAAAACAAGTATTCTAAAGAGAGTTTTCGTAACATAAACAAGAATTTATTGAAAATATGTTTAACAAGACATTAATAACACTGTTATTTAGCAGTCTCGATGAGTGAAATTTCATGAGTTTTTGTTAATGAAATCATTTGAAAGGGAGTTCGATAACCAATTGAGCTTCTTTTTTGTGGATTTCGCCGATACCTACAGCAGGACATGGTGCATGGTCCCGACCAGTGTATTTCAATTTGGAGCCTACAAGATTGCTGAACCGTGGGCTGCAAAAACTCCATGCTCCCATATTGCGGGGCTCTTCTTGGCTCCAAATGAATTCTTTTGCGTTTTTGTACTTGGAAATTTGTTCCCTTAGTTGTTGTGTTGGAAACGGCGAAAGCTCTTCAAGACGAATGATGGCAACATTTGTTATCTGGTTTTGGTTTTTATAATGTTTCAGGGCATAGTAATGTTTGCCAGAGGTAAAAATTATTTTATTTACTTTCGAAGGATCTGTAGAAGATTCATCACCCAACACAGGTTGGAATGAAGTGGTGGGCGCCATTTCATCTAGGTGAGACACCGCATCTGGTGATCTCAAAAGAATTTTGGGTGCAACCACAATTAATGGTTTCCTATAGTTTCTGATCATTTGCCGCCGAAGGAGGTGGAAATACTGAGCAGGTGTTGTTGGGTTGACTATATGGATATTTACATCATCCCCGTCTGGGTGAACTTCAGATGAGTCCGAGAGCTGTAAAAACCTTTCTAATCGGCAAGAACTGTGTTCTGGACCAGCACCATCGTATCCATGGGGCAGTAGCATGGTCAGACCACTCATCGTCATCCATTTCGCTTCACCACAAGTTACATAAGTGTCTATTTGAATTTGAGCGCCATTAAAGAAATCTCCAAACTGAGCCTCCCATATGACTAGTGTATTGGGACTGATGTTGCTAAACCCATATTCAAATCCCAGCACAGCCTCTTCTGACAGCAGACTATTTGCGACCTCAAGATGTCCAATCTGATCTTCCGAAATGTGATTTAGTGGCACGTAAACATCTTCAGACGATTGATCTACTACCATGGCATGTCTATGAGAGAAGGTTCCTCGACCAACATCCTGTCCACTTAATCTAACACTAAACCCATTATATATCAGAGACCCAAAAGCCAAAGCTTCTGCTGTAGCCCAATCCACAGGCGTCTCATTTTTAATTTTCTGAATTCGAGAGGATATGTGATTTTTAAGAATGTTGGGATGAATGTTGAAACCCTCCGGGACCCTCACAGAACTCAAACCAATAACTTTCAGCAAATCTTTGTCAACTCCAGTATCCCACACTGTGATAGCATTTGGTGCAGAATCGTAACCCGCCCATAGTTTTCTTTTAGGATTTGGAGGAGTGTAACTACTCGCGCTTTCCAGGGCTGTGGATAAATAAGTATGATATTCATTCTTAATGTCTTCTGCTTCTCTTTCAGTCATGATTCCTTGATTTACCAATCGCGAAACGTATAAATCAGGAATTGTGGTCTTATTTGTGATCATTTTGTATATTAACGGATTAGTAAATGTTGGGTCGTCTAATTCGTTGTGACCTCGTCTTCTGTAACAATTGAGATCAATGAAAGCACTTTTGCGGAACTTTCTCTGATACTCAAAAGCGAGTCTTGTTGCTCTGATTACGTCATCAGGGTACTCAGCGTTCACATGAATGATTGGGGCAGAAATAACTTTGGCTAGATCAGATGCATAGCGGGTACCCCTGCCATAATGTGCAGGAGTAGTGAACCCAAGCTGATTGTTAACTATAACGTGAATTGATCCTCCAACCGAAAACTGAGGGAGTAAACTCATCAGCAAATTTTCGTGGCTGACACCTTGTCCCATGAACGCCGCATCACCGTGTATTTGAACGTTCAACACTTGATCAGGGTTGGATTCTTGAGAAGAATAATCACCGTCACCCAGAACTTGTTGCAAGCCACGGGACTGCCCAAGTGAAACGGGACACACAGCTTCCAAATGTGAAGGCACATTAGTCATTTGTACGTTCATTTCATGATCCCCATATTTCAACGTTGCAGTAGGGCAGAGATGGCTAATGACATCACCAACTGTTTTGCAATCATCAGGAAATTCCGATTTACCAGACAATTTTCTAAACAGAAGTTCTGGTGCCATATTCAATAACCCTATCATAAGGTTCAGTCGTCCTCTATGATGAGCAGCAATCACAATGTCAGTCGTACCAGTAGCTGCTGCTAAACGAAAGAACTCTTGGAAAAAGGTCATTTGTGTTTCAGCCCCCTCCGCTCCATATCGCTTGAGGCTGACAAATTTAATGGCCAAAAATTTATCCAATACTTGGGATTTAATGAGCTCTTTGGCGATTTCTTTTTGCGTAGTTGGGCTTACATTTTCTAAAATTAACTCTTCCCATCGATTTTGAAACCATATCCTCTCACTCTCTTCCTCCAAATGCATAAATTCAACTCCAGTTTGATTGGCATACACTTCTTTCAAACAAATTTCAGCATCTAGCAACGTTCCTTGAAAAGCTTTCCCTCCCACGAAGTTGTGGGAAGAAAATACTTTGTTCATGTCATTGGAAAATCGTTTGACATCAAGTTCAGGCACGTTACTTTCAAACAACGCTATAGGATTGAATCGAGCTTTCTTGTGACCATGGTAACGATATGCAAACAAGAGGTGGGAAAGTTCGTCAGATATGATCTCAGGATCCTGTTTCATGGACTCTTCTCGCGGTTTTCTTGGAACATTTCCGTAGATGCCGGTTATAAATTGATAATTTCGAGACTGAATCGATGACGTCCTCAATTTCGGTAGAATCTGTAGATGGAAACACCAACACTGTCGCACTTTGTTGACACTCATTTCAACACTAATACAAAAAGTGAATCGTCAAGAATTGTTGCTACTGAAATGCGACGAGCCTACACCCGAACAATACTACCCGTGGAAGTGGCGAGTGAAGAATCGTGATACGGGCGTTGATTATGTAATTGTGATATAACACTCAAGGCGCTATCTCCCCTTCCGCATCATCCTACCAAAGATGACTGCCCTTCGTCAATTTATCGTGTACGTAAACGGGGCGATAGATTGGGTTGAATTGCGAATTGATTTTGTGAAGGACTGAGCAGTAACCAGTTGTTCAAGTTTCCATTGATATCAAATGAAAAATATAAAAGTAATCTTTATTACAACAATTTTACATTCGATTAGGTGCAGCAGCCACTTATAATAATAATAAAGTGTAATAATTTATAGAGGACAACTATACCGTCATTTACCAATAAGCCTCCGAATTTGGGCGTGATCAGTCGATTAGGCCGTGAAAGAATAATGCTTAACGTTTGCGCATGAGCAGAGTGAAATATAGTTTTTTGAGTAATGAAACTGATAACATCTACACACAAATCCGAGAATTTCCTGAATACGCTATTCAAATCTAATGAAAACTTTAGAAATGAAACTTCTCAGCATGAATGAAACGAAGCACTGTTTCCATTAAAGTTTCAGTAAATTTGTTATCCTCAAAAAGTCTCTTCCGTTACATGATCTGCGTATTATGTGTATATTTATAAGATTGTCCACATGCCCCACATTTTCAATCGTGATACATAGAACAAATTTCGAATTCATTTCTTAAAATTCAGAAGAAAATTATAACAATGTCAACAACAGGAGATAATGATTAATTATAACGAACTACATTGTATAATAAATCTAATGTAATTTATGCTAATAATTAACAAGTTATTTTTCCATGATAACAAAAAGTCATAACCAAAATCTGTTAACTTTTCAGGGAGTTGGGGATTTAATGTTGGCCGTCCAATGTCTTCGATTGTGTCTTTCGATAGACTCTAACCACGCTTCTGCTTATAACAATTTGGCAGTGCTACTCCACAAGAAAGGTCAAACCCAGGAGGCTTTGGGATATCTACAAGCTGCTCAATCCATGGGATCCTACCTTTTCGAGCCCTTCTACAATCACGCACTCCTCACCAAAGAGGTGATGTTCTCATGCGCTTCTGAGATAGGGAGGACTAATCTATTGACGTAAAAGATAAGCAGTTGGAACCCATAAGATATCGAAACTTTTTGAGCAAAAATACAAATTTCAATCCTTAAGACTATTTTTTTGCTTCTGTTAGTTGAAACAACGAACTTATGCACAGATGTTCACAGGAAGGATAGGTTCACATGTGCGACTGGGAGATCATGGATTTTGTTTTGTAAATCCTACACTCTTGAACTAGATTGATGATTTTCCGGAAAATGGAGTAAGATCTGTTTTAAAATGTTATTTTCTCCCCTTCCGCATTCCCCAGGGAAACACTGTTGAAAGAAGATTACGAACTATGTTGGAATCAATGGTACAACACAAACCACACAGCCCGGTAGAGAAACATGAATTACATTGGTTCAAAGTCTTCTAACTTATGATTAATGTCCTTAACATACTGAAAACCAACCATAGTAGGTACAAACAACAACCGCTGCTACTACCAGGGTGACAAATTGCTATTTTTTCCAGTCAAAATCAAATCAACTAAGAAAAGTGAGATTTCGTGAATAGTGAACCATTTCCTGGTTCCTTGGGAGCTCGTGCAAAGCAATGTGAATGGTCGCTATTCGGTATCCCCCTGTGCCAAGTCAACCCCATTTCTAATATGACTACCCTGATAAGAATGAAATAAGGGTAGAAATGCTTGGGTGGACCAAATAAATCAAAGATACAAACTACAAACACAAAAGTATGAATATTCTGCCCATACTTTATTGATACTCTGTCCCATATCCATAGTATTAGAATGTCAATGCTCATTATTAATGCTGCTAATTATTAATTACTAGACACCATAAATGACGAACTGATATTTGATTATGAAATGTTTGTTGCAGATAGGTGATCTGCAGACTAGCTACAACGTTATACAGAAAGGACTCAAAGCTTATCCTAATCACTCACCATCACTGGACATATTGAGGGAGCTTGACAAATACTTTCAGTCATTATAAAAATAATTTTAAAAAAATTGTATTAGTTGATAAACTCAACATTAATTTTACAAATTATTTGAACCACATGGGTGAAGAAGATACGTTGTATATCACTAATGTCTGCATTATAAATCTAGTTTTCCGATCTGGATTTCATTAGATCATTAGTACCATGGAGTTCGAACTCCAAGGCCTGCAACCTATGTGATTAATTACAATACGGCCCCCTTGCTTCAATGCATTTCATGTTCGTGACATCATTCAAGTCTACTTACACAAATTCGTAACATCAAATAAACTTTGGACTTGACCTAATGTATCATCACGACCAGTTAATGTGCTCCAACACCCCTTGTCTAACGAGATTTTCAACCTGGGACCTTGGCATGCAGTGCTGACTGTTTTTACTGAGGAAGAACACTTCACCGGTATCCAGTTCAAGTTTTCCGAAATCCTTCAAACATCTGACCTGGAAAAACCAAAGTAACGTATAATTGAGAGCATTCATTACATTTGATTTCAAAGGAAAGCTCAAACTAAAGAGCGATTTAAACCTAAATTGTCCAGAAGTATGCATTTCATAATTTAACACGTTGAACAAGAATTTCCAAGCTAGATGACATCTACCGAGGATTAGACGTTTGAACCTCAAACGTCAAGTTGTATGTGTGTACACTTCAACCACACTACATATTGTTTCAAATGTTTACTATATTATTCATGTAGCTACTATCCTAGCTAAACTAAACACTTTACAAAAGGTAAGTATACAAAAGTGAAGTTGGGACAAATATATTTGATCACACCTCCTTGATCTTGTCAACCGAGTTGGTGGCTGAATGATTTTTTGTGTAATGTATCGCCCACAAGAACCAATTTTTAGGGCCCAGTCAGCTCACTGATACGGATTACTAATACTTCTGAGATTCAGTAAAGTATCGACATTGTTTAGCGATTCTGAATGAGTCTGTGTTATTATTATGTGGTATGTTACAAAGGAAACATATTTAGGCGATGAGTGTTACCCATACACGTGAACACCGATGAATGTTATAATACAAAGAATCTCTTTAGGCATGAAATACTAGTTTTTATCCAGCTCAAACGAGCTTTAATCCTCTACAGAAAACAGGAGAGAGTTTGAGAATAATCAACATTTGGATATTTTGCGCTTGAACGTAAACTGCAAACATTAGTACTGAGGATCCACACCGTGTACAGTAGCATCGAACCTAGGGATTTTTGGAGTCTGAATGGCCAATTTGTTTTCTTTTTCTGTCCACTATCTTCACAAAAGTAGATTAATTGTCTTGACTGTTCCCAACACTCGAGACAACAAAAGAGTAACTTCGCAAGTTTGATATGGGAATCTATGAACTATTTGTGCGGTAGCCAAGAGGTTCTAGAAATTCGTAGACAGTGGGATACAGAGGGACAGACTGGCACTAAGGGATAACCCATCATAAGCCACCAGCGCCAATCCAAATATGCGAATTTCTTCAAGCTATTGTTGGATAAAACGGGATGGAGGATGACGTCAATGGTCTCAACTCAACCTTATACTCAACTTATAAAAAACCATTAATAATCTACATATTTACCCCATTATTAAATGGAATCTGTGATACATCACAAATTAAATTTAATTGCTAAATTAAAGGGCTGTGTTGTGGATATCTGGTATGGGAATGAACAATAATTGATCGATGCCAATGCAATCTACTAGCAATTTTTGGAACTAAACAGTTCAACTCTCTAGCAACAGATTAGTTGACTGTAATCGATCACATGACTGAATAGATCACATGGCTGTGTTGTTGACCTCCCTCCCACCCTAATTTGAGACACACACCATACTGATTACGTCAGATATCTTGCACGGTAATGAGCAATGAATGGTCGATGCCAATGCACTCTACTAGCAATTTTTGGAACTAAACAGTATAACTCTCTAGCAACGGATTCGTTAGCTAGCAATAACTCGCTAGCAACAGATTTGTTGACAGTAATCGGTCACATGACTGAATAGAACACATGGCTGTGTTGTTATCTAAAAGGTCGTAAGGCACCTACCTCAATGTAGAGATCTTTAGGAGGTTGCATGTCCAACATGAGATTAAGACCATTTCTACCGCCGATTCCCTTCATGTAGTTCGCCAAGGCTTTACTATATTTTGCAAACCAAGCAACCTGCAATGAGCAGTTAATACATGCATGATCCGTATAGTTGGAAAATTAATGTTTCTACAAACAAATTGAATATTTCTCAGATAATATTTCAATGCTTCTAGCTCGTGCATTTCAGTGCTAGATTTTAGTTCTGCTTTCAGCTCCACGGACCTTTTCAAATAAAGTTAAGATATTGTTCAAGAGCCGATGATTGGTCAGAAATATCACTATATACCATGATCTCGGATTGGAAACATCTACGGAATTTCGAGAAAAGATCATGATGAACTTCCTCTAAACTGCTAGAACCAATCCCCTCCTCCCTCTCGTAATGCAAGTTTATTATATGAACTTTATCAGACTTCCTCCTTATCTATCCACTTCCTTAACAGACCTGATCGAACGGTATTGTATAAATTCCATTACTGGTATTATTCCTTCTTAACTATTTGATTTAGTAATTCATTTTTGGACATAACGATGTTGTACTTCTAATCTTTTGAAACAATATTAATCATTTATGTTCATCACATTATCCAAAAATCTACGAAATATAATACTTTTTAATAGTCATAATCAATAAACTAATTACATTTTTTGAAAAATTAAATCTAGTTTACTGATAGTAATAACTTCAATCCATACCTCTCCTTCACTCATGCTAGCTTTGATCTCAGCAGGCAATATGCTTCCGAATTCCCATCTCATTTTCCTCAACATCTGCAGTCTGTTCCACCTAAAACGTAATTATTATTATTTAATGGGCTGTAAATTTGAGCATGAAAGTAATAATTGTTTGAAAATGGTGAATTATGATTTTTCCACGGGTGAATAATGATTTATTGATTGTCTGTTTATTTCCAATACAATTGAGTAAAGGGAGTTAATTTTACATCAGGATAGCATTAGTGTTGGAAGCTTGGGTAAATGCAACATCACTTGAGCGGAAAGAAAATTACAACGAAGTAGGACGCCAAAGAGATCACAAAACCTTTTTTCAACGCCCCATATTGTCATACTAAGTATCTTTATGAATTCAAATACGTCGACTAGAAAAAACAATGGGTTCTATTTAACATGAATCACTAATTATCCCTCACAATTAAGGCTTTCTAGCTAAATCGTCCTTACTGGGACTAATTTCTTAATTAATCAACATGGAGAGGGAGAGGGAATCCTGTTTAATGAAATGGACAATTCACTTACTGGTAAGCCAGTAGGGCGCGCTTATTCCTTTCTAGGGCAGCTGTTCGGGCTTTCACACCAGCTAAGTAGTTGTTGGTTTCAGGGTGAAAAGTTGAATTCCTGCGAGTAGAAGGTCCACATGATATTTATAGACAATTATGAATGAAACACTAAATTAATCTTAATGAAAATTAATATGTTATGATAACGTATTATTATTAACATGATTGTTAGTACTATGATATGTCTTGGGGGCAATAAATCAATTTCATCTTTACTAATCATACGTTCTACTTCTCTCAACTAAGTTGATCCACCTTGTCAAGCCAATATTACATTATTATTACAAGATCTGGAGGTGATTTCTTTGTAAGATGAACAGGAATACACGAAATAGCTCTTTTATACAATTGCAAAGCACTGTGATTTCAGTTTTCCACCAGAGGTGATTTCGTAGCTAAACCCCTAGGGACTATGCTGCTTAACCACAATCCAAATTTCTGCTATAGATGCCTTGTTAATATTTGTTAATTATGGGCGTCGATGGTTGTCCACTTAGAGTAATACCGAACTCATAAGTTTTAATTTCCTACAACATGCTTGATGTAGTTTGTTTAAAGACGAACTGTGTTCATGGTGGCAAGAGCGAACTTGGATGTGAAAGCAGGGTGCCATTGATGTTACTAACAGATCAGTCAATTAATGTCAATAATTGTACAGTACTTCAAACTTCCTTATGTAGACGATTGAAAGTACATCACTCACTCCCGAGATTAAAACTCTAGGTAGATGTTTAATGTATTAAGTGGGAGTTTGATAAAATGTGGATCTGGTACCACACATCTACATGAACACTGATATTTAACTCACATGGCATCTTCGATGAATTGGTTCAACACTCGACACTCTTCCAGTATCAAACGAACTTTGTCATCCTGAAAATGATAACATCATGCCATTATTTTGCGCACAGTCAGTCACCATTTTATTCACTTAAACACGTAACTAAGAAAATCATACTCCATTTAGAAAATGTCAAAGCCATATTTGACAAGAAACCTCAACACTTTTGTTAGTTACATTACAAAAAAATGATTTTAGGTAACAGTCCTAAGAAATTGAGTCCCGAGCAATACGTTGAACTGCGACCAAAGTGGAGGGCTGCAGTAACCACCACTGACAGCATGGGGCATAGTGCGATACACTAGTCCGACGTGGTTCGTGTTCATGAATAGTCAAAGGCGCCTGGATGACGCAGAAGTTGTTTTGAATCTGTAGAGGGCGGGAGACGCTCCTTAGCTAAACGATCTCCTAGGGAGTGAACCCCGACAGAAAATCCAGTATCCTGTGAATTGCGAAGAGGCAGCCCCTTAAACAGGTTAGGCGATAGGCTAACAACCTGTCCAAGTAAAAATCCATTTGATACGAAACCTGAAATGGGAAGCCAAGGGCCAAATCGGTCTTTAGTGCTTTGTAGTGAGTTAGATTTTAGTTAGTTAGTCCTTAGAAATTCGGAGAGTATCAGGGACAGAAAGGGATCAGTGTCAAACTAACGACCCCCAAAATACATAAAAGGAATACATATTTTCTTAAGGCTGAAACCCTATCAGGAATGGAGTTTGAACGCTCAACCAGTAGTTCGCTAATACCATTTCCTACACAATTTCGCTCTGATCCATTCGAGATCAGGCAGACAACGTGAGCAATACCTCTTTTCAATTTGGGCGAGCCAAGTCCAATAAAACTTCTATCACCAAACGGACTTTTCAGGATAAAACTTGTTTTTCCAAGTTTGTGCCGCCCTTTGCCTTATTTGGTAAGTGCTTGTGTTGACGATATTGCTCTCCTTTGGAAGCAATGTTCATGAGTTCAGAAAATGGAGTGACAGTAAAATCAGAATATTAAGAAGAAATCAGAAGCTCCAGTGGAGTCTGTTTGATAGAACTGGCAACCCATACAGTTGGAGCAACCTCTCGTTGGTTTCAAATTTGAAATGACCCTGAAAAGTGCTCAATAAAATCTATTTCAGAGCCTGTCGAATCAATTATTTAGTGTAAATCAATGGACTTAACGTGTAGGCATACAGGACACAATCCGTGCGAACTCTCAGTCAGACGTTCAATCATTCTAAAATTTAAAATTGGAGGCAACTCTTTTCTTGATAATATTATGTTTCTCTACCAATATTTGGTAATATTCACAAAAGTGTTTTTCTTTCGCTATGGTGGTAGTCAACTTTTACTCACTATCATTACTTTTGGCTGCAGTGAGTACATTGATTTTCTTCATAAAAAAAACTTAAATAATATAAATATACTTATAAAAACTTACATCAAAAGGTGGAAAAATTTCCGTGGATCTTTCCAGCTCTTTGATTAGTTCAATGGCCTTGTCTCCCCACATGACGTTTGCGAACTGTTCTGTTCTTTGGTAGGATCGTCGGTTGCAACCTAAGACAACGAGAATAAGAATTTCAAGAATTTTGGATGAGTAGTTGCGGGATACCATGCTCAACAGCACGCCGTAGTGCCTAGCGACAAATAGCTGTATGTTCCAGAAGGAAATTTTCAGGACAAAATGGTCCAATGTAATGTAAAACTTCCTGGCGGCTCCATCAGGGGACCAACTGCGTTTTTGTATTCAAGGGTTGGTAGTATGGAAAAGTAACCTCCCACCAATAGGCGAAAATACAGACTAGGACAGGCGAAAACGCAGACCTACTTAAAACGCAGTGCCTTTCAACAGCACCAAAGTCATTCTCACACTGTCAAACCGTGGGTCCATTGAATAAATTGTATTTCTCCGCACTTCATAATCAAGTGCTTCAATTAATTATCCCTCACTTCTTGGTTTTCATCTTTACCTATTGATGAATGCATGTAATGGTAGATACCTATTAGAACCGGAGTTGCCAACATCATTTTTAGTTAGAAGAACCTAATAAAAGTGTTTCTACAATTATCTGTGAGGTGATTTATATCACAATCACCTCACACTTACCGAAGTACAAGAACATGGCAATCTGTCCAAAAATTGAAAGTCAAGTGCCTATTCGTTTGGCTACAAACCTTCCAGTATCCATTTATACAAGAATAAAGTAATCATAATTAATTATACTATAAAGTATACGAATATAATAATCTCCTGTATACTTACTCCTCTGGTTAACTCCGAGATACCGATTAACGTTGAAAGCTGCTATCACTTGATTTACCAAACAATGTTATCATCACTATCACGAAGCGCGGGAAAGTAGCACCTTGTTGTCGTGGAACGCTTGTCCGTGAATTGATGAATTTTTCTTCTTCTTCTTCTTCTCTGGTTCGACCGAACATTGATCGAGCGATCAACCTGTTAGTTCACATCTTGCATCATTCACAGCAGCGTCGTATCCGGAGGCGGCTATTTTCCTAGAACCCTGAGACAAAAACCTGCTTTTCTCAGCCAAATTCAATTTTCAACTACCAATATGCAAAAAAAGATCTATCTTGTCAGCTTTCTCTGCTTCAAATCGTGAAACAAACGACTCAATCCTACCTTTTGAAGAACTTCACTATAGGTACGTAAATACTATTTAAACAATTTTCTATTTTTTTAATGATTGTCGAACTTCAGAAAACCATGTTATGTAACAGTTGAAATTCATATCTGCTCAACAAGAATCGTTGTGGAGGTGAATTCCCAATTCCATCTTTAGCCCAAGGTTCATTTATATTATTGCAGCAAAGAAGACAAAAGAACCAGAAAAGTTTATTACTTACCTCACATCTGCAGAGCCAATCTTATTTTTCATAGTAATGATGGTTGAACTAGTGAAACATGGCTTGCATTTGAGGTTTGTTGCAGTCCTGTCAATAGTGGCGTTGGGCCCCTGCGTCACAAATAATCGCTCTTTCCTCCATTGACAATTTAGCGAATGCAGGTTTTATAGCACTTACTGTATTCATCCCTTATTTACAGCTGAGACAGTTCAGTCACAAGGGTTGGGGGACAATCAACTGATAATAGGATCCTCTTCAACTCTTGTGCTTTGGTGATTATAGCGCACGTTAGCAGGTGAGTGGGCAGCTATGGGTGCTCCTGTGTAAACTCTCTGAAATTTTGCACGTTTTAATTTAGGCCCTCTCTTTGGTTCATTCGCTGTGTTCCTCTTCCGTTCAGGGCACTGGCAAAGAATGGTCCCGCACAGCAAATCCCTAACCCCCTCACCAAACTCAAGATTCCACCATTCTCTCGCCCATCCTGAGGCTCTGTTTTGCGCATGGATTTGAAAATCTTTGGCTCTTCAAAAGGGTTCAAGGGGTATGTTGGAAAACAGTATGGTAATATTATACTTACAATATTATTATCAGGTATCTTCTTCATTTTGCCCAGGGGGCGCAAATGTGCTTGTGCTCCCGTCAACAGCTACCCCTGGTCGTAAGTATCTCCATGTCAAGTAGCAGTATCCTCAAGTAATTCCTGACGTGTCATTTCCTCGTATTTACAAAGTCCATATGTCTTCCTTCAGCAATGCTTCAATGTATGGGTTCTGTTCCTGGTTGTTCCTGCAGAGGGTGCAGTATGGGTCGTTGGTTTTTTTCCATAAAAATCTGAAACTCCTGTTGTACGTGTCCCCGGAAATCAATAGACTTATGCCCATTATTTTTGTTCTCCCAGTCTTTTATCTCCTTGAACCTCAGTTCCCTAACCAGGTACTACGCTACTGCCCTGGTCCAGCTCGTCAAAGTTGGCACTCTCCTGACTCAAATTCTCCTCCTCAGCTTTCCTCTAACCATCCTTGTAGTCCCAAATCTTCCATTCCCGAGAAGCTTTCACTTATGCTCTGCCCAACCACTTGTTTCTAGCCATCCACTGAATTCCTATCTTCAGGCAGGGAAGATCTTCCATTATTTGTATGGGAGGGGCGATTCAGCACCTTGGTGGTAAATTGGGAGCCTGTGATCACCACCTGGGCTCCAGTGCAGTTTCGTTCTTTTAGTTGGCATTTCTTTTGTTCGGAGGTTCGTTGACGGTGTGTTTTTTCTGCTTTTGTGCTGGTTGTTTCCTCCTGAAACTCTGCTCTTAAGCTTGTCATGCGTGGGGCACCAATGGCTGCTGCCACACCCGTTTTTTCCATCATCTGTCTATTAATACTTGATAGTACATGCCATATCCGTACAGTAGGTACATGCCATGATGTGATCCTTCGCTCATCTTTTCCCCAGGCTGGGAGGATGTGTTTCTTCTGGGATTTGGTGTCTGTGGTACAGAGATCTGTTATTTTCATCAATGGTATCAAAAATATTTACTATTCCTAGATGAAAGTAGATTCCATTCTGAAAAATGTGTACACCATTCAATGTATCTCTTGGCAACTTGGTTAGTTTCTAGAATTTTTTAACATTCTGGCAAAATATGAAACAAAAGCGGTGTATCGCGAAAAAAGTAATACAATTATGATTTAAGTTAAATATTCCTAGATTTCTGGATTATTCCTGGAATTTCAAGGGGCAATTACAGATTTTTCCATTTTTTAAGGATACAGCTTTTTACTGTATCTGATCTGGATGATTAGGTAGAATAGAGAGAGGTTTCTACCTGTTTAACTGATTTGAAGTTACTTTACCGTACGGTTAACGCTATTTATGCACAAATCATTGTTCTTTTTCGGACCAATTTTCCTACTGTAAACCGGACAGTTTTGTCGAATTGTTCAGTGATGTTCGGCTGTTGATCGTTGTGTATTTGGAAAAAGTGAATTGCCCGCGATAAGCAGATTTAGTGAAGCCATCGGAACAATAAAACATGTCGGAGTTCGCTAACACGTTGATGGACATGGGGTTTCCGAAAGACAAAGTGTTCGTTAACTTTTGATGTTTAGTTATTTAGGATACGTGTTCTTGTTCACAAATGTTACTGATGATATGCAGTAGATGATGAGAATTTTTTTTTTATTTTTCAGGGAGAGAGCCCTAGTTGTAACGGGAAACCAAGGAGTAGAACCTGCGATGGAATGGTAAGATTTTATTAGTAAGCCTATTTCCCTTAACGTGTGATTCAACTATCTAGGCATTAGTAGTACACTTATGGTATTTAGTCGTGATATGATAAAACCTTTTGAAAGCAAGGCTTTATTATCCAAAATACAAAGTTACATAAAGAATATGAATTTATAAGGATAAACAATATTAGTAGCATAGGATCAAGTCTCCCATCTTAATTGGAGTTAATTGATTAATGGAGAATGACACCACATTCGGCTGAAGTTCAGAATAGGAGGCCCCTTCTGATAAGAGGAATATATCGATGTGTACTAGGATCGATGTTTTTGTAGGATCACAATATCGATACCGCTGCCATGTCGGATTGCTTTGCACAACCACCTTCGAGCAGCTGAAGGCCCGCCATCTTTCCCGCTTCTATTCAACCTTTCGTTCTTGAACCAGCACAACTGTCAACCTTCTATTTGTCCAACTGATGTATACTTTACTAGAAGGATTGATGTAGGATATTTTTTTGTTTTTGAGATGCGAGCGAAGCGAGCATCCATACCAGCAAACCAGACAGAACACATTGGAACACACATCGTGAGTCACATTATGCACGAATTGAACCTAGCTAAGGCTGCTGTTGCTGATTGACGTAGTTTTTTTTAGAGAGGTTAGTGTGGATTTGTTGGCGGTGAGAATAAGATAGTTTAGATAGATGAGAGCAGTTGTAGATGTTAGCCGAGATGTTTTTTTCCCTTCCAGACGTGTAACCTATGTATTTCACTATGTTCATTTCCCGCCATTTGCTACTTAAAAGTTCTTTATTTTCCGCCATATTCAAAAGCTGCAGTTTGTAGAGGTAACGCGTATCATCGATTTATATATCGAAAGCGTGGATCGATACATAGACATCGGGTTACGACAGTCTTATCAGGAAGGGCCCCCTATTCTGTACTTCTACCCCACATTCTTCCCTCCATCAATTTAAAACATGGTCGCTCAGGTAGTTAGGTTTGGATCGGATCCTTGAGCTTCTCTGGTGTAGTTCACCTTCTACAATTGAGCCAGACAACTCTGGTGGGAGTCACTCTTCCTGTTGGCCCAAATGCTTATGTTCGGGGGCGGAGGTGAAGCATCAACATTGGCTGGAGGAGAGTTTCTATGATCCAGGTGAGCATCTCCATAAGGAGCTAGGTGTCTGAATGATGAGGTTGGCTTCAGGGTTAGCTTTGATGAGGTGGACTTCCTCGATTGCTGGCATGTATTTATTTCCTCGCACGTGCTTCCTCATGAGGATTTTCCCCGGCTCCGTCAGCCATGGTGGAAGCGATGCGCCGTTCGAATATCGCTGATGATTGGAAAACATCCTTTCGTGAGGGGCAGCATTCGTTGTAGTGCACAGTAAGGAGCGTGTAGCGTGCAGTGCATCTTGAAATGTGATGTCCCATTGAGCCGGCTTAAAACGGTTTGCACCTAGTGCCAGTTCAATGGTTTTCCAAATTACACCATTAAAACGTTCTATCTGCCCGTTCCCTTGTCGATTGTATGCAGTTGTACGACTTGTTGTGTCTTCAATTAGATTAACAGGTAGGTACAGTTTTTTAGTGAAAGAAGAAAAAGACAAGAAGTCTTATTTAAAGAAGTTGGCGAATAAACTCATTACAAGTTGGTACCCTGCAAGACAAATAGAGAAAAGGATGATTTCATTTCATGTTGCTTATCGCCCAGGAGTCTGTAATGTCAATGAAAAAGTTCACCTGATAACAACATTCGTTTTCGGCATTGAGTGCTTGCACATAATATTGAAAGACTTTTATCCACTCCTCTCCTCAAATCCTATCACCCACACTCTCATATCGTAAGGCATCATCCATTGGGGATATTCTCACATACCGCAGAACGAAGAAGAACGATCCAGTTGCCAAAGGGCTACATCCTTGCAATAGACAACGATACAAAGTTTGCCCCTTTGTAATAGACGCAGTTTTCAGCTCGGCCAACAAATCCAACTCATACGCATGCAAAGGGTCGGCAGAATGCCAGACGTCGGTGTATGTGTAAAGCTGCTTTGCAAAGAATGCCCTGCTAAGTGGGGAAAAGCTGAAACCCAACTCAACTTAAGGATGAACAACCATCGTGCTTCAGTGGTGAGAGGTGATGACGATCTACACGTGAGGTGGCATGCAATGTCCCATAATGCATCTTTCGGCATAAAAATTCTGCGAAAAATGAAACCACACGATAATAAAAGGATACAACATCAATCTGAAAAAGCTCATTGCAACTTTTTGGTTGCATTCGATTCACCCTTAACATCAGAAAATTGCAAGCAACGTCATATAATAACTTCTCTTTCGACGTCGTCAACTCATTCTCTTTCTTAGTTTTGATAGAGGCAGTGGCAGAAATAAATTTAAAAAAACCAGTTATTTAGTGTTATCTTTCATTTTTCAGATAACTGTTATTTGTTCCTCTTTTCATTCATAATAATTTGTCCCGGATCAAAGGTAGCATCTGTGTATAAATGAAAATAACATTCTAGATACCCTTAGGTCTAACTTCTATGAGAATCTTCATGTGTTTTTGATCAAATTGTCCGAGATTATTTGTGTTTGAGTTGTGGTGGTTCTTGATGAAATTTACCGTTGTCAGATTAAAGATGGCCTCTGCAAGTGTGCTTAGGTAAAGCCCACCAAATACTTAGTTCCTGCCTTTCCTCATTCGCAATATTTGTACTGTAATAACTTTTGCAATGTCTGTTCGTGTTACGCTTCTGTCCAACAAGTAATTCTTGGTAATGTAACGCAGGCTTCTCGCCCATGGTGATGAATTGAATGCTAGCAGCAGTGGTTCTGCCGGCCGTAGCCTCACTGAAAACACGGAAGCTCCCACTGAAGCAGGCTCGTCAACATCCGCTGGTACAACAGAAACTGCTAAATCCATCAAATGCGAGGAGTAAGTGTTTCCCCAGTTACTCGGATTAAAATTAGGTACCTCCAAGCATAACGTGAATTTTTGCGTTCCTCCAAATCGCAAGGTCTAATAAATAGCTTTCAATAAAGTGGAATATATAGGAACAACGGAGTAAGATAGAACGTTATCTATATTTCCGCGAAAATAAAATCGATTTCGGCGGTTAAGCCATCATCCGTGACAAACATGAACTGAAGCTACATCACAGAAAGCACATCTTATACAGGAGATTGAATCCTATTGGCTCAGGGAAGTGAAAGAGACGGGGAGAACAACCAATGGCACTGAAGGCTTACAAAGTGAAAGGGGCACAAACAGTAACATTATGTAGAACATTTTCCTTATCTCTCACTGTTAACAATTTCGAATTGGAAAATTTTTAAATGAGCTTATTCCTCAAAATATTTCACCATTAATGGTGAACCCCTCTACAAAATGTTACTGTATGTGCCCCTTTCTCGTACTTATGTGGCAATGGTTGTTCTCCCTGTCCCTTTCACTTCCCTGAGCCGATAGGATTCAATCTCCTTTCACCTGGACCTAAGTAAGATGTGCTTTCTGTGATGTACCTTCAGTTCATGTTCGCTATTGGTGATAACCCAACCGTCGTAATCGATTTAAATGTGTAACTCATTATCTTACTCCGTTTTTATTGAAATGGGTTTCCTCAACTTTGTCGCGAGTGACTTGGTCCGTAGAAAAGGAGAAAGTGTGTAAAGTCATCAGCTAAAAATTTGTTTTGCTCCTGGTAGAGGACACCAGATCAAATAGAAGTGCTTAACTGATCTATCTAAATCATTCGTATCTATTCAAAGTAACACAATGTTCCTAGGTGTGGGAAACTCTTTAAATCTCAACTTGAAGTTGAATTCCATGCGACCAAATCAGGACACTCCCAGTTCAGCGAGTCTACTGAAGAGAAGAAACCTTTAACAGAGGAGGAGAAGCGGCAGCAGATGGCGCTTTTGGAACAAAAGTTGAAAGAAAAGAAGAAAGAGAGAGAAGAGAAAGAAAAGGAGGAAGCGTTAGCGAGAGAGAAAAACAGGATTCGTTCTGGCAAGGAAGTCATAGCTGCTAAGAAAAAGTAAGTTGTTTTGGATATCTATTTATTTCCTTGTAACGTGGTGAGGTGAAGTGATGGAATGGCATAGTTGCCCCTTCCAGTGAGCTGAATGCGGCTTAATGCTCCGCCACACTCAGAGGATCTCCCAGACGCTTGAAGGCGTATGATTCTTCCCCCAAGGTGACGGATTCAAGAATTGAGAAGGGCCAACTACCATATCCATCACATCGTTCAAATGATGTTTTCTTGTAACCCATAATGAACATATTTTTCAGAAGGTTGGATTGATTGAGCCAATTGACCTCCAATGAACGGACACGCTCATTTACTTAGGGTTCAGATAAGACTGTCAACAATAATATCTGTTTGGGAATTGTTCCACACCAGAAAGCAAAGGCTTTCCTTTAGTCTCTACTTCTCAAGATACTGGTTTGATGGCTTGTTCTAAGGACTGGTTTATGAGTCTTAATGTTCCTAATTCACGAAATGTTTCATCCTGATCCCACCAGTTTCTTCAGCGAATGTAAACAAATCTTGGTGTCGCACTATAATGTCGCGTTGCAAGTGTTGAAAGTCAGTCAGTCAGGGTTTAAATCATTTAGAGGAATGGTTAATAACGGTTGTATTGGTTTTTTTATTGGAAATAATAAACCAAACTGGACAAATTTCTAGAACTCCTTCCTGCCAGTCCGTGGCACAGGTGGAGTTGAACAAACTCCAAAGGCTTGCATGCCTTAGCATTACAGGGGCAATGAACACATCACCCACTACGGCACTAGAGGTTCTTTTAGACCTCACAGCCTACCTGGGGCAATCAGAATGCTGCTCGTGGGTGGTTTCAGCAGACCCTTATCTAAAGATAGTCACTTAGGTTTCTTACAATCTCAAAGAAATGAGCACATTCGCTATTGTCACTGAGGCGTACAGACCTTCGCAAACTTGTGGGACTCCTCACTGGCCACTGTCCTCTAAGGTACCACCTTAACAAAACGGGTAAGGCCAGAACAATAGAATGCCGGCTCTGTTGCGAAGAAGCGGAGACAGCTGAACACGTACTCTGCGACTGTCCTGCTGTTGCATCGATAAGATTCCGGCATTTCGGAAAGGGTACCCTAACACCACCAAGGAAACACCTGAAAACCTCCTTCACTTTGTGAATGAAGAGGCCATTAAAAAGATTCTTAAATAAAACTGGGAAAGTGTCACAATAGATCCTTGCGGTCTCAGTGACCAGGGGTTCCTCCTATCCTATATTTAAAAAAAAGGAACTCCTTCAAAAAATGTGTCCGTGTGTGTTGTTTTTCTTAGCGATTGCTAAGCCCAGAATTTTGCTCCCTATTTGCTTTATTACGTCGGTTTTATGATTGTATTGTCGAATTAACTCTTACTCATGGTAACATGTTTTTAACTGTGTGTTGAATACGTCCTTATAAACGTGTTACATTTCAGGTTAGAGGATGAAGAGCTCAAGAAGGCCATCGAACTCAGGAAAAGGGAGAAGGAGGCGGATAAATTGGCTAGGCAAAAAATCATTGCGCAGATCGAGGCTGACAAACAAGCGAGAAGAGCAAAGGCTGCTGGGGGCACGGGTCAAGGCGAAGGAGCACCTTCACCTCCAGCCGCGCAAACTCCGGCGCCTGCCCCGATTGTCGCAACTCCTAAAGACTACACGCAGACACGTTTACAGGTAATCTTCCTTAGATATGTTCTTCCAACAATATCTGTACCGTAGATTGAGGTGAATATGTTTGTATTACTGAATATGATTATTCATTCAAAGTAGGTATTGAATTGATTTGTTATTTTCGATAAAGAACCTTCGTGTTGATTGGCAGTAAGTTTTTCAAACCCCTCCCCTCCCAATAAGTTTATCCAAGTCAGTATCTTGTTGAAAAACTTCGAATATAGCTTTTGATATGATCGCTCTTTGCTTTTTTTTAAAACTAACTACTCTTAAGTTCATTAAAATATTATAAGATGTGTATTAAGGGTTTGCATCTTCAAAAATGTCTACATTTTCTAGTAGTACTTGTCCTTTGCAATGCGAAGATGACGCTGCTTTTGTGTTGAGGCTCATCATGGTGTCATGAAAATAGACACACAAGCTTTCTTAGGACTTCCAGATTATTCCACTCACCCAAGTTGAACTAATCACCCAGATTCCTCCTCTTATCCAGGGTATTTCATTATGATATGACACTGGTTGGTAATGGCGTCCGAACGTCATCTGTTGAATTGAAAAGTATTTAGTATACTCGGCCATTTCATCATGGAAAGACTTACAAACGAGCTACGATTGCAAATTGTTGAAATTTATTATCAAAGTTCGTGCTCTGTGACAAATGTATATCGTTTGTTTCGACCATATTATGGCCGTCATAATCGACCTGGTGAATCAACAATTCGTGCTCCTCACCGTTGCTCCATTCTTGCTCTATCACGAATTGTCATTTCACGATCCTCATTAACACTGGACGCTACGGCTGCAATATTCTCTTCATTATGCACTGTACGCAAGCGAGACAACGGTTTAATGTCCAATAAAGTAAACTTGGTGCGAAATTTGGTGATAACAACACGAATTGTTGATTCACCTGGCCGATTATGACGACCATAATATGACTGTAACAAACGATACACATTTTTCACACAGCACGAATTTGGATAATGAATTTCCTGAAAACTTAACTCTTGAAAAATCAATGGTTAGTGCGTCTAAGTCAAGTTCAGTTTCTAGAATTTTAGCCATAGCCCCTAAGCAAAAGTATCTGGGGGTCCAGGTGCAGAGCGTCGAGTTTTTCTCAATATTTGGCTTGTTGGTCAACAGCAATGAAATTGACTGGTCATATTGTATTATATAATGGTACAAATCTAGTCATCTATTGTATTGTATCTGCAGTTAGACTAAAATGGATTCAAATTAAAATCTTTTTTCTTTCTTTCTTCCTTTCTTATCTTGAAAATATAGAAAATTAATTTGTAAACTTACCTAGATGAAGACGTTGAGGTTTCCTCATTTTCCACCAAAGGGACTTAGTTTCTATTATGTGGTCAGTAAGAGGAAAGGAAATCTTGTGTACATTTGTGAAGGCTTCGGAGTTTGATGTTTGAAAATACTTTTTCACTGGTAATTTTCTCTCAGATAAGACTTCCGGATGGTAGCACCATCACCCAGTCATTTGGAGTCAAGGAGCAACTATCGGCAGTCCGTCTTTACGTTGAAATGAACAGAACAGATAACCCAGGACCTTTCTCTATGATGACCACTTTTCCACGGAAAGTGTTTGGAGAAGAGGATTTTGAGAAGCCCCTGGATGTTTTAGGTGAGTTCGTTTGAGTGATTGAAATTTACTGTAATTGGTCACACCTTACTTTATTATTTTCGTTATTAATGGTCGAAATTGACCAAGACGAAGCAATTTTAAAACCATCCTCATTTAAAAACCAAGCTGCCTTACTCTCAAACCGTAGGGTCAACATTTATGAAACTTTAGTTCAAATTCGCGTGTGGGATCTACTTGGTTCTTTACATTTCGCATCACTTTCGATGAAGGCTGCATGATTAAAAAAATCTGGATCGCTGTACCTTCATCTAATCCTTCTTTGGCATAAAAACTAATTCCCTTATAACCTAGGACAATATGAATAAGTAATCTAGTTTCAATGGAATTTTCTCTCTCAAGAAATTGAGTTTTTAAAAATTCCGTTAATGTTCGAAGGGCAAGTGGAGCACATACACATGATTTACAATTATCTGCATAGAAGGGCTTTTAAATGAAAAATATAATTCAGAAACCGAAAAGTAAAGATACACGTCATGTGAGGTGATGGAATGGTATAGTTGCCCCTTCCATTGAGCTGAATGCGGTTTAATGCTCTGCTACGCTCAGAGGATGATCCAGATCCATCAGCGTCTGATTCATTTACCATGGCGACGGATTCAAGAATCGGGAGGGCCAACTAGTCATCTGTCGCAATAAGTAGGACATTGGCTAGGCAGGCGGATAATTATAAAGGTGTCCAAATTAAAGACTCTCAATTTGCGAATGAACAATCATAGGACATCTGTAAACCAAAGCTGGCCACTCCCTGTTAAAGTTCACGCATCATCCCATGACGCAACATTTGACCAGTGCATTGGCGTTGGTAATGTGCTAAAGGAGCTTCTGGATGCGGCTAATGGCAGATTGCTCCAGCTATGAGCAAATTGAACACCTGGCCTCAACTTGAATGACTGAAATCAAAGTATCGAAACAATGACTATCAACCAAGCCATGGTTACGATTTTCCCCAATGCAAGACATTTATTTCTCTCCATATCTGTGAACAAGAGTACATTCTTAATATCAGCTTTACTCTCTTTCTGTTATTTGTGAAATTTTTCTTCAAAATTAATTGACTAATAGTTCAGTAGAACCATCGAGTGTATAAGTACCTATAGATATCAGCGCTTTGAGTACAGAACGAAGAAGTTCGGGTATTGTTTTGAATGTCCAGCTTGTAAAAGCATATATGCTGGAGTGGCATCATTTCTATTCCACCATGTCCCCTTCCAAGTGGCAGGGTTTTTATTTTTAGAGATTCCTTTCTGTGACGTTCTGGTTGACCCTAGTGGATTTGATGATACTCAATCTCTGTCTAATTATTTATCCATGAATTCCTAACCTTATCTCAAGGTATTTAACCACTACATATTCAGAAATCATCTCTAAGCCATGATTTTTCACTTCACGCATAGGTACATCCCTGGTTTGGCATGCCTAAGAGTAGGGATGGGACATCAACATCGATATTATCGAAACCGAGGTTTTTTCATGCTGAACACGATGAAATCGGATTGGAGATATCTCAACCCGTTCAAACTAGAGCAGTTTGAAGATGATAAGACGAGGTAGATTGGCAAAATTGGAAAAAATGAGATTCTTCAGCTTATGAAAATTTCCAATTGAAAATTAGGTAGCACACAATCCTCAGAATACCAGCAAGAAGCGAACGGTAGTAGCGTGGAATAAGGATACTATTATCTGATAAGGACCGATATCGAAAACATCGAAGTTTTCACTCGATATTGGAGGACATCGATGTTTTGTCTCGATGTCCCATCCCTACCTAATCGCAGCCACTGTACACCTGGGATCAAGACTTCCTCATGTACACTGAAAGGGTTAACCAAGGAGTTAATGATACCAATAATTTTTGTAACTACAGTCATCGTTTTCAAATGATTTGAAAATGTTTGATAGCTTACTCACAGCAGAAATATCTTTTAAAATTATATTTACAATTGACAATATTCGCACCTCACTCACTGTTGTTTGTTCAATGTTGCAGGTTTAGTACCGTCTGCAGTGCTGATTGTGACAAAGGCTCTTGCGTAATCGCATCTATTTACAAATTCGTCTCTACTTTGTGATACCATTTCTTTTTTGTTTGTGAACATGCTGTCGCTCTTTACATGACTTAATACAGGCGTTTTTCGTTTGAGAATTATCAGATTCGAATTCTTTCATTTCAGTAGGGTTTCCTCGCTCAACTGCTTAGCCTAATAGCCATATCACTGCAACCACAAACATAATTTATGGGTAAGATACTAAGAAGCGCATGTAGGCAAAATCTTTTTTATTAAACAAAACCTACAATTTTAGGCCAGCTACTGTAATTGTTTTTCTTTACAAGAACAAGGAACTTACAGTATAAGACATGAATTCCAATAAAAATGTACCCATAATTGAATGAAGTGTCGTCACAAAGGGTAGGGAATGAGGTTTACTGGAACAAAAAGAACCTCAAGACCCATCCTTAATTTTTTTTTACGATGAAGAGGAATGCTGACTCGCAATTTTTGTGTAACTTCAAAAATACGTCGGTACCGCGTAAGGTATCACAATTAAATATCAACAAATGAAGTGTTTTAAACACGAAAGAGGTATTGAAAAAGCTATGCCTCAACAGAAATGGCAGTTTTCAATTGAAATAGCCAAAAACATTTTATTATTAAATTTTAGACTAGATATAATTAGATTAACCAACAGTTATCGATCGAGAATTTATTGGTTTTAATGCAACTTCACCGAAACAGCATAACTCAGCACGTATGATAGATGCAGGGCCAGGGTTACCAGCTTTTTAGTATCATCATCGGATAAAATTAAATGAATGACTATTCAAAGCCCCGATTCTAGATTAGGTTACAGGTTTTCCCCAATTATAACAAAGGCAAGGCGAATTGAAGCACATTGACCAATTATTAACTGGGGATGTATGATTAGATCTCCACAATTGTTTTGATAAAAATTATACTGTATCATTCATACATGATAAGAAGATTACAAATATGCTACATTATTGGAGGGCATTCGATTTCCAATCCTTTTGGACAGGATAACAGCTGTATGGGGTACTTGCATGGGTCCGATACTTGATATTATTGAGCTCAAATTTGGATTTGGCACCTCATTCCAATTAGTAATCATTTTACAACCGCCTCAAAACTATTTGAAATAAAAGCTTGGGGTACGGGAAAGCCAAGGAGCTGAGGGTTTAACGACAAGGGAACCACGAAATTCCTGGACCACTTGGACTCCCTCTACTCACCAGACACTCAACACAGTGCTCCTTCCTTAAAAAGCTTCAACTGAAGATATACAAAAGTACCATGCAAATAACCTAATATTACAATATACCTGACCTACAATACGTACCTACATGTAATACAGTACCACCACCAAAAATATAATATTTACAATGAGAAAAAAAATCTGATTTGAATCGAACAGTATGGCTCCCAATCTGGAATTCCTAAAATTCAAGCTAGATACAAATTTTAATGGCCATGGGTACCTAGTTGTTGGCAACATTGTCAATTATAGTAACATGGAAGAAAATAGTAGCCACAATTAAAAATGGGTAATTTTTAAAAACCATGGCCCACTTCGACCTTGGTGAGCCAGTACCAAACTCCCTTTATAATCATTGCCAATTACATGACCGCCAAATCCAAATCCTTAAAGTTCGTGAAGTTCCATTGCACACTTAATACGTGCTTCGTACTGTGCTGAGTTTTTGTAACAATAATTCTGATATCGTTGATAGAAGGTGATTTATAAAGTCAAACCATTTGGATTATATGATCATGATCGGTTCTATCCACGTACTATCAAATATTATAGCCAAAACCACGAAGAAACTTAAATATATATGATTACAGCACTCAAAAGAGGGTAAATCAGACATTTTCTTTCAACTTCAACGAACTTGACAAACTAGTGCCAAAAATATCTTGACATTCTATAAACGATCCTTTTTCCTCAACGAGTGGCTTGCAATTTTTCCCAGTTTTCTAGATTAGGAGCCATTTTGTATAATTCAAGACTTCTTTAAAAAATAATAGTACAATTACTTACCTAACAACTCGAAATAATGGTATTATTGACATCACAAAATTGTTAACATAGAACTTCTTAAACTGCTAGTTAAGAGGTTCTCATTGACATAAAAATATCACAGTCTGCACTACTTCGCCACGCGGTTACAGGCAGATTTTAAAAATTGAACGAAAGTTTAATTCGAAAATAATAAAAGACAAATTAGAATTTGGGTTAGAAAAGGATTGAAACGAGTACATGATTATCTTAGAATTAGAAATTACTGGACATTGTAAAAAAATCCATGTCGACAAGCTTGATCATACGAGCGAAATTTGTCAACAAAATATCTACATTATTATTGATTTATTTGTTATTTTAAATTACATCAAGCTGTAAAAACCCCAAATAAATATTTCTGGCTCCCTTTACAAGACAGGTTGGATGAAACGGAAAATGAATGACATTTTGAGAGAAAGGGTAGAGGAGTAAGTTTGAAATTAAAAAAGCAGTGGATCCAAATTTGGCACAAAATTTAGAAATGACTGTATTATAATTAACGGGTTTGAATATTTTTAAGCCAGAAACTACTGGTTTCGGGTGAAATTTATTTTTAAGAATTGGGAATCAGCACATTACAGTCGGTTTTTCGGAATATAGCGTGTACAGAAATAAACTTTTGCTCTCCAGACTAAATTTCTAGAGGGAGGAAGAAGATATTGAATAAATTCAATGTAATATGAAAAATAAATTATAGAAATATTTCAGCTGATCTAAGTTGATGTAGTTCTTGATTCAGTAGAGTGGATGAAAAACTAATTCAATTTAATAAAAGCATACTAGACACCAAGGAAACATGAAACGAGTTGAACATTATGTTGATAGTTTCAAACAGGAGAGGAACTAATAGGGACTTATTAATAGATCTGATAGTAAGGGTCATACATCGTACAGAAGATGAAAACGCTGCTTGGTAAGCATTTGCTGTTCCTTGCCTATTTGATACTACGTGCCATGTTAATTCGACAGATCCTACGAGGAGCGTTAATCTCCCGAATAGGCGTGCAGTCTCAATGATATGTTCATCAACTTTGCTAGACCGGATTTGACAGTGTTCAGAAATTGGTAAGTGACTCGTGCTACATAACTTTCAGCTGTTTCCCACCGAGGCAAGAAATCCAAACAGGAAAGAACACATCTTATTTTCCTGCATGTCAAATATTGATGACAACGACAAAATTAAGAAGATACAAGGTATCTTGTAATAAGATTGAGATTTTTTAGATACCAATTTTTAAAGAATAATAAATATGGTGTTTTGGATTGAAATTTCATCAGTCAGGTTTTCATCACCTCTTCAAATCAATTTAGCTTCTGAATTTTTCCAATCACTTCTAAGTTGGATGCGACTAATCCAGGAGTCGTAAGGTCGTGTATGCAAAGAAAATTACGTTTCTAGACAACCCCCAACAGGGCTGAGGATTTGTTTGCGAAATTATTATATTTCAGTCTGATTTTTTCAATTTAAAAAATTTTTACAGTATAATTTTTCCCCAATTTATTTCAGGTGCTGAACGTAAGAAGGAGGTTTTACAGTTTTTAGCTCGCTTATGCTTAATTCGTCTTCAAGGTGACCATATCATTAAAATCTAATTTAAATTCCTACATGATAATGCTCAGCTAAGCTTATTTCGAGCCAGTTAGGTAGCTTTTAAACAGTACCTATTAATGAAATTCGTGAATTTCCATAAATTCATAAATACGAGTAAAACAACCCCAATATTACAGTTAAATCGTTAGTTTTTAGTAATGCTCTCTTTAATAAATCTTAGAGCTAACCCGAAAAAAGGTAAGTTTCCACATACAACATATTGGATTAATATATTTTCATGATTGGTTTCCAGAGTTGAACGGAAGTGCTGGGATTTGAATTAGTTTATATTCGATTGCACAGCAATTCGACCAAGCTTGACTCCAAACCCGTTTGTGTTAAGCAGTATGAAAACGTAATATTGTGTTGAGGTGCATAATTTCTCAGGGGATGGTAATGATCTTCAGCAATATCTTTCATCACAAGCCTTGAGCTCAAATCGTTGGTAGCATTATTATCTAATATACGTATTCCAAAATCAGTCGATAAACCCTACTACCCAGGGAAGTATCCCAAGAGTTGAAAACGAGAAAGAAAATGTCTGTACATGACTTGTAAGGGAACACGAATTCATTCCCAACAAAGACACTAGGGTTAAATTTGGAACAATGTACGCACATGTATGTTTGTTTTGAAATTCAAGAAAGAGAATCTCCACTAAACTCATTGGTAGGTAATCTTATTTACAATTTCCTTTTTGAGTGATAAATAAAGTTTCACTATTTTGATTTTTCAAGACTCCTGCAATAAATAACTCCTGAAATAAAAACGCATAAGTAATTTCTGATTAATGGTGCTGACTGGGTTTAGTTTACACCGAATCTTCAAAACGAAAGATGCTTACTAAAAGAATAAATTCTATCGAATGAGGTCTCACTACGTTCAAGGGCCACTTCTACAATAACAAACTTGGTGATAATTTGTATGAAGTATAGGAGGATTTCCTAGACTTAGCAGTTTCAGATGGTAATTCCAACCAACATTTAAGAAATGACCTTCACCATTCCATTAAACTAGATGAAGGTTTATCCACAACTTATTAAGAATTTCTTCGCTCTTGACAGATGTGGTACAGAATTATATAGGAGAGAGACAGACTCAAATCTTGCATTAATTCGGAATTAACTGAGCAGTTCTAACGCGAGGCAGTCGGGGATGCGAAATAAGGGCACCCAATTTAACCATAGCTTTTGGATAAAAACAGACTTAAATTAACTTTGAATTGGACGTACCCAGTTAAAACTTAAAGTAACCCATAGACGGTGAAATCGTAGAATGGTGGAACTGAAGCAGACTCACTATGAAGTGGCCCACCCAAGGAACTGTATAAACTTCAGGACATCAAGGATGAAAATGTCCTCTTTTGGATATTCTGGCAGAGGAGGAGGAGAGGGAGACGTGGTTGGGTACTCGACAGGCTGATTCGGAACACAGTCTGTGAAGTTACCACTGCTCATGCTAGGCTTCCTGCGGTGATCCCATCTGGTACGATACTTGATTCCATCACAATCGACGACATCGAAACTCGTCTTGTTGAAGCAAATCCTTATTTCGAGAATGTAAGAAGATTTCGTAACCTGTAATTGCGAATTTCAGCCATTAAAATCTCGCAAACGCTTCTTGTAAAAATCATTGCTGGTTTTGTTTAACGTTAGAGTTAAAAAAATAAACATCACCATACAAGTACATTGCTACATTATAGAAATAAGAAGGTTCTTAATAAACATGTTCTATCCAAGGCTGCGAACCCAGTTAAAACTCTTTAACCAATACTACCGGTTACCGGTCATTCCTCATTTTTCTCCCCAATTACCCGGGCAACTAATCCTCCTTTTACCACTTATACCAACCCATCCTAATCCTTTTACCACTTATACCAACCCATCCTAATCCTTTTACCACTTACTCCTTAACCAATACTGGGAGTTGGTATTATTCCTTGCATTCAGTCAAAGCCACTCCTTTCTCATTCATTCCTAGGGAAACCAAAAGTCCGATGAACTCTCTTTTTCCGCGGTGAAAATTACCTAGATCTTGCCCTTGTCCGTAACGAGTTTCTATTGGTTCCTAATTTTACTCAACTACCCCCTCTCCAGTAAATTTTTGGAGGCGTTACCAATAGTACATATAGTATAGTGAAGTGATAATTTGTGCGAAACATCTAGTTTAAAGGACTTACTTCCTAGCTCTCCTTGTGAACTGATCTTCTTAAATCAAACTTTTTTATATTCCTAGTTTCAATTCTTTGTGTAAACTTAGTATGTGTGAAGTGTGATTATAATCTAATAGAGCGACAATTCAAATGAATTATTCTCAAGTGTGTGTTTTCTACTGCAACACCACAGACAAGGCGTAGACAAAACAGTTGTAAATAGTAACCTGCCACAGCTTATTCCTTATGGAAATATAACACGACTCTGCAATACGTCACAATTAAATTCTGCTGTAGCTGTAGGTAGTTTCTTCTTTCCTTGGAACTATTGCCTCAAGGCTATGCTGGATCTAGCAGGCTTAGAGAAACAGAGTATCCCCAAGGGTAGCTCTCCTGAGAGGTAGACTCGCGGCAGGGGGTAACCTTTGAAACATAACAACTATTTCTTCCCTTCTCTCCTTATCGCTGCGTTATCTTATGAAACGATGTTCATACCTTAATGAGTAACTGAGTCAAATCATTTTAGATTAGTCACACATTGGGGAAATATATTGGTGGCATCTAGAGACGATGTTTGACCTACGTTCTAATTGTAGGTTATCTCCCACCCCTGTCAGAGTATCCTGTGTTCCATGAGCCAAAGCTGTGGGAAGTTCTACCAAACTTCGATGGAGTGTGGGGTAAGACCTTGCTATTACCAATCATACATAATTTTTAGCTGTTTTCTTTGTACTGATCACGAGAAGTACATTCAAACGTATAAATTCTGGCATTCCTATTCTGTATCCTGAACTCAAATTCAATTTATTTAGAGTAATTTTTGTTTACTGCATTTATGTTTTCCATTGGGTTCCTTCAAATTCCAGCATACTGCTAAAAAGTTCCATAAGTGCCATATTCCTTCCACCCTTAGCCAGACAGAAAGCTTACGCTATTTACCAGCAGGGTAACCCACAGTTCAGAGTGGGGACATAGGTTCCCTGGCTCGGAGGGATAACTTACATTGTAGTTATGCTCTTTCATCAGAAATAAGATTTTATAATTATAACTACTACCATCTGTTCTAGCCTTTTATAGGTTAATTTGGGCCAATTTACCAGATTCCATTAACCTCTACGTTTAGGGTTACCTAGGTAATGTTCAGACAGTCAAGAGTTTATGAGTGGTTTAGAGGTTAGGCTACTACTTAATGGTGGTACGATTAACGAATTGGTGAAAATAGCTCTTTGTTATTTTTCACCTTGGATTCTCATTTCACCTGCCATTCCGTTCCATCACCTTGGTCATGATTACGATCATCAGAGTACAGTAAATCCCAAAACAAGAAAAAACAATTTAGTATCTCTCTGAATCACGTTAAACCTATACTTACAGAATCTGTGAAACAAACTATATGAGGATTTTTGCCATATGCCTGTTTAACAGCAGCCCAAATGGCAGAAACATTATAAATTCGACCTGGAGTGATTCCAGCATTATTGAGAACATCGGTCACATTGTACTGCTTGCTCCATTTTAGACCCTGCAAGAGAAGTAATTATTTACCATTTATTTATAATATTGTTTCTATTGAGAACAATTAAAATGTAGGTACTTGAATTGTACACTTCACTCCATTATAAGAAGCCAGATGAAAATAACATGGAATATCAATAAATAGACTAAAACCTCCATCATGCAATTTTTATAATCAGTCCAGAAAGTACGTGCATAATCAGTTCCATATTTACCTGATTGAAATACTCAAACTCATTGGGGTATAAAGGAATGGTTGTCGCACAGGTCCCATGTTTCTCCCATTCATGTTTCCAAAAGGAGTTGAATTGCTTGTGCTTCTGTATGGGTGACCAGGCCGCCTCGAGTTCATCTTTGATTCCATATATCGCCTCAGGGTTGAAGGGCAATGAGGTGTTGCAGTAACTCGGTCCGATCTCACCAAATTTGGTGGGCCTTCACATAACATTACAAAGCCATATATTAATCTCAGCGTGTAGTACCTTTAGATTCATTCAAACAGATGGCCCTTTGGTCCATTAAGTGACAAGACGAGAGAGGCAAGCTTTAAGATCATGCATTGAAAATAAATGTTGAAAGAAAAGTGCATCTCTTTTTTCTTCTACTTGTTTGTAAGATATGAATCTCAAGTACTTTTTAAAGTATGTGTGTCTAAAACCGATAAAGAACATCTGGATGTTTGAAATTAACTACCATTGAGGCGGACAGAACTCTAAGTGTGATGCTCAGATAAAGGAGTGCTGTTCACCCAAGGATAAGGAAAAGTTAATTCTGAAAATATTTTCGAGGAATTAACTAACATCGCTTGCCTACCAATCCCTACCCACGCCGTACCCTTGCCACGTATAGATATGTCAAGCATTATACATATTTAGGCACTATGCATACTTCAAATTGAACTAGTTTTTGTGTTTTTACCAGATTCCGTGGATTGTCCAACTGGTCTTGTTCCCTGACGCCATACACGTGTGCCCTTTTCCTTTCTCTTCCCATGCCAAGCAGACGCTTGCAGGCCAGTTTTGAGTGAAAATGTACACATCCCACGAGTTATCTGACAAGCGAGTTGAGATCATCTTGTAAAAACTGTAATTGTAGACGATGGAACGAATAATATTTCAAGCATAACTCAATGAAAGGTAGAAGACACTAAAAAACTAGATCACACTAGGAAAATATACGGTATTTTGAGGTTATTTAATATTTTATAATTAACCCAGCGAGAAAACATAGATTCGTTCCACATACTTTACTTGCCTGTTGATTAGGCTGCAGCTAATGAAGATAAATAGGGTGAACGCTATTATCACCGTTGTAGGGCTTATGTTTTTGTGAGCTGGGCGACCTGGAGGCATGATGATAATTTCTGGTCACCCTGAAACATAATATTAAGAGTTTTACGCACTATACTGAATCAGCACTTCAGAATGTATATCTTCATAGAAGAGAAAAATAATCTTGAAAATCGTTCGAGATTGGCGAAAATCGTGCAGTTCATTCCTCCTTCCATCTTTCCTCTCACCATCAATTTGACATCATGATCAATCGGAATCTACCTGAGTGATCATAACATTGGATACCAATTAAAAAAAAAATAAAATAAAATAAAAAAAAAAACAGATGAGAATAATAAAAACAGACAAAAGTTTGTAAGTAATATCATTCTCAGTTCATACCCTTATTTGATGCATTTTGAAGCTCTTGAAATATGATCCAAAGCCTGACCGAATGATCGATTGAACAAAAGAGAATCTTGAAAATCGTTTGAGAATCGTAGCTTCGATAGCGCATAAAAGTATTGGTACCTAACTTCTTCCTACATTTCCCCTCTCTATGGAAAATTCTATCGAGATTTACTTTACGACAATATTTCGTTTAATAAAATAACACTAACTCCACCCCCACCATATTCCCACTTACTCACGCACTGAAATTCCAAATTTTCGAGGTTTGTTGCACCACCTTTCAACACTTGGGATCGAACACAAAAAAAGAATCATGAATATCGATTAAACAATGTACCTTGAGCATCAAAATCTGTCAAACACAGACATGAAGCTGTTGATCTAAGAGCCAATAAAATGGTGACTCATTTCAAAACAATTTTCACCATGATTTTGAGTGTTTCACCTTCTACAACCATTTAGATATTAGCTTCTCAAAATTATCTAGCAATCTAAATATTCTAGGGTGGTTGAGGATGAAGTAGATTAGGAAAAAGTGACAGCCATATAAGTGAAGAAGACTTGCATAATCTATTACTCCTCCCTTCAACCATCCTAGACTAATTTGGCAACATAAGTTGAAATCATGATATTGCTTCCAGTAATTCTCACTCGAGTCAGGGTTAAATACTTTTCAAGGTTTGGACAGAGCGAAATTCAGTCAAGACCCCATCAGAATAAAACCCCGTTTAGGGGAAATTTATAACGTAGAATGTCACAAAATTACCTTTTCGTACTGGAAGACAGTTACAAAAACAATTATAATGGTCTTACAGAAAACAATTTCATAATATGGGATTGAGGATAGTATCCCCATAGAAATTTAATGAAAGTCTGGAAAATTATATGAAGCCTCAATAGGGGTGTCTGCAGATAGGAGCATAGGCACACCTGCACTCCATGGCCAAAATGAATAAAGTACCTGATAATAATAATATTAACAGTATAATATTATCATACTGTTTTCCAACTTTTCCCTACAAATCCTCATTGAAGAGCAGAAGAGTTTCAAAGTTTCAGGCGCCAAACCTCAGGATGGGTGAGAAGATGGTGAAGTAGTGAGTTTAGTGAGGGGGGTAAGGGTTTCGCTGTCCTGGAGCAAAACTTAGGCTTTGCGCACGATGGACGTGAAACACAGCGTTTCGCGCTGTGATCTAGCTCCAAAGAAGGAACCAATGAGAACACCCAAAATAAAGAGCGCGAAATTTCTGAGATCACCCATAATTGTTTGCTCACCTGCTAAGAATGCTTGAGTGTGCAAGAATCACCCTGTTATTCTATTATAAGTTTATTGTCCCCAACGCTTGTGACTGAACTATATTCGCTGTACATACGCCATGAATACAGTAAATGCAACAATACGTGAGTTTGCGAAATTGTCGGGGGAGCGAGGAGTGATTATTTGTGACGCAGGGGGCTCAATGCCACTATTGACAGGACTGCAACAGACCTCAAAGGCAAGCAGAAATCGTTCCAGGATTCGCAAGTTCAACCCTCATTACTACAAAAAGGTAGATTGGCTCTGCGGATGTGAGGTAAGTAATAAACTTTTCTGCTTCCTTTGGAGCAATAATAGGAAGCTTAGGTTAAAGATGGAATTGGGCTTTCACCTCCACGATGATTCTTGCTGGCCAGATATGGATTTCAACTGTTGCTAAACACGGTTTTCTAAAGTTTAACACTAATTTCAATTTTTTTTCTAAGGTACTTAATAATGAAGTTCTTTAAAAGGTAGGATTAAGTCATTTGTTTTTCGGTTTCCTCCGTATATTGGTAGTTGAAAATTGAATTTGGTTGAGAAAAGCACATTTTTGTCTCACGTTCTCCTGTTGGTTGTCCCTTACGGAGCAACCCCTGAGTTTCAGGGCAGAAGCCACACAGGCACTCATATCAACATTTTAGAGGAGCTTTGTTCTAGCAAATAATGGAAAATTGGATTTATAAAAAAAAAAATTCTCAAGATACCTGCCATTAATTTGTTTATAATTAGATTGAAGATATGAACAAAAGGTATGGATGATAATTTGGTAAAAATAAAATAAATAAGGACGTTGAAAAAAGGACTCTGGTGTTACAAAAAAAAAAAAAAAAACCAGAGTGGAGGATGACTCACTTGACGATATCTTCCTGAGATTCACATTTTTGTCCTTATCAGTAGTTGTCATCCTAATGCATTCCCTTTTCGTATTAAGGATAGCATTTTTACAGTATTAAGATACGCGCAATTCATAATTTCGATCTGCGTAATTTCAAGACGATCATAACAATCATCAGTTTTCAAGTTTAACATCCTCAGTTGACGCGACCATCAGTTACACGTAAACACGAAAAGCCTAACCGACCAACAAAGCGACGACATATACATAGGTAATTATTCGATATGATAATAATATGATACTGATATGATAACAATTATTGTTCGAACCATTTCCGTCTAAAAGAACATTTTTCATTCCAGCGCATGATCAAATTTTAAATATTTCGTTGCACACTCATTAAACAATGTGGAGGCCTAGTTACTTCAAGATGTCGATGTTTCCTCATCCCATACCAACAGGTCCTTGTTTTTGCTGAAAACTAATAAATTCTTAGGTAATTTCATCGATTGAGTTGCCTATTTGTTTCAAGCGTTTAGCAACCTTGTTAGTTCATCCAAGGTTGAATATTCTAGAATATCCTCTCACCCTTACATAGCTCCTCTTCACAAAATGACCAATCGTCCCTCGAAAATAATCAATTTTGGTAAATTTACATTTTTCATCCCCGTCAGGTACGCATAGTTCAGCTGTGTAGCTTTTTTAATAGCTCGAGTTAACAAGTCAACAATCTCTTGGTGAGCAAACGACCACTTCCAAAAAATAAAACTTTATTCATGCTATCCGCCGATAAAAACTTGCTGTAGTTTCGGATACGTATACTGAATGAAATGCTGTATTTGCCCAATTTTCGTAGGTTTCTCTCTAGCTATTTACTGAGATTTTTCTAGCCAGCCTAGATAAAATTAAGATATCCAGACGACTCTACTCTGCTATTGAATTACAAACACAATACGCAGTTGAAAATGCCAACATTTGAAGACAGTGTTAATCGACAATACCAATCATATTACCAACGTATAGCAAGTACAAAACAATATTTTACCTTTATATAAAATGGGAAGGGGCCTTCAACGAAACCAACAGCTGAGAGGGAGTAGTTGTTCTTGTAAATAATAATATCGATGCACTGTCACCTCAAGACACTTTTCTTTGTACGTAACAGGTCTACGTGTTGAGATTGAAAGTGATTATTCAATATTTTATCATGTTACAGGTAAATGAACTAAATACAACTAAATAAGTATGGAGAATCTGTCAAACAGCGATTTCGTAATAAACTTGCTCAGTTGGATGGTTGATTCCTGTCAGATGATTGTGAATCAATAACTTAATTTTTTAATTATTTTTATTTTACCAATCATGGTTTAAAATTAGCTTTTGGTTGTGTGAGTTTTTATATTCAACTAATATTTTTCAATGTTTGAAAATTATTCAAAAACTTATTTCATTCCTTCCGTTGTTTATCAGCACGTAAGGTTTTGAGCTAAAAGGCGCATAAACGGAGATACCACAATATTTGTGTCAGCTCCAGTCCAACGGGAGGTTCATTCGTATAATCGAAACCGAATAAGGTGTTACAATTCTCGTTCTTTCATTTCAAGTCGCATGCCTCTCTCTTCCACCCCGTAAATTAAGGCAGGTAAGGTAATATTTTATTCTATTTTTAATGTGGTTTTAGTTGAAATTAGTGAGAAGTTATGTTTTTCTACAGTTAATTAGAACTAATTATGTCTTACATTAAGAAATTAGAGGTATCCGTTCCGTAATTCTAGTTCGCGTGGTATCCACGTTTGCTTGCGTGAAGCATTGTACTTATCGTGTTCCTATTTATCTGCATAAATATGAGTGTTCATCATCATCATTATTTAAAGAATAGTTAGTTGTTTCTCAATTATTTGAAAGAGAAGTTTGATATCAGTTAGAATGTCCGCTACTGCGTGGTTTTGCATGGAACGACATTGAGGTTACCTTCCGTTCTCCCGAGGTTTGAGAGGCAGCGTGGCCCGACTTGCGCAGTTGTTTTCCAAAGAATACACTGATTTGGTAAGAGATTTCGAATTGTACGTCTTTATTTGGAAGGAATGTCGTGCTTAGGCATCGTATAAGCTTTTGATTACGTGGAATTTTTCTGGTTTATTTTCTTGTACTATACGATTGGTTGGTTATACTGGTCCATACCGAATCCGTGTTGCTTTCAGGGTTGTGTAATCCATCGGCCGTGAAATCACATTTAGTAAGTAGGTACTTGGTAAAAGTCCAAATGTATCCACATCACCTATTTGCTGTTTGTGCGTATTCCAACCATCTCAACCTAAATATAGATATATCAATTAAATTCTGCTTAATTACAGATGTGTGATTTAGATTAAATACCCCCTGTAGCGGACTGCATCGTAGGTGGTGGCTTTTCGTGAAACTTATTTGGAGGCTCGTCTTGCTAGCGTATGCTAGTAGTGACGTATTAGAACATTATTCCGACGTTGCATTCTCCATAAAGTGTATTTAGTATGGTGGGCCTGGGAACGCCTGGTCCGGTCCCAGGGAACGGAGAAATGCAACATGACGGGTGATTAGCTTCATTCTAGGAGACTTAATCACAATAAACCTGGGATCGACTGGCTGCAGATGATGTTTTGGCTACTAGACATTTTGCGGTAGCGCGCTGCAGCCCTGCTCCAGCACACAAAATGCGGCAACTTATCGTTTGACACGTAAAAGTAACTAAGATTGACCCCTTTCAGTTCAATGTAAGTTGAAGCTTACTCGAGAAAAGTTCATCAGAACCCCTTCGTAGCATCCGTGTAACCTCGGTCACTCCTCAGAACTGAATTTCCAGTTGTGCTTTCTGTTTCTTACCAACCAGTAAGAACAATTACAATTAGAAGATTAGAACAATCTACGTTGACCCAGTGATGACGTCCAAACACAGTCAATACCTGGATCTTAGATCTCAGCTAGAGGGTGTTCAAGTTTGGTGGAAGATGCAAAATGTTAGATTTAGATTAGCCCGATCTTGGTGCTTATAGTCGGATGACAAAACTATCACAATACTTCATCCTATCAACTTCAATAACACTTGTGACCCTGCCAAGTGAACTGTTCTCTCCAACATCGTGTTCGTCCACTAAGGTCTTGAACGTTTCTTCTGCTATTGAATGAGCTATGAGTCTAGATATTTCACGCAGCTTTCTCCTGTTTAGTCTAGGAATATTATTCATGTCTCGATAAAAACATAAAATTCGACCAAGGTGACCATTTTCATTATTGCTTAGGGAGTTCGTTGAATACCAAAAATTGTTCAAATAGGTCTAATATGTCTTGTGAAGAGCCTGCAATGATTATAACCTTGAGTCTCGTTCGTATGAACTTTTCTGATTAGACTTCCAACACCTTATGAGCAGCTCCTCAAGAATCCCTCCAGTTGACCCTTTAGTTTCTGAAAAATACACCCTGCTTTATTCACTGTTACAGCTTAAAAAACTTCCGTCAAATTGCAATTTTCGCCCAGTTTTTCAATTTTCTTTTATTGAGTGCAACTCAACTAATAACCCTATGAACAAAATAATAGGTAAAGTACAAAGTAATATGTGCAAGAATTTAGTTTTTTCGTTTCTGAATATCTGGTTTTTTGATGAGGTACCTTGATTCTTTCGTATTAAATACTATTTAATAAATAATACGATATAATAAATTTTACTAAATAGGTATTGACTTCGGTTTGTTGGTAACAGTGAGGTCTAGCAACCGACCGTGGGCTTGTAGGAATGGCTATCAACTTCACACTTCATGGTTTTTGTTTTCCAGTAATAAGTCACAACTTCGAAAGAATAATTTTTACAACCATGCTTCATGTGCAATATGGTTAAATTTCACCCCTTCAATCGGGCATATGTTTCACATTTGATTATTAGCACCGAATATTGACATATGGTCGGAATCAATTAATTGTTGGCACATTTTGAGATGAATTACTAGAATTGAAATTAGTTCGTCCTCCATTTTGTTCATAACAGGTGAAGGATGCAAATTTTCGTCAAAACCCTCACGGGTAAAACTATTACCCTTGAAGTCGAACCTTCAGATACCATCGAAAATGTCAAAGCCAAAATCCAAGACAAGGAAGGGATCCCTCCAGACCAGCAGAGATTGATCTTCGCCGGCAAGCAGCTGGAAGATGGCCGCACTCTTTCTGACTACAACATCCAGAAAGGTACAAACGTCATTTTGTGTTTCGTTCTTTAAGAAGGCTTAATTGAACTTGAACCAGCAAGTTGTATTATATGAATTGGTGTGTACCGAGAAACTTATTTCAACAACATTTCCACTTCCTCAACTCCCAAAGTTGGGAACATGAATACTTCCGTATAAAATGGACTGTTACTATTTCCAATGCAGTCAACGATTATCCAGTCAAGTTGTTAGTACTCTTAAAATTTTGTCAACTGTTGGTCCCAACAATAAGTCTTTCGCAAGGTTTTCGAAGGAACAAAACAGGTATTGTTTTTTCTTTCCCAAATGATATGCAACCTTTCCACGTCACGTGGTTTGAATTATCTGATTATCCGTTTTTTCTTAGGGTCTGCGAAGTTATTGAAGCATTTTAAAATACAATAATGATTGATTGAGTCTACCAATTGATTCTTCGTTGCATGAATGCAAATCGCTCTCATCATTGGGACTATACACCGAGAACAAAAATTTAGTGATTCAGCTTAGAATTATTGCAACTCATTACATTAATTGCCTTCAATGCGCGTATCAGTGTTTACTGATGACTCGATCGACCTAATGATTTATTTATGATTCTGATTTTATCGATTGGTCTTGCTGAAATCAATCTATCTAAGTTTGATCCAAATGAGCCTGATATAGTTGGCAGCTGCTTAGTCCTCTAGAAATTCTTTTTAGGTTCTAATGGTAAACTTATTTTCCTTCATTGATTCAGGTTACTGCTGTCGATCAAGGAGATTATAAAGGGCACAGGTTTAGTATGAGTTTTCCCACCCTTCACTGTTTGTATTGTACGTGTCCTATTGACTGATTGACTGCCTTGAGATTTCTTGCTGAAGCAAACCCTAGTTTTATGGTCGGACCTGTCACATAAATACGGTAGATTGTGTATAACGAGGTCAAACTCAGAATAGAACGTTGCAGAGATTAAACGCTTTATTGATGATTTCACTTGCCATTTTAGTTTTATAAGAATTAGGTTTCTGATGAATTAGGAGGATTCCCTGCTAAACCCTTCATTTGTAACTGGCAGAGTTTATAGATAAAGACAAGTAACACTTGGGTATGACACCATTGAGAAAGCCTCGCTTCAAGACTAAGAAAGAATAGAATGGAAACAGAGGTTTGCTGACATCAGCTACCGATTAAGAGACACGAGGCGACCGTCGAATCTTCTTGTACTGTGGTTGAGATTCGTTATACTGAGCCTCTAGCAGTCATTCCATTATAGGTAGGCTGATCCGTTCCCATTACCTGTGATAAAATCATGTTATTCCTGATTAGTTCGTAAATGTGAGTGTTAGAAATAACCTGTTTCTGGATTCAAAGCCATAGACGTAATAAATGTGTTTAATGATGATGCGATTGACATAAAACCTATTGATGATTCTATTTATCGATTGGTCTTACTGAGAACACGTTGCGTCTTTAATGTTTGAATACTTTTTTTTATTTTTTCATTCACTAACTTTTTATGGAGTTTTATTATCAAGTGAGCTTAATAAATATAATAATATGGAACACGGAGAAATCAGTCTATGCTTTGATAGCTGAAACAATACACTAGTAAAGCACATAACAAGGATAGATGCACATAGCGAGATACATAACACTTGGGTATCCATAGTTTTAATAATTGAGGTTGCTAGTGAATTGAAGTTGCTAAATCAGGTCCGAATGCCATTTTCTTTCAAGACGTCGCGAGGTTCGTGCAGGACATGGGTCTTCGAGGATTCTTCTAACTAAATTCGTCTGAATTGATGAAAGGTTTGATTTGACACTGTGCCCTGAAATTATGGAGGGTTTTCTGAGGAAAATGGTGTCGAACTCTGCAGCAGCTTTGTTGCATTCATAAAGATTAAGGACATGTGGTTATTCCAAACCTTTCCTGGGTCCATTAATTCCTGAATTGATTCAATCCTGGGTCAATTCCTAGAATAGAAACATGATTTGCTGACATCAGCTAAAAATTGAGAGACATGGGCTGACAGTAGAATCCTCATACCACTGCGTCCGACATTCTTTTCAGTGAGCCTCAGCCAGTCCGTTAGAGGTAGCTAGCTAGCATACTTACCAGTGCTTTATAAGTGTGATCCTTCATATTCATAAAAACAATCTCTCGCATCAGTTGAAATTGTGATACATTTGATAGTATTTCTGAGCAGTTTCTTAACTCGAGGGTTAGATGTTGCCTGTCTTAATTCAAAGCCACTGACGTAATGGACGTGTTTAATGATGATGCGATCGACATAAAACATATTGATGATTCTATTTATCGATTGGTCTTACTGAGAACACGTCGCGTCTCCTAATTTAGCTTCACGCTGAAGGGTTTGATTTGAAACTGCTTTAAATTTGAATCTTGGTGGATTTTACTGAGGAAAATGCTGTCGAATTTTGGGACAGCTTTGTTGCCAGCACATAAATAAAGATGACGGACATGTGATTATTCCAAACCTTTCCTGAGTCCTCAAGACCTAGAATAGAAACATGGAGATTAGCTGACATGAGCTACAAATTGAGAGACATGGGACGACCGTCAAATCCTTATGTTTCTGTGCCTGAGATTCATTTTACTGTGAGCTTCTAGCAGTCAGTCTGTTAAAAGTAGCTGCCATACTACGAGTGCCTTATAAGTATGATCTCTTGATCTCTTTGCAGTTGTCGAAATCGTGATAAAATGATCGTATTTCTGAGCAGTATGTTGACTTGAGGGTTGGTTAGACGTTGCCTTTTTTTTATTCAAAGCCATCGACGTAATAGACGTGTTTAATGATGATGCGATCGACATAAAACATATTGATGATTCTATTTATCGATTGGTCTTACTGAGAACACGTTGCGTCAATGATGTTTTGAATTTGTGCACTCTCATTTTCAAACGAAATTTATCTGAATTTGATTCGATTATGAACTGGGTCCTGAATTTGAATCTTATAGTATTTTGCCGAGGAAAATGGAGTAGATTCAGCTGCAGCTTAGATATGTTACCAGCTCATATATGGGCATATAGATGACAGACATCTGATTATTCCAAACCATTCGGCCCTTTCCTTTGGATTTTATTGTTTTTTCCTGGAACAACTTGAGAAAGAAATACAACTAAGTGATGAAAAGGAGATTTAAAAAAATTTATTGCTTAAAGCCTTGAATGCATTTTTCATTCATGAAACAAGCTTCTTAAAGGCGTAGAGATAATGCAATATTGATTATATGATGTATAAAGTAATTTTGAAATTAGTTTAATATAATTGGAGCTTGAGTTGGATTTTTTCCTGCGAGTATATTGTTCTTTCTAGTTCTGACGAAACTCATTTTGTTTATCCCGTTACTTTTGTATGTACCTGCCCTTGTTTCAAGGGAAATTAAGTTTCATCTTACAATTTTTCACGCGCCTGTTACGATTTTTAATATATTTTATTGATCAAAATGTTAGCTAATTGAGAAAAAGTAAGTGGTACAAATTGGGTGGGATTTAATCGCACAACTCTTGTTGAACTCGAATTGCCCTAATGGTTTTACTTAGTAAACAAGAGAAGAAGTTAAATATCAATTTCTCATGTTCAAGGTATTGCAGATTTGCAGAGTTCAGTATGTGTTTCAGTGTGTTTTAATGATAATTCGATTGACATAATTGTATATTGATGATTCTGTTTATCGATTGGTCTTTCTGAAAAATCACTGGAAAACTATATATGACACATCTAGTATTATATATAATCTGAAGATTGAAGCTGGAAATATGTTAAGGACTTAACAGTGGAATGAATCCCATCATTGCATTACCTGATTCACTTAAACGTGTACATAGTTGGTACCTAGGATTTCTCTTCAATAAGCCTGTAATGTTGCAAAATATTTTCTCAATTCCTCAGAGTCGACCCTCCACTTGGTCCTCCGTCTTAGGGGAGGTGTCATCGAGCCCACCCTCAGGATCTTGGCCCAGAAATATAACTGCGACAAGATGATCTGCAGGAAGTGTTATGCTCGTCTGCACCCCAGAGCTACTAACTGCCGTAAGAGGAAGTGTGGTCACACCAACAACATCCGCCCCAAGAAGAAGCTGAAGTAAACCATCATTCCCCTATGGAGCCACCTTTACGATGGTCCCACCTCCATTTATTTTTCTCCTTTTTTTCATGGATAAAATCCTGATAATGTTAACGATCAAGGATAAATAAAATCAAGAGTTCATTCATGGCAATTTCTGTTTCCCTATTCTTTCATCTGATTATGCGGTTCTGCACATGATAGGAAAATAGATCACTAAATCCACAGAAACTGTAGTACCTATAGGAGGTCAAACCAGGAAGCTATTTTTCATTTACTGAGCCATTTCAGAAATATGTTGTTTGTTGCGTTTAATGTTTTATACGTGTTCTGGTACATTTGAGTTGACAAAGAAATGAGATTTAATGTGGATGATGGTTGAGTGAAGTGTTCTTTCAAATGCTGTAGTAATGTTAGCGTGTTTACTTAATTGATCAGTTAATGGTGAGGCACCTTGAAACAATGAAAATCGTTGCCACCCCTGTTGAATGAGCAGAACTACTTAGAATTCTATAGTCTGGGCACCTAAAAAGCTACTTTTCGGAAAAAATTAATTATATTTTCTATGGTGAATCACTGAGAACTCAACAGGCCTTTCAAATCAACATCTTTCCTCCCATCTGTTGAAAGGTTTTCCCATGTTTCTCCTCACATTACTGATTCTCGTGGGACTACAGTTCGAAAGGTTGTTACATGACACAAGTGCATTAAACTGAAAAAAAAAATCCCACTAGCCATTTAAAATGGATCCTGGAAGAATTTTGAAGTTACAACAAAGCACAGATTGGGTAGTGTATCCAATGGATTACATTTCGTATAATGGTTCTTTTATGTAAAATTGCTGGATATACGAGTCGTAATTTGGGTATTTGGAAAACCCATGACTAAGATATAAAGGGGACGTTTTTCTTAATCAGTTTGAGCCAAACACTCGATTTATTCTTTGGGTTATGATGATTTACAAAGAATCAATCATTTCAGGAGAAGAAAAAGCTCGAGAATAGTAAGTTTGAAGAAATGATTACTTCAAAAGTGAGGGAATTCAATATTGACTGATCTTAATATTTCTACACTTTGTAGATGATCATAAACTACTCAACATCCCTTGCGATTGCTGCGCATTCTACAGTCAGAGTTTTCATCTTCGACCCGAAGTCCTCTCATGACATTTCTCTGTGTTTGGTTGCTATTCCTGTTGACGTTCCTAATCTCGCGCTTATCTGTCTTATCGTGACATTGTTTGCTTAAAAACTTGATAGCTTAGTCGTCTGTTTATCTTCACTTCGTAGTTTCCTTTTGTTCTGTTCATCAGGGGCTGTCGTTCTTTGCCAACTTCGAAATCAATCAAGTTGGTACCGTCCTTACTTGCTACGTTCCTCTCGCGGGATTCTTTAGTTTTTAGTACACAAAGGTTCATGTCGTAGTGATACTGAAGATCCGAGATGGTGGAAATGAACAGCATTTGCTTGTACGACAAGTAAGTTCACAAAAAGTAGTATGCTGTCACTGATGTAGTTTATTATTAGCCCATAGAAACTTCACAACATCTGAGAGTTGCTCTTCTTCCATAACTTGTTGAATCGTTGTCATTGAAAGCTTGATTGACCCTCGGTTCTCCTCTGCTTAACTAGTAATTATCTTTACGTGTAACTACGTGGGTGATTTTCCGTTTTTTATTATTGACTGTACTGTCAGGACTGGAATACTCGCAACTCTCGGTATAACGTATAAAATGCCTGTCCGTTTTTGATCGTGCGAGTTAGAGTTGCTTGAATGTGTCAAACCCAATTCCCTGGGGCCAATTAGAGAGATTATTCATCGCAGAGGAATGTAGGCCTTGAAAGTATAGTGAAGGCTTTTAAGTAGTCACAACTGATTTACAATAACATTCATGAAAGAAGTTGCAATCAATTCAATAATCATTTTGAAACGCACAATTAAATACTTAACTGTTTAAAGTCGGAAGACCCTTCTGTATTCTAACAAAATGGGAGACATTCACTTTCAAATTCAGTAAAATGTTTGCCTCAACTTCATCATATTCAGCATACAGAAGACGCTTTAGCGTTATTATTAATTATTTACCATTATGATACTGGAAGAATTGTAATTGGAAGTTTCTATTTATTTCATTAACTCATATCATTTAGGTAGATTTCCACATTGTTCTGCCAAATGAATGGTCATGCGTTGTCCTACTGCTATTTTAGTATCCACCCTATCAGGGTAACACATGACAGTGCCACTATCTGCATCAGTCGTGTAACTCCCTCACGTTTTTGGTTAGCGAAAGAAGCACGGGAGTAAATATTCTAGCGATGGATTCATTAAAGGTTTGAATCGAACATCATATTTCGTTAGCCAGTCCTGTGTATACTAAACCCAGATGAACTTGGTGGAAGATTTAAGCGGCAGGGAGAAGAGACAAAAAGAAAGATCAGTGGAAAGAAAACGACTCTCTGTGTGACCAGCTTTCTTGTAATCATAACATCTCCTACTCACAAATACTAGTACTATCTCCATTATCAACATAGATGCTATTCATACTACTATGCTCCATTCTATGCCACAAGTACACTCAGTAAAATATGTCTCCGTACACCTACTTTGCTTTTCACGAATATTGTAGCTGAACCTCACAAACCTTGAAAAACGGGATACTAATTGTATGAATGTATTCACAGACATCTTAAATAATGAATTTCAAGTCATCCAACTTTTCAACTGAGCAAACCACGCGAAATTGACAACGGACGTTAACGTATTCATCTTTATCAGGGTAAAAAAGTGTTCGTTCAGCCCACAGAACAGCAAGGATCGAGCTCAAAAAATGGAGTAAATAGCTCGTGGGCCCCCCTTTTTGCTTGACAACTTCATCGAATCGAAGAGCTTTTCAACCAAGCTGGAAGGTACCTATCTGAGGGTACTAGTTCAGAAGGAGTTACTGTACCATACAAATAACTATAAATTACACATACAGTAATAACAAATCATGGAAATCGTTGAAGAATTGTCAGCTTGTTAGCATCTATAACAGGCACACACAGAGAGACATGCAGCTACAGTTTTCTCTTCACTTCCTTGGTATTAGATTGGTCTAGAATGGATTCGTATTCAGCTACTTTTTTCATTTCCATTTTCATTTATTATGATTATTATTTTAATTATTATTTATTTATTTTTTTTTTAATGTTTGGGTTGTGACCCACCCTCTAGGATCAATTCTAATAGTCGTCCCTATACTGGGAGACCTGCGTGATCGTCTCCGGAAAAATGCTACCACAATTTTCATGATTCTAGACCTCTGATAGTTGTTTTCGCGGGTGGAAATAGTCTTGATTGATCCTCTACCAATTCAGATGAACTCCAGTTTGCTTATGGAGATTTCGTTCCATGTATTCTTGTGTAAACATCCGAATTAGCTTCCCTGGATAAATAAAAAAAAGTACGCAGTTTTGGGGTGTACGGAGAAATTTTTAACTGAGTGTAGATGGCTCAATATTGAAGGACATGATGGCGGAACCCAACTCAAAAATTACTGATTGGCTACTTCGCAAAAACCGTAGGGAACTAAAAACAATGGTCGGCCTCATAATCGGCTTTGCTCCCCTAAGGTTCCACCTACGCCGCATCACGCGGGTCACACAAACTTCATCCCTATGCTCATAACCATTGGGATTTTAACATCCAGAGATTTTACCAAATTTCTCGTTTCGTTAGATCTATGATTGCTAGACGCCTACTTTCATTTCGGCGTTGTTAGTGACTTCTTTTTTTCGTGATAGAAGCGTTTTTCATTACTTCAAATATTGTTAATTTTGAAGTGCAGCTAGAATGTTGAAATTTAGTGAGGAAACGTGTCTAGAAACCTTTAAGCGTGGTAAAACTTGTGGGGGTTTTTCGTGTATCCTCCGCTCCAATAGAGCGCTATTGTTGAAACTACGTTTTCAAATTGTACTACAGGGTTTCATTTACATATGGTAGACGAATGGGCGCGGTAGGAATACTGTGCTCATAGCAATATCAATTTTACGAAGACGAAGAATGGCAGTTTTTACCCCACATCTCGTAAGGTTCGTTGAAGGTTTGAGTTTGAACACAAAATAGTCTCAAGTACAAATATATTTCCTCTCAAAAATTCACTAAAAAATAAAGCTTACTGCTTGGAAGCTTATCACACAATGAACTAGAGGATTTCATTCTTTAAGTTGAAGAAAATGAGAAGATTTTGTAGAAAAAAAGGACTAACCCTACAATTCTTATTAACCTGCAAGTGAGGATAATAGTTTCAAGGCTGGTAACTCGATGTGCCTATCAACGAAAGTTTTGTCACATAATGAAGGAGAAAAACTCAGTCTTTTTGAACAGTATGAGTCCAAATACTTGAGAATAATTGCGAGTTTCCGTGAACCCACGTCCTTTTTCGATCGTAACATTAAAGAAACATGTCTGCATCCAACAGTTTTTGCTGCCTAACGCATAGAAATGCTCTCTTTCATCATGTCAGAAGCCTGTTTTAGAAGCGCATCCGTGATATTTATTTGATCAATTTTCCTTCTGTAAGATCTGAGGAAACTAAAAAAAAAAAAAAAAAAAAAAAAAAAATCTTGAAACCCTAAATCTAAAAAAATCTTAAAACCTTAAATCTTCCATATATATCCTATTTTAAAAAAAAATATTCGTCCATAAGTATTTACCTACTGCGTAATTAAAATTTAGATAATTAGTAGAGGAAGAATATGATAATTTTCACTGATAATACTGTGCAGGGGCAAAAACTACCAGCTTGAATAGAAATGGCGGTAATTCGCTTGGTTCTTGGAACCTTCGGGTTCACAGAATGTCATTATTGCCTACCGAACTACAGCCCTGTTAGTTTTTGCCCCACGGTAGTTTTTACCCCCACCTGACCTACAAACCTTAGAAAATATTAAACCTTCAATCAGAAAAATGTTGAGGTCCCCAGGTGATTTTAAGGGACAGAAGTGTGGAGAGGGGAGGGAAGGACTCAAATAAATTCAGCCTGATATTCAACAGTGTATACTATCTTGTCTTGGAAAATAATTGACAGATTTCGGGGGTTCGCTTCATTTTCTCATGCAAGGTTTAGGAAATGGTAGGTAAATAAAGTCTGTAAAATGTGCCATCCCAACAATCTTTGTGTGACCATCATTTTGCAATCCACCTGGTTTCTGATGGTTTGACAAACATTTTTTTACTCGAAATGAACTAAAATTACAAACTCCAATCTCGAACCTTCTCCAGAAATTAGCGTTAATTTTCGACCTCGGCTCCTGGACTGTTCGGAAAGTGCGGTTCGACGAGTGGATGCCGATGTGGCCGAGGGGTAGGGGCAGGAAGAAGATGCCGTCCTGACCGCATGACGTCCCCGGAGCTCCTCGGGTGGGGGCCCCGCCCCACAGGTGCCCCTCCGGGGACCCCTCTTCAGTTCTGGGCCCCGTGCGCCGTCGAGAACATGCCTACCGTCTGAAACTCCGCTCATTTCAATCCTCCACCAAAAAATTACCCTGTATATCTCCATTGTCAATACACTCTCTCAATACCCCTCCCCCCTCATTTCGAGGGCCCTTACAGTTTGAGCCCTTATAATTTTACACACGTTCCCGCCCCCCTTTTCAATTGTCGAGGATGAAATTGGAAAATAGTGACGTTCCTCTTGTTGGGAACAGGAACTCGGTGAAGGTGACGATCACGCCGTGTCAGCCCAAAGTGCTGACCCACCTCCCGAAGCGGCCGCCCGTCGACATCGCCTTCACTGACCTCACCTACACCGTCAAGGAGGGCTCCAGGAAAAGTGAGTTCGCACTCATATTAACATCATACTCTACTAACTTACTTAAACTTAAAATGTATTCATAATGTCGAAATTAAAGTTACCTCTTGCAAGTGGCTTCAAATTTGACCATCACTGTTGAGTCACAGAGCGCCACTTTTGTGCTGAGAGAAAAAGTGCACAAACTTTACGAAAATTTGCGAAAAAATCTCTTGTTGGATATTGTATATATAGAAAAAAGGATGTCAGCATTGTCCCTTCTTTGCAGACTTTGGAACTTTGAATTTTTGAACGCAAAAAGATTGCATAATCTCTAAAATGAGCAAAAACGCCGTTTTGAGTTGAAAAAAAAGAATAAAAGCTGCTAATTATTTTATAAAGGTTTATTATTTTATTATTAGATAACCCTTCAAAGGAAGGAGGTATCGCCTCAGGTGTTTTAGTGCTGGTTCAGAAATGGAGATTATTTGTTATGAGTGAATTTATTTGGATCAAGAACCAATCCTGGTCAATCTGCCGTCCAAAATTGTTAGGGAAATGACGTGCCACTTGAATATGTCAGCAGAACCTCGTTTTTGGCCCATAGCATCTATGTGTAGGAGGGAATCGAGATGCCTTGACACGAGGAAAAACTAGACGATGGTAGAATCCGTTTGAAAAATAACGGATATTTAACATTAAGTCTGAGTACTATTAAGGCACTGGCGGAGGACGGACGTTGCAGATTTGGAATCGATGCACCTTGCTTGGAACGTTAAGTGACAAAATATGATGGGGGTTTCATAAAACATTTTTGCTATTCGACTACAAAGGCTTACAGGAAAATAATAAACAAAAACTAAGGTAGTTATGGTGGTGTTAATAGCTAGTTCCAATCACAATGAACCAGACAAACGCTATTCTTTAAGTAGCCTCCTATTTCGACAAAATGCAGGCCTTTGTAAGAAACGAATCTGTTGGAAATATGTACGTCTGCCTTTGCGCATGCGCATGAGCTTTTATTGCGTAGTTTGGACTCGGGGGGGATTTCCGACGGAAGCTGATCCGCCAATGGGAAGGCCCGAGTGAAAGTAGACTATTACTTATCATCAAATTCATTGGTTCTCAGCACTTTATAATCCGCTCAATTCCCGGATGAGCTATATCGAAATTGGATTAAGAGAGATTCACAGGCACACTCTGCAGAATGGACTTATATTACCCTATATAAGTATGGATGGAGTTAAAACTGAAATAGGATCTAGCTGAACGGACTCAGATTATTTCCAAGTGCATACAAATGTTTTTGTAATTCAGCAGTCATGTAGACTACTGCTCCAAGTTTATCTGCTTGTAAGGGAAGCTTTGTTTTCGCTCTCTGAAGATGAAAAATTGCCTTTCCACTCGCGTTTTACGTTTTAGACCATTCTGAGCAATTTTGTGTCGTTAAGTGTGTCCGTGTGTTCGCCGATCCTTGTAACACGCGTAATTTCTACATTTGCATCCAATTTTCATGAATTTTACAGGAAATTCAGGGGTTACGTTGCACTTGGGCAAAAGTGGAATCCACCCATCAGCATTTTCTCTGTTTGAAGTAGTCTGGTCGGACTAAAACTTCGTAGGGTAGTCTGGGAAGATCGATCTGAAAATGCAGTGTCAATTCAAACACGATAATATAATTATTGTATCCTCTGTGTAATTAGCGTAATAGATCGTCAATTCATTTCGATTCACCAATTCGAAGGTGTTGATGTCTGTCATTGTGACAAGCTTATATCGTAGATCTTTCAAGATTATTTACAACAGTTTAATGACATTTATATTCATATTACCGATACAAGAGAGCCATGTGCCAAACCCAAATTTGAAAGCATTTTTATATTCCTCCATAACCTTAAAAAGTGAACATTTGGTCTAATTTAATCCTTTTTGTTTACATCTGTTGAAATGATCATCCAAATTTTTGTGAAACACGATTTTTATGTAAAATTTGATCCAGTTATTCAGTAGGACGGGTTTTTTAAACGTATTTCAGGACCTACGGACTCGTGCCGATCTTGAAACGTCAACCATAAAATTTTATAAATTAGTTAACATTGTTTCTCTCGTTTGATTATGGGAATATATCATTGAAAGTTAACAACATAGCTTGTGGTTCTTTTCTCCTTTAACAAAGCTCCTATTATATACCTATTATATATAAATTACCTATTTTGTATGTGTGTTGGGTTATCATCAACGAGAAACAAAAACAACAGTTACAGTTTACTACGAACATCAATAATTTAAATGGTGGATGCCATTCAGTTACTTGTTTACTAGGGTTCACGGGAGGCAAATATCTAGCAGTTTGTCTTATGGTTGAAAGTATGTAAATAAATTAAACCATAAGAGGAAGTCTCATATATTTTCCTCACCTCAACCCCAGTAAACAGAGTAATAATATTTATTATTAATTATTAGTTGTTTATTACTGATGATGATTACCTTCGAAAACGACCGAATCCATTCAACATTGTGATTCGTACATTTCGTGGAAATAGCCTACTTTCTTTATTTGACTTCCGTTTTTTCTTTGAAATGGGAGTGATTTAGATAGTACTTGGTATTAGTAATGAATATTACCGTACTTTTCTATCAATCGATGTGTCGTCCCGCGATTCCCATTCGTTCATCAAGTGAAAACAATCGTCAAAGAGATTTCTCCCCCTGTAATATCAAGTCGATTAGTATTTTATTGATTTAGGCCGATCGAGAGAGCTGTCAGTTGGTTACGCATGTCAAGGACTCCATTATACTATCGACGACCTTTGTATTGTGATCCGCTGTAACTGTAATCCATTGTGTCGAATCCGCCTTATGACAAACCTACTCATTACATCGTTTTTTCTTACTGGGAATTATTTTTTAACCTACCAGAGTTGCTTTAGTATCACAGTTGATTCTGTTAGCAAAAAAAGTATGAATAATATTTCATTGTTTTGCTCTCTCAATTATTCAATAGAAATAGTTCTTAATTATTTCTACCTACATATTTATTAACTTAAAATTTGAAGGTAAATTAATTTAATTTGGTTTCACTTACGGGGTTGCACCTTGGAGTTGGGGTACAAAAATGGGTTGTACTGTAATGGGGTATTCAAGTAATTATCCACTGATTTTAGTATTCATTAGAGTCGGGAATACGTATAAAATTCTTTAAAATCCATTAAAAAAATACCCTCTTATTTTTTGGTGTGCTATTGAACTATGACATTTGCATGCATCCCACACAAACTTCGTTTTTGGAAATGGGCACCCTCATGTTTTTTATTGCAGATTCAGATTCTACGCTCGATTCCATTTAAATTTGACGCTTCATTTGATTTTTTTTTCGGTCGAGCGCAATTCATTTTTTAAGTGCTCAAGTTGCCAAGTCATCAAAATTGTGCAAACCTGAATGTTAACTAAGCCGATGTTTGACACGACAATTTTCTCTGTTTTTAATGATAGCACCACGTGAATCAGCGTTGAAAAACAATGAAAATTGATGTGTCACCGTTAGGGTTTCCTAACATTTGTTTGCACAATTTTAATGAATTGACAAGTGTGTACGCTCGCTGAACGGGTTGTGCGCGTCCGAAAAGTTGAATGAGGGCTCAAATTTCAATGAAATTGAGAGTAGAATCCGAATCTCTAATGAAAATGTGGGTTTCCTTATGAAAACTCAGAGTTGAGTGTTCTCAACATTTGCGCCCGTGCGCATTGCGGAAAATGGTCATATTTGAAATCCTTGAAAAATAAGTGCAGTTGAAAGAAAAAAACCCATTATTAGCTTAAAAACAACGATTTTAACAGGAGTGCTCTAACCTTGCACTAGTGCCTTTGGAGCGATGACTGATAAAAAAAAATCGGTTGAGGGGTCAAAATTTCATGAAATCGAATCAGTTATAAAAACCAGGGGTTTGTATTTGAAGAAAAACCAACGCTAATGTGCGTTGCGGATACGGTGCGCTATGGGTGCAAATGTCATACGGATTTTAAGAGGAGGGGATCTTGCGACATCCTATATACTTAGACTAAGTACGAGTATACAGACCACTAAGTAACTTAGTGGTCTGTATGAAGCAAAAATGATGTTGATGAACGATTTGATATACAAGGAAACGTTTAGAGCGGAGTCTTCTGAATAGTTTTGTGATCAGAAGCGTGGTGGAATGGGTATGGTCACCCCCTTCCATGGGCCGAGGCGAGTAATGCCCGCAACACCCAGAGGCTAGACCATGGTGCTAGAAGGCGCCAGATTATCCCAGGAGGCGGCGGTTTTCAAGGTTAGGGTTTTCAAGAATAGCCGTATCCATCACAGTTTGCAAATACTTTTTGTGTTCATCACCCACGATGAAGGTTGTACTATACAAAACATCATTGGAGCATGACTCAAGCTTTGTGGAAAAAGCTGAAGCTTTTCCTGCTTAATTTCAGCTGTCGTCTCGCAAACTTACCAGGTAAAACTTAATTAAAAGGGGTAAAAACCACCTAGAACTAGAAAAGGTCATTTAAGAACCCGGTCATTAGGTTAATCGGTCAAGATCAACTTGAGCCGCGGTGGATTATAATAGAACGGTTTATTATTTTCAATAATAAACCTTTGTAGTCGAACAAGAAAACAAAATTTTGTAAAGTTGTTGGTACTTATACGTTTCTGGATGTGTAGAATTACAATATGGAATTTTTAAAAATCCGTCTGTCCGCCGTCCAGAGCTTTTATCTGCAACTATTGATCGAAAGTTGATGAAAGTCAAAAATCATATTTGGGGTATAGTTGGGACTGAATTCCGCGCGTGGATCTCAGTCGATCATAGAGAGTCGAATCGAAGGTCTCAAGTTTCAAAAATTCCAAACATCACAAACTTTCGGAATAGCACCATTATTTTCAAGTTCGTTATTGATAAACGCGCCTTCAAAGAATCAGATGAGCCTACCGCTTTACGTTCATACGTTCGCTCTCTCTAAGGGCCTAGAACTTTGGTAGAATGCTGAACGAAAAAACGAATGGGAATGTGAAAGTGCTCGGACATGGTAAAAATCCCCTAGTATCATGTGAGGATCATATTAGCTGATATAGTTGCTGTGGAATTTTGTTTCAAGTGTTCCTTTTGGAATCGAGTTTTTCAAGTCTTATGTAATAGATTATTGATAAGTAATTCGTGGATGGGTGTTTCATTAACCCGCTAAATTTCAGTTGTTCTACTCGTTAATTTCTACGTCGTTTCGTCTACAGTATCCTGCAAAATCGTCGGTGTTGTCATTCCATTCATATCTCCACTGGTGAATGTAAGCTTGTGCGGCCCGGAAAACTGTAATGGCTTTTTCTGGTCCATCGGCCTCAAACCCTGCAATTTGAAAAGCACGTTCTGTGGGGCATCTGTAATGAAAATATAGAACCTAAACGTCAGTTGGAATTCGTGGAATTTCTCCTGTATTGAACATTTGCGTCTACGCACTAATCAGTGGCGAAGCCTGTGGTCATCTCTAGATTCGGCGATGACCAGACGATTTGATAAATTTAAAGAATTAGTTAATACTAATTTTAAATATACTATTTCCTCTTTACAAAGAAGAAATGTTCATGCTCGCAGTTGGCGCAATTACTGCCTCTTCAGCGACATTAGCGCTGTCATTCTGCGTTTCTCATACATCCCCCCGCACCCACCGTAGAGGACCCCCTCATCTTACTCCTTCCAAAACATCGACCAATCAAATCGCTTTGACACTCGTGCTCAAACACGCTACTTCAAGCGAGTCCGGCAACCTTTGGGAGCTCTCGTGACTTTTCGGTGGCGTCCGTGGAATTTTAGTTCAAAGTCAAAATGACAGGGTTGAAAAGCGGTTGAAAATGACAGGGTTGAAATGACTTAAGGTTGAAAAGCGATTTTCAACCTTAAGGCGGGGTTTGTGAATTTCATGCGTCAAAAACACCTTAGATTGTCGTTTTTGACAGGTAATTTTTAAAAATTTCCCGGGGGAGGACCCCCTTCTTTGCTGGAGGGAGGCCCCCCAGACACCCCCACTTCTGGTTACTAGTCGGCGATGACCTAGCTAAAATGTCACGCCTCGCCACTGGTACTAATGCAAATGTTCGAAATACTTGTCGACTTGGAAATAAATATATTAAGCATAGCTAGTTAAGAATTAACCATTCAACTTTCCATTCGAAATTGTGATTATTGAACTATTCTATAACGACTCAACCTATTGGGTCAACTGTTCCAATTCCGTTACCTATCTATTGATTCAGTATTTCGATATTTCATGGTTGAGGGGTATATGTCGACATAGTAGATAAGAAAATATTTGTACTGCTCTGAACGAATTGGGTCCGAAGCAATTATCTGATCTTATCGCCGTGCCTCAATGTTATCGGCTGGATATGTTTTCTCATTGATGTTTTGTTCCGCAGTTGAAATTCGATCTTCAAGAGGTCAATTGGCCGAATGACGACATATTTTTTCCAGGAGTGCCATGTTGGTTTATCATTTTCTATAATGAACCTTGGTGATAGTCCAAGGGGAAGAAATTCCCTCCCGGTCCTCTTTTGTTGGTTTTTAAATCGAATTGTTTCAGCTGGAAATCGGAGTATCAATATCGATAATGTAGGGAATCCTTCTAAAAAATCACTAGTATTTATGTTCAGGATCCACGTGTTAAATGTTCATCGTCTTTCTGGTCCAGCATCCTCATAGATCAGGGTTCATCGCTGTTTATTCAGCTTGTTAATTCGCCATACACTTATACTTTTCTGTTGGCAGCTCACTAATAAACTGAGAGAGAAAAATCATTTATTGATCATTATATGGGTTGGAATGTTGAATAGTTGGGGCTGTATTTGATATCAGCTCGAATTGGTATGCCGAAAGTTGAAATTTCGCCAAAAGTTGAAATCAAGATGCCAAAAATATTAAAATTTATTTGTGCCAAAGGTTCAAATTACTTTGCCAAAATTTTCAATTTGATAATATGCCAAAAATTCAAATTGATTTTGCCAAACTAATCTGATTTTATTTTTTCCCTAACTGTATGTGTGTGTGATTTCATTCTTCTGGTAGCCAAATTGCTGCTCCGTCCTCCAGACCAAGTCCTCGCACGTGTTTCCTCGGGCCCCTTAGCCTCATGGAAACTGCTCGGTGAACTGAGAACTGATTTTTCACTCGTGCCCACATCATCCCCTGGGAGTAGGATTTAGACCACTTGTTGGAGAGGCGTAAGGAAACGTTTTGGAGAAAGGCTTCATACTCTTTATGTAATGCGCCATCGCATGAAATGACGAGTGGCGTGAAAGACCCTCTCAGGTCTTCAGCGACTCTGTCGTATTTTGCGTGTTTGGCTTGGGCTGCATGCCGGGAGATGGTAGGCAAGTCCATGGAGGAGTAAGAGACTGCGTCAGCGTTCATACCGCGGGTATCGAAAAACATAAACTGAATTTACAATTCAGAGTTATGTTGGTGATAGGGATCTTTGCCTGGAAAATTAAAGGATAGAGAATACGCGCTTGCTTAAAGGAGGGTTGGAACTGTGCGTTCTGAAATTTCATGGAATCGTAACAACCAATCGTACTTGTTGCTGCAAATCTTTTCTCGGCTACAAATAATCATTTGACACCCTATGGAGCAAATAATCGGTCCATCATTGAGGGACTATGACCGGTCATGAATATCATTTTCCCGGTAGATTGAAATATATTTGCTTGAATTCATTGGCACTTCGTTAGGTCCAGTGAAAAATTGAGAATGTTCTCGAACTGCTATCGATTATTGGGGAATTTTACCAGAATGCCATCCTGGAGTGCTGCAGTCTCAAAAAGAATAGAAACCTCTGAATTATTTCCACTCATGAGTGCCGTGAAACTTATATGGGCTCCCCTCCTACTTCTTTGCCGTATTAACCCAGCCTTGGTTTTAAAATATTTATTGGGAAGACGTTATGTCGAATCACGCTAACGTTTTAGGCTGGCGTTTTATAATCGACAGAGAACCTTGTGTTCCGTCTGGCAGAAATCAAAATCGATGAGACAAGGATGAGGCATTATCCTTCCACCTTCCTCGTCTCTTCGTGGTTAGATAAATAAATCCACGGACGTCCTTCGCTCTACAAAAACATTCGTAGGTCAGGTTTGCTAGCTCAAGGAGTCCTCATTTTAATGTGAGTAGATTATTCAGTTAGATGTTCATTTATAAATCTTCTATAAGATGTAGAATTTCGATTCACGTTTAGGATAGAAGTTAAACTTTTCAATGGATAAGTGGGTCACATCATCTACAATTTCGTTAGGAACGGTGTAATGATTAACTCGTATGTTCATTAGGTAATATGAGCAACTATCCACTGAGAAAACAACAAACACCAGGTGGTTTCGTAACGAATATTATTTTTCAAGTGCCGCTATACCTACCCGACCATTGTTGAAATGCTTACATCAACGAAGTCATGGTCAAAATTTGTACTGACATAGGTACATTTTGTCAACGTGAATGATGAAAATATTAGGCAGAGTTCTTAAATTTCTTCTGTGTCCTTCCTTCAGTATCTTTCTTCAAGATGTACTCGTATTATGTAGCTTAAGGCCTAGGAAACCTGTGAGGAACATCAAGGTCTACCCCCTTCTTCTCTCTTGCATTTGACACTTGCTGTTGGTAGCGCATTTGTTTATGAGTATTCCACTGGTAGAGTCGAACCGTTTTCCATTTAGGGCAAACCAAGTATCATTGTATGATAATTGAATCTCTGCATTGGTTTGTGTGTCTGGGAGTTCCAGCATAATTTTGATGATGAAAGACGGGTCCTGCTGGTCATATTCTAAACGAAATTCTGGGCTAAGACTTTAAAGGCTGTGTAAGAGCAAAGACTTGGCACAGTACAACTAACACGTCAGCTGTTACCGAAAAAAATATTTACTCAATTCTTCGACCATTTTGCAAGTTTCTTCTCGTACTTGTACTTCATTCAGTGTTGTGTCTAAGTAGGGTGTGCTGGGGTAGGAGGTACTGTGCGTAATTACCTACCTCAATACAAAAAATGATTCCAGAGATTAGGCTAACTCCTCCATTCTAAAATAATTATGCTAGGATATAAATTTCTTATTGTATTGTTCATCTGTACCCATTCTTCCCGCTCAACAAAACGATCATTTTGCCTGGAGTATTATAGGCGATGTACCTTTTTTCATTTCTTCTAGTTAGATTGTATCTGTTGTGTTTTTATCCTCAATTTCTACTGTGCATTGATTTTGCAGTATCCTAAATATCAACTAGAATCTGTTTTTTGGATGTAGTCATTCTGAAATTCGCTTGATGATACAAAAAAGTGTGGCGTGCCTATGCCGTCAATTTAAAAAGAAACCTCTCTGAGGGGACACTTCGTTCATGATGAACTTCTGAAGTGTGAGGTAAGGTGTAATTAGAGGCATGCCGTAATGAGGAGTTGGTATCATATTATTTATTTATTACGCTTGATATTCTCATGGCGAGGAGTGTGTTTGGACTCTACTCTCTACTTCTTGTACGAGGGCTGCCGCGTTCCCCTGTAATTTTCCCCTCCGTAAGCCCCTGATCGCATGTCACACTCCGATTCGCCCGCAATATTCATCATGTTCTGTTACTAGTTTCTCCGATGTCCATCGCCTCTTCCTACATCGATTCCGACAGCCCGTATCGATTTGTCGATCTCCTGCCAAAATGAACGCAATATTTGACAACATGTATATTTATAAGGTGTAGAGAAGCAAGCGGAGAATTCTGCTTCACGCTGCCTTCCTAGCGTACATTAACTTAAGAATTAACGAGGGTTATTGCTATCTAAATGGCCTAAAAATTATTTTCTGGATCTCTCCCAATAATTGCCCGTATAATCCAACTGAACACATATCATTACGAATAAGAGGTATGTACCTAAGTGTTAATCGATATTTAACTATGCTATTACATTACCATACTTATTAGCAAAAATTAACAAAGGGTTCGATACCATAGATTGATGGTAAAGAAACAACCACTCAAAAATTTAGGCCAGACCAACTATGTGTTAGGCCGTGCTAGGGAATCGGTCAAAAATTGAAGCCTGGGTAACCTGAAAACAAATTATGATTATATCATAGTATCCTGTGAATTAATTACTTTAGCATCTATTACAGTCGATGCGTATTTGGGAACTCAAAATCCTTGTAAAAATAAGTTTTATATACTTGTGTATATAAGTTTTCTTAATTTTGGTCCGATTACTTACTCGTAGAATGAATTGTGTTTAGCTTCACATGGTCCCTCAAGAATTGCACTGTAGCCCCGATTTAAGGTGCCTTTACTATCTTTCAACTATATTATTTTACTATTTCTATCTTTACCTCTACTTCTCATACCAGGATGATATATTATTGACTGTCTCCATAAGCTTTGTTCAGGTAATGCTCCTAAATACCGGTTTATATCTGTAAGTTGAGTTGGGTGCAGCAAATCGAGGAAATTACTCGCAAATTGAGTATCGCGAGGTTTTTCCTCCCAAGCTTGCCAACTGTGGGTCTTTATCAGTATTTTCCATCCATGTTTCAGTCTCACGTGAACTATGGATTGTTGATTTGGAGCAATTCGCCTTTTGTCAAACAAATGTTGCTAAAAAAAGGCAGCATTGAATGCAGAATTGTTAACAACATACTTCCTAAACCTCCTGTCGCTGTTCAAGGACTGCTTTTTGTTTTCGAGCTAATCGGATTCATAATGTTCATTGAGCAATAGTTCGTTTTAGCTTACAATACCAGTCACCCACTTGATTTTCCCCTTTGGAAACATAGGCGCCACACTTCACAAAAGCCCAATCTAAATTATTCGATGACATGGTATAATTCCGGCCAAGATGGGTCTGTTGAATCCATAACGCTTAAACGTAATTTTAAACCATAGTTATTAAAATGTCCATGTTATGACCATTGATAATTATCAAATACAAAATCCTCTTCGCTATTCAAGTGAAAAGTTGAAATTCTTACTTTGGATTGAAATAGTTTTCTTATAAGTATATATCCACCTATACATACTGAATTATTCTACCAATTCGGATGGTGTTAATATTCTAGTACAATGATGGTCTTAAATTACGTGCACTACATAAAAATGTAAATAGTAGGTAGGTATTGGTGATACATTGCACTTCTAAGGAATTTTAATTTAATGATTCATCCATTTCATGGATACGTGGAAGATGGGCTACGAGGGTTTTACTTATCTAAATTAGCTGATTCAATTCTCACGCCGACTGGGGAGCCCTTGTTTAGTTGGACCAGTCATGAGGCCTTCCCCCTTATCGTGCCTGATAATATCTACTTGTGGAAAAACTTGCTTGAGTGATTGAATGATTATGAGAGAGAAAAACAAGTCAGGCGAACATTGTGTTTTGATTGTCTTTGCTAGCACGCAAAAGTTGTCTCACGAGAAATAATAGTAGTTGCTACTGAATCATTATACTCACGATAGGTAGGTACTCTTGTTCTCACACATGTACGTTTTTTAAGGCTTTGGTGCACAAGTCAAGGATTGAAGTTTGATAGCTGAGATCTTCAACTTTAACTGAAGAAGAAAAATGACAATATAAGTGCATGGAACTGCAGAAATAGTTGAAGCTCCTGATTCCCAACTGTTAATTTGGCGCATCGTTTGTTTATAACCTAGAGAAAAAGGGAGTGACTTTGTTGATTCTTGGTGTTATGTTCGATGTTATTCGCCCGGCGTTGGATTAGTTCAGCATTTTGCCTATTTTTATCATTTTATTGTGTCCTGTCGTTGGTTGAAATGGAAAAAACCAATTTCAGCAAAACTGAAGAAAAAATCGCCATAAATTCCTGAACATCTTTAGTAAGTAGGTCCTTGATATGAGTCTCTGTGGACGTACATTTCAGGAATACAAATTCGGAAAAAAATTGTTGCCGCTTTCAAGGCAAAACATTGAGTTGTTGAGGTTTTCGAGAAAACGAATTCATCATTCGATATGTCTCCATGATAACATGAGTGGTCGTTGAAATTCTCTATTTCATATACTCGAATTGCCCAGCCCTAATTAAGGTTGATTACAAAATCATATTGTGAGAAACCTGGGAGCAATTAAGTCCTAGGTACCAAACTGTAGTGAGATTCCTCCGTGACATACGATAAACCTAATTTGGATCTTGTTGTGATAAGTTGATTTGAATATTATAGTTGAATTGTGGAGATACGTATTCTTATTTACCTTCGTTCTTGTACTCATACTCCCGGGCAATATCAATGAAACTTGACACGTTATGTAGGTGTTGTTATAAACACCATTCCTTAGCGTACATTACACTTAAGGTTAACCATGCGAATCTATATGCGCCTTGCATTTCTTGTTCCAATAAATACGCGTGATGTATCACTTGGTATTGCTTTTGTTTTCATCGATTACGAAACGGATTCCCGTGGGATTCCATTTCGTGAGGATTTGCTGGTTTATGCGCCTTAAAAAAACATGAAGACGGCAAATAGAAGCACCTGTTTTGCAACGTAAACTCTTTTAAAGCACCTGTTACATTTTTTTCGAAATTAAAATACCAATTTTCAGTATATACTAATGACGTTACGTCTTATGTCCCGTGCAAAGGTTGTAAAAACTGGGCTTGAAATACAAATTCTTTTATCAAACGAGAGGGACTTGGCAAGGTCGGAACTTCTCGCAGCATCCAATCGTGCGTTCTCTCGATAGCGACGTGAAAGTTCCGAGTTGGGTTGTGCAACGCACCACTTATTTTCTCGTTGGCCGAAGTGAAGCAATTTCGTCTGTGGTTGGTCTGTTTCCAACAGTATCAACCAAAAGGCCGAACGCCTTGATGGTCCACCGAACTGATTTTTGGAATCCATTGACGAAGTTTTGGACAGAAGACTTAATTTCAAAATCTAGTATTAAACATCGACCTTAATGATAAATTCGTTACTTACTAAACATTATATTTATCTTGTGAGATTCGGTAGCTTGGAAGGGTGTTCTCAACAACTTTCAAGCTTTTTCTATCTTTCGGGTCAGTTCTGTCAAATAACGTGAAACGGGAGACTTTTAACAAAGGCATCCCTGAATAAGCTCACAAAGGAACTTTTTCGTTAAAAAAATGTTTTGTACTAATCTTCCTCTTTTTGTCTGATACAATGTGGATTGTAGACTGTGAGAAGTCATACAACTTTTATAACACTTATACAAGATATGTTTTTTGGGTCCCGCCCGAACAACATAAAATACGACATAACATATGTCAAGATATGACTTACGTGGATGCGGCGAAAAATCCATATTTAAACAAAAAATAAAAGATCGAGGAAATAGTCCATTTCCACCAAAAAGAAGATATCTCCCTTTTTATGAGAAGTAGAACGTATTCCGTAAGTTGGAAATATTCACAGAATTTTTCTGTTCACAGAATTCAAATGTTCACAGAAATCAAGTAGGAAAATTCCGTAAGTAGGAAATAGGTATTCACATAATTCAAATGTTCAAAAATTCACAGATTTTTTTTTATTTTTTAGCGATATTAAAATTAAAAATTTTAAGTGGTGTATACCTATTAAAATGTGGGCAAATTGAGAGAATTTATTGTTGTTCTTAGGTTGGGGCCAGCAGAAAACATCATAGGAACAATTGGGCAGTGGGAATGGCTCATTTTTGTCAAAAAGTTCCAGATTTGGTTCCATTCGAATCTCATTAAATTAAAAAAACGTCTGCCAAGTTGGGTGAGGCACATAGCTTCCTCGTATCCATAACATGACTGCTCAGATAATTGAAATGCTTCAAATGTATGATGAAAATATATCTTTTTTAAATACAACTAATTCCAGTTTTAATATCGAAAAACGAAGTAAATTGTTCAATTACAACGTAATAACAGACATTCATTTCAACATTTCAAAAATCGCGTTGAAATTGATGTGAGGCTATCCGATTGTTTTTTCCGACTAGGCTGAAAATTTGAGCGCGATCGGACCGCTAGAACCTGATGAGGTAATTGTTGATGAATATTAACTTTGCGCATGCGTAGACTGAAGTATTGATTTCAGAGCGACGCAACTCATAGGGGACCATCAACATCCTAACTCACAGACTCGCTTAAGGTTTTATCAAAATCGAATTAAAACTGTAGGAATTAGCGGTGTTACGAGGATTTCACGTTCGAGCATATATTGACGGCCGTAGACTAATGTATTGATTTAAGAGAGATGAAACCCAAAGAGGACTACCTATAGTTCAACCCACACATTCACTCAAGATTTTAAAAAAATCGGTTGAAAACTGTGGGAATTGGACATGTATCAAGGATCTGCAGACACATGGACAGACAGACACGAAACGAATGTTCAGAATGCTCTAAAACGCCAAATGCGAGTGGAGATTTCAATTTTGGAAAAAAAAATTATTTATCTCCCTAAAGTGGAAAAAAAACTTCCGTTACCTATAGGTAGACTAGAAAGCAAACTCAATAGAAGGCAAAATCAAGCAAAAGCAATCAAAAAATGTTCCTGTGAACACCTCTAACCTACCTACTTCTTTTCTAATCCTTGGCCCAATCAGATGACACCTTTTTAATATACATTCGCTCCAAGTATAGTGCTTGTCTCAATCAGAATGTTGTGTATATAAAAATCATGTCCACTTACATTTCCCACATCATGTAGAGTACTGATGATGGTGTCAAAACTGAAACCGTTCGACAAGTGTTGAAATATTGCTTATGGAAATGAGCTATTTAATCGATCTTGCCTTTTTTGTTGATAAAATATGACACTTCTGAGGTTTTCTCTCAAAGATGAACTTGTACCTGTTCATCGGCCCCTGAATGGCCCTATGGAGCCTCGCAAAAAAATCGTAAAGTCGTCGTTGTCAATGGTAAGCTTCAAGTAATGCCCTGAAGAGGTTTTCAATTAAAGCTTTGCGTCGAATTTGGATTTGGAAAAAAACAGCTTATCTTTACTGTAAGCTGAATGATCTACAATATGACTCATCACATAAGTTGAGGAATCATCTGGTTGTCCACCACTTATTTAATTCGTGGTTTAACTGTTCCAAGACATTTGTTGGAGGTTACATTTGATTTATACCTGCTGGTGAACGTGTTGTGGGAAATCGATTTTTGCTGGGCATCTCAAGCTTCACTGTCTTCAACCACAAATGTATTCCTCATTTATTTCCAACGAACGTTCGTTTATTGATCAAATAATGAATGTCAACAATCACATCCTATGTTTTGGAGAATTTCATTTATCAAAACAATTTATCAAGTTATCAAATAAATGAAATATCCAGGTTTTTAATTATTAAAAATTTAGAAAAATAATTACATTTATTTGATCAACTATGACACATTTCTATCAATGTCAGTTTGCTGAAGAGTAATAATTCACCTCCCTCGTTGTCGTCTTTTGTCGGCCATCCGTGAACAACCGCCATCTAAACCCTCCGCTTTCTACTTTTCCCCGAGTTTTTCTGGTCGATTTCGTCATTTGCACGTTAATTATTGTGACCACTTACCGAAAATACACTCTTTAGTCTCACTGCAGTGAATAAGAGCAAAAGCGGGAGAGAGAGGTCTCTCATTTGTGATTCGATCGTTGCAGGTACGTCACGATAAGCAAAACTAATCAGAAAATTTCCCGAACAATAATTTTACGCAACTCAGAAGATATTTTTAGGTTTTCGACTCTAATTATGACGGTCTCCTATCGCGCTCTGTGCTGAAAAGAAGGAAATTGCTAATTAGACCATCTACATTTTATTTGAGGATGAGATAAACCCATGTTAGAAGTCAAAACCCATATTACGTCGTTGGCTGAGCTGTAGATTGCCATATTTTAAGATTAATCAGCAGTAAGCTATTTACGCAACGAATAAATAATTGAGAAACTTCCTGCAAGTAACAACAGTTCCGTACATTTGGACACAACAACTTTCAGGAGGATAAACGAATGCTTCGCTAGATTTATCTACGTGCTAGAGCTACACTTGGCTCTCTGTAAATTAAGATAGATTTGCTTTTTAACGTAAATACGATGTTCAGAAGTGTTCTGTGCAATCAGTAAGTTAATCGATTGGCAACTCTGTGGGCTTCACGGCATCAGAGCCTGAGAACATTTTTGATTAATTAGAGCAAAATGTAATGCTCAAAGTCTAATCATATCTTGGTTAGCCGAAGTGTTTCGGTAAAAATACCTTCAAAATTAGGTGAAATATTGCGGTCCTAGAATTGCTACTAGGATCCATAGTTTGTAGGATTCAGTTCTCAAAATCCAAGATTTTCGTTTTAGAAACCGAGGCTAAACCTACCTTCAATTTATTGTCAAGATTTTGGAACCACGTCTGCAAGTCATCTCAAGTTTTCAAAGGAATCAAGCTGGTTTTCAAAGAAAGAAAATTCAATGAACTTTGGAAAAAGCCCATAATTCTATACAAGCTGAAAATCAATTTTAGCCTTCATTGTTAGCCCGTGGTTTTGTATTCCAACTAATTTGGGGTGATAGAATACGGTTTATTACCTCCTGAGGTGAGATATATCAGTTTGGGGCAAGTTGTACAAATATTCAAATCTGTCATGGTTTAAGGTCTGGGCTGCTAGACTACTGGTTCATCAAATAGTGTTCCGCTGCTTACATTTTATCTTATTTGCACAATCGAAAGTAATATCGTAATTTCATCTCTATTTAACTAAAACGTAATGGTGAAGTTCACCTTGTTAGTTCTACTAGTTCTTCACTATTTCTTCATCAATTCGTCGTTAATATAATGTGTCCTATTAGATGGAATTGTGCATATGTGTCCAGTGATGCAGCGAGTTCCCTTCCTTGGTAATCCAAGGCTGAGATATTTCTTGTAGTTGTATCTGAAGTTGCTGGGGGTGCAACTTGAGTATTCTCCAATTTGTGATGGACCTCAAATGATGTGGACATTTTAAAAGATAAAGCAGGAGTGGAAACCACCTCATCAGGTCAGTGAATATGAGGCCATTCCTGTTTACGTAATGTATTATTTTAGCCGGTTGGGTTTTCGTAGTTTGGGCTCGTATTAGTTTGAATCTTTCTAGGTGCACATTCAAATACGTATTGAACACTTGGCAAACATGAAGTGTCCTTGTAAGCCGGTGACGAATCCGGAAACCGGCGTTTTTCGTGACACAGTTCATTCGAGATACGAGAGCTGTAGGAGAAGGAACGGGGGTGATTACGACACTAAAAGACCGCCCCGCGATAAGAATTTCTCCATTCAGGCACCAGACAGATGAACAGGCTTTCTCTCCACCTCATACCTGTCTGCACCTACTACGTAATGGCGATTGGAAAGAGAATTCCCATTTCCACCCATAAACAGTGCCAAATTAATTCCTAAATCATTTGACAGAACTTTGATTAGTTAGTCATCTTCCGTGCAATCCTCTGAGGACTAGTACGCAGGCCACCAGAGTGTTGACGATTAGCTAAGCTTTCCCCAAGATGCCTCCGCTCTCAGTGGGGATGGAAATGCCTCTTTATAATAATATCCACACTGATTAGTTGCACAACAGCCGATGATGTTTTGGGGTCAGCTCTGTCAAGTTCGGGATCGAGTTTTATTTCTATATAATGATCTACTAGACCTCGGAGACTTAAAATGTGGGTCGCATGTAAATTGTATCTGTAGGTTTTGGACGTCTTTTCACGATAAGACCTCCTGTGTTCCTAGTCGTGGAAGTCATTAGGAGGCGCATTTACTAACTGACGAGGCTGAACTATTTCACTCCGATCATTCTGACGTCAATGTTAAATTATCTCCAGAGAAACTCAAATTACAGTCCACGCCAATTAAAAAATAATCGTCTTACACGATTCAACTATACTTATAGGTCTTGAATTGGAAGACTTTGAATATGGTTGAAAAACATGATTATGGTAGTACAATCTTGACATCAGAGCCCCAAAATCTCCATGAGATGGGAAATGAGCCGTCTAGAAGTGACATTCGACAACAGCAGCCACGATTTCCACAAATTTCCTTCAGTTTTACTCAAATACATTCTTAATTGTGTGTTTCTTCTTCCTCAAAGAGGGTTATGGTATTCGTCTGAAGATAATTTTTGTAACTTCTTCCAACATGGACCCAACCTTAAATCACAAGTTTTTAGAAGATAAATCTGTACAAGTGAATTTGTTGGTCTGTGATTACTCTACAGATTTTGAATAGTATTCTGATTCACAGAACGACTAGAGTTGGATTCCTACAAATGCTGAACGATTGATTTTTGAGAATCGCAATTGAACGATGTCGGCAATAAGAAAGTTGTACTTATGAAATTTTCTACGATAATACTGGCTTAGTTCCCTCTCCTACTCTTCTATTACCTTCTGCTCTTAAATTATGTCCGTATTCTTTCCTCTCGTTGATTATTGTAATTGTTCAAGAGGATCAGACGAAAGGAATTACACGCCGAATGAAAATAAACGAGAGGTGAACGTGACGAAACAGGGAAATGACTCAATTATCCGGTCTGAACGGAACAACTCTCTGAATAAAGTTGAGAAATTTCAACTGAATGTCCGCCTCTATTTTGCAAGCAATATGGTTAAAGAGTGGCCACGATTTATAATTATAAGCTATTGATTGTTATAAAAAACTAATGCTGCAGTTAAGATAAGATAAGTTTATGAAACTTCTATCACTTTTAGTGAAGGCTTCGGGCATTTTTTTCAAATTGTTGGAATTGAATATAACACGGGAAGGATAATTATCACTCAAGGATAACTGAATTTGTTAGATTTCTTGTATGTCACACTCATCGAACCAGCGTGACGAACTCCCGCTCCGCACGCTACGTGTTTTGATTAGATATCTACCTTGACACTTGTTCCTCATTTGTATTACCCGTTTGGCCGACATTGTGAGTCGATCATGCGCTTTGCGCACAAGATTTCACCAAGTTTCGAACGTATTCTGTCTCATGGAGAAATCATTCAAAATCCTCAGGAAAGAGTCATTGAAAAAATATATTCGGGCATATGGAAATTACGTATTTGTGAAAGCTTTTTCGTTCTCTAAAATGAAAATTTCGACATACTTTTAGCGTTTCAGAGCTTGCTGAATAATCTTGTTCCCGAGTTGGAGTGTCAATTCCGATTCATCGTCCAACATTTTCTCTCAATTTCTCCAATTCCTTGGTCTAAATTTTCTCTGATTTTGATCAGTTTTCAATGAGTTGCCTAAGTTAGCTTCTATATGAAAAAAAAAAAACAGTAAACAAAAGCTTTTAAACGCTAACAAAAAAAGAAATAATTTGTCTTAGGATCAATAACAGCAGTTGTTTATGCCCGAACGTAAATTTCTTTTAACTTAATTCTCTCATGTTATATTGGCTCGAATACGTTAAGTCTTCAGAGGGGTTGTTGCTTCCTTGTTTTAAGATAATTTATGGTGAATTTCATCATCGTTGATCGAGTTACTGTTGTTATTAGTGTAGGTGCATTAACGAATCTAAAGTGTATTATTAAAGACGATACTCCAACAATAATCGACCGATTTTGATGGAATTATTGTGTGAATTAGTTTCTCGATAGTTCCTCATGGGTTTCATTGCAGTGGAATGAATAGTAGCGTGTACGCTGGTGCGATTTTCGTACGCCGGTTAACTCTTAGTTGGTCTTGTACAAGTTCTAAGGTGCTTGCGCAAACGCGAATCAATGCCCCGTTTCTCTTGTTAATTTTCTATTTTGCTTTCAACATTAATTCTACACGTCCACGTTTTAATACGAGGAAGTAGCACAGCAGGACTCAATACAATTCGGCTAACGTTTTTGGTTTAGTCATAATTTTGGATTTTGTCAGTTTAACGTAGTCAAGTCAGTCATAGTTCACATGATTGTGAGTTCTTGAATGGTAAGTCGTAAATTGAAACTTCAATAACAACAGTTCACTTGACAGGCCCAGAATTTCTCAGATTGCTGTGTTCAAGCTCAATAAACGTGACGCTACTGCTGAGTCTTCAAAGGCTCTTTTACTCCTCTAGTGGTGCGTGCCAATTATTGTGATTCAAGATTTTCGAATCGAATTTCGTAAACTTTGATTGCTTGGTTCATATTGACGGGCTTCCTATTAAATTTTTGGAAACCAACAAATTTTGAGGGGGAGTAAGGTTATGTTGTTTTGTCATATACTGTTACAAAGGTTGATTTTTGGTAAGTAGCCTCAGAATAAAACGATATTCGACCTACGTAATTTTCAACCATTTGTTACTTAGATAAATGTCAAAGTCTCATTGTCTCCGTCACAACACATCTCGTGCTGGAAATTAACTGCTTCATATTTGCCCTAGGAGTTCTGGCTGCTCCCACAGAGTTTCAGCTTTTAATTTCTTCAATAATTATTTTTTTAGGATTTACTGTTGAAGCGATATTCTTACTGATGAATATAACGTTGTGTGAATGAAGGTTGTTTTGTTCGGTTCGAAATCCGCTCGTTGAGGAGCCTCTATCGTTCAGGAAGCGCTCCAGGATCCGTCCATGGCCGTTGCTAGTTATTAAGGCTCTCGAACCCGGTGGATAATGACGGGAATCTTATCACGTGCTAGTAAATGATCTATTAGCCTGTCTGAACTTCTGACCTTGATTGAGCGATTGACAAAACACGTGATTGAGAAACCCGTGGTAAGACGACAGTTTGCAATAAATACATAATGTACATAATATACATAATGATGGCGACTTACTCATTGCTGATGGTTGTTTGTACGGAATGTTAGTTCATCTCTCCAGATACGCAATCAAAATTACATTGAACCTCCGTCGTACTACATTACTGTTCAACCACTACTTCCATTGAACTTGTGTATTGACGCAGATATGTTTTTGGGTTTGGGCTCAAAGGAAAATTTGTGTCACGTTTTATGTAATTGCCTTTGGATTTCTTTTTGTATTTGCTTCATGAATCACGTGTCAAAGAAGAGCTCCATGAAATGCAGGTCAATGAATGTGCATTTGAACTGACGGCTTTACGACAATATACTTAAACAGCCGTCTGAAAGTGAATCCGCATGGGTTTAAGAAATTTCATACAGATCGACTGATCTGAAACCGAGTACCACCTTGACATACATTAGAAAAATTTTCATATTGCAGTGAAAAATATAAATTAAGGGAATATTTTAATTTGGGAAGGTAATGAGTGGAAGGGGGAGGAAGCAAAGAAGCGACTCAAAATCATTACAGTGATGTAGAATAGATACCTCACTTATCACTGGGTATGAAATGTGAAAACGGTAGCCCTGAAAAGGGCTGATTAGGAAGTTAAATATGAAAGAAATAGTAGGATTTTATAGCAACCGGAAATCATAAAATACCGTCAGCGCTAATGATTAGCGTTATAAGCATCATCACTGAAATGGATATATTTCCGATCAGGGTCGAGTGGTTCCCAACAGATCCGTACCTCGGTTCTAGACGGAGTTCGAACAATAAACCAGCTGGATTTTCATTTTCTAAAATTCTCTTACGAACCAAAGCTATAAAGAATGAAGCGTGCAAGGTATCAATAGTTCTTAAAACAGAAGAGTTAGTAATTATTGAATATCGGGCGAATAATAGTGAGTTCTTTCCTTCTTATCTAGAATTTTGTCCTTACAAATCACTTAACCACATAATTGATCTGATTTTATTGTTTTCGAAAGCTGTTTCTACTCGGGGTTAAATGTTTTCTAAGGTTTGTACCTAACAATATCCAGCTCAAAGGTACATTTCGATTGACTCTCAGTATAATCCACCATTTCTGCGAATTTCTCTTTGTCAAATCACACAAATGAGTTTTGTGTAATTCGAGTTACGCTTAGGAAATGGTCCACACTAAATCTTGCTAAATTCAAACTTCTGTCAGCATTTAACTCTGAGTAGAATGAGCTTCAACGGAGTCGGACCAACAAAGGACCTAGATAATTTTGAGGAGCAAAATTCTTAACGGCGCTAATGGAGGATTCTCCCGAAATTGACCAGATAATCAATTGTTAGTACCTCTTATTCGAGGTATAATTCACAACTTTTGAGTCAAATGGCTTTAAAAATTCAAATGCGTGTGATTGGAGAAACCACATAAAATGTGCTTTATATACATTTGCCCCCTCAGAAGAATTTAAATTTTTGTGATATACTAATAACAACAAATAATAGATTTCATTGCTCTCGTATTTAGAATAAATATGCTTTAGCCATGACCTAACTGCAGAAAAAGTTATATAAGGTTGGAACGGAAGTAGCAATAAACCAATAAACATCTATGGCTAAGGAGATGTCCTCAATCGACCTGGTACCATACACACTCGTAATAATAAGACAAGAAAAATCAATTGTGCAAATATTATGAAATTCGTGCCTGAACAGAATTTTCATAACGCTACCTCATCGTTTGTTCAACGTCACCCATTTATTTAATTCTTCTCCTGGTACAATGGTCTACGGTTGCTTGTCTTCTAGTAGCCGTTCCGAACGGGTGCCTTATCTTGAAGTCTTGACAACGACATTTTTTTTGTTCACTGACACTCATAATTTCCTTTGTAGAATAAAGAATAGTAAAAACGCATTGTCCTCTAAGAAGTGAATCATAGCTTTGAATTATTCAGATCTTAACGAGCTCCGCTGCCCCGCTCGAATGCTAAAATGGTCTCAGGTGCGTCATTTTGCTCTTGTTCGTCAAAGGCTTGCGATCGGCCGACAGAATTTGCCTATAAATTTCTATTTCGGTGCCTTCCCGAGGCTTGTAGTTCCAACATAGACAAGCTTTGGATTCTGTAACATCGCATTATTATTGTAGGTACCGTAAATGAGAAAAATCCTTCAGAAAAAAATGGAAAAATAAAAAAAAATACATATAGGGTGACATCTCTGCTAGAGTGGAAGGCGTGACAACCTTGTCACGTTCCACCTTGTGCAATTCTAACTTTTCAACTAGTACTTGTAGAATATTTAACGATCAGATTTACATACGCCACTTTATTTTCGCGGCAGACTTTAAAAGAATATTAATTCTTTGTTTAAACTTAATTATTTTATTACTTCAAACCACCGGTTTTGAATTGGTTAAGAAGTAGATTTTGTATGATTTGTTTGCATAGATCGATCACTAATATCGCAAGGTCTGTTGCGATTGAGTTATCCCTTCAAATTTACGATTTATTGGTTGTAGATCATTATTTTGGTTAATTCAAATTTGATAAATGAATTTCGATGTTTGATAATTCATTTCCATTAGTATTCTAGTCGTGTAAAGATTGCGAAGAAAAAATGTTGGTCCGGCTAAGATCTGTGGACAGTTTTGGCTATTAACTTAAAGTGAGAACTACATATAGAGATAAGTCGTGAACATATTATGTCGAAATGATTGATAGAATCTAATATTATATAGTGAAGAGGAGCCCACATTTCTAAATTTAGGATCTCGAGTTGGTTAATACGATACGGTTATACTTCCAATCAATATTGATAAGCGAATCTGAAAATGGAAAAGATGAGTTCATGGGACACTAGAGAGTGAAAATCATTCGATGGATGGAACATATAGTACATTCACAGATGAGGTGGGAATTGCCCAAGCTAGAAATTGGTTTTCAGTGAAAATCACTGCTTTAGTCTGCGCTTCTTTCGTATACGCCAAATTTTGTTATGTTCTCCAACGGTTATTTCAATGCTATTACATGTTCTCTGTTGAAAAAATTAATCGAAAATCCAATAATAAATGAAAAAGCGGGATTCTTGGTTGGGTGATACCCTCAAATACGGCTGAGCGCCAAAAGTTAAAAAACTTTCAATTTCTTTTATTCTCGTGGATCGTAGAATCACTAGAGCACTATACAGCATTATTTAATATGATAAGGCTGGTGTATATGTAATTATTTATTCCTAGGGCATTTATGAGAGGCTTTCTAGGAGCTAACCTGCTCTAATCCAGAAAATGCTTAAATAGGCCATTGCACATTCAACAATTGCAATTAGGTACCACCGCAAATAATAGATAGCGTCAGATCTTTCAGGGAATTTCAAATCCCGAAACAGTCGAATTAAAATCTATCGTCTTAATAACTTAAGTCCTAAATGGTTTAGGAAATGGAAGCATTTGAACGCGTTTGGTTGAAATTCACATTCACTCGGATGTGCAGTTCCATTGCTAATAAGCATATTGTAATTTTCTACATCTTCGTCAGTTGTTACATGTTCATTATTATTTTCATTACATGTATATTTATCATAGTTATGTGTTATGTGGATTGATCTTCAATTCCTGCATTTTTTATTTCAGGTAAGTACTTGCTTCAATCCTACATCCAGTTTCTACCTTGATGCTTGTAAGTATTCCATAGAATTACTGTCTACATTCTGTATGAGGAGGTTGTCTGACATGGTTCATATTACAAATCGAAAACCTGGTGCTGTATTCCTTTACTCAACCATAAGCTCAGATTGGCTTCCATTCACCGGGTAGGGTTCTACTAGAATTGAAAGGAATAATATAACTTTCTTATTGATGGCGAATGAATGGATGAATAACGAAATACCTAAGTTTTAAGAATATCAGTTTTTTGCGTCGAAGTCAACCAAGAGAGAAGAAGTCTAGTAATCACAGAAACAACTCAAATGAATTTGGATAATGATAACTTGTTTAATTATTCTTTCTGTGCCGGTGTGTACCAGTTGAGGAGCTTACTTTCAAACAGGCACGTATCCCTTCAGACAAAATGTTCAGGAAGTGAAAAAAAACGATTTGCAGATTAGTGGAGATGTTTTTCTGCAGTTTCTCATCGGAGTAATGTGTTAGAAGGCACAGATAAAGAGGCCTCCGAATATGAATCAATTTTCTCCAAAACACGAGGCTGTATATCCATTTTCACTTTGGAAATGTGCCCTTTTGATCAAAACTCATGGATTTGTGCCTTTTCGAAAAAGAAAGAATTCATTCTCCATTCTGCAGGTTTTATTGAAACCTTTACCTGACTACATATATCCATTTGTCATGCCTGCCATCTATCGAGTCTCGTGTAAATATTCAACGTCAAGACGAAGGCGCAATGCTTCTTTTTGGATATGTGCCTTTTTGAAAACCCACGACTTATCGCCTGACGAAATTCGGAGGATATGTGCCATTTCGATTGCAAGGCACTGAAAAAAATGTAGGGGACGGATTTGTTACCTTTTGATGCAAACACATAACTTTAGCCCCGGAATTGACGTGGATGTGTTCTGTTTTGTTCGGAAATGATAGGGGGATCTGATTCAAATCATATTCAGAGATAGAAAATTGAGAAAAAACGTTTTCTCCCAGATTTGGATATGTGCCTTTTTGAAAGTAAGCTCCTCAGTTCATCTTTGTGTAATTCATAGCTTCGTTAATTATCGTCCCAACCAAATGAAATTCAGGTGGTTGTTGGGGTGAGGCCCAGAATGGTTCCGTATGATTTGCTTCACATTCGAGCGACTTTTCTCAAACCCTCTCGAACGGTTCCTAATACGCAGTTGCCTACGATATTTCAGACAAAACTTGACTTTTGGGTGCATACCTCTTTCAAATTCAATACAGATATGAGTTTTGTACCATGCATAGGCCTTTTAATTCCATTGAATAGCCATCTCGACGGAAGTCAAGCCCCGATATATTTGCGCATGTCACCTTCATCAGGCGGCCTGCCGTGACGCGGGGTCTTGGACTCGCAGAAGGCTTGGATTCTCTCGTGGAAATTACCTTGTTATTTCGGCCTCAAGGATAACCTGTCATTAGCATGAGTTGCAATACACCGAACACTAGTAATGAGAGTCCATTAGGGGAACAGATTTTACACGAGTGATGGCGGCAGCCCAAGCTTTTCCCGATAACCATTTTCTCTTGCCAGACGTAATCCTAGTTTTTCTTCCATTTCAATTGATCTTTGTTGAAATGTTATGATATGTAATTAGATTTAAAATTTGCACATAATGGCTTGATAGTAATGGTCTCAAAGAACAAAAAGAGCCAACCATTAAGAAAACTGTACTTCTTCAAACCTAGAATCGTGTTTGCTGAGTACCCTCTTTAGAACAGTTTAGTAGCATCTCAAAAGATTTTTCAGTTCCAAGTTTTCTATCACCTTAGTGCCTCGTATTTGATTTAAAAGGAAACATTGGATGAAACCAGAATAAAACGCTGCAAATTCTTTCACTGGGGTTTATTATTCAATTGGCTTGCGTTCATGACTTGAATTTCTACTAAGCTTTGGAGTGTGCGTGTTTCACAAGTTATAGAGCGATTATTGGATTTCAGGAGGCACACAAATATGATCAACTGATCAATCCAAATAGGTATTTCGGTTGAGAACAGATTTACGTGCTCTATGCATATCTCCTGAAATTCAATAATCGCTCTATCACCTGTGAAACACGCACACTCCAAAGCTTAGTAGAAATTCAAATCATGAACGCAAGCCAATTGAATAATAAACCCCAGTGAAAGAATTTGCAGTGTTTTTTGGTTGAGAACCGATTTACGTGCTCTATGCATATCTCATCGTAATGAGATGATGGATACCATGTCCGTAGAAAGACGGGTGCAGGTTACTAAAATGAAGGAGGAACTGTAATCAGCTGAGCCTGGTTGTTAAGGGTAAAATGCTCAAATTTCAAGTCATTCTTTATTAGTTATTTACATAAATTTCACTCAATCATTTACGAAAATTTGCTTATACGATTATTCTGAATTACCAACGCTTATTTTCGTTTTGTGTATATGGAAAACGATATGTATTGCATGATAATACGAGTACCCACGAGTTTATTTGTAATGAAGTAAATTAGAAGCATCCGTTCTTAAAATTTCGTCAAATCTTGAAAAAATCTGATCATGATAAATTTTTTCAAGGTTTGTTGTGTTTGATGATATCTGGCTGTCGAGGTATTCCATTCACTCGGTAGGATCACTTACTCGCTGTGAAAGTTTAACCGTCATTCGTCAAATCGAAAAATGGCTGGCATCTTTGTCTTGTCTGAACACATACCTAAGATTGGTACGAGTTAAGCCTTCCGCGTGTTTCCACCTTTTTGATAAAACCCCGAAGGTTCAAACGGATAAAGAACTAATTTGTTTTTTTCTAAGCAAAAAGTGGTTTGAGGGTTTTCAAGGTTGGTCGAACTCAGTAGTAGGCAGAAAAGGGAGGTAGCGGGGAGCGGCAGTCGAAGGTGGGGGATGAAGGAAGATGGAGGTTGGATAATTATTTACATGCGTGAGAGACCTCAACCAAAACGTCCCTGGGCACAGTATCTCGCATTCATTTAGCTTTTTCTCAACCTCAATTAACCTTTCTTTATTGGCTCATCATTTGCGATAACAACCTTTTCATTATTGTTTTCAACATCTTATTAATAACATTCAACATTGATTCCTAGTGAATTCCCTAAGAAATTAAGCTACTCTCATTCCAAGAACTTCGGAGCTTTAATTTTCAACATGAAAATCCATTCTGAAGAGTTATGAAACGATTCCTTTATACATTTTTCTTCTATTATTAAGGTAAAACTCCAATTTAAAAACAATTAATTTTTAAAATGTTTAGGGCCATTGCAATAAAAGAACACATCAATCAACATCATCATTAATCGTGAAGTAATTGCATTTGATTAATTGCCTATTTTCAGAAGTGAACTAAGGAAAAATTAACATCAATAAAAAAAAATCTATCTGTACGCCTTAAGTCTCCGGCACTTTTCTCCGAAACTGCTGAACAGAGACTTGTACTGAAAAAAAAAAAGAACGTCAACGTGAAAATGAATTTGAACATGTATAAAGAGTACAAATCGTAGGGTAAATCGTGACGGTTGAATAATTTGCTGTCATTCCTCTTGAAATGAAGTGTTCCACTACTTTTGTTGGTCATCTACGGACGAGGTTAGTGTTGTAGTATTGCACAACGACTATCCAATACAGAGATAATTTTCAGGGTTTTGTAGAAAGAACCGAAACATTAAATTTGCGATGCAAATAGGTGTAAAGATGAAATTTGCCGGGACCTAACTTTTTGGACCAGGGCACCGCAAAGTGACTTGGAATTGCTATCCCCGTAGATATTTTACCACGAAGCCATCTTTGTTTTAAAACTACACCAAAAATTGTTTACAGTGTTCTAGTTATTTCGGCGTTTAAGAGTTCGACGCCTCCTACCTAGTTTGACATTGTAACAGAAAGTGGTGTATTTTAATGATTTTGCTAAACAATTACATAAAGTCAAGAATTATCTCAAGTACTCATAATAATAACGGCCTTTATTCAAACGACGGGGTTGCCCCATACATACAAATTAGTGGATACGCAGGTAATGAAATTTATAAACCATTCTAATACAGTTTTCGTTGGTGCTGACATTCCCTTGATGGTGTTGTCTTGGTGTGATGTTGACTTTATGGTGACGGACAAAGTACGATGGACAAAAAGACATCAATTATTTTCTTAATAGGTTAAGAAATCTTTAAGAATACAATTGAAACATCATTTAAGCCAGAAGCTCCAGAAATTATTACATTAAGGTTTTGAACATGAAGGCATTACAGGCAGAGTTCACTATGGTTGATCACACTGCACCCTGCGAGTATTGAAATGCAAAACTGCAACCTACTTTCTACTAGTAGTCGAGAGCTGAAAATGGGAGTTCATTTCCCTTGTGTAAGGGAAAATCTCTGCCTGTCATCTCAACACAATTGAGACCGACACCTACTAAATGGTGCCCTCGCTAAGTCATCTAAAATTGCAGACTGTTGTAGGAATAAAAAAGGTCCATCCACTTTGCCTCAGCTTTAGCGATTGAGGAATAAATTAATCCCTATCATGTTATCCAGCGAATTTCTGAGACCTTTCGCGATTGATTTATGCTCAGCGAATGTCTTTCTTTGAATTTATTATGTGAAACCCCACAACTTTATTTGACGGGTCAAATCCTTCGAAATCGTTCGCAGAAGCCATCTATTTCGTTTAATAGCTTTTGTGCATGCCTAGTCAATCTCCTTTTGAACATGCAAAACCTCCTTTACATTTTTTTCTTCGGTAATAAGCCTAGCGAATATGAAACTTTTAAATCACCCTTTTTCTATTTATATGATTATTGATGAATAATTTTTTGTCATCTCTTAAGTTATGTACCAGCTAAACTGTTAATGTCAGTTCCTCTCCCCTCAACATCCTTATGAAGTTAATACAAATATTTTGTATTTAGGGGTAAAGTATATAATTATTGGACGTTTCTTGACACGAAATTACTCTAAGTTGATGTCATTGTGTTCGTCCTTGTAATGGTCTCATTCTGTTCGACCTTAGTGTTTCAATAAGGCCGGACAGCGTGACCAATCGTTGGGTTACCTACCAGAGCAACCCACTGCGGAGGACTAGTGGAGCTCCGTGACAGTTTTGCCGTCGTTAGTTACCCGATAGTTTGACGTATCTTAATTGCTTTCGAAGAACTGCTATAATCGTCGTTGAATGGATGTATATTTCGGCTACGGTACAAAACTCTCAACTGTCAACAATACCATCCTCAACTGGAGCGCCTCACTTGTATTCAGTTGCTTTTCAGTTGGTAGGCTGGCTTACACCAAGTCATGGTTTCTAGTCATGGAAAAAAGTAGAACTTGATTGCATACAATTACGACACCGTCGCCGGATGGATGTGCAAGGCGAGGGCTCGAGTTATTTCTCATGAGTGTGAAGCAACGTTGAAAGCCATGAACGGCAGAAGTCATCTAAAGAAACGGTATTCTTTGGAAATATTCGTTTGTACTCGAGAGTAAACACGTTGTCACAATAATTTGTTACGAGCGACCCTGAAATGCCTTATTTGCCCATGCAAGACTCCCCACATGTAAATCTGTTCATCTAAGATCGTAATAGCTGTGAAATACGATACAAGGAAGAGGGGTGGAAGATAATCTGGACGTCAATGCAATCTTTGAATTTTCAAGGTTCGGTTAAAGCTGAATGTTATGAGGAATGTTTTCATAGGTGAAAACCCACTTATTGTCTAGATCAGGGGTCTCCGCGGAAGGTCGTGGTGCGGCCCGCCGCCCGCAGACGCCAATGAAAACTAGTAGCCAGCGGTGGCGAGGCACGTTTCAGCCAGAAATTGCAGATCAAGTCGTGTTCATTAATCCTGTGTATTTCAAATGCAGTGGAGGCTCATTACATTCTTGAAAAATTCTTGCATACAAGTCTGCAACGCATTAGGACATTTCATGTGTTTCCTCTCCCTCCTTCTTCCCTTCCATCTTCTAGCAATCTTGTCTTCCTCTGTGAATTACATTTTTTTCAATATAAAGAAAACAAAAATTAAACTCATATTTTTAGCTTCAGTAGCCACTCTGCTGATCAAGACCCTGTACACCTTATTGTTCATGTCCTAAGGAGGCTACCAGCCAAATTTCAGCTTTCCACAGTTGATAGGAAAGAAGTTAGCTTCAGGAGCCACTCAGTTGATCAAAACCCTCTGCACCTTATTGTTCACCTCCTAAGGAGGCTACCAGCCAAATCATAATAATCATATAGCCAAATTTCAGCTATAATCATATAGGTACCTACCTACCTCACTTCTACGAATCATAATAATCATTGAGCATATTTCGTTACATAACGTAACGTGACATAACGACAATTTGGTTGTGTGCCATAGCAAAGACATGAAATGTCAAAAATTAGGCTACCGCCAGAACAGAAAGGAGTAGTGGAAGTAGTTGTAAAAACGGTAAACTATATCAGATCACATTCTCTGAAACATAGAGAATTTCATTTCAGAAATAGAGAGCCAATACCCAGACATCCCTTATCATTGTGAGGTGCGTTGTCTAACCAGAGGAAAGGTCCTTATGAGGTTTTTTGAGCTCCACCGAGTAATTGAAATTTTGAAATGACACATGTCAAATCCAAATATCGAGCGATGCTTTCAGAACACACACAAAAAAAATTTACTTATGATTGGAACAACAAACCTTGATCCTAAATGGAAAGGCATTGTAAGCAAACTATTGCACACAACACATTAGATTTTCTTTCCAAAAATACTTTTTTGGATGTAATAATTTTGGATAATAAAAACAAAATGTATCTCTCTTGAATGCTTTGTTTTAATATTCCTGAAAATGAAATTGTTATTATTTCTTATTGAACAATGAAAAACTAATAATCATGGAATTAAAAAAATATATTTAATCACTAAAAACTAACTTTTGGTTCCTATATTAGGCCTAATTTTGAATTTGTCAAATTCGTCTAGGAGTGTTTAAAAACCCTGTTTTTGTCTGACTTTCAAAATTTTCCCCGGACCCTCCTTTCTCTGGGGGACTAGCCCCACAGACTCCCCTATTGGCCTGCCCTACCACCTCCACATTTTGATACGGCCCCTGGGGCAGATAGTTTGGAGACCCCTGGTCTAGATAATAGGAATGCATGAAGAATACGATACGAAGATGAATAAGGATAGTTCCTCTTCTCGTTGCTTGAAATACTGAGCATAAAGATACAGGCTGGGTATTGCAGGCTAATCTCCTCATTCCACCAGCTTTCTTGGTCGACTGTTGGCAGCTTCTAGTAATATACCGCGACCACCCTCTAATACGACTGTCACGTTGCTCCTTGCCATCCCTCAAACATGAAATGGGTTATACATATTAGATATTAACAATTGAAAATTAAGTAGGTACTCATCCGTATCCTCCTGGTTCCAACATTGCAGTAAATTGTTAACGAAAATAGTAATCTAACAAATTATAACACTAGATCAATGCAATCTATTACCTGCTTCTACCTGTCTGCAGGTATATTCCACAAACTGATTTCACTGCGGCAAGTCGCCGAACTGCTTTGAATATAAACGAAGAAAATTGAATCAAATGCAAAAATTGAACTACTATGATAAATTTTCGTTTATAACTGAATACGATACCTATACGATAGCCCACGGATGGTTTTTCAATTGATTCCAAATCCGAGAGAACCTTCGAAACAACTTTGGTGTGCCCATTGATTGATTGAGCCCTTGTAATATAAATTGTCATTTATTACAAAATAAATAATGAAAAAATATGGAAACCTATGTTAATCCATGTTAAAATGAAATAAATTTGCGTACTTGGTAGTGGTTGTAGCTGTTTCGACAGAGATAATTTAAAAAACGATTTTCCGGGTATGATTATCCACAATAATGACAGGCACCGTTAGTTAGTGCTGTTTATCTGTCAGAGAGTTAATGGACGTATACAGTTACGGCGATCCGGGTGGTCTCATTCCATTTATTGAAATGAAACCTATCGTTCTGCAAAGGACACGAATAATTCGTCCATTAGGTAGGATAATTAGGTCAATTATTGACCTAATGTTTTGAATGTACCTATTGATTTTTGTTTAAATATTTCTTTCCCATGAGGTCCATTCTCTGGTTTTTATTGATTGTGTTAAGTAAACTTTGGTATATATTCTGTCGATAAGATTTTAGAACATTTTGACAGCTGGGATTGTCTGTTGGGACTGTACAGTCGATCCATCGTCCTTAACTTAGCTCAAATTAAAGCTTTCCGCTGAGTACAATCGTCAAGAATATCAAATACGTGCTCGTTCCGCAGCGCACAAAAAACTATGTTTTTCCAAATGAGAACACCCATTTTTTATTGCAGATTCGGATTCGGATTGCAGCTTTCTACGCTTGATTTCATAAAAATGTCATCCCTCATTTGATTTTTTCGATTGCGTGCAAACCGTTTAGAGATTGTGCTTACATAAATTAGCTAACCCAATGTGTGACACATCAATTTTCACTCTTTTTCATCGCTGATCAGTCGAATAAAATACCGCATAGTACGTGCATCATCATTGAAGAACAATGAGAATTAATGTTTCACACTTTTGAGAATTGATTTTTTGTGCACAATGTTGATGACTTTCTACTGTGAGCTCTTGCTCAAAAATAGATCGAATGAGAAATCAAAATTACATGAAATAGAGCGTAGAATCTGAACTCGCTTTAAAAAATGGGGATCCTCATTAGACAAAATTAAGTTGGTGTTCGTTGCGCATATTTGCGCACTTGAATGATGCGCAACATGCACAGATACTTGGCAATACACATGCTAATTTAAAAAAAAATTATTCATAATAATTATGATAAAATACAAATAAATAAGTGGACACCCTGTATATGATTAAAACAAAATTTCTGTCGTTACTTTGTGGTTTCTTTATTCATTTTCTCGTTCATCTAAACATTTCTGAGACTGTAATAATTATTATGTTGATACAACCGCCCTCCAGTTGGATTACCTGATTGCTAATCGCCATACTTCAGCACCCTGTAGGTACAGTACTCATTCTCTCGTTACCTGTTCGGTGAACATGCGGGTCCTTCGAGGATTGATTACCTATAATCCCCATTAGAACAGCGGGTAATGGCCGGCTTTGTCGCGCTTGTGTGGAAATTCAGCCTTGGAGCACGACAACAATTCAACTGGCCGTGACGGCGATATTTATCGGTGCTTCCCTTTACCTGTATGTTGAATTGAAAATCGTCTATCTGTAAAGACTGGGACTATTAATGGGGCCCCTAGACGTCGGATTGCCTAATGGTTATCATTTTCCCGGCACATGAAAGGTCTTGAGAAAGTTCAACAAACTGAATGTTGCGACCGATCAACCAAAGTTGCAAACGCTCCGTGATCGCTTTAAATGCTTTCTTCACCACTCCTCTAGTTTTGAGGGCATTGAAATTCTACTAAATCTATTCACTCCTTCAGAAACCCGTTTGTATGAAAATTCTTGACCATCGAGAATCCACAACATATGAGAACCGAAGTTCTCCACAAATTGAAAACTTTCCGAGAATAATGGTTAAAGTTCGAGATAGCACTGTAGCAACCTGCACGGGAATCAGTTCAATAGCTGTGAAGATGGATCTTGGTAACTATTGGCCGAAAATATAAAACTGAAATGGGAAAACTTCGAACACATTCGTCATTTGATATTATTTCAACACTGCAACAGTTAGTCTCATGGGCCCTTTTCAACCTGGCTGGCTGAAAGAAAAAAGGCCTCGAAAATTACCGTCCTTTCCAGAACTTTTCGGGAGCCACTTTTATTGTATTATGACATCTAAAAGGCCATATTGAATGGCATAAAATCCGTTTATATTATCAACTCAGTGTTCTATTATCAATGCGCAATTTCGCATGCTTTTATGGTTTATCCAAGTCTTGATTTCATCATCCAAACTTTGTTGAAACCACATTTAGTGAGAATGAATTTTCAATTTTCCTCCACGATGATTATCATAGTGGCCCAAGAAGGTACCTATATTGAGAAAAGTCCTTCCTTAAATATATCATATTTCGGCAGTTTTCTTCGAATTTTACTGGTGCAAAGTCAGCTAAAAAAACACTATAATGTTCAAATGTACCTCCATAGTTCATTCCGGAACTATTCCAGTTTTACGAGACTTCATTATACAACTAACAGAACGAATGACTGGCTTCTTTCGTGAATTTATACAACCGCTAAAAAAGGAGACGTACGAATATGATATATCCACAATTATGTTTTATATCCGAAATGATTAGAGAGAGAAAAATAAAATTTGATGTTCTGCAAATACAATGTTTTTGGAACTCCTTCCAGTTTTGATGCCACTTTCCAGCAAAAAAATCTGATATATGCAAAACCCTGTTGGAAGGAGGATATGAAATTTTTTAATTATTTAAAAATCTTCACGATTATTTTTTGTATCAAGTTTCCTTTAAATTGCATGTACTTACATGTGTTGCACGTTAAATAATATAGGGTTTTATTTTGTCAGCATGAACGACTAATCCTCAATGTCAAAACACTATTAATTATTGAAGTGCATCAACCTGTTGATCGATGTTTATGGTAACATTATTGTTGCTGTTTTCAGTTAATCACCTGTTGAGCTTTGTTTATTCTAAACATCTTATAAAAATATGTTCTGAATTCTGTTCGAGGTTTCACAAGTGTCATTAATTAGTTAAGTTCTATCATTCAATATTTACATTCCTTTTTACCACTCCGTATCAAGTCAAAATTTAATAGGTTATGGGCCCCGCACGCTTCGCGACGCCACTTTCAAAGAGGAGCCGCTTTTAAGCATTTCACCACAAGTTGATACAACAAAAAACTCTAGATCCTAAAGTTCAGAAGGAGAGGGAGAGAAGGGTGAACAAGGATTACATAATTGTGACACTGCTTCTGAAAAAGACTCAACAGAAGAGCTCCAGCAACAAGAGAATCGGTCAGAGGAAGATGACGTTTCTGTATGATAGAAATCTGAAAGGTATCCGAAAAATGTTATGTCAGCTGGAACTATAGGAAACCGAGTTCCAGGACCATTAACGTTTGAAGAGGCTTAATATGATTTTTGTAAGGGTACGACTTGATTTTCAGGATCCATGAACGTTTAAAATCAATTGATGAGGGAAGGTATTGAAGTGCATTAACTTGTTGATCAATTTTTATGTTACTACATTATTGTTACTGTTTTCGGTTAATCACACGTTGAGCTTTGTTTATTCTAAATATCTTATAAAAATATATTCTGAACTCTGTTCTAGCTTTAACAAGTCAAGTTAATTAGTTAAGTTCTATCAGTCAATATTGCATTCCTTTTAACACCGTATCAAGTCAAAAATTAATATTAATTTCCCCCAAAACGAGAAAATTTCGGGGAATTGGATTCTAACAATTTTTGAACCGTCATAATAGTTACCTACGTTTTCGTTGAAAATACATCAAAATCGGCTGTTTCCCTCCTTTCTTTCTGTTTTATGTTGTTTTACTCTTTCTCCTTCGACTGGCCCAGCGGAGAAATGACAAGTACCGCCAATTCTTCGGGGTAACTGTCGGCGGAACTTCCTCGCCGTGACGTTGCGGCCCCTTCCACTTACCGCTGCCCGACGTTACGAAACCTGATATCGCATGCGAACTTTCCGCCGTTGTGGATTTCGTTTGCCTCGGGGTTCTCAAAAAAGTCTCTTGTGTAGTCTAGATTCGGTGTTCCGGCCCCAAGGACTAATCAATTCACGAAAAGGGGACAAGAGATATCCACATCTACATCTCTGAAGACCACTCACCTCCTGAACCATCTATGTAGTTTCACGACCTTGGTCCGTATATTTGGGGTCGAGTGGTGCAACTCTCCCTTCTCGGGTTTTATTTGTAGTTTACCAACATAGCTTCCAGTCCTTAAGAACCGGTCTGTATTTATCCACCAAATTTATTCTCGAAATCACATCAAATTTTGGGCAAAACTACTTGTAAAAATCAGAAAGTGCCCACTTTTGTTTTCAAATAACCATCTTTGTTATAATCCATCATAGAGTTAGTTATTTCATTTCCATCGTTTCGAAATTTCTGTCTGTGCATATGGATATACATATCCATTAAACAAATTTGTAAACAATTTTCTGGTCATTGAAATTAATCAAAAACATTCCTACGTTTTCTGAAGTGTAGTATTTTCCCAAAAATGGTTCTATATTTTAATAATCGAAAGTTTCATTTTACCAAAAAAATGTATCCAACATTTTCAAAATTTTTCTAAGTTATGGTTTAGGTGGTCTAGAAATGTTTTCCTCGTCTTAGCTTTATGCGCGTCCTAACTAGAATTCAATGAAACTATTTCTCGTCTATTTCTCACCATCTGGCCCTTTAAATCGGCTCGTCTAGAAGGATTGTCTGTAAGTTGGTTCTAACTTTCACAGTTCGATTGGATAGCTTTGCTTTGCTTGCTTACGTTAATTGTACGCAAACGTTGTAGGAGGCAAAACCATGATTTCAAAAATATTGATGATATTTTCGGGATCTTGGGGTTGCTTCAATATGTGCTCTGCTGTTCAATCGCTGCTGTACTATTGGTTCGGCTCGCAATAATTTGATTGATGTCTTGTACTGGTTAATTCTATAATGAGTATTACCTTGAATGAAAATTGATTTCACTTTATGAGTTTTTCAAGATTCGAGCACCGGTGACGTCAAAGCACCTCCGCTCTACCTTTTGCACATCCTTGGGTAACGCTCATTGTGGCTATTTTTATTGTGTTCGTTGCAGTGAGTAAGAAAGGCACATGACATCACATCTTGAAAGATGTTTTCAACATCAATAGAACACAAGGGTTTGTGGATTTCGAGAAAATATTTCAGCAGACGAAAACATCTGTCAAAAAACCCATTGCTAATAATGACCGAACCCATCCTTTCCTCATTTACATTCTAATCTGCGTCATGACTTTTCCCTCTAGCTAATTAAAATGCATAGAAATACAAACGACAAATGAAGGAAAATACGTCTTTTGAAATGTGATCCAATACATTTTTAGGGGCAAACGGGGTTGATTTGATTTTTTTCTTGGTTTTTTCGTTGGTCTACTATGAAAACGAAAGAAGAACGAGCCATCTTAGGGCTTTACAGTCTCTCGCCGATTTTGGTTTTATCTCAAGATTGATTAGAATATAAAGCAACAACTTTTGAGAGACGGTTATTTATTTCTGTGGGAGAACAGTTGGAATTGAATTTGTTTCTTGGTTGGTTACAGAGGTTCATTATTGAGAATAATAAACCGAAATAAGCATCAATGGATATAGGCAGACGTATAGGGCGAGAAAATACGAAAATGTCGCTGTAACTACACCTAATCTCATCTAGTAAATCATGATACCACCGAAGAGGAAGGTGGTTAACTGAAGAGAGTTCAGTTTAACAACAGTGACGACAGGTCCAGACGATAAGTTGGCTGCTTTTGACTTTAAAGTGTATTGTAACTTGATCAATAAAGATCAAGAACGTTTCCTTACGCCTCGCCAACAAGTGGTCGAAATCCTACTCCCAGGTGATGATGTGGGCACGAGTGAAAACTCAATTCTCGGTTCATCGAGCCGTTTCCATGAGGCTAAGGGGCCCAAGGAAACACGTACGAGGACTAGGGCTGGAGGACGGAGCAGCAATTTGGCTACCGGAAGAATAAAATCACACACACACACACACACAACGTACTTACATACATACATATATATAGTTAGGAAAAAAAAAGAAAATCACATTAGTTTGGCAAAATCAATTTGAATTTTTGGCATATTATCAAATTGAAAATTTTGGCAAATTAATTTGAACCTTTGGCACAAATCAATTTTAATATTTTTGGCATCTCAATTTAAACTTTTGGCGACTCAATTTCTACTTCTGGCATACCACTTCGAGCTCTTGGCACATCAATTTATACTTTTCACAAATCCCAACTAACCCATCATTCCACCCAAAATAAAGATCAAGGATTCGTAAGGGGTTTGATGTTTGTGATTATCTCATAATCGAAAATAGCAGGTATTCCTCTGTAATGAAGGACGTCCTAAGAACGTGGATCTGTGGAAAAAGAGTGATCGCTCCATTCCAAAGGCTATTGAAATCAACCACAAACAGTGTATTAAACGGTTTTTTGATCTACCATGTACTAAGTGTATATGTATATCCATGCAGTAAAACGTTGAACATTAGTGTAATGTTATGTCGTAGTACACGTGTTAACTGCGATGATGGATACATGTGGAAACACTGTGACAGCTTCATCTGATTAAACAGGCTCCGGAACGAACGGTTCTGGTCTTGCGTCTTGGCGTCTCGTATTATGTAAAATGAAATCTGAGTAGGAGCAGTGTTCCAGTTGAAACCCCAGGGCCACGGGTTCATCCTCAGAGAGCATCTAAACTCAAATTACGTTGGGGAACTCACGATTTCACTGGCGAACTGAATGTGGAACCCCGAAAACTCGGTGGTTTGCTGTCAATAGGTTTTGATTTCTTTGGAGCCCCTCATTCCGAAAAAGGGTTCAGATCGACTAACTTGTAACAAGAGGAGTTGAGATGTTACAACGGGACTGGGTTTTTCTTTCGGTATAACAAAGAGTACAAAGTAAAAAACAACCCTTTCTTAAGTGCAGGGTTAAGTAAAAACAAAATACTTCATCCATTGCACATTTCCCGACTCTTTATGATGAAGCTATATATAAAGGTGCAAAATTTTGCACAACATTATATTGTTGGCGCAGTAGATAGCTTTATGTGGCACGTAGTCACCCATAGAAGGAAAGGAAAGGAACATTATTGAAATAATACAGATTATATTGAACTAGGTTTCTTCAAATGAGAATCCCATCAGCTGGACGATCGTCTTAAGTTTCGAGGAGATTTTCACTTTGTTCACAGCAGTTCTCATTCACATTTTAGTAGATTATTTTGCATAAGATCACTCCCTAGATGATCCTATGCGATTCGGGTGGCGTCATTTGGCGTATTCTCTCTAGTTCATATTCATAAACACTAATTCTGTAAAAGTGGCCACTGCTTAGTAGTCATCATTTGGCTTCAAACTTGCAGGAGGTTCATGTCATCTTGTTCAGAGGTTGAACTAATAATATTGAATAATTGTGGTAAACTTCTCAATATGAAGTTTCCTCGTATAAGCTTCTACTGGATAATCAATTTTGAATTCATCTAATATTGAATTTAATGATATTAAAATATTTGCCTATATATTATCAGCGTTTCACACATATCAGAATGCTTCAACCCGTGTATCGGCTATAAACTGGTAAATATTCCAGTATCCACATTCACTACACTCGACGCTAGACATCAAGGTTAAAAAAACAATGATAAAAAAAATAAAAAATAGACCAAAAATTGTAGATTTTGAATGGTTTAGGCAATGGATATCGATTCCTTATGTTCTTAAAAATAAGTACACATTTAAGAGTCGACTTGTTTTATTCTAAATGTCAGTCTTGAAGGGCACTTTAAATTGTTGGCTGGTTCAACAATTGTCAAAACCAAGAAAAAAATTTCAGACTTTTGCTCCAGCCGTTTGGGAGAATCGTGCGTACGTCGTACCGTTACCTTATATATTTTATTGTTCCACCCTTTGAAACGTAAACCATGAAATTTTGAAAAAGTTCCCAGAGCGATTACAATGGTTTATTTGAATGTTTTCTATAACTTGAGTTTCTTATGTATAAACTTTTCTGATATTCAGTCCAAATCAGGTGCTGGATGAGATTTTTACCCAAGTTTCATAATCATTAGTCCATTTTTGTTGGGGGGGGGGGGGGGGGGATCTCCTGACGGCGGACGAACGAATGAACTTTTTATTGCTAAGGATCATTAAAGAAAATGATTAGTACCAAAACCAACTCAATACTCGAAAGTTTTGAAAGAGTTGAGTCAGTTCTTACTTAACAATAGACAGTCAACTGCGATAAGTACACTCATCTGTCAAAGGGAACAAAGAACAGACGTGAACTGTGCAATAGAAACATTCTAAAAAGTAACAGCTAAGATAACAAGAAAGAAGGCTTATTCAAAAGAATATCTATGTTGCAGAAGAATAAATTATCAATACTAGGTATGATATATTACATTATACATATAAATGAAGGAGTTTGGGCAGATACCAAAGTTAATCCCGACTTATTTTAGCAGATACATGAAATGAGACAGAATTGTTGAAATTATGAAATAATTTATATTTGACAATAATAATTGAATCATCCGCTCTTTAGTGTGTTACGTTTACAGCCCGACGGCGTTTAAAATGCTTCGCTAAAAAGCGAAGTCAAAGTCGGCTAAAACGTTTTGCTCCTGACAACGGATTTTACGTTCGTGCACGAACAGTAAACGTAGGTAGTTGAGTCGATTGGATTGCCATTCAGATATATTTATCTTCAATTTACCAACCGATTTTAAGTGAGTCATGTCGTTAGTAATACGATTCAAATAGCTTTAGATCACGCTTATTTCGGAACGACTATGACCCAGAACCTAAGCCGAACAATCCCAAAAAATGTAATGAACGATTAGTTTCAGAATTGTTGTCTCTTATGCTCTGATGGAGAAGAGGTAGTTGATCACCTTGTTATTTGAAATCCTTATATTAGTTTATTTAAATTCTGAGTGAATTCGGGCGATTCGATAATCAGATGTGAGATGAAGAAATTTATCCGAAGGATATCCACCATCTTGGATACTTGGATGGAACGTAACTATATTTCATGTTGTGGAAGAATCGAATACGTGTGCTGGATGGAATTGCATTTGTGCCTGGAATCTGATCCAAAAGTTCAGGTTTACTTGATTCGTTGCTATCAAAACTATAAGGCAATGAAATATGATATCAGATGATGAGAGTTTGTAAAATTAGGTCTTCGTTATTAGTGTCACATCGATCAATGCCTTTCTGTTGACAGTTCGACAGAGATACCGAATAGTGTAATGCATGAAACCTGAATTGACTTATCACAAGTGTAACCAATGAATGAGAATGGAAAATTGAATTTTGTTTGGGCGAGTGCATGAAAACTATATCAGGACTAAATTGATTTCACGAAATCAACGCGGAGTGTGTTAGAGGTGGATGGCGAGGAACTACGTGAACATGACCATATAAAACGGAGCGCGTTACGCGACGCGAATCTAAATTGGCGACTCTTTAGAATGCAGATGATTTGAGGCACAAGGTCCAAGGGCAGACGTCGACCTCACAAAGAAACCTATACGAAGTTCAGCCCTAAATTGGTATTGTGTTGTTGCTGATAATATTATTTTGTACTCGTTGGTCGTTGTTAATATTTAATGGCAGACCTTAACGGAACGCGATTGGGGCCGACTATGTGCTCCCTGCTCGGAGCTGCCTTGTAGTTTGTTGCCAGGGCTTAGTTTATGAAAATCTTTTGGAAAAGAAAAAACTTTCATCGTAAAGACCGCTTTCAAGGCATCGCTCATTAATACGTAATGTGCTTTCGTTTTCGAATTAAGTCACTGTAGAAAAACAAGATAAATTGGAAATAAAAGTAACAGCGCTTCAGACCATTCCCACTCTAAAGCCTTGGGCAGTGTGCACATGCAGAAATGTATTTGTGTATGTGTTTGGCAAACGTTTATTATCTTCTATATCTGCATAGTTGTGCATTTGGTCTCCAGTATGCCGAAATTTTCACTGAAAAGGGCGAATATAACAAGTTTGTATTTTTAACCAAACGTCATCAGCACTTCTTATGTCTTCAAGCCTTTTATTTCATCTAATTTCGATGGTATTTTCAGTTCTGGTTGAATAGGAAGATACCTGTGTGACTGAAGGAGCATTTAACGTTGAATAACTAGCGTTTTGTATAATTTTTTGTAATCATCCTTGACTTTTATATGACAAAAACTTCAATCTGCGCCTTACCGACGGAAATAGCTCAAATAAACGTACAGCCCAGAATGTCTTATCCGGTTCCTCAAACGAGGTATATGACCCTTGATTGAATACGGTAAATCACATATTCTCAGACTCTCGTTTAATTTTGAGTACATTTTGTAGCTCCAAACTTCTGCGTTTTGTTGCTATTGCACTCCTTATATCTACAGAACCCTGTAATCGTTCTAAATTTACAATATTTGTTGCCATATACGGCTAAATATCAAAGGATTTTTTCGACTTACTTCGGTTTTCCACATACTTCCACTTAGTTCCGATTCTGTATATACATAAAATAAATTATTACAAAATATATTGCAAACTGTCTGTCGATCCAGCGTGTGTGTACACAATTTCCAGTTAAGAGGACTTGAGAAGATGTAGGTGACCCTCCATGCAAAAACCTGTTCCATGTACCAATTCCGATTCCACGTTCGTAGAGTAAACTTGTTTTTAATTTAACGACTCGGGCTTTTGGTTTATTATTCAATAATAAACCATTGTAATCGCTCTTGAAAAAAAAAAAAAAAAAAAAAAAAAATGCTAAGCCCCCCCCTGAAAATTTTATGGTTTACGTTTCAAAGGGTGTAGAATCCGAATCTGCAATAAAAAATTTTCCGTCCGTACGCCGTACGCACGATTTCTTCCAAACGGCTGAAGCAAAAAAGCTGAAATTTTCAGGAAAAATCCATGTTGGTCCGGCGACGCCCCAATTTTTGAACCAGCTCTCTCACTTAGTTTAAAGTGCCCTTTAAGGGTTGTCAAAGTTTTGTAAAATCCCTAAAAACCTCAAAAAAAAGTCAAGGCAGCCTAAATTTGTACTCTTTTTGAAGAACACTCCACGAGGAATCGAATGAGCTCCTCCCCAGGTCCGTGGGTCAAACCATTCCCGATCTATGGTCCGATTTATGGTGCCAACATTCGCGTTATTTTTGTTTATTATTGTTTGTGTTTTCATCGCAGTAACCTAGTGATGTAGTGGTGTAGTGACGTAGTAACGTGGATACTGGAGTGAACTCCTAAAAGGCTTTGTAGCCGATACACGGGTTGTAACATTCTGATACGCATGAAACGCTGCAAATTCCTTCACTGGGGTTTATTATTCAATTGGCTTGCGTTCATGATTTGAATTTATACTAAGCTTTGGAGTGTGCGTGTTTCAAAGGTGATAGAGCGATTATTGAATTTCAGGAGATGTGCATAGAGCACGTAAATCTGTTCTCGACCAAAATACCTATTTGGATTGATCAGTTGATCATATTTGTGTGCCTCCTGAAATTCAATAATCGCTCTATCACCTGTGAAACACGCACACTCCAAAGCTTAGTATAAATTCAAATCATGAACGCAAGCCAATTGAATAATAAACCCTAGTGAAAGAATTTGCAGCGTTTTGAATTGATTCTCCCGAAGACGTATAGTTTTATTATAGTAACATTAAATAACTCAAGTTACAGTTGGGGACCCCGACGTGACAAAATACTTTTCCCACTCCGGTTGGGCATTTTTGTTTCGTCGTCGACGGTCCAGGGGTACCTGCAACATGAAGGTCAAACTTCTGCGTAATGGTTCAAAACAAAGAAAACCCTCACTTTTATTAATTGAAAAAAAAAAAATTGTTTACAAAAACTAGTTTTGCTTGTTAACCCCCCCCCCCCCCCCGCGCTCAATCCCAGTTGTTGCGCGATTCGCGGTTAAAATTTTTTTTTTCTTAATTTATTGGACTTGAATATTTATTTCTTCTCTTTTCGTCATTGGATTTTCGAACGCCACTTTCTTTGAGATTACGGCGAACGAGATAAGTTTCCCTCTGGCCACTGTCGTTGAACGATTTACCTGTAGTTGTTTTTCTACTAGATTTGTTTAATCTCTTTGGTTTGCGATTGCTGCGTTAGTTGGCATTGTTATTTAAAATCTTGTTTCCAAGGAGATGGTTGGATGGTGGAACGCATGAAAGGAAATAGGAGTGGGCCAGGCCTCGACTTGAGCGTGGTTGTTGCTTCTCGTCTACCTTTGGTATAAAGAAACATTGTTTTTCGAAATGAAATGTGCATCCATGAAAGTGATTTCAGTGTTGATTTTCATACAGAACAACTTGATGAAACTCGTAAGACGGGAAAAAATAACACTTTTGAAAATTTAGCTCGCTATTTTACAGATAGAACTTCTTTTTAATCTCATGATGTTTTATGAAATTCGAGATATTTCGATTAACTTTCGTTGGCACAATTTAATACAGCTTGTTGGATTTTTGATCGACTGCACAGTGACAGTATCACAAACAATGCAGTTTTACTGATGTGCGATTATTGCCAGTTATTGCTGAGAGGATGTGATTTCAGTTGAAGTATGCAAGACCGGATGTATAGTTTGCTCTCGGTGCCTCAGAAGTGGAAATGGTCTGGAAATATTCGAGGACAGTGATCTTAGGTAATTATCCGAGGGTTTGCACACCGGGGCTGAGGAAGTTGACTGACGAGGTACCAACAGGCGGTAGAGCTGGAGTAGTTGGTAGGTAGGTAGCTTCAAGAAGGGGGCCTTCCGGCCGTTGCCAAGCCCAAGGACGCCAGGATGGGGCTATTATACGAGGAGCGTGTTGGAATATTGAAAAAGGAGTTTCCTCGTCACTTCTAAGGGAAGAATGTTGGAGATTTGGACGGCTGAAGCTCAAATGCCTTAGGAAGAAGATAGTTTGAGTTTCGCATTTGTTCTTTTGTGACGATTGTTCCTGTCACCTAGCCAATAGGATCCACTGCCAAGTGAATAAAACATGAACTCTATCCATCTCATTTTAGGAATAAGGTAAATGTGAGAATTTGAAGTCTTCAATCACGGAATAGGATTCAAAGCCACCAAAAGCCAGGTAATTGTCTGGACTCGAATATGTTGGCAGAAAAAATCTAAAGGAAGAACGTGCGGCATCTTCTGTCGAACATGTATACCTGTAAAACTCATCCAAAACGGAGATTTTTTTTCTGAAATTTGAATAAACGCCTTCCTATTCGTGACCTCCAGTATTAATAAAGATGTAGATAAGCTACTGAACTAAAAATGGTAACAGAACAACTGAACAACACAGCTCACTCTGTGGCTAATTTTTCGTTCTGCGAGGGGTACTCAATTTGTGCGATTGTTCACACCATGGATGTACTACATACAGGGAGCACCACATACATTAACTCAGATTTGTGTTAAAAAAGCATGTTCACACCATGGATGTACTATATTGCAGATTCGAATTCTACGGAAAATTTCATGAACATCTGGATCCTCAATCGATTTTTTTGACCGCGCGCAACCCGCTCAGCGAGAGCTCAAAGATGCGATACGCCAAAATTGAGATGAAGGTAGTCCTCAAGTGTGACACATGACTAAGCTCTGTTTTTCAACGCTGAATCGCGTGTTGATATCCTTTTCTTGATTTGATTTCATTTTACTGAATTTACAGCCAAAAAATTCACTTTATTAGGAGGAAATCATTGATTTTCCGTAAAATCATTTCCGAGTATTGTTCCCTTCACGAATTATTTCTCCTTTGTGCAGCTAGACATTGCTGTTTACATAATCGTTCACGGTTCATAATCAATGTGTTGATAATTTGCGATGTGAACGACGAAAATGACAAAATTTCTACTCACTGCAGGAGGAGCTCAATTCGAACAATTTATCGCTTAATTGTTTCAATAATTTTTTCACCTTGCAATGTACAACAGATGAAGCATAGGTAATATTGCTTCCTTTAGCTGATATTTTGTGAGTTATCATCAATGTTCGGAACAACTTATCAATTTATTATTAATTATTTCAAAGATGTTTTTAGAAGACTGAAAATTCTTTGCGAGATTTTGTGATGTGTAAAAGTTACCTGTTACTTTACTATTTTTTAACACTTTATCGGGATTGATTCATTATCCTTCATAAGAAAATCTATGATTTCCTATTCGACAAGAATGGATAGCACAAAATGGATAGCACCACGTGAATCAGCGTTGAAAAACAATAAAAATTCGTGTGCCACACTTGAGGACTACCTTCATCTCAGTTTTGGCGCATCGCATCTTTGAGCGCTCGCTGAGCGGCTTGCGCGCGGTCAAAAAAATCGATTGAGGGTCCAAATGTTCATGAAATTTTTCGTGGAATTCGAATCTGCAATAAAAAATGGGGGTTTCCATTTGAAAAAACGAAGTTGATTTTGGTTGCGCGGTTGCGTGATACGCAATTTTGCCTTTTTTGGACTCTAAGCAAAAAATTATGAAGAATAGCGTTGGTCCGATTTTTTTTGTGAGGAGAAAATAAGGGGGGAGCGTAGTTACTGGGACACCCTGTAATATATATTACATCCTTGGTTCACCACACAACGCGCTAACAGTCTTGTTGCGTTTCTGTCAACTAGTTCTCTTTTTCTTGTCAACAAAATAATCTTACGTACCCTTGTATGTTGGCTAATCAAATCCCTGGTAGCTTACTGTGAAATCAAACCATGCATTATTTAAAAGGTATGCCGTTTCTTACGGATAGTAAAGCTAAATGTTTCGACTGGTTCCTTTTCGTGCGAAATGCCTAATTTACCTCCGTACCATATGTTCGGTACAGCGTGTAAAGTTTATTATTAAATAGAGTTTCGAGCTTGATCGGGCGTTTGTTGGTTTTTCTTTCATTTTACGATTTTATCAAAGAGTCAAATTGCTGTTCCATATTGATCCGTGTAACTTTTCGACATCGAAAACTGAGATCCCTCATCTTTTCATAGCATTCAAACTCAAATTTCTCCCCAGGATAATTTTTTAAGGACAAAATTGACTAGACCGTTGGAAAGGTGAGATCTTAACTCACAAACTCATAACTCAAAAACGAAGCCTCTAAAAAAAATTGCTAAGAGGCAAAAGTTGTTGCAAATTAGTTGTAGAATCGACCCCTTTAGTACGTCAGACCTGTTTTGTTGACACCCTGTATAGTAGTAGTCTTGTTGCGTTTCTGTCAACTGGTACTCTTTTTCTTGTCAACAAAATAATCAAATGTTCGCTAATCAAATCCCTGGTAGCTCACTGTGAAATCAAACCATTCCTGCGCTTCTATATTCTATGAGCTAGTGAACAAGCTTTTCGAGTCTCGGGCGATGCCTAAATCAATGAAAATGAATATAAAAATGAGTTTGCCACAACATCAAAGGTTTTTTCTTTTGGTGAATGACGAATGAGTAGTACTGCAAATATAATCTCGACTGTTATCATGCTGAAGAAGTAACTGTTTCTCACTCAGCCAATTAATAGGCACAATGTGGAATATGGAATTATTTTAAACTTACGTAAGCCGTTCCTTACGGATAGTAAAGCTAAATGTTTCGACTGGTTCATTTTCGTCTGCAAATTCCTAATTTACCTACAGTTAAGCGTGATCATACAGGGTGTCCCACGAGTTGTCCCCCTCCCTCCTAAAATCTTCAAAATTGGAGTAAACAAAAAAATGATTCACGTGATGCTATCCGTTTCTTGATTCGACTCAATTTTCGCGGAATAATGACCAAAATCTGTTTATTTCGCGTCCGTTTTTCATTTAGGCGCCTGTTTTCATATTGTTACGGAATTAATTTTCGAGGTCTCGTTGAAAAATGTAAAAATAGGATATTGAAACCTTCTTCAGTGATCAACTGAAAAATCATCTTAATCTGAGAGCCAAAAGCCGGCATAAATGATGACTTTTCACTCAAAATAAACAAATTCTGGTCATTATTCCGCGAAAATTGAGTCGAATCAAGAAACGGATAGCACCACGTAAAACAGCGTTAAAAAACAATAAAAATTCATGTGCACCATCATCTCCTATTTGACAAGTTTGGGGTAGCGCAACTTTGCGTGCTCGCTGAATCGGTTACGCGCAATCAAAAAAATTGGTTGAGGGGTCAAATTTTCATTAACTCCCGAGTAGAATCAGAATCTGCTATAAAAAATGAGTGTTCTCATTTAAAATAAGAAAATTGGTGTCAATTGCGCATGGTTGCGCAGTTGCGCGGGGTAGGCAAATATGATATTTGAGATCCTTGGAAAAAAATATGAAGATTCAGAAAAAAAAATTTTGTTTACTTCCATTTTAACGATTTTAGGAGGGGGGGAACAACTCGTGGGACACCCTGTATATGTTCGATACAGCGTGTAACGAAGTTTATTATTAAATAGAGTAACTGTGTTCGAGCTTGATCGGGCGTTTGTTGGTTTTCAACTTTACATTGGGATTACGATTTTATCAAAGAGTCAAATTGCTGTTCCATATTGATCCGTGAAACTTTCTCGACATCGGCAACTGAGATCCCTCATCTTTCTCCAACGCTCATAATTCACATCCAAAGTTCGTAACCTTAATTGCCTGGAGTCGCTACAACCTCTGCTAGGTGATGGCCTTCGTTTCGGAGCTCGGTTAAATGTGGCTCCTCGCGACCTTAGCAACGACTGTCGAATTGTCATTCGTACTCTGGCACCTCTTCCGTTCTTGTAAATTTCACCTTGGGTACTCCAATCATTCGAATATAACCTTCTTGTAACGTCCTTACCTTAAAAATATCTTCTCATTTTGTCATACATCTCCTATTTGTAAGCATCCCTCGATCATTCTTGTTTCGCAGAATAATCCGCTTAGTTTAAAACTCATTTCTGCCTCCTTTCTTGCAATAGGGATGTAGAGAGTCGTTGGATACTAAAATAAACATAACCAATTGGCACAATTTTCCGGCTCCTACTGTCATCCGATTTTCAGTCAGATTCTCCATAAACCAATGACGTTTGCCTCCCAAGTTCCATAGAACGAATTATGGTCTCAACTTCTTCCTCGTGCGAATGCTTTATTCAGCTTATTAGCTTGAGGTTTTACGTCCCTTCATTTGTGAACATATGGTCTCATTCTCTTTGCGCGATAAAGAACAGTTTGAGAAACTCCTATTATGATTACATTTCGCTTTAATTAGTTTTTATGACCTTAATTGAGTTTTTATGATGATTGATTCTTTCCGCTCCATTTTATTTTCCTAATGAACTAATGTTGATATAATTTTATGTAATTTTTCCGTTTGAGGTATCTTCAAGTTTTTTCAAGTATCTTTGTAGTGGCTATCAATAATTTTTTTTTTTTTAGAAAACGGGTACTTATATTGTGTATTAATAAATAAATTGGTCAACTGATGAGTCCAATTTACGAATGAATTTCAGAATGGTTATGGACAAAGTTTCTATAATTGTTGATTTAGGTTCCCTTGAAATGAACTCCCTTCGACTTCCCCAACCCTAATATTCCATTGTATCTCGGTTCCCATAAACGTCTGTGAGTTTTATTACCACTCACAGGATTCCAACTTCGAGCAGCCCAATTAAAAACGCCCGGGACCCATTAAAGAAATAAACATGAACCGGTTCAACGATAATGTTCCACTTCATCCTCTTTTTGAGTATCACTGATAAATTAATCGCTCGCTGGTCTTTAAAATCTGACAGAGTGCTTGAATTGCGTAAGACTCTGATTTATTTAAATTTCGATAATCATACTTTTTCACGGTGTCAACCAAGACTAAGGATTTCACGCACCTTCCCAAATTGTACTCGTTAAGCTTCACTTTTAATGAACAGTTCATGAAAATCGTACAGGTTGTATTCTGAAAGTGGAAAACATAGATAATCAAATAGGCATGATGATTCATCGATGTCATTCGTTCATTTATAAAATAATTGAAAATTTAAACGGGATTAAGACCTCCAGGTAGTTACATTATTTGTGATTATTTTCTATTCGTGCAGGTTTGATGTTAGCGTTCTTTTCAGTTCAACTTGAAAACGCGTATGGGTTTAAGCAAAATGTTAGTTACCAACAAGAACAGACCCTGTAATTGGAAACGAATATTACAGGGTGCGGCAGCATAACTTCCTTCTTTAAAAACTTAATAAAACGCATTGTATGAGTCAGAAAATGTTTATTCGTTTGTTATAATATAGGCACATACATAAAGTTTTGTTTTACCCAGTTTTGAAGATCAAATCAGGTAGTTGACGTGCCCCATTCTCCATACACTGAGTAAACCGATTTCTGGCGTTTTTCATGACTCCAGCCAGCATAGCAGGCGTCATGTTGGCAATTTCTTTCTGGATGTTGGTCTTCAAATCTTGTAGGGTCCTTGGACGGTTCACATAAACACGGGATTTCAAAAAACCCCATAGAAAAAATCACAAGGGCTCAAATCGGGAGAGCGGGCCGGCCACTCCAAATCGCCCCTAATTGAGATCAGGCACTCTGGGAAGTGTTCCCTCAAAACAGTCATCGATGCTCTTGAAGTGTGTGCCGTTGCACCGTCTTGTTGGAACCAAATGTCCCCTAAGTCCATCGAATGAACACTTAATTTCAGTATGCATTGCTATTTACATATTATTTCCAGGTTTTTAGTCGTTGTCGTTGTTCTGCGTGTTCTAAGATTATTTCTTATTGTTTGTTTCAGGTTCAAAACTTATTCTCAAATCAGTCAGCGGACGGCTCAGATCTGGAGAACTTACAGCCATCATGGGCCCCTCAGGGGCCGGCAAATCCACCCTTCTCAACATCCTCACAGGCTACAAGTAAGTTGCTTTTTGTATAAAACAATAAACAGAAAACAGGCAGAAATGAGGCTTCATATTACTTACCTAAAAAGTATTCAAGTGAATGCTTGTATTAGTAATCAAATGAAGTATGATGGAATCAAATTTCAGAACATAATTTTAAAAACCAAACACACCCATACCAAGTTCGCGACATTACTGATTTTCTGTCATTACTACGAGGGGCTCGTCGTTTGGCCTTCTGAAAACACCGAATTTCAGACAACTTCAAAATTTATGGACGTTTTTTGGGCTTATTTACTTATCTGATGGCCGATTTCAAGTGTATTGTCGATTTCTTTAGATTCATTCTTTTAACCTTGTGAATCCACTATGTCTTTTCTTGGCTTCATAATTTCCCACCCCTGGATTCATTTTCATCACCTTTTAGCGAATTTTCATAGAAAATGAAGCTATTGCAATGGCTCTAAAAATTTTAAAATGAATATTTTCGAAAATGTCTTCATCTAAATCCGTTTTGAGGCATTTTGAAATAGTTCCTGGATTTTAACGCGTTTATATAAACGTATATCCTTATGATATACCCGTACTTGCGCCAAAAAAATCAAGCATTCTAAACGAAAGGATGTTTTGTTGGACAACTTTTTCTGAACACCACAAATTGGTTACGAAATTTGTCAACAATGAAATACGTCATTTATGAATGTATCCTCAAAGTTATGCTGACAATCGTACTGAAATTTCATTAAAATGTGTGAAACAATGGACATAAATGCTGAAAATTCAAACAATTCAAAATCTTCGTTTCAGTAGATGAATACTAGGATAAATTTAGAATACATTTTTTCGCAATAATATTTATAGAACTGTTTTCGCACTCGAAAGAGCCCTAAATTTCAACTTAATTTAACTTAAATGTAGTAGGATAATTTTGGAAAATTCGCTCATACGATCATGCTGCATGCTGCTGTTTCTATGTCGATCCTTATTGTGCAGGACTTCTGGGATGGAAGGATCAATCACCATCAACGGCACCGAGAGGGACCTGTCCCAGTTCGCCAAGTACTCGGCTTACATCATGCAGGACAATCAGCTCCATGGGAATCTGTCTGTGGAGGAAGCCATGAACGTCGCTACTGCTCTCAAACTCGGCAACCAAATCGATAAACAGGAAAAGGCCAAAGTCGTAAGTGTCAATTAAAATTTACAGTTTTCGTAGTAGGAGAGTTTTTGTTCTTTCCCAACATTATTTTTACGAGTGTACAAGAAAACTGCCTGAAGAAAGTAAGGTAGTAGGGTGTTGTACACCCAGTTTTGTTGCCAGTGAGCAAACAATCCGTTTTTCGCGCATTAAATAGCTGGCCAATCTTGATAGGGTTAGCCTGTAGTGCATTCTTCTTTATGAGTTGGCAGCCTTATCTGTTGTTATCAGCCATCCGAACGATAGCTGTGTAAGAGGATAAGTGCACTACCCGTATGTGTCGGTAAAGCGTGATCAATATATACAAAATACTAGCAAAATTGCTTAGGTGCCTTCTGTTGTAAATTGCTAAAATTCGAACTGTGCTATGAACAAAAGAAATTGGGAACGAAGTATAAACGAACTAATATAGAATCTTAAATTACTGGAACATGATTAATAAAAAGTTGAAATAAAATGATGAGGCTAGTTCTAATGGTTCAATACAATCAGTCGAATAGCACTTAATACTTGTACTGTGGAATTACAGTTATTGAAATATGAATAGGTGATCACATTCAACAGTATTGGTTCCTAAATTATGGCTAAATGTGTTAAGTACAAAAAAAATGGAAACATGAAGCATACTAATAATTATCCATTCACGGATGAATTGTAAGAAGCATGCAATGTTATGAATTTCAAAAATAACAGTTCAGGTTCTTCTGAAAGTCGGTCGTTTATCATGTTTGTTCGACCGACAGTTCGTCTCCGTGATATCTGTATGGTATGATAGTCCATCTTGTGAGTCATAATCAGAATAGTGAGAATAAGTCAAAATAATAATCATCAATCATGAATAAGTCAAAAGGTTATGCTTTTATGTACAGCTGTTATTTAGAAACTATTGTATTTTCATGATGGTAGCTGTTCTATCATCCAATAACAACTGTTGAATTAAAACTGTTTCGAGCTATCGTTCTCAACTCCAGCCTCGTGACGGATGCTCTTTTTCTCATCTACATGGACACCTTTTTTGGTTTATTATTCAATAATAAACCATTGTAATCGCTCTTGAAATGGTTTACATTTCAAAGGGTGTAGAATCCGAATCTGCAATAACAATTTTTCCGTCCGTCCTCCGTACGCACGATTTCTCCCAAACGGCTGGAGCAAAATATCTGAAATTTTCAGGAAAAATCAATATTGGTCCGACAACGCCCCAATTCTTTAGCGAGCTCTCTCACTTAATTTAAAGTGCCCTTTAAGGGTTTTCAAAGTTTTGTAAAATCCCTAAAAACCTCAAAAAAAAAAGTCGAAGCGGCCTAAATTTAGACTCTTTTTGGAGAACTTTCCACGAGGAATCGAATGAGCCCTTCCCCAGGTTCGTAGCTCAAACCATTCCCGATGTATGGCTCGATTTATGGTGCCAACATTTGCGTTTTTTTGGTTTAGTTTATGTTTTCATCGCAGTAACCCAGTGATGTAGTGACGTAGTAATGTGGATACTGGAGTGAACTCCTAAATGACTTTGTAGCCGATACACGGGTTGAAGCATTCTGATACGCATGAAACGCTGCAAATTCTTTCACTGGGGTTTATTATTCAATTGGCTTGCGTTCATGATTTGAATTTCTACTAAGCTTTGGAGTGTGCGTGTTTCACAGGTGAAAGAGTGATTATTGAATTTCAGGAGGCACACAAATATGATCAACTGAACAATCCAAATAGGTATTTTGGTTGAGAACAGATTTACGTGCTCTATGCATATCTCCTGAAATTCAATAATCGCTCTATCACATGTGAAACACGCACACTCCAAAGCTTAGTAGAAATTCAAATCATGAACGCAAGCCAATTGAATAATAAACCCCAGTGAAAGAATTTGCTGCGTTTTTTGTTTGTGTCTGTGTCCCAATGCTCATAATAATATTTGTATAACTACGTCTATTGGTGACATTATTTTAGTGAAAGTTACCTCATCTGCAGCATACCCGTATTTATCTGGACACAACTGGTAATGTTCGCTTGATCGGCGTTAAATAAGGATATGGGTTCAGCAAAAGAAATTAACTTTCAAATATGAATCTGATGGTTTACTTCCAAGTGATGTGGGCCCTGAGAGACACTAAAAATGTATTTTTGCTATATTTTCGAAAATGGTTTTTCTTTTCAATGACTCAGAAGTAAAACGTGTTTTTTCGTGGCTTTGTCCACTTTTCAGTAAAAATATCTGGTACCGATACCGATTTGTAGTACACGTGGAATTATGTTTGCATTAAACAATTTTAAAACTAATAGTGTGGCTAACATTCATTTTAAAAAAATCTCTGTTTCGATTAACCTCTGGGGTTTCTGCGTCAAACTGCAGATACCTACCGACTTCCTCTTCTATGTACCACATAGTAAGCTTACCTATCCGTTTAAATCAATTTCACTACGTTTCTGCATAATTATGTGTCCCTATTTGACTTACAAAATCATTACTGCGCGTACTGAAACTCGTCTTTAACTAAGCGCGAAATTAAAAGGCTGAAATTTCAATCCGTATAAACTGCGGAATTATTACATCTATGATTGGAGTTAATCATTTGCTAAGAAAACGCAACATTCTCTTGGTGTTTTTCTTAATAAAGATTAATCTGTCTAATGAAGATCACACCCTGTTATGTTAAACGTTTGTAACGTTCAAGTGAAGCCAAGGACGCCCACTTCAAGTGTGGAAATACGAAACATTTACCAGTCCATTCCATTATTTCATCTTGAATTGTGTACCACGGTGAGTGGGAAGATATCAGGGGAAACGATAACCTTTTTGAACGTTGCCCCAGAATTAAAAATGTATCCCGCATTATCTTGGCCTTGTTGTGGGACATCAACGAGAGGGACAAACGCTTCTTTTCCCGTTTTTAACTTTAATGCAGATACCAATGGGAACCAATTTGCAAGGGCAATATGCAGAAATCTTGATCTAAAATTATACATGGTCCATTATAAAGACAAATTCAGGGATATCGAGAAAAAACCGCTGCAAATTCTTTCACTGGGGTTTATTATTCGATTGGCTTGCGTTCATGATTTGAATTTCTACTAAGCTTTGGAGTGTGCGTGTTTCACAGGTGATAGAGAGCGATTATTGAATTTCAGGAGATACGCATAGAGCACGTAAATCTGTTCTCAACCAAAAACCTATTTGGATTGTTCAGTTGATCATATTTGTGTGCCTCCTGAAATTCAATAATCACTCTATCACCTGTGAAACACGCACACTCCAAAGCTTAGTAGAAATTCAAATCATGAACGCAAGCCAATTGAATAATAAACCCCAGTGAAAGAATTTGCAGCGTTTTTCACAGGTGATAGAGCAATTATTGAATTTCAGGAGGCACACAAATATGATCAACTGATCAATCCAAATAGGTATTTTTAACAACCGATTTACGTGCTATAATAATAATAAACCACAGTAATAACATTGAGTAATATTTACCTATATATTATCAGCGTTTCATGCATATCAGAATGCTTCAACCCGTGTATCGGCTATAAACTACAAATATCAACATCGGCTATCACTCCAGTATCCACATTCACTACAACTCGACGCTATCGGCATCACTAGGTTACAAACAAACAATAATAAACCAAAAAACGCAAATGTTGGCACCATAAATCGGGCCATACATCGGGAATGGTTTGACCTACGGACCTGGGGAGGGGCTCATTCGATTCCTCATGGTTTGTTCTTCAAATAGGTATAAATTTAGGCCGCTTCGACTTGTTTTGAGGTTTTTAGGTATTTTACAAAACTTTGACAGCCCTTAAAGGGCATTTTAAATTGAGTGAGAGAGCTGGCTCAAGAATTGGGGCGTCGTCGAACCAAGATGGATTTTTCCTGAAAATTTCAGATCTTTTGCTCTAGCCGTTTCGGAGGTATCGTGCGTACGGCGTACGGCGGACGGACGGAAAATTTTTTATTGCAGACTCGGATTCTACACCCTTTGAAACGTAAACCATGAAAATTTCAGGGGGGGTTAGAATTTTTTTTTTTTTTTTTCAGAGCGATTACAATGGTTTATTATTGAATAATAAACCAAAAATATATTTCTTCGATACAAACACATAGTCGATAGACACTTGATCGACAATTGTCATGTATGATTTTCTTTTCAAAAACCCTCAAAATGTACAGCTACCGTAAAATGGTAGTGCTAACGTGTACCTTTTCAACTTGGATTATGTATTAATGAATATTTGTGTCCATACAATTGACGGAAGTATTCTGTTTTATTTTTCATTAAAAAGGACATTACGGTAAGAAATTAATCAAATAATGTGAAGTTATACACATGTTTTGTGTCTTGTTGTATACAGCGTGTCTCAAAATGAATGGCCCAATCTTCAGAAGTCCATTCTGCAACTAATCCACTACAACTTTTATCTTATGACATTTTTCATAGGAGTCCCTCAAAATCTTACTTCTTTTTTCTTTCAAGATTTTTTCGTGTTTTTGACATTACTGCCCAACCTTTCTTAACACTCTCAGTGCTGTTTTCGCTGATTCCGTGCCCTACTGAGTTTTTTTTTGGGTTCGAATCACTGTCATTCGGTTAGTTTTTGAACCCTTTTACACAGGTGTTAGGCGCTGTAGTAAGAATCAGTATATATACTATGTACTATGTATATATACAGAGTAGTTACGGAACCACACCAGTAAGTCGAGGATGCCGAGATAAGCCAACCTACGACTAACTGTTAGAAGACCATGCCACACTACTGGTGAAGTTCCAGAACGACACTATTCCATACGTAACCTCCAGGGGGGTTGTTATGTATTTTAATAAACTCAGAAATAACAAAGCAAAATTTTAACAATGTAATTGTAAATGTATCGAGTCCCAAAACACAACAACTATTTCGGGATCAAGAACTCGTTACCAAGTCCAACACATGTTTTCAGTACTACAATATCAACTGCACCCCCTACTTTTCTCAGATGAACGTGAAAGTAAGAAACAAATAACAAAAACTAGAAAAAATAGTGAAACAAATAAGAAAAGATATATTTTAAAGTGAAAACTTCACTTACTGTGCGTCATTCAGTAATTCCACGAGCTAACAACTGCCAGTGGAAGCTAACGTCGTACTGAAGTCAAAGACACACCGGAGAACCCTCTTGAACCTTTGTGCCCTCTCATACCCCTTCTTGGACGAACCCGACCATATAAACAGTTGGAGTTGTTCCCGAATTACCTTGAGAGTGATATTTTACTTATCAAATTAAATTTAGATGCTGTCGGAAAGAGAGTTACATTGCCTTGATTGATCATCATATGGGGTCGAATGTTGGATTAGTTGGGTTTGTCAAAAGTATAAATTGATATCCCAAAAGCTCGAAGTGGTATGCCAGAAGTTGAAATTGAGTCGCCGAAAGTTTAAATTGAGATGCCAAAAATATTAAAATGTTTCCTTTCTATTCAATGCGTAATTGACATTTTATAAACGAGCTTTATATGTGACAAATAAGGCAGAGTGAAAATGTGATCAGAGTTACCTACAACTTTTTGGTTATACTTGGTGGTATTTTTATAAGCTTTTGGCCCACACCCAATCGTTCCTCTCTTCGAAAAAAAAAAAAAAAAAAACATCTACAACTTGAAAGCTTTTTGCGTGTTTAATTTTTTTTTTTTTCATCTACTTAATGGTTAGCGTTGGCAAATGATGTGTGAACGCGGAAAAACGTGGGGCAAAAATTGACTTGCAACAAAAAATGAGTTTGGCGTCGGATTTTTCGTGTCTTTTTTTGCCGAATCGGATAGTAACCCTCTCGAGCCTCCTCGCTCAACGAAGAAGGAAGGTTCACTTAGCAGTTGAAAATTTCAAATAATATGATTAATGACGATTTCAAAATATAGGAAAGGGCGTGAAAATCCTTCATTTGTTGAGCGAAGGGGCGCGGGAGTGTCACCTTTTGAATCAGCGGAAAATATACATAAAATCTCTTGTTTTACTCTTCTTTTAGAGGAAAATCGATTTCGGGAAAAAAAAAACGGTTTTAACCGTTTAAACCCACGTTTTTCCACATTCAAACATTATTTTCGCAAAGTATTACATGGATTTGTAAAAAATTTAACTCGCCGCTGAAAAGCTGCTAAATTTCAATTGTTTTTTCCTACGACTGGATTGGGGCTTTTAAATATACCATGAAATTCTACCAAAAAATTGTAACTTTGGCCTGAGTTTTCACTTACTCAGCTGGTTCAGAAAATGTTGAACTGTGTAGTGAGAAGAAAATAAATTTAACGCTCTCTCCTCCGGTATCTCAGTTTTGAATTTAATTAATTGTAAGGGTGTTACGGGCATTTTAGTGAAATGATGTTGAAAACAGGAATAAATCTTAAATGAAAAAGAAATTCAGATTTTAACGGGTTTTGGGAAAATGCGTTATAGGACAACAGCTATGTTCGATATTAGTTGCAGAACCGCCCTCTGAAGTTGAAATCATTAATTCTGGGACACTTCGTATTTATAAATAACATTTTTTTCCAGTTTAATGATATGTGAATGTTCATTTGTACTATTTCACATTGTTTGCTGTCAGATGTTCACTTGTGTTTCGCAAGTAACCCTTCTGCACTTCGTTTATGTTTCAAATTCCGTCTTGTTCATAATTTAGTTCCGGTGCTGGCGTTTATTTCGTAAATTATCTTTAAAGAAAATAAACCTGGACTGCTTCTAGAAATTGCGTAAGCACTTCGTACTGTCTTGTATCGTACAGTGTCCGGTTTCATTCATGCTTTGCCCATTGTATGGGAAGGTTTCGTCCAAATTCATTGCATATCTCTTTTCAGCAACAAAACTTTCAAAGGATCAGTTTTTCTTTCCCGATTAATCCTTAGCAATCAAGTTTTGAGCTAATCTGCTACTAATCTTGAAAAAACAAAGAAACGTAAGTTGGTACATCTCTCTGAATGGTTCTAGGCAATATTATTTTTAAGATCCGGCTTTGGAGTTTTTGTTTAGACAATTTTCTTGAAAGAAAGTTTTATTTCCTCCATATAGATGTAAGTTTGGGAGATTCCTCGGTATAGATGTAAGATTTGGGAGGAGAAGCCCTTGGAGTAGTTTGGGAGAAGATTTCTGCAAAGAGAACGTATGATTTGAAACACTAATTTATTAGTTAATTTTGTAAGATTCTAAGCATCTATAAGCGTACACCAACTGGAGATAGGTGCATCTATAAGGTAGGAGTTAAGTATGAGAGTTAAATTTCTTTGTTCGCTAGCCTGCATTATACGGTCTATAATTGAAAATAACAACAGAAAAATGACTCATTTACTCTAAGCTTTGATTGAGTCCTAATAGGAAGAGCTTCGCAAATAAGTACAAAAACAGAAGTTCATTATTCTGTTCGATAATCCAAAAGTTCACTACACAAAGTTGAACTAACTTTTTTTATATGAGATGTACAATTTTATGACAGAATTTACCTCAATTTCACTCGTTTCTTGGCTTATGCAGGCAGAGGAAACAAAACTTATCTTCAAGGCAAAATGTTTTGCGAAATCCCTTTCAACATTTATTTGGGCTGAAATTCAATATTTTCTGAACGTTTTTACAAGTTTCATAACTTGGAATTCTTTGTATCATGCGACGAACCAGTATCTTATACTCTTCATATTTGTGTTTGATTCAGATCCAAGAGATTTTGGAAACCCTCGGGCTCCAGGAGCACGTGAAGACAATGACCGCTAATCTCTCTGGCGGACAGAAGAAAAGATTGTCGATAGCTTTGGAACTTGTCAATAACCCGCCTATTATGTTTTTCGACGAACCCACGAGGTGAGTGAATTGTGTTGACCTCTTCCTCCCTTGTCTGATCCGTTGTGGCCTAATATTTGTCCCCCCCCCCCCCCCCCCTGTCATTGCGGTTTCTCCCCACCTAACCTATGCCTACCGATTACCTCCTATTACCGCCAGGCTTGAAGAGTCGTTTAAAGCCACAATAATTGCTGAGTTAGACAATCAAGGTCCTGTTATGTGATTAGGCCTGCATTTTGAAATGATCAATTTTTATCAGATGGCAAACAACTTCGCTAAATTCTTCTGTTTTAATCAAATCATTAAAAAAATAAGTTTTTTTGAAATGTTATCACATTTGATAAATGATTCATAGTTAACAAACTGTTTCTTCGTGATATTAGGAAAATTTGAAGTTCTAGTCAACGTTTTTCGCTGGTTTAGTGATTAATTTTTAATAATACTGATTCATTTTGCTTCCGAGTCTACCAAGGTAGCGGAAGCATTGTTTTCACTTTCGGAATGTGAAAATTTTTTTGTCTCCAAAATCAAAAATTCCACTCGCATTTTAGACCTTTCTGAACAATTTTGGTTCCATGTCTGTCTGTGTGTCTGTCTGTCTGTCAGCAAATCCTTGTTACGGGCAAAACTACACGAAGTTATGGTCCGATTTTGATGAAATTTTAAGGGATTGTACGGGTTGCGGTGTAGATGGTCCAATATAGGTTTCATGATCCCCGGATCAATAGTAGCCTCTGCGCTTGCGCAAACGTGAAATCCTTGTTACGCGCATAACTCCGGTAGTTCTTGACCGATTTCGATGAAATTTTCAGGGATTGTTCGGTTTGATGTGTAGATGGTCCCCTATGAGTTTCATGACCCCCGGATCAATAGTAGCCTCTGCGCGTGCGCAAACGTGAAATCCTTGCCACAAGCATAACTCCGGGAGTTCATGACTGATTTCGATGAAATTTTCAGGGATTGTTCGGATTTGGTATATTTTATAGTTTGTTCAATAGTTGGACATGCCTACCTTTATTTTCTCAAGTTATGCTCCTGCATAACAATAAATTTACCGTAATTCAATATTTACTTCGCCTGATTGAACGAAGTTCTTTCTAAAGACTAAGACTAAAGTCAATTATAATTTTCAATGATCTATACAGTCATGTTATGGATACGAGGAAGCTATGTGCCACACCCACTTGGCAGACGTTTTTCATCATAATTTTGTTCGTTTATTTTCAAGTAGAATTTACCAAATATCTCTCTGAAGGGTCATTAATGCCGTTGTAAAAAATGGAAGTGGCACGATTCTAAGCAAATTATTAGTTCATACACTGAGCAGTTTGTTTGGGGTAAACGAGTTTAGCAGGTAGCTACCGGATTTATCACTATTCAATCTAGGAAGTTGGGGCACGAAAGGACAACTAGACATGTGATCTTAAGGACGCCAAGCAGACCAATGACCTTACCCAGCCATTGCTCATACCTTATGGAACTGGGTCAATATGTAGGATGTCGTACAATTCATACATTCCCCATTTTTATAGTGTCATATTGGCAATTCTTGTGAGGGGGTCAGCAGACTCATGCCACCCGCACGGATGCTGTTATGGTAACCAAAGTTGTTGGAAATTGGAGCTCCACAAAGCAAAGCCAATACTATGAGGTGCTTTGGGGACATCGGTGAATAGTGAAATTTTTCCAGCACATCGCTGGATTAGTTTAAAATAACTGCATCTGAGGATGTGTGGAGGTCTATTGCCCTTGGCCAAACGAAAGTTTACATGCATCCCAGACAAGGGACGCACCACACCGAAGAAACTAACTCCTACTGTGTAAGCTCCTGAAAAATATTACTCAATGGACGAGTATGTGTTAGAGGCCTGAAATAGTACTGCTGACCCTAGGCGGTGGTCGGTAGGTGCGGTGCAAAACGACTGAGTCATGTTGAGATGCTCGGTACAATAACGACGAAGCGCACTGAGTGAAGATCAAGCAGACTTAGCCGAATACTTAGTGGTTGGCTTCCCCAAGCACATGAAGGGAAACTGCAAGGGGGCTAAGGAAAGCTCCAGTATTCCACAAGAAAACCCTTACCCCCCCCCCCCCCCAAGATATTACCTTTTATACGTCAATAACGCATTTCCCACAGGATTATTTTGAGTTATAAGGCTCACTCACCAGAATTCGGTGTAAAGTTTAGGCTATTAGGCTATATTAAGGTTGTTTCCAGGATGAAGTTGTTCCAATAAGGATTGTAGATATACATACAATAGGTAAACTAACTCGGTGGCTATCTTGAAATATTTATTTTTGTTTAATTGTGTTTTATTTGTTCTTCAAACGATTTTTCAAACCTGGTATAAAACGCTGCAAATTCTTTCACTGGGGTTTATTATTCAATTGGCTTCCGTTCATTATTCGAATTTCTACTAAGCTTTGGAGTGTGCGTGTTTCACAGGATAGAGCGATTATTGAATTTCAGGAGATATATGGAGCACGTAAATCTGTTCTCAACCAAAATACCTATTTGGATTGATCAGTTGATCATATTTGTGTGCCTCCTGAAATTCAATAATCGCTCTACCCTGTGAAACACGCACACTCCAAAGCTTAGTAGAAATTCAAATAATGAACGCAAGCCAATTGAATAATAAACCCCAGTGAAAGAATTTGCAGCGTTTTTTTATTGAACCTCAATACCCCCCCCCCCCCCACAATAAAAACATCTATAATTTATCAAGTCCTTTGGCACTCGTATTGCGTTAAAACTTCCCCGAATCCAAATTTAAACGATGTAGCCAAAGGTAGACTGATGAAGAGGAGGCACACAAATATCATCAACTGAACTCCTGAAATTCAATAATGCTCTATCACGTGTAAAACACGCACACTTTAGTAGAAATTCAAATCATGAATGCAACTCAAATGAATAAAATTGAATAATAAACCCCGACTGAAAGAATTTGCAGTGTGCGTGTTTCACAGGTGATGATTATTGAATTTCAGGAGATATGCATAGAGCACATAAATTGGTTCTCAACCAAAATACCTATTTCGTTTGATCAGATCGCTGAAACACACACTCCAAATCTTAGTAGACATTCAAATCATGGATGCAAGCCAAATGAATGAATTTGAAAGATAGGAGGCACACAAATATGATCAACCAATCCAAATAGGTATTTTAGTTGAGAACAGATTTACATGCTCTATGCATATCTCCTGAAATTCAATAATCGCTCTATCACCTGTGAAACACGCACACTCCGAAGCTTAGTACAGATTCAAATCATGAACGCAAGCCAATTGAATAATAAACCCCAGAGAAAGAATACTTATTTACCCCACTAATAATATTGAATAATATTTACCTATATATCATCAGCGTTTCATGCATATCAGAATGCTTCAACCCGTGTATCGGCTATAAACTACAAGTATTGAACATCGGCTATCACTCCAGTATCCACATTCACTACAACTCGACGCTATCGGCATCACTAGGTTACAAACAAACGATAATAAACCAAAAAACGCTGCAAATTCTCTCACTGGGGTTTATTATTCAATTTCATTCATTTGGCTTGCATTCAGTGTGCGTGTTTGGAGTGTGCTAGCTTTGGAGTGTGCGTGTTTCACAGGTGATAGAGCGATTATTGAATTTCAGGAGATATGCATAGAGCACATAAATTGGTTCTCAACCAAAATACCTATTTCGTTTGATCAGTTGATCATATTTGTGTGCCTCCTGAAATTCAATAATCGCTCTATCACCTGTGAAACACACACTCCAAATCTTAGTAGACATTCAAATCATGAATGCAAGCCAAATGAATAAAATTGAAAGAATTTGCAGCGTTTTGACCACGTTTTCGGGTTCTACGTGAAATTCCCGTTACAACCAATGCACATTCATAATCATAAACGACCCCCAAGGACCGTAAATGCAGTTCAAACATTGAAAATTTAAAAAAATTGTTAGTTTCCAGTTTGAAGGCGAAAAAATATTACGCAACTTTTGAACTCCAATCGAGTCATCCCAGGGATAAAAGAAACAGTTCGCGGTATGAATTGGGAAAATGATTAAATCCGCAAATTAGATAGGCTAAAAAAATAAAGAAATACTATTTTTCGGGAAAAATGATCGAAAATCATTTCTAATATTCAGACTAGTAAAGTTTAAATGAATCAGACTAGTGAAATTAAAAGAAGTCGCGCTCACAATGTGTTCTCAGAATCTATATTTGATATAGGTTAAAAATGTATTTATTTTTCAGCAAAATTGATATATCATTCATTTTGTTGAAGCTCTCTTGAAAATCATTGAAATCATCATTGAAAATAAACCGCAAAGGAATCACCTAAAAGGCAATGTCATTGTTGAACGATATAATCTCAACAAAAGCGGGTTAACCTACAAAGTGTGAACAAATGTTAACGCGATTACGCGATTGCGAGGAAAATCAAACCACGCGGCGTGAACGTTTGCCGCACGGTGCCGCGCCGTTACGTCTGACACATCCATAGAATGGCATTGTTTGACGGCGCCAACGGATCGCGATGGGCCAGCTCGCTCGCGTTCGTTTTCCACGTAAGCCAAGACACGGCGGGTGGTTTCCCCGACGCCTGCCCGACGCCTGCGCCTGTGGCTCGCGATTCCTTCATGTACCTAAAGAGGCGCGAGCTGCGCCGTCCTGTGGAAGAGTTTTCTCTCAAAAAGCGCGGCGAGGCAAGCGGGCGGCGCCGCTGCCTCATCGCCGCTGCCTCAACCCCGCTGCCTCAGCGCCGCTGGCCCAGCGCCCGAGAACCTCGGTTCCAGCTTCAGTTTCGATGTTCAGTTTCAATGCATTTCTACAATATGGGCATTAACTTTCTTGCGTTCGCGCCAACATGACTCCGCTCGCGCAGCTGTCTATTGACCGCCCTTGATTTTTTCAATGGTTATCTTGCTGGTTTCGCTACTTTCCATTGCAGTAAATACAAAAGAACTACAACGAAATTCAAAAAATTTATTTTTCATCAAAAAATTCTTTACTATCCAATATAATCTCCAATATAATCCAAGTTAATATCTCATCTATTAAGTCCTTATTGTAGCCATAAAACTATTTAGACAATTTAATATCTGCATTCGTTCCTTGTTTAAGCTTTTTAGTCCTTCTTTGATGGTGTTGATCTTTATGTTCTGTCATTAATGTATGTTCATCATTGTTTTCATTATTGAATGTTTATTTAAACAATTTCAGGAGATATGCATGGAGCACGTAAATCTGTTCTCAACCAAAATACCTATTTGGATTGATCAGTTGATCATATTTGTGTGCCTCCTGAAATTCAATAATCGCTCTGCTCTGTGAAACACGCACACTCCAAAGCTTAGTAGAAATTCAAATAACGAACGCAAGCCAATTGAATAATAAACCCCAGTGAAAGAATTTGCAGCATTTTTTTATTGAACCTCAATACCCCCCCCCCCACAATAAAAACATCTATAATTTATCAAGTCCTTTAGCTCTCGTATTGCGTTAAACTTCAGCAAATCCAAATTTAAACGATGTAGCCAAAGGTAGACTGATGTAGAGGAGGCACACAAATATCATCAACTGATCAATCCAAATAGGTGTTTTGGTTGAGTACCGATTTACGTGGTCTATGCATATCTCAAATTCAATAATCGCTCTATCACCTGTAAAACACGCACACTCCAAAGCTTAGTAGAAATTCAAATCATGAATGCAACTCAAATGAATAAAATTGAATAATAAACCCCACTGAAAGAATTTGCAGGAGGCACACAAATATGATCAACTGATCAATCCAAATAGGTATTTTGGTTGAGAACAGATTTACGTGCTCTATGCATATCTCCTGAAATTCAATAATCGCTCAATCACCTGTGAAACACGCACACTCCGAAGCTTAGTACCTACAGGTTCAAATCATGAACGCAAGCCAATTGAATAATAAACCCCAGAGAAAGAATACTCATTTACCCCACTAATTATATTGAATAATATTTACCTATATATCATCAGCGTTTCATGCATATCAGAATGCTTCAACCCGTGTATCGGCTACTAGCTACACTACAACTATTCACATCGGCTATCACTCCAGTATCTACATTCACTACAACTCGACGCTATCGGCCGGACATCCCTAGGTAACAAACAAACAATAATAAACGCAAAATTTGCGTATATTATGTATGGTTTGACCTACGGACCTGGGGATGGGCTCATTCGATTCCTCATGGTATGTTCTTCAAATAGGTATAAATTTATTCCGCTTTTATTATATAATTTATTAGGTTTTTAGGGATTTTACAAAACTTTGACAGCCCTTAAAGGGCATTTTAAATTGAGTGAGAGAGCTGGCTCAAGATTTGGGGCGTCATCGGACCAAGATGTATTTTTCCTGAAAATTTCAGATCTTTTGCTCCAGCCGTTTGGGAGAAATAGTGCGTACGGCGGACGGACGGAAAAATTTTTATTGCAGATTCAGATTCTACACCCTTTGAAACGTAAACCATGAAATTTTCAGGGGGGTTAGAGTTTTTTTTTTCCAGAGCGATTACAATGGTTTATTATTGAATAATAAACCAAAACGCAAATGTTGGCACCATAAATCGGGCCATACATCGGGAATGGTTTGACCTACGGACGTGGGGATGGTCCCATTCGATTCCTCATGGTATGTTCTTCAAATACGTAAATATTTAGGCCGATTCGACTTGTTTTGAGGTTTTTAGGGATTTTACAAAACTTTGACAGCCCTTAAAGGGCACTTTAAATTGAGTGAGAGAGCTGGCTCAAGAATTGGGCGTCGTCGAACCAAGATGGATTTTTACTGAAAATTTCAGATCTTTTGCTCCAGCCGTTTGGGAGAAATAGTGCGTACGGCGGACGGACGGAAAATTTTTATTGCAGATTCGGATTCTACACCCTTTGAAACGTAAACCATGAAATTTTCATGCGGGGGGGGGGGGGTTAGATTTTTTTTTTCCAGAGCGATTACAATGGTTTATTATTGAATAATAAACCAAAATACGTTAACGAGCCCATGGGTTCCTAATGCTCATTTCACCCTTCATTTCAGATGTCAAGGTTGTAACATTGCAACTTACGTAAATGGTTTTGTTTTTCCAGTGGATTGGACAGTTCTTCTTGTTTCCAATGTATCTCTTTGCTCAAGTGCCTAGCAAAGGGAGGTAGGACCATCATCTGTACGATCCATCAGCCCAGCGCTCGTCTGTTTGAAATGTTCGATCATCTCTACACGCTCGCTGAGGGGCAATGCGTGTACCAGGGCTCCACTCAGCAGCTGGTCCCCTTCATGGCTACTCTTGGTCTTAAATGTCCTTCTTACCACAATCCTGCTTCATTCAGTAAGTTGACCCCTTTCGTTACTTTTGCATACCTGTTTAGCATGTAGGTGCCACTTTATGTCTATCACAGTTTTAATGCAAAGTGAACCGAGTAGTTAGGAATGGGAATGTGAGTTGATCACATTCACTTCCTACGATTTTGTCTGTGCCCATACTGTTTGAAGATGAACTTGTGGCTCTGATACTCTTTTGATACAGTAAACTTGAATTTTAATTTATATCAATTAATGGATCCAGACATTGGACTGAAGCAAAAAAACACTTGGATTCATGATTGAACAGTTTATCCAACATGAGTGTTTCGCCAACTCTTGAAATTAATAATTTCATAAAACATAATTACTTATAAATGAGGTAACGTGTATAACTTTAGTTAGCTGGTTGCTGAAATTCACACCAAATTGAGTGATGGAATGATAATGTGAGAAACATGGGAACAAAGTTGACTCGTAGCGGAAAGAGTTATAAATTTGATCTTTCAGCATTTTTGCAGTTGGATTTCTATGCATGAAAGAAGTTGAGCTGCAAGGTTTTTCAGCGCTGCAATTAATTGTGATAATTTGATAACTAGAGCCTCCAAATGTGGATGTTTCATAGAATAACTGAACAGGTACCTTGTTGGGAAACGACATTTCGAATTATGAATGTTATTGGCTTCGTTTAAATTCGTTATCGTGGTCAATATTGAAATTGAATACAGCGCATAACGTAAACTTTGGATTTAACCTTTCTAGTTCCTATCTAACATAACCTATCTAATTATACGTCACGTGTATTTTCGTCTTGCAGTCATTGAAGTCTCCTGCGGAGAGTATGGCGACTATGTGAAGAAGCTGGTGCAGGCAATTCAAAATGGCAAATCCGATGTTCAGGCAGGCAAACCCATTCCGCAGGCCGAAACTCTCAACAACGCTGAGTTAAATAAGAAAATTAACAACTCTGCGCCGCTTGCTGTTGCCGAGTCGTCAGACATCAATGGCAGTAAATCCATTTTACCTTTCACCACCAACGACATCGCCAAGGATGATCCCAACTCTTTCCCTCGTAAGTATTATGAGATACACTTAGATGTGAGTACTTTTAAACTTGCGTGTACCCTATAAAGTAACGGAACACAATTTAATAAAAAAATGTCTTGTATTGCGAAAAACTTCGTTAAGTAGATCTTATTGAAACAGATTCTGGGAAGCATTTTCAAAATCACTATATATTATAAGCTAAGCTTTTTATCTTATACTAAAAGCTTTTTATCTCTCGCTCCCCTCTACCGATTTGCTTTTCATTACTTTGCACCTTTTAGTAGCCAATACCTTAACTGCCTTTAGAGAATGCTCCACAACTTCATAAAAAATTTGAAAAACGGCAATGAAAAATTACTCAAGATGTTCTAAATTTATTTTCAACTAACCGCCTTCTATCTCACAGCTGCAGATGGCGTCGTTATTCCCATCGAGTCGTTCACGATGGATTGCGAAAAACCTGGCGTCAACTCGACTCTCATCGATGGAACCCCCAAATCACAAAGACGATACGGAACGTCTGAATGGAACCAATTCTGGATAGTTTTGAAGAGAACGCTCCTGTTTTCCAGGAGAGATTGGGTAAGTTGAGTCGAATTGAATGCCCGTTAAGATAACTTGCGTTTTATTTCGGAAACGATTGATGTTCTCTGTAGATTTGTTCTGTTTATCGGCGACTAATAGATCCAGTAGGACATCAGTGGGTTAAGTTTATTTGTGTATTGGAAATGTGCTGGTCTTGTTTATGAATAATCATAAAACAGGGACTTTCTCCAACTGCTTTCCTCAAGAAAATGATTTCAGTTGTAGTTCTTGTTGTACTAGCCAATCATTCGGTTTCATTTAAGCGTAGAAAATCGTGTGATTGTTTCCTATCACGTACAAATATTGAAGTTTCGATTGACTTGATTGGTCAAGTGTCAAGTTCAACGTGTGAACTTAACGCCAATTCGTGCAACTACCGATCTTAGCACACCTCAAAATCATCATAATATCTTTGTGTCCACACTCCGTCAAGTACTAAAAAGACGATTTCTCAGAGGTCCTGATGCAATGCTTAGTGTTGGAATTATCTATGATAATTAACACTTCTCTTGAGGTAGCAAACCTAATTTACTAAAATCATCATAATATCTTTGTATTTTTAATGAATCAAATCGGATTGGAGTTTATATAGATTTATTGAATCTGATAATCAAGAGAGAATTTGGGTTTTAGTTAGGAAACCGCATTCATGTTAGTTCTCAATATACGGGGCCGATGAAGTATTCGATTACCAGGAACTGCTATGCTTTCTCTTGAAAGCACATACTCTAGTAAAAATACATACATTCACTATCTATTAAAAACCCTCTGCACCCATAAGAAAAAATAAATGCAATATATTCGGAATTTTAATTGAAGAAATGAGGGGAGTTCTGTTAGAAATGAGTTTCAAGTCGAACAGGACGACCTTACCTCAATGACGCCATCATACACCTTACGTTATTCTGATTTTCTGTCTTTGAAAAGGATTGAAACAATTAAGATCGGTAGTTATATTATGCCCACCAATATCCCTCGCTTATTTACATAAACATTCAAGAATAAATTGATTAAAATTATGAAGATGATCCCCTTCTTAAGTTACATTTCGGCAGTAATTTGTTCTAGGTAGTATGGCTGTTTGCTGATTACATTATGAATTGATTTTATGATTTTTTCCATTTTAATTTTACAGACTCTGATGTATCTTAGACTCTTTGCACACATCCTGGTTGGTTTTCTCATCGGTGCTTTGTACTACGACATTGGTAACGACGGCGCTAAAGTACTGTCAAATCTTGGGTTCCTCTTCTTCAACATGTTGTTCCTCATGTACACCTCGATGACCATCACTATTCTATCGTGTAAGAAGCTTTATTGGTTAACATACTTACGTATATAGGAAACCAAGTACCGGCCTTTCGATGAAAGGTTCTGTATTTGACCATTTTTTATTTTCATGAAAAAAACCACTCAAGATCAGGCTATTAAACTTGCTTGAACCTCCTAGGTATACGGGTAGGGACGTTCGATTGTCCTTTGTGGCAGCTGATTGATTCTTGCAGGTGACAGAATTCGAGAAGGTTTCCAAATTCAAAGTTTTACCTGACCCAGGAAAGGTTGATGCATGCGCCTATCTGCCCTTTACATCGCTTAATTATTATCTACAGCCCAGTAATCTGCATGAAAAGACTATCTTATTCGGAAACAATAAACCTTTGTGTGATCACTTTCTGCATTTTTAAAAATTGTTATTTTACATTTTCCGATGCGCATTCTATGAATATTGTATTGAAATTGAAACTGTTTTTTTTTTTTCCTCAGTTCCGTTAGAGATGCCTGTGTTGATCAAAGAAAATTTCAATCGGTGGTATTCGCTACGGTCGTACTACATGGCCATTACTGTCTCTGATATTCCATTCCAGGTGAGCTTATTTTGTTTCTCGTAAACATTTTCGTCCTTTCTTTGAATCGTGGAATTAATTTTGACATACCGTTCCATACATCCGTTATTACTAGAGTTGGATTCGGTCCTATTTGCATACTTTTTTCTCAGTAATCGTAGGTTGCTAGATGCAATATGCAGGAGTGCCCACAGGGGGGGGGGGTCCAAAAAAATTTTTTGGGGCCGTAAAGTTGATTGAAACAGTGTGACGACATTCAAAAATATATTACTTCACTAGAACGTAAATAATGATGAACCTAGTAATTAATTTAAATATGGTTTGTTTTTCCATCTGAAAATGTACAAAAGACAGTGACAGTGCTGCAAATATTGTTTTTAATTTTTGTTTTGGGGAGGGGGTACCAACTTACATGGGGGGGGGGGGGGGGATCGCATTGAATATCACAAAATTGCTGTAGAATAGTAGTTTCTATATTGAGTAACTTTAGTAGTTTCTCAATGAATTTAATCTCGACGGGACGATGAATAATGCAATTTGATCACAGTTTTTTCCACTCTGGTGTTTCCACTATCTTTCTATTTAGTTTGAATCCATCTGACTCTCAATGTTTTTATTATTTTAGCTTGTAAGTCTGTTACTAGCTACAGTAGATACTCCCTGTCTGAATAGAATGTTTAATAGCTAAAAGCTCTTACAATGAACTATTTTCCTTAACTAATTTTAATTGTTGACGTTTCAGACAATATTCTGTGTGATGTACGTGGCAATCGTGTACTACCTGACGTCACAGCCGCCGGAGCTGTTCCGATTCGGAATGTTCGTCACCGCTTGTCTCCTCATCTCGTTTGTCGCTCAGAGCGTCGGTCTGGTCGTCGGTGCCGCCATGAACATCCAAAACGGTGTCTTCCTCGCTCCAGTCATGTCCGTTCCCTTCCTCCTCTTCTCCGGCTTCTTCGTCAGCTTCGACGCCATCCCCATCTACCTTAGATGGATCACCTACCTGTCCTACATCAGATACGGATTTGAGGGAACGGCCCTTGCTACCTACTCCTTTGGAAGGGAAAAACTCAAGTGCTTCCAGGTAAATAGTCGATTATGATTTCTTACCCTTGATGATGAAGCTCCAGAGACATTGTAATTTCAATTTAAATATATCGTGGGATTCCGGGTAAAAGTGACCAAGTAACATTTAGCGTAGAATACGCTTTAGCCATGGACTAACTAGCCAAAAAAGGAACGCTTGAGCGTAACGAAATGTGACACGGAAAAGTCTAGAACGTTCTGGGCTGCTTTAGAAACAGATCATATGATCATAAAACACCGATAATTGATGTTTATAAGCACATTGGGTAACTAAAGGCGATCACCAAGCAACAACTTGCATATTTACATCCGTAAATTTACCTTAATAATTATTAATTAAACAACTTGCATTTACCTTAATAATTTTATGTTTCATTTTTCAATAAAATAAACCGTCGTTTTTCTATTGATTTGCGCACGTTTGTATTGATTGTCACATACAAGAATGCGGATTATCGTGGTGGATCGTGCATTGATTCCATATTCGCCCGCCATATCAATAACATCGTTAGTGTACGTTACTTAAACGCTAATACACGTTTCATAATCACCGTTGAACGTTCTGCAGTTCAGCGTCCACTCGAGGCTAAAGCGTATTCTACGTTTCTATACTTGTAGCAGCAGGCTATAAATAAAAGCAAAAGGGGGGTCCAGGGGGCGCAGCCCCCGGCGAGCCCCGAGTTTTTGTCATTCCGGTACTAAGGAACGTTGTCTACTGTGTGTTGTTGCTAAGAACGTTATCTTCAAACTGATGTGCAAGAAATACTTGAAAATAAATTTTACCTGCCTGACCCAAAGAGTTTTATGTGACCAAATGGCATTTGAACTCAACCACAAAACACGAGATGGATGATAAATGTACTCTCGCTGGTGCATGTAAATGTTATCAATTGCCATTTGGTCACTTTTACTGTGTAAGATTTGTAAGATTGCATAGTGGGCAGGTGAAAATGACCAATTACAGTGATAGGTAATGGATAACCTTTTCTAACAGAAATAGGTATATCATTGTTATTAGATGCTTGGCAACACGATAAATTAACGAAAAAACTATTCAATCCCTCAATTTCATGTAACTATGCGACTGATTTTCGAAGAATTGAATTGACCAAATGAGTAAAGCTTGAAACTCAAGGCAGGTAAAAATGATCAAATAGAGTTTTCCGAATAAACAGCTCTTATTTAATCTGAAGTGAATTTTGAAGCACGATATGAGAGGAGGGCACTAGCTAACTACCTACAGGATAAAGAAAAATCGAAACATAGTCGGATGAGACATCACACAACCAGTGTTCGTAAGAAGAAAATAAGTGAAACTTCAGATCGCTCCCCTGTAAAATTTTGCAAATGTTACTTGGTCACTTTTACTCGGAACCCCACGATATTAGCTTTATTTAGCTCAATTGCTTTTGCATTAGCAGCTGCTCTATCGAAAATTGACGAAATTGATAGGGAACTTCCAACGAATATTCTCTCCACTACCATTTGATTTTAACCGAACTTTATTAAAATTTTAATTAATTTCTCTTCGAGTAGTTTCACTTTTGCCTAAGATCAGTAGCTGCTTATCCTTATGCGGCTTAGTAGTAGTTCAGAGCTATTCCTGATTATTGCAAGTAGAACAGTGAAAGAACAGTTTTCCCAAGAACTTGAGTAAGCCTTTCATTTTGTCAGGGTCCATTTTGATCTAAAAACTTTTGGCTCCAGTGGATCTTTGGATTTGAGAATCATTGGTCGTCAATGGTTATCCATGTATGGATATTCGGGGAGATATCTCAGTCCTTACCTCCCACTTGGTAGACTAACATTAGAAATACATTGGTAATATTGTGCCTTGCCTCTTGGATTTCATGTTTGTGGCTGTTAGGTAGGTTTGTATATTCCCCTTTATCACGCAACTCAAATTGTGCCTCCTATAATCTCTCAACTAAAATCTAATTGTTGTATCTACATCTCTTCATCTTTGTATAATGTATACGAAGGTACACATAGAATCAAGTATTTTTATAAAATTTGAGAGAGTGGAAATAAAGAGGGAAACGTATTCAGAATAATCTTTGGTTATCCCCAAATTGTAGAAATATTGGTTATATTACAGAATTTTGTGCTGTAACACGGTTCGTGGATTACCAGTTAGAGCGTGGTTAGCGGCTGCAATTATGTAATCGACTTGGCTATATCATACACCAGCTTCTTCTATTCGATGGAAATTATGGGAGTTCTGTTCCAAGGATTTCATTAATATCTCAGCATTTGGATGAAATTCAATCAGTAGAGAGTTTTAACAGTTCTGAGTGAGCAAAGAAAAGTGCTAATCCAATGGAGACTGAGCAATGGAATGTTAGAATTTAACGATAGTTTCAAATCCGGATCGTTCGTGCCTGTACGAGCCCCAAGCTCACGTAAGCCCATGAATCTACCCCTACTTTGCGTGGAGGTTCTGCATCCTCGTTAGTGGCTTGCAAGAACTCTCTAATGCAACATGTAATCTCGGTGGTCTGCACTGTGGACATCTTCTAATGTTGCTGTGATTACAGGTCTACTGTCACTTCAAGTCTCCGGATACGACCCTGGAGGAATTGGACATGTTGAACTCGGACTTCACCCTCGACATTGTGGCTCTCATCGTCATCTTCATCGTACTTAGAGTCTCCGCTTTCCTCTTCCTCAAATGGAAGCTCAACTCCCAACGATAAGACTTCCGTCTCTTTTTCAATTCTTTAATTATAATCGTCCATTCTGTTTCATATCGTCTGTTTTACTTGATGTTCTCAATTAAATGTTACTAAGTATATAGATTTTTTGTTTAACAAAAAAACTTCCAAGTCTTGCCTTAAAAGTCGTTATATGAAAATATGAATGTTGTCCACACATCTTGAGAACCAACTATTAATTGCCCCAGTACAGGGTTGCAAAATCCCTGAAATTTTGCATCTAGTTTTGTATCAAAAATATTTATAAAACATGTTTTTATTGATCCAATTTTTTACAGTTAAAGGTCGACTTTATTTCAGCTGTTACATAGTGCGTTGTCTATTGGTCAAAAGCCACATCATATGTCTGTTTTTGAGTTTTAACCATGGTTACCTTCATTTGTGAATTTCGATCGCCAGTTTAAAAAAATTATTCGCTTGGTTCGCTATTTCTTAATATTTGCTTGTTGGTTGGTTGTAGCTGTGATGGGGTTACGTACGATCGAAGCAAACTTGCCGTTACGGCTTTAATTAATGTTTTAAAACTCCTAGTTCCTATGGGCTAGCCAAAATAATGCGGATCAAAAACATCGAAATGGAAGAAGTATCCGGAACGAACTATCTGTCTTGTTATAAGACCTTTACAGTTTTCCTTATGGATTGCTTACATGGGGAGAGCGAGATGCTTCCTTAACATTTCAGGCAATGGCTTCTGATGAAATAACTGTAGCACCGATTTTCAATTTCGTCGATGTGATATGTACAAGTACCTAAAGAAATATAAAATAGATCTCAGTGAATTCGTGTTGAAAAATAATATTCCGCATAATTAACATGAGATTCGAGTGTATCAAACCAACTTTTCTGAGATGTTGAATAATATTGAACTATGTAGGAACGAGTGAACCGTCTACATATGCGCAGCATTCATTAATATTCCAGGGTTTGTTGTTATCGCTTCAGAATTTCTGGCCAAACACATTTTCTGTTCAATGTATTGGATTACCATCGTCAAAGGTCAGCACATCCAGTGGGCATTGAGGTTGAGGATTGCAGAAAGCAATTTAGTTGCTAATCTAGGACGATATATCCCTCTCAATCCTTTGAGCCAAACGTCCATTGTATGCATCTCATGCTCTTAACACTGCTCTCGACTCATTTTGAACATGGTTCCGCATTTCAACGCGCCCCAGAGAAACATCGACCAATCACCAACTTGATTCAAGTGGAGTGCTTTCTGTGATACATAGTAATATTTTGTTACTAAAATTGTAACGTTTTTATTGCTCAATTTAAAGGAATTTTATACGCAGGTTAGGAAAAGAACTACCAATAAAACCAGGCGCAATTGGCTCCGTCGCTTATTAATTGCTATTTCAAAGCCCATTAGTACTAAGATTTAATTCTGTACTAATATATTCTATTTTTCTCATTCACTAAAATAATTGAACAGTTCAATTTTATTAAATCATAATTTTAGTAGGTTCAGGGATAGAACGGTAAAATATTCTTTTGAAAAGTTTTTAGAATAAGCCCACCTTTCATTACCTTCGTATCAACAACCTGCATTCACAACAGAAAATATATGTAATATTTTCAGTTCGTCAAATCTTGCATCAGAATCATAATGTTTTTTTTTTCTCTGTTGATTTTATATATTTTCATCACTTTGACAATTCGTTATGCCCATCCAAATAAGTGATACCTACTTGGAAATACATGACACTAGCTTCTATAAGTATCAGTTTTATTACTGCTATTGTTCGCATCCCATTTTAAACATTAAGTACGTACCTAATAATTGAATTTGTGATAAGAAGTTATTGTTTTTTTTAAAGTTACAGTGTATAAATTTGACGGCAATATCGCTCACTATTGGAAATGTCAGCAACACAAATGAGATGACAATAAATCGTACTATTCACATTGTGCTCTTCGTTAATGTTAAATCTAGATTGATTTTCAAAATTTGGAAGATTATTTGGTCGAATGCAAATGTTTATTAATATCGTCACTATTGTGTAGAACTAAATGTTTTATGAAAATCAAAATATTCATTTCCAAACGCTGAATGTTGTTGAGATTCTTTTCGCGAACAATTAATATATTTATGTAGGTAAGGAGTTAGTTTGTAAATTGTACATAATACGTGAAAAGTTTATTATTGTGAACGTTATCAATTGGTTGCTAGTAAGGAAGTGAAATGGGTCTTTTTAAAGATTTTATATTATGCAATAAAAAATATTTTGTCATTGATGTTTATACTATGTAACGATTATTTGTGATAATAAAGTTTGGAAAATGAGTAAATAAATATATATTTAGCTACTTAAACGATCGTGTGAATACTACATTCCCTCCTCCCAATTTACCGTTGCCGTTATCGGAATAGTTTTTTTCTGCGGTACAGAGGGGAATAATGCGTTACGCAGAAGCTGGGCCGTAGGGAACACAGCCTACTATTGGACTCCCTAAATTTAGGAAACTACCAACTAAAAAACCCCTCTGTGAGTCCTCAGCTCAGGGAAAAACTGCCCGAACTACTTTTGGTTGATTATTCAGTAATAAACCATTGTAATCCCTCTGGAAAAAACTAAAAAAAAAAAAAAAAAAAATTCTAACCCTCCCCTGAAAATTTCATTGTTTACGTTTCAAAGGGTGTAGAATCCGAATCGGCAATAAAAATTTTTCCGTCCGTCCGCCGTGCGCCGTACGCACTATTTCTCCCAAACGGCTGAAGCAAAAAAGGTGAAATTTTCAGGAAAAACCCATGTTGGTCCGGCGACGTCCCAATTCTTGAGCCAGCTCTCTCACTTAATTTAAAGTGCCCCTTAAGGGTTGTCAAAGTTTTGTAAAAACCCTAAAAACCTCAAAAAAAGTCAAGGCGGCCTAAATTTGTACTCTTTTTGAAGAACAATCCACGAGGAATCGAATGAGCCCCTCCTCAGGTCCGTAGGTCAAACCATTCCCGATCTATGGCCCGATTTATGGTGGCAACATTCGCGTTATTTTGGTTTATTATTGTTTTTGTGTTGATATCAGTAACCTAGTGACGTAGTGATGTAGTAATGTGTATACTGGAGTGAACTCCTAAAAGGCTTTGTAGCCTTTACACGGTTGAAGCATTCTGATAACCATAAAAAGCGCCCATAAAAAGCCTGCTCATTGAATACGTACGGCAATACTATGTGATTTATAATACAAAATGTAAGCACACATTTGGATTGATCAGTTGATATTTGTGTGCCTCCTCTACATCAGTCTACCTTTGGCTACATCGTTTAAGTTTGGATCTGGGGAAGTTTTAACGCAATATGAGTGCTAAAGGACTTGATAAATTATAGATGTTTTTATTGTGGAGGGGTATTGAGGCTCAATAAAAAACGCTGCAAATTCTTTCACTGGGGTTTATTATTCAATTGGCTTGCGTTCATGATTTGAATTTCTACTAAGCTTTGGAGTGTGCGTGTTAGAAATTCACAGGATAGAGCAATTATTGAATTTTAGAAGGCACACAAATATGATCAATTGATCAATCCAAATAGGTTTTTTGGTTGAGAACAGATTTACGTGCTCCATGCATATCTCCTGAAATTCAATAATCGCTCTATCCTGTGAAACACGCACACTCCAAAGCTTAGTAGAAATTCAAATCATGAACGCAAGCCAATTTAATAATAAACCCCAGTGAAAGAATTTGCAGCGTTTTTATTTTTTCAAATCTTTATATTCAATAGAAATCATCATGATCCTAATTACACAGGAACCCTCCAAAATACCTAATTGTAATAACCACGTCTCCTCTACTGCAGGCAATGATCCACTTGTTTCTCACCCCTAGATAATAAAAAAGTATGTAACTTCTTACCTACTGAACTAATAGACTTCATCTGAGGGACAGCATACAAAAATGAAGCAAAGAACAAAAATCAGAGTATTTATTAAGGCAGGATGGTACCTACCTGGCTCTTTAGGAAAAATATGAAACGTGAACGTACGTTGTTTCTTATGTATGTCGTTGTTACTACACCCAAAAACTGTACAACAAACCATTTTCGGAGTGGTTATGAATTTTAAAGAAGCGATTACAGTTCAAACAAATAGATCTGCGACTGTGGGCATCGTGACGTAGCCGCAAGGGGGGTTTTCCCCGGCCGCCATGACATTGTCCACTCCCTTCTCTTCTAATATCCGTGTGTTATGGCCGTCCTGAGAGGGACAGGGGATGGGAGGGGATAGGGCTTGAGCCAACCCTCGCCCTCCCCCTCTCTCTTCAGACGAATACGACAAGGTAGTGGTAGTTTCTCCAACATGGACGGAAAGAGCAATGACTGCAGGAGCGGGCCATACAGGCTTGGTAAGAGCTCATTTATGCGTGAGTGCGGTATGGGTGGCACAGAGCCAATGATGTGCATGGTCGCGAAATTTACGTTAAAGGTGAACCGGGACAGGAGTGGTTTTGCTGTCAGCGCGTGTTTTGCTGGGTCTTTTGTAGACAGAAGGCAAACTAGTGCATGAATAGTGCGAATGTGACGCTTAAGAGAGATGAATCAGGACGGGAGTGTTTTCTGTGAGGGACAGGAGTATTTCCTCCAGGACGGGCCTTCGGGCTAACCATGGGACTGCCCTGAAATAACGCCAAAACGCTTCAAATTCTTTCACTGGGGTTTATTATTCAATTGGCTTTCGTTCATGATTTGAATTTCTACTAAGCTTTGGAGTGTGCTTGTTTCACAGCTGATAGAGCGATTATTGAATTTCAGGAGATATGCATAGAGCACGTAAATCTGTTCTCAACCAAAATACCTATTTGGATTGATCAGTTGATCATATTTGTGTGCCTCCTGAAATTCAATAATCGCTCTATCAGCTGTGAAACAAGGACACTCCAAAGCTTAGTATAAATTCAAATCATGAACGCAAGCCAATTGAATAAGAAACCCCAGTGAAATAATTTGCAGCGTTTTTTTATTGAGCCTCAATACCCCCCCACAATAAAAACATCTATAATTTATCAAGTCCTTTAGCACTCGTATTGCGTTAGAACTTCCCCAAATCCAAATTTAAACGATGTAGCCAAAGGTAGACTGATGTAGACGAGGCACACAAATATCATCAACTGATCAATCCAAATAGGTGCTTACATTTTGTATTATAAATCACATCGTATTGCCGTACGTATTCAATGAGCAGCTCGAGATCCATTGTCGCTTCACAGCTCTGACGCGTCACAACAGCAAACCAGCGCGTTCTCAGAAAGCCGCAAACAAGCAAATGGCGCTCTGTCGTGTCGCTGCCCCGCCCCCGTACGGGAGAGGGGGGTCACCCGATCTGACGCAGACCGGGATCGCTTCTGATGCGACACATCAGAAGCCGTCACGACACAGAGCATCAGACAAATGTGAACGCTTCTATGAAACCGATACCGTTCTGATGCGTCACGACACAACACGTCAGACAAATGTGAACGCCGCTTAACACTTTTTCCAGACGATAACTTGAGCTAGATTGCACCTAAAAAATCGAAACTGGTCTCGAAATTCCACTCATTTCATGAGGCTACATCGACAGGAATCCTCGAGTATTTCAGCGTTTTCAAGCAACAATTCATCGTTACCATCCCCACATTGACAATTTTATTGTGAAGTGTTTTGCCCGCACTCCTTCATTTATTCGTATGAAGAATCTAAATTTAAAATCGCACGAAAAAATGGGGAAACGACAGATTGGCTATGAAAACCGCAAAAGAGCAAAAAAATTAATAAGATTGTCTCTTAGAAAGTTATTTTTTTTATACATACGTAGTACATTATGGTAAATATACTTGTTATGAATTCAAGCTTATATTTTTCTTCTCAATCCTATGGGAATGACGGGTAGGTTCCTACTGGACAGGAAAATTTGGATTAGTCGCCCTTTGTCTCAAATTAGGGCCTTGGCGGATAATTTCGATTTTGGCTCAGAGGGCCAAAACGTACTGGCAGTGAGTAAATAATTGTCACTTTCTTACCCAATTTCTAAGGAGGCCTACTTGGGTAGTTCAAAAATGTTCAACTACCTCATATTTCAGCAGATATTCCACAACAGTCAGTAATATCAGTCAGCGCCAACAGACAGCACCTATTTAACTCTCCGGCAAAATGTTCAGGAATGTTTCCTCGACTTGAGGATTTCCATCACACAGGTTGAATAATAAAAAAGTCGCTAACACAGTTTAAACGACTTATCAATCCGCTATGCCATCGCAACGAGAGCAAGTCGAAATAAGCCATGTTGAGGAAAGGGCCAGGGGCGGTCAGTGTGGGCGCGGTGACGTCACACAAAAGTGGGCGTTGCCTCGGTGTCCCCTACCATCTCTTCCTATATCCGTGGCCATAACATAAGCCCATACCGCATCCCACCCATCCTTCGTTGTTAACATCTTCGCAACGGTAGTTCCTGGTTGCAAGTCACCAAACTCTTCCATCAGACTGCTCCGCATCCTCATCCAGCGTGGGCACATAAAAAAGGTGTGGTATACGTCGTCCACGCCTTCGCTGCAGTATAGGCACTCCGCTTCTGTGGTCTAGCCAATCCTTACAAGGTATGCCCGGAAATATCCGTGGCCTCTCAGGAGCTGGGTGACCATTATCGGAATAGTGCACAAAATAATCGCTTAGTGAGTGATGATTCAGGTAACTCGATCCACCAGGTAGCGTATATTGACAACTTGTCCTTGTTGCTTCACAACAGTTGAAAAAAAAACAACCAAATGTTTATCTTATAATGTTGGCTTATTATCTTCTGTAATAAGCCTTAGTATTCTTAAAGCAAACTTTTTATAAACCCCCTAGAAACGTTTTATAATTATTAATCTGCCTTATTGAAAAGAATTTCAATTTTTATTTCTAATTTTTTAATTTTTCGTTTTGCGACTTGGCAGTCAGTAAAAGTTGTAGTGGGGGGGGGGGGGGGGGGGGGGGTTATGAGGACGGTCAAAAATAATAAACTTTCATGGAATAATTTACAGTGTTTGATACTGCTTTACAGGTTTGCTGCTTAGTGAGTGATGATTCAGCTAACTGGATCCACCAGGTCTTGTTATACCTAGGTAGGAAACGTATATTAGCAGATAAAAAAAAAAAAAAAAAAAAAAAAAAACACGTTTATCTTATAATTAAGCCTTATAAAAACAAAGATAGTATTTTACTCATTGTAAACATCACGCGTCAAGTTTATCGCCAGATATCAAGTGTTGCAGAAAAATGTTCGTGCGCTAAGTGTCACCAATTGCTACTATATTGTTACCATTATATCTAGTTTATATTAACTTTATATTTAGTTACTTACTTTGTATTGAGTTAAGTCAGAAAATAAAGTTTATCGCTGACTGCTTGTCAAAAAGTTGATTTCTGAACTCATTAAATCGGAATATCCAAGCTTTTAAAAATTGAATCAATTCATTTAAATCAATGGCCTAGACAGAAAAGATGTCAATGACATTTCCACCAGATTTATGCCTAAATTTAACGAAGTTGACTAACTTAGTGTCGTGTCAAAGTAGTTTTTGACTTATGGCAATGGAAGTAAATTGAACAGCCAATTAAGTAACAACAAAGTTTTAATCCGTACCGTAATTTGACGCTGTAAAGGGTTATCCAACAGTAAGGTAAATATACTAAAGGTAACTATATGTTGATAACGTGGCAGAGAATAAGCATTGCCTAATCACGATGTATTTGCACTTGACTTAATTTTAATTAACTTTTCCCTCACCTTTGATCTCGACCGGTAAAATTTGGCTCTTTCCTCGGTACACTCTTGGAGAACACGAAACCCCTTCACCCCCATGCCACAAGGCTTTTGCTCCTTTGTCTCATTTTCTTTGCCAAATTTTCAAGTTCTCGACTTCAATGGCGCCTCGTGTACAGGCTTCCTCTTTTGTTGCGACCTGTTTACATATCAAATAAGAAGAGACTTTCGCTCCGAACTTCTCCTGATTGATCAAGTAGGTAGCTTTTGATTTTTTTTTGTTCCTGGGTGCTTCCTCTAATTTGTCGGCGTTCTCCTGGATCCGCTGACGTTTCTTCAAAAGAAGACGGGGGGTGAGTAAGGCTCAGAAGAGTTCAATGAAGCAGTACATAATATAATAACATACTAAAGAGCACACTGACATATGTGAGCTTTTATCATATTTATTCTGGATGTTGATTCTACCCAATAAGTTCTTTGATATCAATTGAATACAATTCCTCAGACTTTTCGAGATCTCGGGTTTTCTATCTGATCCACTTTTGCTTTGCACAGTAGAAAATGACTATTTTCGTATATTATTTACTACCTATTGGTGTTTTTTTGTCTAAACTTCGAAATTAGTTGATTTGAATAAGACCAATTCGGTAACAGAAGAACTATTCAGCTAATTTGTATGGTACATAACGTGTCAATTCTAGTATGCGCCCCTGTACATATATATTTGCTTCACATCAGAGCGACGTCCTAAAAATCTAGCTCCTGAAAACATTTGTAATAAAAACAGTAGGTTTCTGTTAGTTATTGATATGAACGTACCATTTCAAAGAGTCGAATGGGACAATCTGGAAGGATTTATGTTCATGAAACTAGAGCGTAAACTAGTAACGTAAACGAAATTACACGTTATTACTAATGAAACTCGACGATTAACCAGCTGGTATAAGTTTAGTGGGAATATTTATCCTTGGAAGGTTCATAGTGGTAGTCCTTACATTACACCAGTGTGCGCTATCTATTGGTTCTTTCGATGTGTGATATTATCGAAAACATTCATTTTGGTTTATTATTCAATAATAAACCATTGCAATCGCTCTTGAAAAAAACAGTCTAACCCCCCCTGAAAATATCATGGTTTACGTTTCAAAGAGTGTAGAATCCGAATCTGCAATAAACAATTTTCCGTCCGTCCGCCGTACGCCATATGCACGATTTCTCCCAAACGGCTGGAGCAAAAATTTTGAAATTTTCAGGAAAAATCAATATTGGTCCGACAACGCCTCAATTCTTGAGCCAGCTCTCTCACTTAATTTAAAGTGCCCTTTAAGGGTTGTCAAAGTTTTGCAAAATCCCTAAAAACCTCAAAAAAAGTAAAGGCGGCCTAAATTTGTACTGTTTTTGAAGAACACTCCACGAGAAATCGAACGAGCCCCTCCCCAGATCCGTAGGTCAAACCATTCTCGATCTATGGCCCGATTTATGGTGCAACATTTGCGTTATTTTGGTTTATTATTGTTTTTGTTTTGATATCAGTAACCTAGTGATGTAGTAATGTGGGTACTGGAGTGAACTCCTAAAAGGCTTTGTAGCCGATACACGGGTTGAAGCATTCTAATAACCATTAAAAAAAATAAAAAAAAAAAAAAAAAAACGCTGCAAATTCTTTCACTGGGTTTTTTTATTCAATTGGCTTGCGTTCATGATTTGAGTTTCTACTAAGCTTTGAAGTGTGCGTGTTTCACAGGTGATAGAGCGATTATTGAATTTCAGGAGATATGCATAGAGCACGTAAATCTGTTCTCGATCAAAATACCAAATTGGATCATATTTGGTTGAGATCAGATTGATCATATTTGTGTGCCTCCTGAAATTCAATAATCGCTCTATCACCTGTGAAACACGCACACTCCAAAGCTTAGTAGAAATTCAAATCATGAACGCAAACCAATTTTTTTTATACATTTCGTCTCAACGAATTCTGCAGTCATCAGGTACTAGAAACAAAGTTCTAAAAACAAATACGCTTCGTATTGGAAATTGATTGCAGATTCAAATTAGGTACTTTAGGTACCTCTAGGTTTCGTAACTCTTCCCAGGGTCCAATCTTTGGCGAACTATCTGAATTTCTGTTTTAATTTGGTAGCATTAGCTAACCTTAAATATTTTAGGCAGTTCAGCCCAATCAATTGAGGAGCTCATTCGAATTACTTGTATAGGTACTTAATGGGTATTTTTGTGTCATCAGCAAATAGGTGCAGGAGCACAGCTTCTAACCCCGTTAAGCTCACCCATTACCCCCAAAGAAAGTACGTTCGAATGATGAATAGGCGTATCAGCAGAAGACAATCACTATTTAAACTCTTCGAAAACTTTTTTTAACTTCTCTTACCAAGCATACTTCACTTCATTTTTTGTTAGATCATGTAACAAATAATGCGAGCCCCTCATAAATCTGCCATCATGTTTAATTGTCACCAGGATGGATTTTAACTCATGATCATTCCTTAAAGTTGGCATGTCTCGCAATTCATTCAACTGATCCTCCACGGGGTGAGTTCCTGTTTCATCAATTGATCGACCCAAGTAGTTCAATAAAGGTCCATTCGCTCTTCATAATCAGAATTCCAATCCCAGCACCGTCCAACCAAGAAAGAACTTCCAGCCCGAGACGGAACGAGACGGCGTTGTGGGTATACAGTACCCGCACGACCGCTAGGTCTTGAAGGAGGGGTTGGTCTAGCCCCTTATTGACCCTAACCACCCAACCTGGTTCATAGGTGATATCTACTCATCGGCAGGGGAAGTAATATTTTCAGATTCAGTAGACAAAATTTCCTCCCAAAATTTAAATTTCCACGGCATTTCAAACCATTCGGAATACCTTTCGGTATGAGCAAGTGTGAACCTGTCTTATGATGATTTTAATAAGCTTTATTTTTACAGATTCTATATGATTTCGACGAAATTTTCAGGAAGGGTATGTGTGTCGGGATGTAAATGGTCCCCTTTGAATTTCACTGCTCACAAATCTAATTATTCACAAAATTCAAATATTTGTGATCATAGTAAAAACTACCATGTAAGCCACGACCAGTTGATGCAATTTCAACGGAATTTCTGGATTTCTACGGATTGTGCCTGTAAAGCATATTATACCATTGTAGGTATTTTGATATGATTGTTTCACTTCCAAGATCTAGCTTCCGCCCTAATCCCTATAGAAAGAACCACAGAAGATACCATCGAAATTTCAGCTTCCTTTGATGTCCAGGCCAGAAAAGAAATACTCTTTCGGCTGAATGTTCACATCAGAAACCATTGAAATTCTGGCTTTCTAGATCGATTAGGAAAGCAAAAGGAACACAAAAAACTGCGTGCGTTTATATATAACTCACAGCTGATAGGTAAATGTAAGGGCATGAAACATCAAAAGATAGAAACTTAGATGCTGGTCAAGGATGATGAACGGAGAATATACTAACCAAATGTTCAACATTGGTTTATTTCAAACAATTCAGTGTACCATGTCAACGGTACAGCCTATACAACCAATGGCAAAAGAAACAAATAGGATTCGAATGTGAGCAAAAAAGCTGAAGAAAGGAACTGCCTCTATTGAACACAGACCCCATGAATATTAACAAATGAATATTCGACAGAAATAGCTGTTTTTTTTTCGAATCAAGCCATTTTTTTGGGAAACTTTTTTTTCAATACATTTCATCTCAACGAATTCTGCAGTAATCAGATACGTTAAACAAACTTCTCAAAAAACACTCGTCGTATTGGAAATTCATTGCAGATTCAATTTAGGTACTTTATTTTCATAAATCTTGGTTTCATAACTCCTCCCAGGATCCATCCTTTGGCAGATGGCAAGTTAGCACAAACTTCTTCTCCCTCCGCGATCTCTCCAAATTTCTGTTTTGAGTCATGATAAAGTTACTAAAACAAGATCGCTCGAGATAGATTCCGCTGAAGACTGGGTTTCAACGAGTCGAATTTCGTCCTCAATCGTCACCGAAGAGAATTCCGTTGAAGATCGTCCTGCAGTGCCTTGATTAATGATTCTCTAATCGAACAGAAATTCCTCCACATATTCCTCTTTCCTTGGAAGTTCGCACGCACCTCTTTGCAAGGCCGATCGTGCGAGGATGGTGGGGAGTAGTTTCGATGTGCGGAAAGTTTGAAGTAGGGATGTCAACATCGGCAATGAATATCGATATTTTTAAAAAGTATCGTTTTAGTAATTCAATATATCCAAGGAAAATATCAATATTTCGATATATCGGTCATCGACATTTTTTTCAAACTAATACGAATCACGTATAAGTCCAGTGAATAATAATGCGTTATTGAATTTCTACTACAGGTAAAGAATTCAACCTCTCAAAAATTCAATGAAACTTTATTCATGATAATAATTACACAGGGTGTCCCAGTAACAACGCTCCCCCCCTTATTTTCTCTAATTGTGGACGAAAAAAAAATCGGACCCCTGCTATTCTTCATAATTTTTTCACGCAACCGCGAAAAAGATTTTCTTTTCTCAAATGTAAACCCCATTTTTTATTGCAGAATCGATTTACGGAAAATTCATGAATTATTTGGATCCTCAAGGGATTTTTTTGACCTAATAACGAAATCAAGATGCGATGCGCCATACTTGAGATGAACAGAGCCCGTAGTCCTCATAGTGTGGAACACGAATTTTAATTGTTTTTCAACGCTGATTCTTCATAATGGCAACCTGTAGCTTCTTGTTCTTCTGCAATCTTCAGTCATTTCAAACGACTTTTTTTTTCAAAGATTCGAAATTAAATATAAGCAAGCAATTAAAGCTGTGTCTTCTTGTGTTCTGCAGCTTCCTAAGATGTAGGATATGGTTGAAATGATTCTTCTGCTCTGATTGAGCCTCCAGTAAGGGTCGACTGGCTAGAAAAGTCTCCAAGATTTCCCTACCTTTTTTAACTGCGATTTGCCTACCTCATCCGATATAATTTCCCTATTCTTTAATGGAAATTATAAAATAGTTTTGAGCAATAAGATGTAGGACACGGTTGATATGATGATTTCGGGGCTGAAAAATATTTAAATGCGATAGTGGCATTTAATGTCGATAAATCAGAATAGAAAATAACAGAAGAATATCGATATTATATTGACATTCCTAGTTTGAAGTTTTGCTGATGTGAATATTGGCCCATTCCCAGACTCTATCGTTTCTGTTCAGTCAAATCGGTTAAATATTTCTTTGAACGGTGTAAGAGTTGCTGAAGCAGTTGTGGAACTCATTTTAATCAGTTCAGGCCATTTAATTTAGTATAATCATGTACAACAATTGAAAACATTGATCCGGGAAAAGGTCAAGGAAAATCCAAATGCAGGAGACCTACGGCTATAATGGGTTTCACGTACTACGTAATCCGCGTTCCTGTACGTGGTGGCCTTGATAATGAAAAAAAGGAAAATGAACTTCCGCCCATTGAGATATTAACAGAATTTGCTTACCGCAAATATTTTAGGCAACACACCTCGATCAATTGAATAATTCCATCGAATTATTTGTATCCATACTTAATGGGTAATTCTGTAACATCAGCAAGACAGTGCAAGAGCACAGTTTCTATCCCCGTCAAGCTCACTCGTTAATACGAGAGAAAGTTTATTCGAACGATGAATAACCAAATCCGAAGAAGACAATCACGATTGCAGGTCTTCGAAAACCTTTTTGCACTTCTCTGACCAAGTATACTTCACATCTTTCTTGGTTAGATTATATAACGGAGAGCAAAAAAGCATTGCAAGCCCCTTATAAATCGGCCATATTAATTAAATGTCAGTCCTACCACCGTCCAACCGAGGCAGAACTTACTGCACCAGTACCTACCTAACTGGCACGAGACGGCGTTACGGGTATACAGTACCCGCACGACCGCCAGGTCTTGAAGGAGGGGTTGGCCTGGCCCCTTGTTGACCCTAATCACCTAACTTGGTACCTTGGTGTTTAGTACCTATCGGAAGGAGAAGTTGTTTCGAGATTCAAGAGTAGAGGTGTCAAGAAAACATCGATATTCTTCGGTCGATATCAGAATTAAATGCACACTTTCGGATCCGATATTTTTCAGCCGCAAATCATCATATCAACCATATCCAAAAAAAGAATAGGGGAATTATATCAGATGGGGTAGGCAAATCGTAGGTGAAAAACGTAGGGACATCTTGGAGACTTGGGTTCTAGCCAGTTCTAGGCTTACTGGAGAGCACATCAATCATAGAGTTTTCCTCACCTCTATCCCCAACCAATATTGGTTTGATTGAATTTTGGTTTTTTATTCAATAATAAACCATTGTAATCGCTCTCGAAAAAAAAAAAAAAAAAAAAAAAAAAAATGCTAACCCCCCCATGAAAATTTCATGGTTTACGTTTCAAAGGGTGTAGTTACCGAATCTGCAATAAAATTTTTCTGTCCGTCCGCCGTACGCCGTACCCCAAACAGCTGGAGCAAAAAATCTGAAATTTTCAGGAAAAATCCATATTGGTCCGACAACGCCCAAATTCTTTAGCTAGCTCTCTCACTTAATTTAAAGTACCACTTAACGGTTGTCTAAGTTTTGTAAAATCCCTAATAATCTAAAAAAAAAAAAAAAAAAAAAAAATCAAGGCGGCCTAAATATGGACTTTTTTTTAAGAACTTTCCATGCGGAATCGAATGAGCCCCTCTCCAGGTCCGTAGGTCAAACCATTCCCGATGTATGGCATGATCTTACGCTGCCAACATCCGTCTTCGCATTGCTAAGGAAACAAATTAGAAGGTCATTCGATGTGGGACCCGTAGCGCAGGGGTTTTGTGCGGGACTCACAACCCAAGGTCCTCGGTTTTCTTTCCCGCGTTCGGCAGGAAAACTTTTGCCCCATATGTATATGGTATACACACTTGGACACAAGAGAAACGTTTTGCCCCGCAGACACACCTATGCCCAAGACAAAACAAAACGCTTTTTGTATGTGTCACAAGTGCCATAAAATCATGAACCCATAAAAAAAACGCTACAAATTCTTTCACTGGGGTTTATTATTCAATTTTATTCATTTGGCTTGCATTCATGATTTGAATTTCTACTAAGCTTTGGATGTTTCACAGGTGATAGAGCGATTATTGAATTTCAGGAGATATGCATAGAGCAAATAAATCGGTTCTCAACCAATACCTATTTGGATTGATCAGTTGATCATATTTGTCTGCCTCCTGAAATTCAATAATCGCTCAATCACCTGTGAAACACGCACACTCCAAAGCTTAGTAGAAATTCAAATCATGAATTCAAGCCAAATGAATAAAATTGAATAAAAAACCCGAGTGAAAGAATTTGCAGCGTTTTTGTACAAGAAACGTAAATATCATTTACGATTCGAGTTGGTCAAGTAGAGCTGAGTCAGTAAAGCAGTTTTCGGGTACATGCTGGAATTATAGATTTTTTAAAGAACAGTTACGTATTAGGAAAGTGAAATTTGAACTCTGAAATAACAAGTTCGGTACATAGTAATAATTTCCAACCATTACCGCTATGGATTTTTAATGTTTTGAGTAAGCTAAACACGCGTGACTTATTGCCCATGAGTACAGCAGATTCGAGGGGCTAACAGCCAACGACGTTAATTATTGAGCTCCAAGCATACCCTGGTTATTCTTTTTTTGCTCGTGAAGTATCTCACATCCTCTTTACTTTCCAATATTCCATAAATCCATATGGATAAGGGAAGATGTATCATAACCTGAAAATTTCCTTTAGTTTAGGACACTAGTAGGATATCAGGAAATTCGAGGACAAGTTTTTCCTAGAATAACAAGTGGCTGCTATGGGTATAAGAATGACTCCAGCATATGCAAATTAGTTCGTGGTCCGTTTGGAGCAAAACTATGGATGGAATATCCAGTATCCATGAGCAAAACTTTCTTTCATCACGAAAACTTGGGCCTAAAATTTGGAAGCGATTCATTGATGACATATTTTTCATTTCAATTCTGGGGGAAGAAAAGCTAGTGGAATATCTGAGACATTTAAATTTACAATTTCCCGTTAAATTTATATGAAGACACTCGACTTCAGTGGCCACATTCCTCGATGTAAACATAAAATTGACCGAGAGTACACTCACCACATCAGTACAAGCATTCATATTTACATGATGATAGTTGACACCCTTAACATACAAAACAGTCCATTCCTAGAGCTATTTCACTCTGGAGTAATCGAGCATTAAGAGAAATTACGGAGAAAGAAGCCTACCTGAAATACTAGGAAGATAAACTGCTGACAAAAGGATACCCAGAAAAAATGGTGGGAAAAAAATTCGCCTTCTCACATCCACCATCCATCCATTAACCACCATCCCACACAACAGAAGGAAAAAGCTCTTTTAACAATCACTTTAATTTTCGGCATTCAGAAGACGAATACGATTCTAAAAGATCTGAACCCACAACTCTCAGCTAGTTCGACCACCAAAAGCGTTTTTTTCAGAAGTGCCGTCAATGTCCTATCGAAAGTCCTCGACGACATTTTGTCTCCTTGGCGACTGGATAGGACAGCACCTCCAGCAAGATGTTTGCACCCGTTGGGCAAAAAACGGCGTAATGTTTTCCCAATAGGTTTGAAGACGAACAGTTTTGGGATGTGATAGAATGGAGTAGTTGCCCGTTCCATTGAGCTGAATGCGGTAATGCCCGCCACACTCAGAGAATGACCCAGACGCTTGAAGTCGTCTGATTCATCTCCCAAGGCGACGGATTCAAGAATCGAAAAAGGCCAACAAACCATATCCATCACAGTTTTCATCATCTAACACGTACGAATGCAAAGGATCGGTGGAATGCCAGACCACAATGTGAGTGAACGAGTTTATTTATTCATTTATTTTCCAAAACGGGCAATGCCCAATGAACAAGACTACAAAAATAAAAAAATTTGCTGACCTAGCAGGGGAAAAAAAGACAGAGAAAAAAAAAAAACAAAAATAAACAAAGGAAAAGAAAACAACCCTATCAAGACGAAGTAAAACATGGATAGCTGCTTGGTTAAGAAAAATAACAGTAAAAGAACTATAATAATCCATACGTAAGGAACTTATTGGACACTGGAGATAACACCACGCAGCTGCGACCTAAACACGGTTGGCGAGCGACGCTGGAAGAAATCCAAATTCGGATGGTCTTATAGCAGAAAGTTGGCTTGCCGGGGTAATCTGTTGAGTGGTTGCTGGTATAAATAGTTCGTTGGGGAGAAGTTGACATGAAACAGGGAGGCAGTGCGAATATTGAATGATGGGACGTTCAGACCGATCTCAGACAGCAAGGCAGGGCAGTCTATCACACCGTTCAGTAAGCCGTATAAGAACATGTTGTCAGCAATGAGACGACGGATGGCAAGTGAATCCATTGGGTGAAAAATGTCGTGTATTTTACATTGGCAAATCTAAATCCGCACTGGACTTGAGGATCAACAATTGTAGATCATTAGTTATTGGAAGAAATGCTGATTTGCCTGTGAGCTGCCATGCCTCAGCGCCAGACCAAATTTCTCCATGGCAAGCAATCTCTCTTCACCAATGTCTACAATTTCCCATCACAGTTGTTTCTCTCTTATTTGGAAAAAAGCTAAAAGCCGAAATATAAAAATAAAAGTTGTGACGTTGGTTGTCTCTTGAATGAGATGAATTTTCACTTTTATGGCATTGCAATAGCTTCATTCATAAAAATTCACTTAACAAAATTATATTTGAGAGCTAAATGACGGAGATTTAAAGAGAATCACCTGTTTCTAGTTTCAGATTTGGGAAAAGTCCGCCATTTTCACCCCTCAGAGTTGGAATTACCAAAGTTACTCTGTCAGGAAAGATAAGACGAGACTTGTATTATTCCGTCCCATAAAAAAGTTGGCGGTTCCATGAAAAATTAGGTTTCCGCCCCCGGGTCGTCCCGGAGGTCGGGGGTCCGCGAAGCGAAACCTTGTTATTTACTCAGCCGGTGATCCTTTCCTTTTAATTAATCTCAATACTTTTCCACCCATAATTCCGTCGGGAAAAAGGGAGACGCACAATTCCTAGGTGGCATTTTCCCCACTCGAAACATGGGAGGGTGCCACCGGCGAGTAATTTTACGCGACTATTAATTTCACTTAAGCACCTTTTTATCGGAGTAAAAATATTCCTCATTATCATAATTATCGTCGGATGTTGGCGAAGAAGAGTGGAGGAGAGGAGGGAAGAGTAAATTAAAATAAAATAGGGGGTCGGAGTCGGGGATTTATGTGGGCTCAGGTGTAAGAACGGGGTGTATATAATTCCTATATATCGTGTAGGAACCGGCGTTTTTGAGCGTTTTCGGGAGTTAGTGAAAAAAGGCTGAAGAAGAGCGAGAAAATATTGCGACGCCTTGAAAACAGTTAAAAAACAGACACAATTTGTCATTCTACCTGGTCCCGTCCCTCCTCAATTGCGGAGTAGGAGTTATTTTTATGAGTGTTTTATAATCTGGTTGATATACTGAATGAAATTCTACCTCAGAGAGGTGTCTGGCTCCCAACTCCATAAACGTTAGTGTGCAACTCTTACACCCTCGAGTAATGAAGTGTTTTATGATGTATTTAATTAAAGGATTTAAGGTCGATGTATTACGTAAAAGCCAGAACGATTGATATTAACTCAAAATACTGATTTATATCTCTTGTTACAAAACCACTGTATCATCTACCAAGAAAAATAGGCCTGCCATGTTGAATTAGTTATCTGTTTGTCCCACGAGCGGCTGCTAAGAGAAGCCCAGGCGCATCTGCACCCCCTGCCTATATGAAAAATATGCCTGATAATAATAACATTATAATCATAATATTATCTCACTGTTTTCCAACTTTTCCCCATGAATTCTCATTGAAGAGCAAAACAGTTTCAAAAAGCGCCCAACAGAGCTTCAGGATGGGTGAGAGGATGGCAAAGTTGTGAGTTTGGTGAGAGGGGTTAGGGGTTCGCTATCCAGGAGCTAAACCCCGTCTGTGCTCCGAATGGAAGGGGTACGAAGAGCTGATTGGTCTCTATCCAAAGAATGGACCAATGAGAGGGTCCGAAAAAAAAACCACTCAAAATTTCAGGGGCTTACGCAGGAGCACTAATAGTTGTTCGCTCAACTGATGGAGTGCGCCAGAATCACCAAATCACACTCTTATCCTATCATCAGTTGATTGTCCCCCAAACCTTGTGACTGAACTGTGTTAGCTGTAAATACGCGATGAATACAGTAAGCGCTATAAAATGTGAGTTCGCTTAATTGTCAGTGGAACAAGGAGTGATTATTCGCGATGAAGGGCGCCCAATGCCACTATTGACAGGACTTCAACAAACTTCAAAGGCTTGCATCGTTCCACGATTCGCAAGTTCAACCTTCATTATTACGAAAAGGTTTATTGGCTCTGCGAATGAGAGGTAAGTAATAACATTTTCTGCTTCGCTTGTATTGTTTCTGCAATAATAGGAAGCTTAGGTTAAAGACGGAATTGGGTTTTCACCTCCACGATGGTTCTTGATGGGCAGATATGAATTTCAACTGTTGCAAAACGCGGTTTTCTTAAGTTCGACAATCATTTCAAAATTTTCAAATTTGTTTCAAAATTATCTACATACCTATTAGTAAGTTCTTTCAAAGGTGGGATTGAGTCGTTTGTATCACGATTTGAAGCGGAGAAAGTGGACAAGATTGATCTCCTTTTCATATTGGAAGTTGCATGTTTTTTTGTAAATCTAATTTTTGTTGTCCGTTACGTTCTCGGTGCACCACTGGGTTTTGAGACAGGATCAGCCACTGGTTGGTACCAACATTATGAAATCGAGGAAACGTTTGAAATTTTATTAGTTTTTTTCGATTCAACTCAAAAACAAACCGACCGATTTTAAAAAGCCTTTCGCTATTAGAAAGCCTTTTTTTAAACTGAGGAACAATTTTTACTATATTTTCAAAACAATGGGAGATTTCAAGCTAAAATGGAATAATGTAACCCAAGTTATGGAAATGTTGCCCATAAAAGTTATTATTTGCGTGTGCTTCGAACACTATTGACGATGTATTGAATAGGGCCAGTATATGAACGGGACCAACTCATAGCTGTTCAAATAGAGTTTGTTTCGTTATGGTAGTTAGGCTACAATCACAATTTTCGTTTAAATTATATTTTTATATTTCAAGTACAAATATGGGTAGAATGGAATAGTCGTGATATTAGTACCATAATCCATCGAAATGGTATCATAAATTAAGGTTGATTGAGTACTAGTAAATTCCACTTTTAGTTATTCAGATCGGACCTTTGGATTAGAAATTATGATGAGGATGCAAGTTGCAACGTCACAGTATGAATAAATTGTCGGAGGTTCTATTAACAGACTGATATTCGTGTTTAGGTTAACTCCGGTGTGAGACCAATGTGGCTCATTTCATTTTGGTTGACTAAACAGGCTGGTATTTTATTAAAAGCACATAGGTCTTTTATTTTTTTAAATTTAATTGCTTGCATTCATGCAGGGAAGTACCAAATATTAGAAATATTGGTGGGCAAATTTGAAAATGGATTCCTGTGAGTAACGGGAATTTTGCTGGAGTTTTCTGTGTTTTTAACTAACCTGGGCAACACCGAGTAAACCAGCTAGTATACAGTTAATTAAAAAAATTGTCTGTAAATTGACTGAACCAATAATTCTCATGAATTACTATTAATTAGGCGACGGATATCTAATGGCCTCCTGCTCAAGCGCAAAGGGGGCAATGAAGCTCATTCAGGGCCATCTACAGCTTAAATCCCAAAACATGTCGTTGTAATTTCAAGAAAACGGTAGAAGTCACGCTTGTTAGAATGATTTGAGGTTCCTTAGTTATTGAAAATCATAACCCAATATCAATCAGAAGTAATGATAACATTAAAGAAGTAACAGACTTCAAAACATGAAACTAATGAAACGTTCTTCTTCTGGCCCATTTTATAGAAATTTCTTACAAGCTATTGACGGCAGGTATCTCAAAATGAAATCAAACAGTATTACTAGCAATTTATCACTCGATATTTGAAGGATAAATAATATTGGTAGGAGTGTTTCTTTTATGCAAGAAGGTAGATCAACTGTTTTTGGTTTATTATTCAATAATAAACCATTGTAATTGTTCTTGAAAAAAAAAAAAAAAAAATTCTAACCCTCCTGAAAATTTTATGATTTACGTTTCAAAGGGTGCAGAATCCAAATCTGCAATAATCATTTTCCCGTTAGTCCGCCGTACGCCGTACGCAACATTCCTCCCAAACGGCTGGAGCAAAAGATCTGAAATTTTCAGGAAAAATCCATGTTGGTCCGACAACGCCCCAATTCTGGAGCCAGCTCTCTTACTTAATTTAAAGTGCCCTTTGAGGGTTGTCAAAGTTTTGTAAAATCCCTAAAAACCTCAAAAAAAGTCGAAGCGGCCCAAATTTGTATTCTTTTTGAAGGAAACTTCACGGGGAATCGAATGAGCCCCTCCCCAGGTCCGTAGGTCTAACCATTCCCGATCTATGTCCCGATTTATGGTGCCAACATTCGCGTTATTTTGGTTTATTATTGTTTTTGTTTTGATATCAGTAACCTTGTGACGTAGTGATGTAGTAATGTGGATACTGGAGTGAACTCTAAAAGGCTTTGTAGCCGATTCACGGGTTAAAGCATTCTGATAACCATAAAAAAGGCTGCAAATTCTTTCATTGTGGTTTATTTTTCAATTGGCTTGTATTCATGATTTGAATTTCTACCGAGCTTTGGAGTGTGCGTGTTTCACAAGTGATAGAGGGATTATTGAATTTCGGGAGGCACACAAATGTGATCAACATCAATCCAAATAGGTATTTGGACCCGTATTTATCTGGACACAACTGGTAATGTTCGCTTGATCGGCGTTTAACAAGGATATGGGTTCAGCAAAAGAAATTAACTTTCAAGTATGAATCTGATGGTTTACTTCCAACTGATGTATTTTTGCTATATTTTTCGAAAACGGTTTTTCTTTTCAATGACTCAGATGTAAAACGTGTTTTTTCGTGGCTTTGTCCACTTTTCAGTAAAAATATCTGGTACCGATACCGATTTGTAGTACACGTGGAATTATGTTTGCATTAAACAATTTTAAAACACTGTTTCGATTAACCTCTGGGGTTTCTGCGTCAAACTGCAGATACCTACCGACTTCCTCTTCTATGTACCACATAGTAAGCTTACCTATCCATTTAAATCAATTTCGCTACGTTTCTGCATAATTATGTGTCCCTATTTGACTTACAAAATCACTACTGCGCTTACTGAAACTCGTCTTTAACTAAGCGCGAAATTAAAAGGCTGAAATTTCAATCCGTATAAACTGCGGAATTATTACATCTATGATTGGAGTTAATCATCTGCTAAGAAAACGTAACATTCTCTTGGTGTTTTCTTAATAAAGATTAATCTGTCAAATTCACACCCAGTTATGTTAAAGTAACGTCAAGTGTGGCAATACGAAACATTTACCAGTCCATTCCATTATTTCATCTTGAATCATGATATCAACATAACCAATGCCCCAAATTATCTTGGCCTTGTTGTGGGACATCAACGAGAGGGCTTATGCAGATACCAATGAACCAATTTGCCAAATCTGTGCATATCTCCTGAAATTCAATCAGCTCCATCACCTGTAAAACATTGAAAAGCTTAGTAGAAATTCAAATCATGAATGCATTATAAACCCCACTGAAAGAATTTGCTGTGTGCGTGTTTCACAGGTGATAGAGCGATTATTGAATTTCAGGAGGCACACAAATATGATCAACTGATCAATCCAAATAGGTATTTTGGTTGAGAACAGATTTACGTTCTATGCATATCTCCTGAAATTCAATAATCGCTCTATCACCTGTGAAACACGTACACTCCAAAGCTTAGAAAATAGAAATTTAAATCATGAACGCAAGCCAATCAAATAATAAACCCCAGTGAAAGAATTTGCAGCGTTTATTTAAATATGCAATCAACAAAATTTTAGCTGTTTCATGAGCGTTATGCAAATATTATCATTATCATCAAATCATCATACAAATATTATCATTGCCTACCTACACTGCAATTACTATTTCCTCTTTAATAACCCAGGATCCACTTTTCGCCGTCGTGATAATATTTCAGTACTTTTCTTTCCTCGCTAACAGAAGCAAATATGCATCTTTATGTTTCCATTTCTGTGTTTAAGTATTAATTCAGTTCCTCTAAAAGCCCTTTCATTTATATAATGTCATCTCTTTACAGTCTTTACTTTCTTCCTTCACTCTAAAGTTGAACCATTTTTCCATTTACATCCCTTTTCTCTATCCTTGCTGTTTCGATTCACCTTGTTTTGTTCATATGTATATAGATGGTGTCCAACGAACAGAATGTACAATACAAAAATAGTTTTTTACAGATTAAAAAATGTTTGTTTCCATTTTCATGAAAATTTAACCCTTCAATCGACGTTTTTGATTGATCGATCATACACGCCCAGCGTGCGCTCAAAAAGATCGGCTAAAGGCTGAATAGTCGCTAAAATCGTTACTTTCGAGCTAAAATAAAATTTTGTTTTTTGAAACTGCGTGTTTTTTCCCAAGGATCTCCAATATGACCATGCTGAGAACTACGTTCAGGCCCAGGCTCAGTTGCCGAGTCATGAAAATTGTACACACTCGAAGTGTGGCACATCAATTTTCATCTTTAAACCTGATTCACATTCGTATTGGTTTCTCATTACCAATAAAGAACCTTTATAATCGTATAGGAAACAGTTTTTACCCACTTCCTCCTCCTCCTCTGATCAAGGGAATGGGGTCAATTCCCGACCAACGGGGGAAATGCAAGGGCAGGGGTTAATAGGAGGTCAGTGGTTCAAAACCACCCTCTGCTGCCATGTAACAAGGAGTGCCAGTTATATGATAGCAGAGACATAAGAGTCAATCCACAAACCTCCTTAGACGAAAACTGCTAAAATAAAAAAATGCACCTTATTATCCCCCCAATTGCTATTCACCTTATGTATTACACAGAATCATTTGATTCGATAAGGAGAATAGTGTGTAACTCAAGTACAAGCGTGTATATAATCGTACAACATACGATAGACGGAACGCTACATTCCCATTCCGGTTCTATGTTCCGACCGTGAGTCTTCCTTCATGGATATTGCTAATTGGTAGGCATCGTTCTGACTCTTTATCGCATTACCTCTCTTGTTCCCCTCTTCCCTCTCAATTCAATTCACTATTTAATTAGCTATTCGATCATTAACGAGTTTGTAATTACCTCAAAGATCAGCATATCCCCAGACAATACCTTAACCAATGAAAAGGTTATTTTGAACACGTATTTGTTTATTTTAAACGTATTCCTCATACCGGACGATTAATCATCAATTAATCCTCTCCGTACAGAGTCAAGAGCCATTCCCAAGTATTTGGCGGTGTTACTTACGGGTATTGCTCATTCATTCAGCATTACGGACAACTTGGTTATTCGTTTCTTTGTGAAGTTGATGTGAGACGATTATAGCTCATTCAGTTTCATTCTCCATTTTTCGGATCATTCACCGATTTCACCAACAGTATGCTGTAGTTTTGAAGTTACTACTTCAATGGATTCGCCAACCACCGGAAGGCAGTCTGCAAAAGTTGCTATGATTATCTTCTGATCGCTTGGTTCAAATCTCGTATACAGAAGACATAGTAGTGGCGCAAGTACACTTCCTTTACGAACTCCTGCACTAATTTTAATTAGGCTATAGTAAGCCCCTCATGCTATCCCTGAGTAAACCTGAAGCTTTTTAGCTTCAGAGGTATCTTCGGGGTATTGCAAGCATACCGCCTCAATCCTAGGAAGGGGAAGCTAGTCCAACCCGTATACCTAAGCAGTTTACCTTTTTACAAGGATTATACAATTCACAGACGAAACCGAAATCCAAAATTGTTCAGTTACATCTACAGCAGGGGTGTCCAACTTGTAAGGCCTCAATTGCTAACACCAAAATCTTTGATGAGGTTGCGGGGGAGGAGTAAGGTTACTTACAAGTAACAATAAGAAATGTAAGGTGTAGCAATGATTAAAAACAAGAGCACTATTATTTAATTTATTGCACAACAACCACAGTTTAGTTTCATGTATGAATGAACTAGATACATCTAAGCTACACAAATTCATCAGGAACTAAGACAATAATTACATGAATACTGAACAATCTTATCTAATGTGAGGACTGTGGTCGATCGTTTTCGTCCACCAATGACTAAATGTCCACAGCCCGTCCAGTTGTAGAGAGTCTCATGAGATGACGCAAGGAAGAATCTGTAACGTTGCATCTGTTGTGGTTCTTTATGTGTTTCATGGAGGAAAAGGCGCTTTCACTCGTATATGTGCTCCCAAACGACGTCATTTTCAGTCCAAAATCTCGCAGGTTTGGGTATTTCTCATTAGCAATTGAAAAATGCAGGTCCCTTTTCCTGTCTGGTGATTAGGAACATGTCAGCTTGAAGGTCACATAACTCAAGTTGTAATTCTGCAGGCTGATCTTCAACTGGTGCTCCAAGAGGATTAGGTGTTGTAATGTAACTGCTTTACAGAATTTCAATATCTTGTTGACCAACAATCAATGATTTGTTGACCACTCTTTCCTGTCTCAGTGGTCGTTTAGGGCGTGGTGGAGGAATAAAGTTTTACAAATCCGCGGTGCGTTACACTGCACTTGTAATGTAAAAACGATTATATAACAAAAATAATAAAATATTTTGTTTATCATAGCATTATTTTAAGAAAATGTATGATTTTGGTAAAACCTACGCGGGCCACAAATAATAGCATCGCTCCAGTTGGACAACCCTGATCTACAGCATGAAATCGGGGTGGGAATTTAGATTCAGATTTTTACAAATTCGTGGGAATCCAAAACCAAACTGTTTCCGCTCCTTCTAGGTGGATTCGGAATCAAAATCATAACGACCCAAATTTTAGACATTTCGTTAGATATAATTTTAAAGCTGTATTTCTCCTGAAATATTTCTTCGATCACGTTTCCCAAATACATAACATTTCGCAAGAACACTCGATTAGCAAAAAATAATAGAACGGAAAGTATGGGCGTCAGTCCTCTTGAGGGAGAAAAAGTTGGTCGATATAAAAGTATAAGAAGAGGCTGTTAACAGTTTTTTTCTTCTTTTCTCTCGAGGTCATATTAGCTTACGTCTACCTCGTTGAAAATTCTCGCTTCTCGAAAAATCAGACCCCCCTTCACCTTCAGTAGTGACGGAACTGCCTCAAACGGAGGTACTTTAAAGAGCATTAAAGTCGAACTACTTGCCAACACCCATTACTGTTTATTTTAAGGGTTCGCCAACTTCATTACTTTCAGTGCTCCCGTTCTCAACCCCATAGCGGTCATTTATTTTTTCTCAACTCATCCAAAAAAGTGAAAAAAAAAAAACTCTGGATACTTCCTTCATTTTGCTGGTGTATTTAGTATTTCAATTAAAAATGATATTATGGTTGTAGAATGTTCGACCGTGGGGAGTTTTTTGTTACTTATAAATCATTCAACCTGAACTTTATGCTATCATTAGTATTTTAGGAGAGAATGGTCGGACGTTGGAGAAAAAAAGAGGATTTCATAGTAGAAATTAAATTTTCCTCTAAACTACAGGAAATTTCAAACTGATTCAATATACAAACTAAACTTTGTGATGTCCAATTTTCAATAATTCTGAAACAAAATCGTGTCGACTCTCTCTCAAATCAGCATCAGTTTTGAAACATTTGGCTTGCAAACGGTAGTTTGAACTATTGAGACTAACAACTTGAGAAAATATGATTAACTCATCATTTAAGACCAGAAGGTGCTTCCTTCCTTGGCTTAATCTGTCATACTAAGGAATGCTTATAAATATGTTTGATATTCATTCGTTTCATCTTTAAAGATAAAGTTTGGGATCTTAAATAATTGTGACATAATTCGATGTTTCATTCTTTATTTCCTTCTATTCAAAACATTGTCAAAGCTTAGCCTCATCAATTTAATTATTCATTGGATTTCTTTTAATTTCAAAAGATGAACACAACCGCCTCCCTTGCTCATCAATATTTCATAGATGTTTTAATTTCTGATTTTGAAAGGAACAAATTCTGTTGTTAGGAACATTATAAGAAAAATACAAGAGAAAAAGGAAGGTAGCTAGGAGAAAAAACCTTAAACGTCTATCTTGATGTTTTCGGTTCAATAACTTACCCCAAAATACGCCGCGCGATTTTGTAGCTAAGCATCCCAATCGGTTAATTAAATATCACATCGAAGGGTAAAATTTACATATCTTTTTTCTTTGGTTCGAAATATGACGGAGTTCGTACTCAAGCTAAGTTCTCCCTCTCCCCTTTTCTTTATGAGACGTAACATGGTAGATCGTGCAACAAAAATTACAATTATAAATTCGCACTAAATAATGACTAATGTTTTTCCAAGACAAAAATTGAACAGAATAAACAGGTTTGCTTAGGAGGGACATTTAACTCAGAAATTACAACCATTGTACATTATTTTCAGCCAATAACTTTCACCCAAAAGGGGAATATAATAATTAGATTTGTATTAATGCTTAGTGAAGAGGAAATCATATCATGGTTCACAATCAATGAACTCCACTCAATCTACTGGCGAGAGAGCAGAAAAGTTTACTGGGGCAAGGCGCCAATCACTGATCAGTTTATCCTGAAGGTATTTTCGTTTTGAATGAGATGCAGCCCATCACTATGGCTCCAATGGGGAGACCTCTCGAGGGGAGGGCGATGGTTTATGCATTAGTTATTGATGAGATCAGAGTGTCATCAGGTTAATTGTCATAGCTCCGATTCATCCCATTAAAGCGTCCACCCAATATCGGGGGCTCCATCCCAGCTCGTTCCAATTCAAGAATGAATCCGCGGAATGAATCACTTTCCAGGAATCCAACATCGGTTTATTGAAGCTGCATAATGGCTGATGAGGATTAATTGATTTAGTCTCGGTCGTCTTTTATCAGCTGTTTTGCACTCTCATTAGACAGTCATTCATTATCGCATCCTATTTCATCCTGTCATTTCAATTCCAATCATGTACCACATCTCACTCATTCAGTGAAACCTAGAATGAGTTTTTTCGATGTTTAAAAGAAGTCCTTTACGTTAAATGAATTTCTGGGCTTGTTACTTTCAATAACAAATGTTTGTGATTGCCGAAGAAAAAAGGAAGAAATGGTTAATCCCATATCCTTTAACATGTTACCTTGGAAAGTCCTTGATTTACATTATCATCACGTTACCATTACAATTTTAGCTTTCTACGTTAATTAGGACAGAAAAAACCCATTACAGTTCAATATGACGCATGAGATTAATTTCCCAGGAGGACAGGTGAAAGGAAGGACATGGAGTAGTGCAATATATTTTATATGGACACGACGTAGAAATCAACGAGTAGAACAACTGAAATTGGTCCAAGCAAGTTCACATTAGTGTTTTTTGTTGTTTGTTAATGAACTAGCCCTTAGGAGAACGAGGAGCGGTCCAGGTCGGCTCATTCGATTCTTCGAGGGCACTTGTATCAATAGCCAACATAAAAAATTAGTGTTATTACAAAAGTTTCCGATATTCAGATTTTTGAAATTTCAGCCCTGTGATTGACTGAGGTCGATCAAGAGCGCGAGTTTTGACTCGTTTCATTAACTTTGATTCTGTTGTGTCAAAGAAAAGAATAAGGCAGTTGATAGATGGATTTTTAATTTCATTCGATTTTCCAATTCTACACGACTTGGAACGTAAACAACGAATTTTTGGGGGTTAACGATTTTTTAATTCCTGGTCATTTACAAAGATTCATTATTGAAAATATTAAATAAAAATCAGAATACCGAAAATTTTGGAAAAAACAAAATGTTTTAATGTTTGTTATTGACAAACATCCCTTTAATGAATTGAATGAGCCCACTCGGATCGCTTTTCCTTCATCTATTCCCTCTCTTTAGGGATTGCTACAGAAAAAGAGTCAAAACCAATGTGAATCAGAACTTGTTTGGGTATAGTAAAGATCGTTTGGTCAATTATGAAGATCTGACACAATCCTTTTGAAACTGAGTTTATTATAACTTTTGTTAGCTATATATTTGTCGTCTAGGGAAGCGTAGATAGATGTTTCGTTTTATCTCATCCATTTTCAGTTTGTGGGTGATTCGTTGAAATGGAGCTCATCTGACTGGGGACATCTATGAGTTAACTACATTTTCTGGAGGAGCTTTGATCAGTTGAAGCCTTGAAGCTATTTCTTTTCTAATCGATCAACGGTGGTGAACTATGAGACACAGAAAAGTTTAAGGCCTCATAAATACTTTTTACAAGGTATGGAGGCGTGAAATCTGGATATGTTTTAATTTGTACATGGGTTGTGTTTGTATTTTAACGCTTGGAAATATGGGCAGGAAGTTTATATTTTCATCTTTTATTACATCTTCACGCTTCATCAAGCAATCCAAACAATCTCACTTTCCTTCGAGTATCACGTAGCCTGGATGAAACTTCTCATATTACGGTTCTTGCGATTTAAAACACTTAAACGATTTATTCCTCTTGAAAAAAGTGTGGGCAATGTTCAGCGAAAATACATTTTATTCTTTATGTAGATCTCCATCACCTGGACATGTGATTGGGGAGAAAACGATTTATTCCACTTGAAAAAAGTGTGGCCAATGCTTTGCGAAAATACATTCTATTCTTTATGTAGAACTCCATCACCTGGACATGTGATTGGGGAGAATGCAACCATTAATTTATCTGGGTTAGCTGTTGCCTGTGCAGCGCTCGGATAGTCTTGGAAGAAGTGAGGGTGTGGTTATCAAGGAACTGCCCACTTACTCTCCCAGAATCTCTCTATCTTGAGGTCTGCAATTGAACCCCGAAATTTCGGTAATTGTCTCACGATCGCTCCTCTCCGCCCAGCACTGCTAGTGTTTTTGCATCGTATACCATCAGAACTCCATTTCACCAATTCTCTTTTATCACAGTTGAGGGCATGCGAGATATTGAACCTGACTACGCATGCATTACATGTGCTTGATAGGCCAAGTAGTATTCTGCCGCATCCAAGGGTGAGCTTATCTTTGCATTGGGTAGCTAACAGAGCACAACCGTTCGCGCAAACCCTTGCTTACGGAACTGTTCTGCTATGTCTAAAAATGTGTGGCCAAAATTCCTTACCCTATCAAAGTGTTGCAGTAAAATAGAACACAAATTTTATGAACTTGAAACTCCAATTATCTCAAAATGGTGCTATCTCAAAATCCTAGTTAGGAGGTTAGTCACAATTTTGGAATAAGAGATGTTGAAATTAACCTGCAGGCTGACGGCGAAGATGGTAGAGTATGAGCCGATTTCAAACAGCTGAGCGATTAACCCCATACTTTTCCACCTATGTGGTACTGAATGCAGGCCACATTTCGAAATTCGCTCTCCCGACTTCGGTTTTTCGAGAGCTGCCGTTATCGACTAAGAAAACAAAAATGTCATCCGATTTTTAATATTATGTTGAATCACGTTTCATTATATTGGAACCATCGTATTGCGAGAAATTGCGGGCAAAATACAATAGCTTACTTAGATGTGAACATTTGTTAGAAGGAAGTTCTTTTGTTTATGGCTTCAAACTTCAAAACATCAACGATAAATTTTCATTCTTGCTTCAGAAGCGACTATTTCTCTGTCGTGTCTTTGTGTTAAAGGACATCCAACGAACCTCCTAACCCTATTTCGAGTCCGAGAAACGGCCAGTCGTCATTCTAACTTCCGCCTCTTGCGAATTTAACGGCTCCCCCGGGCTTGATTTACCTCGGGGTATAACTGTCGAAACGGGTGGCGAGCATAAATTAATTTCTTATCAGACGTACAAGGAGGGGGAAGACTTTCCAGAATCGGGAAGCGACCGGGAGAAGAAACCCCGGGAAAAGCGTAAAAGTCGGTCCCGTCGGAACGGGAGGGAGGTCATTGAATTATCCAGGAGGCGCTGGGCCGAGGCAGTTCTTAACAATTCCGGCCGAAGGGGTCGCCCCAACACGGCGGGACCGCATTGTGTAAGGGTAAAACATTGTCACGAGGGAGGAATAAAAAGTTGGTTTGATATCTCCACCACAGGCCACTTGACTCTTCTGCATTTCGTGGAGAGCAGAATTTGTATGGGACGAGGGAAACTTGTCATTAGCACGTTCGTCTCTTTACTCTTGTTTTCTCCCCTTCTTATGAAGAAAAACTGCTGGCGAAATTCTGAGAAGATTGAATCTACGCTTGAAATTTCATCACGAGTTGTTACACCAAACTTTTTATCGTAATTATTGCGCCTATTGTAAATTTAAGATCGTCAGCAACGAATGAGTAAACTGATACGAGTCATGTAATACTTTTATAATGTACGATTTCCAGAAGAAAAAACGCTGCAAATTCTTTCACTGGGGTTTAGAAAATCGGCTTGCGTTCATGATTTGAATTTCTACTAAGCTTTGGAGTCTGCGTGTTTACGATTATTGAATTTCAGGAGATATACATGGAGCACGTGAATCTGCTCTCGACCAAAATACCTATTTGGATTGATCAGTTGACCATATTTGTGTACCTCCCGAAATTCAATAATCGCTCTATCCTGTGAAACACGCACACTATAAAGCTTAGTAGAAATTCAAATTGTGAACGCAAGCCAATTGAATAATAAACAGTGAAAGAATTTCTGCGTTTTTTTATTGAACCTCAAAACATTAAAAACTACACTATAATTAAACAAGTCTTTTAGCACTCGTATTGCGTTAAAACATCCCCAAATCCAAATTTAAACGATGTAGCCAAAGGTAGACAGATGTAGAGAGGGCACACAAATATCATCAACTGATCAATCCAAATAGGTATTTTGGATGAGAACCGATTTACGTGGTCTATCACTCCAGTATCCACATTCACTACAACTCGACGCTATCGGCCGGACATCACTAGGTTACAAACAAACAATAATAAACGAAAAAACGCAAATGTTGGCACCATAAATCGGGCCATACATCGGAAATGGTTTGACCTACGGACCTGGGGGAGGGCTCATTCGATTCCTAATGGTATGTTCTTCAAATAGGAAAATATTTAGGCCAATTCGACTAGTTTTGAGGTTTTCAGGGATTTTACAAAACTTTTACAGCCCTTAAAGGGCACTTTAAATTGAGTGAGGGAGCTGGCTCAAGAATTGGGGCGTCGTCGGAATGGATTTTTCCTGAAAATTTCTGATTTTTTGCTCCAGCCGTTTAGGAGATATCGTGCGTACGGCGGACGGACGGAAAATTTTTTATTGCAGATTCGGATTATACACCCTTTGAAACGTAAACCATGAAATTTTCAGGGGGGGTTAGAATTTTTTTTTTTCAAGAGCGATTACAATGTTTTATTATTGAATAATAAACCAAAAAGCGTGACCTACATAAATCTTCTTCTCTAAGGTACATATTTAAATAACAAAGAGGAAAATGCAGAATCAAAACAACAACAATCCTGTCGCAAAACAATAAAAACAATTTCGTCAATAGTCAGTGCTGTAGGACCGTCGGCCAATAAACTCATTTTATATTTCAATTTACCTTCAGCAGCGACGCCAAAGTAGAAGAAGGTCAAAATAATCAACATTAGAGATTAGTGGTGGTAAAAACCACACTCTGCTACCGTATGATGGAATGGAATGATAAATGGATTAATCTAGAACACGCAGAGAATATCCTCGAAGCTGAACCAGGGTATGGTCTCTGGGCAGCAGAAAAGAAAGATGCAGACATTGGTGATAAGAATACAATAATAATGATGATGTTAATTATGCTTGGGTTTTATACAATTATCAACCAGGACTACTGGTACTTTAAAAGCATTCGAAAGTGATCCATTGAGTTCTTCACCTCTTGCACTTGATGGTAGTCAGGTATCCAGTAGGTGGAAGCAGGTATCCACTGACCTTTGTTGTGGTACTTATTTGTGAATGTGTGTTGTCTCATGAAGACTCGTCTGAATAGCATTTTGCTTCGCATCGATTCGCCCAAGGGTGGTATCAACGATGTAATTGTATTCTAAATTGGTAGGGTTGATCATTGTTTCTGCCTGCCAACACACTCTGGTTGTGTAGGAACCGAGCAGGTTAGTCGGTGCGGTTAGATCACTGACTCTGCGTGCCGATATATCCACCATTTCTTAGAACATCATCTCATACAGTATTATTTTATCAGCATAATCAACCCAATACAGTTATAAATATGAGTAATAATTACAGATAATTGAATCAAAGAGTTCAAGAAGTAGATAACTGTTCTGAGGATATTTCAGAAGTTACAAACTTGTTACCTAACCGACGAGGTTTTGAAAGGAATGGTAGTTTTTCGTGTAGAAGAACCTGTCGTAATCAAAAAGGTGAGGAAGGGTACGGCTGCTCTGTACAGGATGTCCTGCCATACGAGGTCGCAAATGGAAGTTTAGCTTTTCGTCGATGCGAACCTGACGGGCTCACTATTAGGAAGAAAGGTTGAATGTATAGTTTCTCATCGAGGAGGATCTGACAGACTTGCAAAACGGTAGTAAAATCAATAGGATAGAGTTTCTTCTTCTTCCATTGTAGTTTTACAATCCTCAGGGGATCAGGGCCTCCTGGAGCGATGTCCGCCAGTCATCTCTATTGTTGGCTGCTGCTCTCCAGCTCCGGATTCGGAGGATGGCCATTCTCATCTTCTTCCTCACTTGCTTTTGTCAGCGTCCACGTTTCAGAGCCTTACGTCAAGACCGGTCTCATAAGTCTTCCGGTCTTCCTCATATCATTTTCAGCATTCACAAGTGAGCCGAGGTACACAAATTCACGAACAGCTTTGAAGGTGTAGTCATTCACTTGGACTGTATCAGGGACGGGCCTGGAGGGGTTTGCAGCTATGTACTTGGTGTTTGATTCATACACTTCAAGGCCAACATTCAAGATTCCTCCAGCCTGTATGTCTGTAGCTCTCATGGCGGCTTCTAGAGCAAAATTGAACAGCAGACATACCAGTCCATCCCCATGGAAGTCCCTCGCAGGTCGTAAAGGCAGGAGACAGATCTCCTCCATCCACACGGACAAAACAACAAAACAAGCTAGCTCTAGTAGGTAAATGCTTATGCGAGAGTGGCTTATGCTTTTGGACGTGTTTATTCGTATTTTTTACATTGTTTCTAAAGTGTTAAGAATTTATTCATAACAACTATTTTTGGGTTCTGATATATCATCGCTCATCATTGCTTAGAACAAAGTTTCCGTGCTCAGCGGATTTTGGGCCCAATGAGTTTCAAACCTCACCTCGACTGTTATTAAGCTACAGCTTGATAAGAGAAAAAGGATCGAATGTAATCAGGTTTAGGATCTCGTTCATTAACGGGGTCTTTTGTACCTTCTTCATTTTACAGGGTCCTACGTACACTGTTCAATTTGGAAATGTAACGAATCGATCAAACGACCACGGCTCATCGTTTGGAGTGGAAAAGCGAATGATAGAAGCCAAGTTGAAGGGAAGAGTGAGATCAGTTTGTGTAGGTATATACGCGGTCGAGGTAGGAGGGAGTGGAGGTGGGTTAGGTCAATCACGGCACCGGCTCGGAAACACGGGCGAGGATATAGAGGAAGCCGAGAGGCTGTGTACATTGGATTTGTTTCTCGAGAAGTTAACCCTCAGAGATCGATGAGATAGTAATTTTCCTGTGTCCACCCGTCCCGTTGGGAGATTGGCTCTCGGCGGGTCCGAAGAAGGATTAACCCACTTCACCAACTCGTTTCGTCGCCGCGGAGGCTCTTCCAAGACACTCCCTCGAAAATCCAGTAAAGGGGGGAAAATTCTGTAATCACATTATTTTACTTCACTCAATTTCCGATATCTAATCTCGCCAGAGGACCTGACCCCATGGCGATTCCGGTCAGCCTTTTCCCCATCGGTTGTTTCAGTCCCATAGTTTCTGGAAGATCGATTTCAGCAATACATGTAAGTATGCATGATATTCAAAGATTCAGCCATGTTGGGAAGTATCGTATTTTATTTTTGTTGCAATGTTTTGAAATTTGATCACTTGGTATGCAATGAAACGATATTCTGCTTTTCAAATTTCAAATTTGCATGTTTGTTTACCTTTTATTATTCAGGTTGTCCCAGGAGTTATGCACAATCCGACTCCTACTTGTTCTACAACTCATTTCCGACCAAAAATGTCTTATAGTAATTTTTTGCAAGAGACTTCGTTTCCGAGCTATTCTCGATTTAAGATTTTTTTCGTGTTTTCGACCTTATGTCATTAAAACTGTCGTAACTCCGTCAATTGTGGAGATAGCTCAAATTTGATGACACCGTTGGAAAGATCGTTGAATTTTCTATCTATTTGATGTCAAACAACTTTTTTTAAATTGCATTGAAGATGTGCGACTGCTGCGCGAAATAGCAGTTTTGTCAAAATCTTAAAATCGCCTGTTTTTCATCTCGCCTAGAAACCCCATGAGTGCTTGACTCAGAACTGTGCGGCCCTGGTAAAACGTGCGCCAAAATGTCAGCTTTCCAATGGTGTAGTCGTTTTGGTTTTTAAAAATATTTTTAGTTAAGGAAATGGTGTTTAACTGCAGAAAAACAAGTGTTTTCTGTTAAAATTGAGGTCTTTCGAAAAGTCTTGACAAAAAAAGGTTGGTGGCGGGATATACGTAACTTTTCTCGCTGAATCGAATGGTGACAACGACAGACCTCTCAAGTGACGATTCAAGTTAGTTTTGTCGGATGCATAAACCCTTTCGGGAGACGGCTATTGTTTGTGTTCATTTACGATTGATTGCGATGAGTTGCATTCATCTTTTTGCTGACACTATGGACCCTTATCAAACCAGGATTCCGTATCATTATTACCAACTCTTCCCTTTCGTCTCTTTCCTCGCTGTATTTCCTTCAGCGTGGTTTTCCCTATTGCATATTCCCATTCATCATGGTGCGCAACAGCTATTGAACATAGCTGGTAGTAATAATCAAAACCTTAGTGAAAAAAACAATTAGTAAATACATAACAGATAGTTTACTAGATAAAGAAGGATCAGTGACATAAACAATATTATCTACCAATATTTTTTCCTCATACTATCAGACGTGTTCGCTAGGGTGTGAGTTGTACACAGGAGGAGTGTGACTCCCTTGCTGCCTCAGAAGCATTACCATTGGCAAAACCGTACACAAAAATCATGTCAACATACTTGATAGCTACTCAACTGAAAGCAAATCATCGCAATCAATCGTAAATGAACACAAACAGTAGCTGTCTCTCGGGTCTTCGATTATCCTGACTTTGGCTGGACAGCTTGGCTTGGAAATACCGTGGACGCTGATCACAAACGAATTTTTGTTTTCATTAAATTCATTTCAATTTTTAATTTTTAAATATTTATTTTTTAATTTAAATCTTAACAATCTTGTTTAAACTCTAACTCTTTGCATGAACTCAATTTAAACCCCAATATCTTACCATTGTCCAACAGCTGGATAACATGTTCGAGTCAATAAACATTTTACTAAAACTGAATTTGGTCAGAAACAACAAATTATCAACATTGCAACACCCAATGCTACGGCCAAATCAGATTGGGGTTGATAATACACGGCGCACAAAGCAACCCCTCCTTCAAGACCCGGGGGTCGTGCGGGTCATTGCATATCCTCGCCCCTGACCAAGACAATGCCTCCTCCGTAACTTTCCCTATTTTCAAACGTTAGGTCTTTTTCAGTGATACAGGGTGTCCAGGACTTATGCAAAATCCGACTCCTACGTGTTCTACAACTCATTTCCGACTGCGATGAGTTGCATTCATCTTTGAGACTTTTGGAAAAACCTCAATTTTAACAGAAAATACACGTTTTTCTGCAGTCAAACACCATTTCCTCAACTAAAAATATTTTTAAAAACCAAAACGACTACACCGTTGGATAGCTGTTATTTTGGCGCACGTTTTACCAGGCCTGCTCAGTTCTGCGTCAAGCATTCATGGGTTTCTAGGCGAGATGAAAAACAGGCGATTTCAAGATTTTGACAAAACTGCAATTTCGCGCAGCAATCGCACATCTTCAATGCAATTTGAAAACAATTTTCTGACATCAAATAGATAGAAAATTCAACGATTTTTCCAACAGTGTCATCAAATTTGAGCTATCTCTAAAATTGAGGGAGTTATGACTGTTTTAATGACTTAAGATCGAAAACACGAAAAAATCTTAAATTGCGAATAGCTCGGAAACGAAGTCTCTGGCAAAAAATTGCTAAAGACATTTTTGGTCGGAAATGAGTTGTAGAACACGTAACAGGAGTCGGATTGTGCATAACTCCTGGGACACCCTGTAGAATGAAGTGTATGCATAAAGGTTTAGTCCTTTTTTTAAGGGTTAGTACGTGGACAGTTTCCTGACCATTTCGTCATAATGAAATTGATTGAATCTACTGCATATGCACAGAACAATATCTATCGTTGGACTCTAATAAATCTAGCTGCATATGCGGAAACAGAACAAGTCGGATGTCTATCGTTAAAAGGACTCAAAATTTGAAATTTAAACTTCATTTCATTGCATGAACAAATGATCTCAAAACGCAAAAATAAAATACGATATTTCCCAACATGGCTGCTTTATCGTACGCATTCGAACACATAACGATCATCGTACACCATTTTGTTTTTGCCTATTCCACTGATTTTGCTTGATCCAAAAGAATGTACGGAGAAGGTGATTTGTTTGTCCCATAGGAATTTCCACATGCTCTTGTGAGATTTCTGTGGATCCTCATGTGGTACGTAGATGTAGATGTGGACTAAAACTCTAGGGGGGGGGATTAGGGTTAGGACCCCAGCACGGAAGCCTGTTGGCTTATTGTACTTTCCTGAGAGTTTTGCATTTAATCGAGGAGATTCAGCCCCTTGCTGATTGGTTTGAGGCCCTTGATTAGTTGTTCGCTTTGAATAGACCTCATTAGGGCTAGATCCCTAAAGAGTTCAAATCTGCGAAAGGATGTCACTCAATTATGTGGGATGCCGTCTCGTCTGCCTCCTCACATAACCTGCATCGGGTTGAACTTTGTGTGACCCCGATGCGGTGTTGGCGAAACTTTAGGGATGCAAAGCCGCTTACAAGGCCGACCATTGTTTTAAGTTCCCTACAGTTCTTGCCATGTAGCCATTCAGTAATTTTGGTGTTGGGTTTCGCAACCATGAGTTTACTGTGGACATGTCCTTCAATATTGAACCATCTACCGGTGGTTCGTTGGTTGACTCATGTGTTGATGGTCCTTCTGAAGACGGTTTTCGGTATACCGACTGCCGGCTCAAGGCCTACAAATGGGGTTTGGGCGCTCCTTCGTGCAAGCTCGTTAGCCTTCTGGTTACCAGATATTCCTTTATGCCCCGGCACCTACTCCAGGAGAACCCGGTTATATTTGGCTAGGTTGTTAGGGTTTGCATGCAGCACCAAACCACACGTGACGAGATCATATGGCATAAAAGCTTCAAACATCCAATAATCCATTGGACACGGATAACATGTCACGCTTTACCTTTTTACCTTATTCACTATTTTCGTCAACCTTAGGAACCACCAAAATGGAAACTTTGAAGAATGTTTAAAACATTTCGGTGATCTTCAACATTCGTGTAACGATACTCTGTGCCGTCTCAACACGGCAAACTGTTTTCTACCTGAAACCTGTGAATTTTACAAGTTCCGGTTTCTTCCAATAACTTGACGGTTTTTCTTGCCAAACCTCGATTTTTCTAATGGGTCCTCACAAGCTTAAAATACTCTTCTTCATCTGTTTTCCAATGATAGTACTTTACATTGAAATTCAAGGGAGATAGTGGTGTTTGAATAAAAAAAGAAGTTATTTCAGCTAAACTTGAGTGTTTGTGGTTTACGGTGTGATTTTAACGTTGACGACGTATCTTGATTATGAAGCTTCTAACTGCCATTCGAAATGGTCGCGGTATCCAACTCCACGGATCATTACCAACTTCATCATTACCTACCTAAACATCAAAATGATGTCAGTAACTATCTTGTGACTTTTTAGACGTTACTTAAGATTTCCTCTCGTTTCGTTCATCCAAAGATGTTCAAAAGAGGATTCGGTTTACCCTACTAGGGCTGGTGGTTGAGATGAAGGGGGAACAAGGATTCTTCTCCTACTTCTTCTTTGATATCAAATGGGAGCGTAGGATCTTTGGCATCTGTCCCCCCCCCCCCCTACCCTGCCATCACCATATCATCCATAATAAACAGAGAAAGAAAGAAAAAAGGGACAGAGATAGCGTGAGAAAGAGAAAGATAGAATGATAGAAGGGGAGGGGGTATCCCTTTTCCTGACGGCCCCTCTACATCTTTTGATGCTCAAAGCCCATTAATGAGGATCCTGATTACTCTCATTCTCCCGCTCTTCCGTTCTGCCGTTCGTGAAGCTCAGAAAATCGTGAATATTTTACTTTGCGTGGAAAAAAATGCCCGAGAATTGGATGAGAGGTAATAGATGTTCTACTACCTAGCTTGCAGAACTTATCAGATAGGGCACTTACTTCTCAAATTAGTTTCTAGACCTAGTTCGTCGAAGGTAAGCACATTATTTGATATGGACAAATGCCTCTTGATCGGTAAAAAATAAAGAATAAAATAAACCATCACACAAATAAGATTGGATCGGAAGAGAGCACTTTTGAGCAACTACTTAAATGTGTTCAACAAATATTTAAAATTTCGAATTATTTTGTAAAGGTGTTAGATACCTATTACCATCCAGATTATAACATTTAAGTTTATGTGCATACATTTTTGAATTCTATGTGTATGTATGTTCTATTTTGAAAAACATTTTTTTCGAATAATATTCAGGTAAAAACATAGGTTTTACGATTTTTGGCCTTTTCACTTTAAAAAAATTAAATCAGTTGCATAATTGAGCTTCAAAAGTTCTGTTCAATCGACCAAGTTCCGTCTTTCTTTTTTTATTCCGAGGGGTTTAGATTCTAATTCTTAGAAGACACAGTCTGGAATGATGTGGAAATAAAATAATATACAGGGTGTATATCATTCTCACAATCCTACAAATCCCTACAACCGTTATTTGAAATCGATTTTATCGATTAAAAAAATTTGCGTATTTAGTTTGCCCAGGATTTTAAATATAATCAGTTCACTCAATGTACAGGTTTACGAATTTGCGCAATCCACACCAACATTGTTTTTTCAAATAGGAACTTCAATTTTTTATTGCTGATTTGGATTCTGCATTCGATTTCATGGACATTAGACATTTATTTGATTTTTTTTAGGTTCAGTGAAGGCGCAAAGATGCCAAGTCATCAAAATTGTCCAAGATAGATGTTGGTAAATCACAGTGTGACACATGAATTTTCATTGGTTTACAACGCTGATTCGGGTGTAAAAGCGTTGAAATAAGGTGAAATGAAAAAAACGGATAGAGTTGCACGCGGCGGAAAAAATAGAACACGTCAAATATTAAATTGAGAGTATGAGCCAAAAAGGTTATTTTTGAGTAAGTGCGAAAAAGTGCTACATGCATTATTGATTAATTTATAATTTTTTGCCCATAAATAACGACTTTATAAGGTGTGATTCATAACTTAGTAAACATCCTGTTTATGTTTGAAACATATGATTTTTGAACATTTTCGGGAGCGATTACGTTGCTTAATGTTCTTCAAAAGTCATGTCAAAATCAAATTAGAGGATTTTTTAGAAAATGTCCGCCATTTTTCCTACCATTTTTTTACATCTTCCTGACCAAGCTCTCGTCTGCTCTAGGTTGGAAATGCCCGCCATAGATTATCACGAACAAAGAAAATACCAAGATACGTCAATCGGGTCCGGATAAGGATTCGGTACCTGCCGCCAACCCCTCCGTTATGCATGAGTCGCCTTCAACAGCCAAATCTAATTTGCTACCAACAAAGGGAAGATACAGATGGTGAAATCCAACAAGGGGCGGAACGTGATGCCGGTTTATTCATTAAGGGTCTCGACTTGAGAAGTTGGTTTGGAAGCTCTGGTGTGTAATGGTTGTGCCTTGTGCCCCGAGTATTGTTAAGCTGTTGATGTAAGTGGCGGATTGAGGCGAACTACTAATCAGGTGCCTCGCGCAAAACCTCCGGTCTGACAATTAGCTTTCTACGTGCTTGGCGTCTCAATTACACCCCTCTGTTCCTTAGCTCGCAGGCCCACAGGATCAGCAACGAAGTGAGGCGGTGTTGACCCGTCGTACCCCCGTATCCCATGGAATTTAAAACCAGGATTCAAAGAGCAAACCAGCATCTTCGAGCTAGTTTTACTTCCCAAACGCAACGAAAGCTTATTGCGTTGATCTGACAATTTTATTTCGCTGAATCCTCCAAATTGTGGAATCTAAACTGACACTCTCTCGATCCTATATGGGCAACTATACGTAACGAGCTTGACCCATGTATTCCTTTTATATTTTTCAATGAACATAAATTCCATCCTAAGAAGGTGAAAACAACATCTACTCATCTACAACGAGTAGTTTTATTTCTATGGTTTCCCATTTTCTTTATTTACAAGGTTTCTTAGACCACTGATATCAAAGCGCCCCACCAGCCTAGTGGAATTCCGATGCATAATACGACGGCACGTATATAGGATGATCTGTGAAAGTCATTAAAAGAAAAATATTTATCATTGAAAAGTGCAGTTGCTGTAAAAATTCGTAGGGTACAAATATTTAATCTCAAAAGTGGCGTACATAGCTATTTGTACACTCCTGTGTAATGCCCATTGTGTTTGAGCGAAATCTTTTCAAACAAAATAGAAACAGTTCTTGGCTGTCAGGAACTTTTAGATTTCTTATAATAAACATATATTTTTGTCAATAATTACAATATTATTGTTCAATAACATAAAGACAATAATAATTTGAAATAGAGCAACGCTCAAGTTAAAATGGAATCGGAGCAATAGAACGTGAGAATTGACGCCACAAAAAATTCATATTTTGCTTGCGCACACGGTGCAAAGGGTTAAGGTCAGACGGCTAAGGATTAAATAGGAGGCCATTTAGAACTATCCCGCTAAATCCATGAAACTTTCGTCAAAATCAGGCTGAAGCTTGATTTGTTTTGGCACGTGACCAGGTTTCTTCCCCTATAAACAGACCCGGATCAAAAATTGATGAACGAGCTCTGAAATGCAAAAGGCTATTGGAAATGTTGTGATACGAATAGCGCAGAACTCGTTGAATTTCCCACACGGTCCGATGACTAGGTAGCAATGTACCAAAAAATTTTCGCTGTAAACTTTTCGGAGGTTTCTTATTTTATAGAAAAATGATCGGTGATAGATTGGATCGGCTAAGTACTTGTAAAGAACCACCATCAACATCTTACTCCATTAATCTCTATTTTCCAAATAAAAGGGGTGTTTTTTCATTTGATTTAGTATATTTTCTGTTACCATAATCCGTTTGCTTTGGAAGAGCAAAGCGACTTTGGCATGTCGGATTAAGAGCTGTGCTTATTCGAATTTCCCTTTATAGACGTCTGTGCATTACGTTCGCCTAAAAGTTATCAGCGTCTTTATCTTGAACCTAATGAGATGTGTCGTCTGAGACGATATTTGTGGCTGATTTGAATAAAAAAGCAAGCTGCAACTGTAAATGAAACTTGGCAAACATTCTTTGGAAGTTTGTTAGTTTGCCTGTTACTAAGGTTCAATGGCAGACTTTTGGACTGGCGATGACCGCTTTCAACTGTGACACCAATAACAACGTTGAGAATCACCTGAGGTTGATGATGAGAAGTTGTCGGATATAAAGGGCGAGAGCTCATGGAAACTTTCACGGGTCGGATTATAACTTGATTCGGAAGCGATCGACCAGACAAACTTGGTGAACCGCCGGTTAGCAGGAGACTTTTGCCCGAACACACAACCATTACAACCCTTCGCGACTGTGAACAATCGTGCTCAATTTCTGAGGGGTAGGTGAACAAATCATAAAAGCGTATTGTTATCTGGAAGAAAGTTTTTGTTGCATCTATTGAGTTGATTTTACGTTAGTTAAGATGAGGTCTGCGGGTTTAAATTCTATATTTTGCTAGAAAATATAGTAAAAGTTCATGTCACTGAAAGGATGACCAATTCTTTCGCGAAAAAACTGCATTTCTACCAGCAAATAAGGTATTTTTTGCGCTTGAAGTCAATTTTGTCCGTAAAAAGGAAAAATACCCGATGCAAATAGTCTCATAACTAACGGCCGTCTAACTCATTAATGACGGCTTTACTTTACTATTTCACCTGCTTGTCTTCCGTTTTCATTAATAGTGTTGTTAATAATCATTGGTCGTTTGTTGACATTGTTGTTGTTATACATCTCTTAGTTATAGACGGGGAAGCGGAGGGGGGGGGGGGTTGCGTAAGCAAAAGCGTGAATCGTAATCCGAGTATTGCAAAAAAGAAATACTAATGAGTCTTGGGTAGTAAAGAATATCCTGCCTCCTATATCTCAAGGGAATATATTTTGTGGGATTATACAGAAACATTTATTTACTTATTTATACGCCTCCATTTTCAATTTTGTTAATAAATACAAACTCGAGAAAGTTATCATTACTATTTTTCAAAGCAAAAATGAGGAAAAATAACATATAACAAGAAAAGCCCGAAAGGTACGAAAACAGTGATAAAATGTATAACCAACACAATGACACAAAATGCAGAAATACCACAATGAACAGAAACACAGCAAAACAGAGGTTAGGAATACAAACAAAGATGGGGGAAAGAATTGTTGTTGGTTGTTTAGGACGCTACCCACCCGAATCTGGTTGGTATAAACGGCTAGGACTCTCACGGCTTACAAAGAAGCTTCTATAGTTAACACTGATCAGACCGGTATGGCTCTAGCGATCCATCAAGACCCCGATATCCCTATGGTTGCAACGCTAATAAAAGAAAGATATGCAAAAATAAGTGCAACTAGAATTAAGATTAAACCATTTAACCTGGTTAAGGGCAGCCGCTGGGCTGTACCTTTACACATGTTTCGTGTGAATTACAGTAATTTTCATTCTACTGTATATAAAAACTAGCAAAACTGAAATATTTTTGAAAAATAATAAAGTTGTGTAATATATTATATTTAAAAAAAAGTCAGTAGGACAGATTAGGACGGCGACAGGGTATACTGTACCCGCATGACCGTTCGGTCTTGAAGGTGGGGTAGCCTCTGCGCCTTCCAATCCACCCTCTCAATAAAGCGAAAGTCATCTCAGGGCCCAACCATTTATCTCAACCATCTCTCAGTCATTCTCATTTAATGAACACTCCTGGGATTGCCAAAACGTTGAAAATGTTTTGCTTGTATTTAGCTAGAAATATCACTGCTATAATTTGTTATTTTCAATGTTGAACGTCTACATTTATTAGGCTTCGTTTATGGTATGTCATCTAAACGCAACGCCTCCTGCTCCACACTTTATATTTTTATTCTTGGTGTCTAAAAATGAATCAAAATGAATATGAAAAACTCAAAAGTAATGCATTCAGTACCGAAAACAGCTGATCGAATTAAAATTGCTTAGTATCATCTCTTCACAACACCACTTTCCGAATATGGTATCACCTATATGGTAACATGTCGTAAAGTGACAGTATCAAAAAGTTGTATCCCTCTCAATACCATCCCATTGATAACATCAATCATTAATAGCGTGAACTCGCGCATCCCTCTTTCATCCGACCACCTGGTCCCCTGGTTCGGATTAAAAGAGCTTTTATGAGATCGAAATGGACAAGTGTGCGCTAAAAAAAAACCCTCGTTACAATATCCCATTCGTTCCGCAAAGGTTTTTTCCGTTGTGTATTCTCTTTAATCCTGGCTTCAACTCTTCAACGGACCACCCATCCTGAAAATTAGAGGGAAAGGTTCTGAATCTCGTTAGTTGAAACCCAGAATACGGTTTTTCCTCTTTTTGGCGCGGACCTTTTCCATTTAAATTATTTTTCTGGGGAGGGGGCAGTAGAAAAAAGAAAGAAACAGAGAAATACAATGCATCCTTCACTCCGTCCCAAGTTTTGTGTGGGATTTTGCTCTTCCTTTATGTGATAATTAAGAAATACATGCTATGCCCTGGAGATAAATTCACTCAATTTGCTTTCAGCATTTCAATATTGTAACGTGGCGGAGATGGAATAGTGGCGTTTTCTCTCCTAAGGATTCAGGCGATTACCCAACAAGACCCGAATGATACTCTAATGAAACTAGAAAGCTCCAGGTATTTGCTCAGGCGTTTCAGTGTTATGAAATGGAAGTGGGGAATATCCGTATCCTTCCATACAATGAATTTGTAACATCAAAGTAAATTGTTTCTAGATATAACAAACCATCATTTAAGCAATCCAGATAGCTTCATCACTGACTGTATTAGAAGGACGGCTGGACGAAGGGATGTTCTGGTGGGGAAAGATGGTAACTTTAAACCCGTGTTCAAGAAGCTTTTGTTTTAATCGCGAGTGCCGGCGTTTGAGGGACAGGTCTTTCGCTCTTCTGAATATTAATAGGACTAGTGATTCAGGCATAATTAAGAATTTTTATCTCTCAGTAAATAAGGAATATAAAAAGCTTTGTGAACGCAAGCAAAGAGAGTTCTACCGAGATGTTGGCGATCGCTTGGGCAGGGTATCGAGTTGTAAGGAGTATTGGGCTGTAGTCTCTTCGTTCAGAAACAGGGGTGTGTTGATTGATTCGCGGATTGATGGTGGCATCTGGTACGATCGCTTCAGCTCATTGTTGAATCCTTCCGTCGACGTTGGTTCGATTTCTTATGCCCGTTCAAGTAGAGAGTCTAGACAAGTCCTTTTCGATTGAAGAGTTAAAGAGTGTATTGAATAAGACCAAGGTGAATAGAGCGCCAGGCCCGGACCAGATACCCTATGAATTTTACAAAGCATTAGATGAGTACTGTCTACATATATTGTTAGATTTTTTTAATTCTATCTTTTTGGCTGGGGAGGCTCCTGAATCATTTGGTCATTCTATAATTTTTCCGCTTCATAAAAAAGGTGCTCGAAATATAGTAGAAAATTACAGAGGTTTATCTTTTATGAACACTTTATCTAAGTTATATGCGGGGGTTTTGTTGGGAAGACTGACGAACTGGATGGCAGAGGAAAGAATTCTTAATGAGTTCCAAGTTGGATTTAGGAAAAGGTACTCAACAGTGGATAATGTTTTCCACCTGACATGCTTGGTAAATATTAAACTTCGCGTCAAGTAATCCAAAGTTTGTTTTTTCATCGACTTCGCTTCTGTTTTTGAAAGAGTCAACTGGGGTTACTTGTGGTATAGGTTGTCTATGGAAGGAGTATCAACTAAATTTATTAAAGCCTTGAGTAGCCTTTACGCACACACGAAAGCCGCCGTTACGTTTTCTGACACCATCACCACCGACTATTTTCAGACCTCTACAGGGGTGAAGCAGGGATGTCTTCTTAGGTCAGGAGTTGCTGATCGCTGGAAGAAATTTAGCAACTTGACGTGCTTTCTTGCCGAACTCCTCAGTACTACTCATTCTGTTCAGTTGTATTCTCCTTCTATTTTATAAACGTTTTCATGAGAAAAATCCTCAGAAAAACAGCTGGAGATTAAGGAAGGTTAACATGAATTTCAACGTTACTTTTAGGTCAAGAAAGGACGCGTTGCCGTATGACGAAAACGCGTTGCCTACATATTATCATATAAGACACTTAATGCCGATACTTTTTCTTCTCATTGGCCTTAAGAATGCTATAACTCTCTATATGTTTAGCCCTCCCCAATCATTTTCATCATTGCTTCATTAATGAACCTTCAGTAATCGACCAAGAAAAAAAATGTAAGCCCCTCAAAATTTGTCGGTTTACGTTTAAGATTTACGTCCATTCGCCGTCTATTTAGTTCATCACTTTCTGTCAATCCCAAGCGGTGGAATCAGATAACTGAAATATTGAAAAATCAGAATATCCAGAACTTTCGGAATATTAATCATGTTTTTATGTTCGTAATCGGTAGACATCCCTTCAATGAGTTTCTAATGACCATAATGACATCCGGACCACTTTACGTCCATCGTTCACTCTTCTTATGAGCTAGTAGTTTGCCAGAAAAAAGTGAATACGAACTTGTCTAAACACAGTAAAAAGCCGAGTAGTAAATCATGACGATCGAATCAGCTGGTATAATCCTAACAGAATTTTGATTCTAAGAGATGATTCTGAATCGTTTTTCATTATTTTTGTTTTTATTAGCTGACAAATATAAGTAGGAATGTATCATGTTATCTCGTTGAATTTCAGTTCCTTCATCCGAAGTGAAGGACCAGGAAAGGAGGCTCCAGGATTCGGAGTGAGGAATCAGTAAAGTTATAGGATTTACGGGGTTATTCAAAACGAAGTCATCCTATTTTAATTGGGTAACCATGAAGTCAATTAATTGGAGTGGAGACACAATTATCGGCTGATTCAGTCTTTTGGTTCATTTCTTTCTTTACTATGTACAGTACTTGAACATAAATGGATATATTTTCAAGTAATTTAAATTGCGATTACAAAGTATGTAGCTCCGAGATTAGATGATATACTATGGATTACGATAATTGATACATTATCAGTGTTCACCTTGAGGATACACTTGAACTACCTACTTGTTGAAGGTGCTCAAGATGCCAGAATTCTGACTACCAAAATTTTGACTGTTGAGTTGGTGAAGAGTTGCACGGGTTTCGCAAAGCATTATGGGGCGCTCTGTAACAAAATGACCATACCAGACAATTTATCTTCCGTTGACCATAAAGCCCTCAAGTTGGACATGGATCTGCTGGTTGCTGCATACAAAGCGGAAAGAAGATCGTTGTTCCGACATCGAGTTGAGGCCCCCGAGAATTTCATTTTGTACCGCGAGCTGGATCCCGGAACTAGTTGTGCCAGTGTAAAGAATGTTGACATTCTACTGCACGTAGCACGATGGGTATTTAGGATTCGTGCAGTCATCGAATCTGAATGCCAAGCCCTATGAAACCGACAGATTTGAGGAATGCTCAATGTGTAGCCTGCACGAACGTGAAGACGTTTATAATTTCCTTTGCAGGTGCCCAATTCTGTCTGAATTCAGATTTGCGGCTTTTGGCTGCCACGTTTTATCGCGGAACGAAGCGATTGCCATCCTCAACGGTCCGGGTTGGATAAAACTTGAGCAATTGTATCGTTCCTTCCTCATCTATGAATTTAATTTTTGAACCTTCAAGATTTGTGAAGAACCTCAATTGCGTTTAACTTTCTAAAGCAGGATGATGTTATTTTTTTTTATTTCAATTTTATTTGTATTTTTTCAAATTGTACAGAAAAAAAAGAATCTTCTAGCAGACGGAACTTCCATGCCGTATTGTTTATTTGAACTGCAGAACTGTTTATCAAATTGTTGAAATTGATTAATAAACTTTTCTTCTTCTTATATGGATTACTCCTTATAAACATATTTCAGTGGTTCAAATAGAAGGGTTTCTTAATACCGAAACAATGAACCTTTTTGTATGCATTCGCAGGGCCTTTTCAGTGTTTAAACAAATTCAAAAAGAATTTAGTCAATTAATACTATGAAAAATGCGATTTAAGACGAATTGAGTGTGGTCGGTCAACTCCGGGTCCATTCAGTTCTACTCCGAATAAGAGCTGAGAGTAGTCGGGGTGGATCCACTTAGGACACAGCCTTGTATCGAGTGGTATGTGAAATTATAGTATGACCCATTTGGGTGTCGGGGTTGCTCTTCCAACAAGTTGCAGGATCTGTCTCCCTCTTAATAGCGAGTGTTGGGGAATAGAATGAGCGATGTGGGAAGAGGACGGGGAGGTACTCACCTCTAAAGTGATCCTCCCTTGATTGGCAACGATAGCAGATGTGCGGGAGGCTACGGCGGCGGAGGGAGGAGCGAAAGAGGCGGGAGAGAGGGGGATTAATTGAATCGACACCTGACATCAAAGCCCACGCTTGAGACTAACTCGGTTACCTAACGTTCAGCGGTCATCGGCTAACCGCGGTTTCCCTCCACTTCGTCGACCCCTTCGCCCGCCGCAACGGCCTCCGCCGCCGCCACTTCCCAACCAATCACATTTTCTCCTCCAGAATAACTCCAATAACTTAATGGACGTTGCTAAGTTGGTTAACTCCTTCGTTCCCCTTCCAGCGTCACTTCTTCCAACCGCTAACTTCCAACAACGTCCTCTCCGTCCCAAACCCCTTCACACGTACCTCGTTGCCATTATCCTTATTTACCCTCCTTATATAGCGTCTGTGTACCACCGATAATCCCACTTTAACGGTGGGTTAACGAAGAGTTAACTAGGCCATCATTACCATCCTTACCAATAACAAATCCACTCTCCTGCTGGTAAAAATTTAATCTCTTTCCACCTCTAAATTTGTGTATTCACTGAGAACTGAAAAATTGAATAACAGGGCTAAAAGTACAAATACATTACAAAATACACAATTATGACGGCACAACAGTAGTGTAATTCATAATTACTCCTCGCTTTGTTGCTCATAAATGTTGCTGCATAACATTTACATAAAATTGTACAAATTTGTTTCCTGCTGTATTACAAAGCTTTACTGTTGAAAATAATAAGCCAACCATCATGGTTGGACCAATCATTATGGTTAGGCAAACGGGGAATGACCGTGGATGAGTCGGGGTTGTAGAGTAAGTTGTAAGTTTCCTCGACATTACAAAGATTTGTACTTACTGATGCCAGTAGAAGGTGGCCTAAGGTGATGAATCCAAGAAAAGTCTATCAACGTCAGTCCTATCAGTCATTTTAGCTGATGAAAATCTAACTGTTATGATAAAATTGGACAAATAAAGTGATTTATCTCCGGGTAGACCTGGCTGATTAAGAAAGAAGTCAGCAATAAGGGCCCCTTAAAAATTGCCATACCTTGCAATCCTTTACAACTGAAAAGGAACTCCATTTCAACACAGTATATGGACTAGGGAACAAATTAAGTTCCCGAGTTTATACCTCATGAAAAATTTGCAGGCTCTTGATCAAGTAGTTCGGGCTTTGTGACGATAAATCAGTGAGTGGTATTTGACAAATCTGAAATAATTATAAGACAACATGTTTCACCTCCGGGTATTTACCGGGTTCTCAAACGTGTAACACGACGTCATAATATTCAGTAGCAATGAATGCTCAATTGCAATAAAGAAGCGAATACGACGAACTGTGGATGAGCCTATGGCCGTGAAATACTGGATGTGCAACACCTACGATTACCATCATAATCATTAGGGGAGAAAAAAAATCTATGGATTGCTACTATCGTAGATACGACACGGAGCTAGTTTCTACAAGGGGCTGTTTGGTAGTTTTCTACTTGACGGCGTAAATTTTTAATTTTATTAGACATCGTACAAATAAAAATGACGTACATTATGTGAAAATTCAGTATTTGGAAGTTAATTAATATAACAATGCTAGCTTTAAGAATAGATAGCTTTTTAAATTGGATCATAATTTTTAGTAAATGAAGAGATGAATAATCGCTCCGCAAATCGGGAGAAGGCAATTTAGTTGTAGAGTCCTCTCTCCACCAAAAACAGTCTGAAAAATTTCTAAGACATTGTTTTTCATCGAACAGCTCAACGTGTGAATAAGGACTAAAGCGAAAATTGTTATGCGAAAAAATACAAAATGGATTTTTACTAAAAGTGGCATTGATTCAGCAAGTGACAGAGCCAATGAAACCAACCAGTTCGAAAATGAGATAACAGAGTGAGAGTACTTTCCAGTATTTGAAATAGCCAATTTCATTAAACGAAAAACTCCCGTGAGCCAGTGGAAAACGGTAGGAATTTTCATTTCCGCTACAACCCTGATCTGTATTGTCGACACGGTTAGCTGGAAATGACTGACAACGATCGCTCCTAAAATTATTATCGGATTGTAGTTTCATTGATTGTTTCCTGGTACAATTACTTCCTACGAAAAGAAAATACCAGCTCAACTCCGAGTTCAAATCAAATGTACTTGAATATTTAAATAATAATTTAGTATTGATTTCTATCACCTGAATAATCATCAGTGAAAGCTTATTTTTGACCGTATATATTTCGGTAATTTCAATGAATACTGGCTAATTAGGATGTTTCACGGGCGTCTGGTAGCAAGATTGTAGGCTTCATTGTTCCATTAACATCAATAAAGTTGTTTCACTCCAATATATCTTTGTGTTTCGGTCTTAACGTTTCATGTGAACTAAAAATTAAATTCCCTCACACAGTGGCATCTGGGGTAACGAGAGTGCTGATGCACTGGCCAAGCAGGGCTCCCAGATGGAAATGCCTAACGCACCGGTTGCGTATCGAACCGCAAAGAGGTGCATTCAGGAGGCCATGAGAGAGAAAATGAGGGAGGGTCAGCATCTCGCAGCCAGCGGTAAGAAGTGGGCAGTTTTGCTCGAGGCTGAGAACCGCGTTCCGCTGCGTTTCACAAGAAGAGAGTCTGTGGCAGGGCTTCGGCACCAAACAGGACACGATTACCTGAACGCCCATCTTCACAGAATATGTGTTAAGGGAAGCCCGCACTTCTCTCTCTGCCAATCGACCTCGAATATGACAACAGAGCATTTATTTGAGTGTCCACAACTCAGGGACGTGAGATTGACATTTCAACCTGACGAGACCAATTGGTCGAAGATTGCAAGACTAACTTGGGCTGCTCGAGGTTTTATGGCTGAAGAGCCAACGACTTGATGGCGAAGGGTAAAAAAAAAAAAAAGTGATACCAGGCAAATTTTATCGTGTCCAAGTACGTTCAGTTTATTTATATTCATATCAGCTTTTGTTTCGTACACAGGAGCTAGTAAATTTTGATGTTCGTGGAGTTACATTTGAGACGAAGTCATCTAGCCGTCATAGGAATACGATGTAGAGACTCAGTGACCAGCTGTATCCCCTTGTGACTAAGACCCCTTCAATGTGACTTCTGACTGATGCGACGGGCAAGCACATCGTAGCCCAGATCCTCACGAGGAATGGAGAGCCTGTAAGCCAGGTATCGGAGGAAAGCCCTATAGACTAGCTCGATTTGCACAGTGTTGCACTCATAGTGGGGGCTCCAGATAACGGACGCGTACTCCAGAATTGGCTGTACGAGAGTCTTGCGAAGAGTCACTGGGACAGGTGGACGAGGGAACTATCTGGTATTCCACTTCAAGAAGCCGAGCGCACGAATTCCACATAATGCCACTTCAGCTATGAGTTCAGAGAAGGAGAACAGGGAGTCCAAGTGCACACCAAGGCCCACAATTCCATCCATACGAGGAAGTGCCGCACCACCGAGTGAGCAGGGCATATTCTTCACCAGTCTGCAAATATGCAGCCTAACGTTATCCCATTGTAATAATATATGCTGATGAGGTCCTCACATGATACTAGATGATTTCGCTATGTCCAAGCACGTTCACTTTCATATTCGTGTTGACGTTTCATTTTTCAAAGTCTTAGCCCTCAGAGGGAGTGAAACGATGATCAGACACCGGTCCGGGTGGGCTCGTTCGATTCCTTGAAGGGACGTCTATCAATAGTTTCGGCAAAAAGCTTTGGGCGGCGGATGGACCGATTTTGTTTTTTCGATTTTCGGATTCTACACAACTTGAAGCGTTTATCAACAAATCGCAAACGGGTTTAAGATTGTATTCTTTCTTTGAATACAAAGGTTCATTATTGAAAGTAATAAACCGAAATTTTAGAAAGAGATGTGAGTGTGTTAATAGTCTACAGTGTTCTGATCCAATTCGTTTTGTGCGTGAAACAAGGTACATCAAGTATCTGAGCATTCATTAAATACGCCTCGCAATAATTAAAAGCGTTTTGTACACCTGAGTTCTCATCTGGGAGCTCTGTTAAATCATTTCATGAATTTGTATATTCGTGATTAACGACTCGTTTCTTCCCATGTGACCTCATAGATCTAAGTTTTCCCCACACCGGCCGAACCTCCGACTTTCTGTACACCTGGGACCCCCACACCGAGAGCAGTTAAGAATATTGGCCACCCCGACGTCACCTGCGTCATTCTATCTACCAGAATGTGTAAGTCCCGAAACGTAGATCGCAATCATGAACTTTCGCAACGAAAAAACGAAAACTTCTTTTCGGACTGAGTCAACAAAATGGGAAACCCTTTAGGAACGTTTCACTGTTGTAATTGGATTTCAGTTAAATAGCGCTCATTGTTCTGTCGAACCATTGACCCTTCTGTTCGCTTTAGGGCGTGAGATGATAGAATAAAAAGAACATCCTACACCGCTCTATCCCTATCCGTTTCAGTTCTGGATCTGTTTGTTTAGGATTATCAAACACGTTTGCTAAGATTAATACCGGTAAGGAAACGTTTCAAATTGAGATGCGTGAAGATTGAAGCGAATTCAAATATTCGACAAGAACGACACATAATATGAACTAAGGATAATGAAAGGGCGAGCATTTATTTATTTGTTTCTTTATATTAGCTAAGCTACATATTAAGTCAGTAATACCTATTTGGTTTAATATTTTCGTAATTTAGACATTAGGTCACTGTAATGGTCATAACTCCCTCCATTCACAAAATAAACTCCACTTTGAGGATACCGTTGAGAAGAGCGTTGATTGCCTAGCCATTTGATGGAAAATGAAATTTGGTATCGCAATATTCATTGGCCCAAAAATTGCCCAAAGTAACATTTTCGTATTTTTTCGAAAATCACAACTAATTTTTACGTGTCTCATCACTTTTACACTCATTACCGTCTAATAGGATCTTAGGTTGCCGTCATTTCTGGAAATGGTTTGGTAGTAGATTTTTGAAATTTAGGAGAAGAAATCTTTGTCTTTCATCTCAAAATTGGTGGATTACAAACTGGTAGATGACTGAATTGGCACATTTCCAAGTTTTTTGCAAATAGTTTCTGAATCGTACGAGCTACTGAAATTTTCGTAGAATTCAAAGTGGTTAAGCATAAAACACAAACCGATTGGATTCCACACCTTTTAATTATTATTCGAAACAAGGTAGTTACTAACAGTTGCAAATCAAGCTAATTTTCCATGTCTTTGTGCATATTGATCACGTTTTTCTCACCTATCGGATTAGTGTAGGAAATATTACCTTGATCCTCTCCCGGCCCCCTTCCCTTCGAATCGAATGATCGTCAGTATGAAAAAATGCAGTGTCTGCATCCTGAAAAGTCTACAAGGTGTCACACATCGAGGTGAGTGGCATACCCATTTTGCAAAACTAACGCAATTTATCATTAATTGTGTGAAATATTAAATCGTTAGAGGGCAGCTTTTACAGTCCTCTGCACTTTTGGTTTATTATTCAATAATAAGCCATTGTAATCGCTCTTGAAAAAACAATTTCTAACGCCCCCTGAAAATTTCATGGTTTACGTTTCAAAGGGTGTAGAATCCAAATCGCAATAAAAATTCTTCCGTCCGTCCGCCGGACGCACGATTTTTCCCAAACGGCTGGAGCAAAAAATCTGAAATTTTCAGGAAAAATCAAAATTGGTTCGACAACGCCCCAATTCTTTAGCCAGCTCTCTCACTTAATTTAAAGTGCCCTTTAAGGGTTGTCAAAGTTTTGTAAAATCCCTAAAACCTCCAAAAAAACCAAGGCGGCCTTAATGTGGACTTTTTTAAAAGAACTTTCCATGAGGAATCGAATGAGCCCCTCCCCAGATGTATGGCATGATCTTATGCTGCAAACATATGCATCCACATTCACTACATCACTAGGTTACTGCGATCGAAACAAAAACAACAGAAAAAATTCGTTTTTTTGTTTTGATCGCAGTAACCTTGTGATGTAGTGAATGTGGATACTGGAGTGAACTCCTAAAATGGTTAATAGCCGATACGCAGGTTGAAGCATTCTGATACGCATGAAACGCTGCAAATTCTTTCACTGGGGTTTATTATTCAATTTCATTCATTTGGCTTCATTCATAATTTGAATTTCTACTAAGCTTTGGAGTGTACGTGTTTCACAGGTGATAAAGCGATGATTGAATTTCAGGAGATATGCATAGAGCACGTAAATCGGTTCTCAACCAAAATACCTATTTTATTGATCAGTTGATCACATTTGTGTGCCTCCTGAAATTCAATAATCGCTCTATCACCTGTGAACCACGCACACTCCAAAGCTAAGTAGAAATTCAAATCATGAATGCAAGCCAGATTAATAATAAACCCCTGTGAAAGAATTCGCAACGTTTTTTATTTAATTCCAGAATTTCATTGGATCATTAACTGGAACATCAGTTAATACCTTTGCATTGAATACTATGAGTTCTTTCCTCCCCCGCGTTCTGACTACTGCACTTCAAAATCATATGCCCACTTCATTATTGGTGTGATTCAAGACTTCGAAGGCTCATTCGAGTTAGTGTAAAACTATTTTCTGAAGGTTATATCGAGCTGGTTTCAGCTCAGATCCTTTTCCATCAAGAACTACGATAGAAAACCATTTATTCGAGTCTTCTGTATGACATGACTCAACATTTATGAGTTATGGTACGTCATGTAGGAAAGGTGTGAGCTGAAGGTAGCTCGATACGGACTTCAAGAGTTTATCTGTCCTGAGTCAAATGAGCTTTGACAGACTTGAATCTGACCAATATTAAGGTGGACAGATGATTTTCAAGGACGGTGGTCTAAAAGGGGACGAGAGGACTAGGAGAAAATTAACCCGATTTTGAAATGTTTGTAACTCGAAGAACATACCAAATATCGAGAACTTGTGAAATAACGGTGATGTTTTTTATGTTCATTATTGATTTTATGTTCATTTCAGTGAATCGAGTAAGCCCATCGGGAACGCTCTACGTCTATCTGTTCACTCTCCCCAAGGGCTAGGACTTTGAAAGAAAAAAAAGTCAACACGAATGTAAAAGTGATCATTCTTGAACATAGTAAACATATTGTAGTATCATGTGAGGGTTTGATATATACACATGCCCACCATTAAATAAAAAAGATAAAACTAAAAATAATGGTGGGGAGGACGGCAGATTTACCCGACGCCAGCCTTTGGGATTTGGAAGGTAGAGATGATGGAGGAGGGAGAGAGGGATGGAAGGAAGTCCCCCTATAGAATGACCACCAATTTAGGTAAGATAAAATTACGTGGGATGTAAAATTGGATGGGGGAGTAAGTAATTACATGGGATAATGTTATGTTGCTCATTTGGGCTCCGTGGGATGAGCGGACATCAACTAAAGTGGGCTACCCAGAAATCGTGGGGTGAGCGGACACTGAAACTTGTTCAACAACTAATAACCAGTCATTTGTTTGATTTGTTTGGAATCCGTTCGATATGTCTGACACTTGTTTCTCACTTTTGAAGAATTGGGCACCCCAATGGTAGCCGGCGTACCTACGTGAAGAATGATTTTGAGGTTGCTGCGCTAAATGCAATGGAGGCTCAATTGCCGAACGCTAAACTATCAGGGTGCAATTTTCAGTTTAACCAATGTTTTGTAGAAGAAGATACAGAAAGTTAGGCTGCCAGAAGAGTATCAGGAGGACAAGGAAACTCATAATATATGATTCATTTAATTGGTCTGTCCGCTCATGCCAAGTCAGCTCATTCCACGCCACCCTCATTTGCAGATAGGTGAAGAATAGGCCCTACTCACTCGGTGGTGTGGCACTTCTTCGTACGGATTGAATTGTAGGCCTTGATGAGCATATACCGGTATTTTCAAATCAGCTTTTGTTTCGTACACAGGGGCTAGTAAACGTTGGTATTCGTGGAGTCACATTTGAGACGAAGTCGACTAGCTGTCATTAGGATATGGTGTGGACACTACTCAGTGATCAGCTGAATTCCCTTGTGACTAAGATCCTTTTAATGTGACTTCTGACTGATGCGATTGTTTCATTGGTCCATTCAACTTTGCTTTGGTATTTCTATTCGGATCCAATGCAAAAATTTGGGTAATGACGCTTGTATTTCAAATGCGTTTTTCACATGTCCTATAAAAGTTAATCTTTCTCAAAATGTCCTGAGTTCTTAAATTGTGTTTAGACATTTCTAATCTTTTATTGGTTAGAAATTGGCATCAACCTTTCTGGCGCAATAAAATATCCTAAAAATTATGTTTCCAAGTGCACCAAATACTGACACATTCACATTGAGACATTCATCCCATGTCCGTTCTTGTTTAGTCAATCGAACTATTCGCAGGCATGTCTTGTGCTCCACTTCACTTCTGGAAGCGACCCAAACATCATCCAAAATTGTGAATACCAAATCAATGCCTGTACAAACTTCATTCATGGATATCTGAAATGTACTTGGTGCATTCCTGAATCCAAAAAATGAGATGGGTTAGTTTGATCTTAAATTGCTACTTGTATTTTTTTCGAGTTTTTACAATGACAACTAAACATTGTCAACTATTGTGATCAAAATTTCGAAACACAAGGGTACCCCAGATGCCACAGTGTGAGGGAATTTAATTTTTAGTATCACATGAAACGTTAAGATCGAAACACAAAGATAAATTGGAGTGAAACAATTTTATTGATGTTAATGGAACAATGAAGCCTACAATCCTGCTACCAACCATTATCCAAACCCAAACATCATCCAAAATGTTTAATACCAAATCAATGCCTGTACAAACACTATCCATGGATATCTGAAATCTATTTGTGTTAGAAATGAGATGTTAGTTCGATCCTAACGTTTTAGAATCAACTGATAAAATTCCAATTGGATTTTACTTCAAGAGTTCCTCTTGAAATAGAAATTTTCAAGTTTTATGTTTCATATTTGTGGAAAAGTGAAATGTAGTGTGGTATTTTATATTACTTCGTCAAATTTCGGTTGTTCTATTTGTAGATTTCTCTGTCGTGTCCATTGTGGGTATATTGATATTCCATCTATTTACTTTCACTAGCCACCCGATGGAAATATAAGCTCGTGCTCCATGAAGAACTGTAATGTCTATTGTCTGCCCTAGTTAACATAGAAAGCTAAAATTTGAACCGTAGCACGATGATTTGAGGTAAATCGAGGGATTTCCAACGTAACAAATGAACGGGTATGCAATGACTCATCGCGTGCTGAGCTTCATAGACAATAAGTTTCGGTATCAGCTTCCTTTTCGTATAAGGATGTGAACACACAGTTTGTTGGTGTTCACACAGTTATATTCAGGACAATGGCATCCAACTGTCTTTGGACATCTAGAAGTTAATGACAAGTTAAGACACAGTGATCAGCTGAAATCCCTTGAGGCTAATTTCGATCCTAATTAATCTAACATGCTGAAATATAAATAACATTCTATTTGTCGCAGCCCACTGGAAAAACTCACACTATCTACTGTTCTTCTCATTTTTACTAGGGATACGGAAAAAATACGAGTTTCCGCGGAACGTTATAGAAGAAAGAAAAGTGCCCCCGGGTTAACTGACTTTCATCTCTTGCCCAGGGGCCCCACAACTTAAACCGAGTGGGGGGATGCGGGACAGCCATCTACTTCCCAGTGAGTTCAGTGCCACCGCGAATCCAACCTCTGACGGAGGGCAGGCCGGTGGTGCTTTGCCTGGCAGCTGGGGCTCCCTCCTCTCGTGGTACCATTTTGGGTAGAATTGGTGGTCCCATGTCCGAAGCACCCTCGACTAGAATGGTTTCAAGCCTGACAGAATCTGTCTATCGCTTTTCATGGCTCTCCGACTCCTGGTTGTGGATTTACCCCATTCATCAAGCAGCCATGTTGGATACGCCACCCGAGTTCAGAGGAGCGACCCGGGGGCCGCCTCTCAGGGTGGACTACTCTATATTCATCCACCCATATTACGCTACCTAACCTACCTTAGCCTACCTCTAACTGTGTCTACTAACCTATATAAGGGTGGATTACCCGATGTTCATCCACCCTCGATCCCTAGCCCAACTATAACTAATCTAAACTACCTAACCCACTTGAGGGCAGACTACTCGATATTTATTTTCCATCTTCTATCAAACCTAACTGTTAAACCACAATCAATCAATAAATTAAATTCACGCCCCAAATTACATTTATACACCTATCCTAATATCACAGTCCCCTTCTGACCTCCACGGCAGCGCGCACAGACCTCTCCTCTTTCTTCGACATCACTTCCCCTGCAAAAATCCAATCCCTTAAAGCCTTCTTCCTCTCTTAAAACAAACACAATCCATTCCAGTCCATACAGGCTAGCTCTGGCCACCGCCATCCCGCGTTCGACTGCAAACAAGTTGCAGTCAAAGACCACGGGATGGACAGTGCCCAGCTCCCCACACTCACAAGGTGTGAGCAAGAATACTTTACTATTTGAAGATGAAGTCACTGCCATGCGGTTGGTAGAGAAACCACTACAATATATAGATTTTTCCCTTGCTCACCACTGTGACCTCCCCGTGGAACTTGTCCTACGGGTTTGTGAGGAAATGTGGGGGAGAATACCTCTGAAAACCAGTGTGGCTTGGGATTCGGAGAGGTTCATACATATTTACGTCAACGATTGTCTCAAACGTATCGTGTCAAGCTCATGCGCGATTTCCAAGTAACAATTCAACATTTAAGAGTTTTCATCCGATTTTGATTGAAGTTTTAGAGAATTTGGTTATTGCTTTGTCAGGCTTGTCAAGGATTCCCTTAACAACCGATGAACTTCCTATTGTGTACAGTAACAGGGTTATGAGGTATCATAATTACTCGTACAATGTTGATGTAAGATCATGTGTTTTGATACCTAAAACTTTACTTTATGAGAACCTGAAAAAGATGTAACCAAGGGTTTTCATGACAATAACTTCCCCTTTGATCAACTGAATGTGTGATTTTGAAGAATAGTGGACATTTTCAGGACAATAGCTAAATTTCCTTGAACCCTTCGGCTCGTAATTATACAAATCGGTCTGAAACTTGGAGATTGTTGAAGTTCCGTAGTCTACTTCGTGGTATTGTGGTCACGATCGCCCAAATTCGAAGGCGATAATGTCAACATCCGAGGGGTTACGATGAAAAGCATCTGTATGAATGAAATACGGGCGATGGAGAGGCGGTGAACGGGGGTAGCGGGGGCGGTCGTGGGGCGGTGATCTCCCGCCAGTGCTCCGCCGGCAGTCTCGCAGTCCGCTACCGCTCCCCGGGTCCACGCTCCCGCCTCCCGATCTCATGTGCTCCGCCGACTCACGTCAGTGATCCCGCGCCGTTTGACCGCTAGTGGTTTCACACGTAATTATTTTTCACGAAAGTGATCCGCACGTTAATCGCAAGTGATTCGGACGTCATCACACATGATCACCACTCAAAGATCGTCCTGCCGCATCCTCGTCACTTCCCTCCTCCTGTTTTTCATCATCATGTCCAACGGTAAGTCAAACATTCTGAAACTACGTACACTTTAAACAGTAACACAGACATATTCAAACATATCTCATCTTCAATCTTAAAAAGTAGCTACTTTTTAATAAACAATAAATTTCACTTCACCGATTTTAGAGTTAACCAGTTGCTATTGAAACTTGTTCTATATAATTGTAATAATTATTAAATCCTCAACTATCAAGGAAAAGTTCTTTGTTGATTTATGGATGAAATTGGTGAGTAAATGATCTATTCGATTCTCCGAAAGCTAAATTTCTTGCAAGAATGCAGATCAGATAGGTATTGTAGGTGGTAAGCATTGTAAATCATCATACTCTGAGAATGAAAGTGGTGTTGAGACTATTTTTTCGTTATTTCATTAGCGTCTGATATCCACTAAGGAAAATAGTGAAACGTCTTCCGTAAACTTGTGCGTTTATGTTACAAGATAGGTCGTGAAACAGGAAACCTCCGATAGATTCCGTATCAGTAGATCGAATGAAATGACCCGGGGCACCGTGTGTCATGCTGACTTTCCCGGCCGTAGATGCAGAAGAACAGAAAGAGTGTGAACACCAAGGAAAGTAGCAATAAAAGTGTGTGACTGGGAGAATCGGCAGAACCAAAGCAGATTCGGTTATATTCTATTACTAATATTATTTCAGATTTATAGTCCATTAATTTGAAAAACATTCCATGCTTTGCCCATCGCGTGGGGTTGACTCTCAGTCCCCTCTTTGCCACTACTTCAAACCAAACAATAAAAAAATAATAATAATAAAAATAGATGAATAAAAAAATAAAATAAAATAACCTGAAACATGCTTAATGCTTAAAAAATGTATTTCACCAACAAAGTCATTCTTTTTTCTGGAATCCCTAATTTTTTAAAAAGGGTTCTTTGTTGTTTGAATCCTAACCTTAAATGATCATTTCCAACGACTGATCCACATACACAACCATATCAAGCAAAAAAGTAGCTTTTTCGAAGAAAGAATGGATTACTGGAAAGAACTTTTATAGCAAAATGAATCGGTCAAAGGAGAAGAAAAACTGCCTGAAAACGCCAATTAAATATGAACTAAAGCAATAAAAACGTATGAATAAAATTGTAATAATAAAAGTAATTAGGTTTATTGGCAGGTGCACTAAAATCCGTACAAGTTTAAATCAAACTAAAATTCCAAAATAGTTTAAATAGCAGAATACTTTTTAGGAAAAGTTTTTTTTACCGTAATATTGATAATTTGTTTGACTCAGAGTGCTGATATTTTTAAAGAATTTAGCACGTATGTAGACGGATAATTTTGGAAAATTCCTTCACACGATATTGCTGCTTAGCTGGAAAATTGTAGTGTTGCATGTTGAATTTTGAATTAAATTCAAATTTCGTTTTGCGGATGCTGATTTCCGAAGCAACGTTGAAAAGTTTGTATTTCTGCAGTGAACTTGTATTCAGACGCTTTGCTTTACGCCGCGATTTGAATGAGATAAATTTTAGTTCACTCAGCTGATCAGGATGGAGCCCGTTATTTTATCCATGCCTTGCTTCCCCTAACCGTCAATCAATCGAATTTTAAATTCCTACGGTGAACATCAGAGAATTTTACTCGGTCAACTTCTTGTCTTTCACTTTTTTGATCAAAGCGTTATTCCTATTTCGTGTATTATTTTGTTGAATTGTATCTTGACTGAAGCATGAAACATTTAATATAAAAGGTTCCGAATTTCCTCATGTATCTTGTTCAGTAGAGTGTAATTATGGTTGGAGGAATAAGCCCTTCCGACTGTTGTTTCTTTTGTTGGGGCAGCGTATTATTAGTGTGGAGGACCATAAACTTCTACTCGTATTTGCATAGTGGACATGCATTAAATTGTTCGTTTATAGGTACATTGCATTGGTACCCCCAAATTTTCCATATTTATAGGTCTACCCAGATATCCTTTATCAACCGCAACCTTCTCTAAGCTCTTGAACTCTTCGTTAAGCTCCTATGTAATAATAAGAATTCCTATATCTCAGCAGTTCGTTCATGATACACAGCACCTTCACGTTTCTCTTACTGCAGTACTCTCTGTTTTTTAGTACATGTTCCGAAAACATTTCAGCTGTCAGTTTTCTTGTTCTATTCTGCTTACACCTTGATTTGTACGTATGAGGTCCCCTCTGACATCGTAACCCACCTTCCGACTCTTTCATTCTCGAGGGCAAGAACTTTCATGCAGGCTTCCTTGTAGGCTTTTAAAATAATAAATGTAATAAAATACTCTTCTTTGTTATACGTACCTCCTCTCATTCACTTCCGTATCGATTGTAAATTCTCCAATACTTATCGAAATGTGCCATAAACGTTTATCTCAATTAAGGTTGGTAATAATGTATTATATTTGGCTAATGAATTGATTTAATATTAGATAATCAGATAATTGGTTTAATATTAGATAATACGAGTAATATTGATTTAATTGTCATAGTTTATGATTGATTTAATATTTCATTAAGTGAAACTAGAGTGACTGCCTCATGAAATCTGGCGGTATTACAATTTTATACTGAAAAATAGAGTATTTATTCTTAGCCTCTTTGTTCCACAATTTGAAGTTCACACAACGGCGATGTAAGTCTTCGTAGGTAGAGGAGTAGGAGAGAGCCATTCTGAAATATTTTTTTGCAACACCCGTTGGAGCGTGATTACACATTTAGGATTACAAGTAACAAATGCTTTGAAATAATGAATGCTTCGAAACCGAATATTGGTATAATTTCGTCAGCGTAATTCAATAAACCCCCGGTAATTGAATAGATGAATCAATTTTCAGCGTCCACATCATTTTTATGCTTAGTAATTTTTTGTAGAATAAAATAATAATGTTAATAAGCTAATATAATAGCTAAATAATGATTTCCAACAATTTAAAATCAAAACTTTCCTAAAGTGTTTCAAACGAAATCTGTTTTGACGCACTCTAAATTGTAGTGAGGTTTTAAATGTATAAATACATATATGTGTAATTTCAGACTAAAACTCGGTTCAGTAGGTACTAAGGTTTTTCAAATCTGCCAATTATTATACAAACTTTTATACTTTTATAGTTGACAGCAGATCTTCACATATTTCGGGTCTATCGTGATTTAACATTGCCAATGGTACATCATTTTAGATATAGACTCCGCGTCCTTTCTTATCTTGTAATTTTATGCGAGATACCTTGAAATGAACTCCATCTATATTTCAGCATCGTAGGTAGACTAGGAAAAAGTTTGCCTGAAGGTCCACCTAATCGGTGAGTCACCATACCTTTTAATTTTTTTTTATAGATATCTCAAAGGCGATCCATTTCAAATTTCGGAACCGAAGGTCCATTATCCCATGAGTGAAAAGTTAACCAACCGTTGGGGAATGCTGATTTTAAGGCGCAGAAGCTACCCCACCTTCAAGACTTAAAGGTCGTGCGGGTACTGTATACCCCCAGCGCCGTCTCAAACTGTACCGACATTGAGTCAAGTACTGTCATCGGGGGATTTCTCTCATTCGAAAAACGTCCTTCAAGGAGGATGGTTAGTCTGAATCAAACGAATGGGATGAGTTTGAAAAAGGTGAAAAGAATTTGGGATCTGGAGAAATATGAGTTTCAAAATATTTATGTTGCCGGTGCAAGAACGAGTGATTTAAGGCGTATTATTTTCCTGAATGAACTACTGTAATGCACCGTGAAAAAGTAGTAAGAATCCGAACAAAATTTGTTGATTTCTTTTTCAAGATATGTATAACTGAACAAATTAAAGGATGTGTGAAGGTGCAAATAATTTGTGTCTCTGGTAGGATTTGTACCCGAGATCAAACTATTGAAGTCCGTTGAGATACTCATTTAATCTTCGTCCTCCTTCTTTCAATTAGTGCATCTACGAACTAATTAAGCGTGGAGAAGATTTTTCGCCCCATAACTAAGAATCAAGATCCCTATCTAAGGAGGAAACTAAAGAACTCCGTGCTACAAGGTTGATTGATTTTGATTCATAAGATAATGGACCTTCGGTTCAATGGATCCTCTTTGAGATATTATTTTTCAATTCCCTACAGTATTGTATTTTATAACTTACTTCAACTACTGCCATCATTATTGCATTATTATAATAACAAACAACTCATAGCCACTATAATTACCTAATTGCGAGAACAAACCACTGTTACTGCGATGACTCACCCATGTATTCACAAAATGATCTATTCCTCTGAAGATATCTGTATGCGACTTGAGAAGTTACGATTCAATTCGTCTGCAGAAGGCTAAAAATACAGCCCCCGCTTTTCTCAAAGATAAAGATTGGATGAGTACGTCACACACTACTACCGTCACCTTGGCTGGTTGAAGGCAAGAGAAAGGAAACTTCTCCAAATAGATGCGCTCATCTTCGAAGTGTTAAACCTAAAACAGCTCACTATATTTATCGAAATTTCCGATTCCTTTGCTAGAAAGCATGAAGAAAGACAGAATTCTTCTCATTAAAAATAACATCGCATCAACGTCCCAGCTTGGTCTTTCATGATGCAAGGAGCTAAAATCTAAAGTGAAAATGTAAATTTATCCGATTTATCCTTAACTTTAGAACCACTCAAGGGGAACTTGAAAAAAATAGTTTGGTGAATGTTAATCTGATCAGTTTGCGTGACTCAAGATGAATTAATTGTTAAAACATCTGAATATGAAACGTTAATTTCTTGTTGATATTTTCAAGTTCAAATTAGAGGAAACTTTATTTTTGTTACTATATTTAAATATTTGACTAAATGTTGAAAAGAATTATCTGAATACGTTTGCCGGAGTTGTGGAACAGACCTTTTAACAATGTAGGATTGATTATAAACCAACATTTTAGACAAAATAGTCTACAGAAGTGTCCACACAACCTGAATCAATTGTAATAATTGTAATAGATCATTCATCCAATAATGAGGTTTCGCCTCAAAGTGACGTCGTAGAAATGATTGCTCAACACAATATGTACCACGTTGTGTATTGATGTATTTGATATTGTCATATGGAGATAATTTGTCTCGTTCAAACCTGGAGGTTCTTCAGTTGAAAGCAATGAATACAACAACGAATGGGTGTAAGTAATGAATCACAGAATAAAAAGAATTCCACCCTCAAATATAAAGGATTTCACACTTCTTCCCGTACTTCAGTTTTTCCTCTGTTTCCGTATTTCGGGAGTATAGATTTGAAAGGAATGTCGCTCCGTACGGACGATATCGTAGTAATATATATCGCGCGTTCCGCGACAACTGGTAATATTCACAGGGAACCCAAGCTCGGCGCCTCGCGTTGGCAACCGGGTCCGTGACAAATGGGAATAGGAAGCTCTTTATTTCGACACGTGTCGGAAGCTCGGCGGGATCTGCTCCTTCAACCCGGATCAGAAGCTGCGCCTGTCCCCGGAGTTGGGTCGTGACCGCATCGCATACCTCACAACTCGACGGGCTCGAGTGTGATATTCTCGGAATGTTTTCGGGGTTCGCACCCATCGATATGTATTCGCATTTTTAGGGAGGTATTACGTGTGTGTGCATTGATAGGGGAGTTTTGAACGAAAATAGGTAAACGAAGCTGCAAACGACTACACGAAGGTTTATAATTTATCTATTATATAGCCATTTTATGCGACTATTAAAAAGTGCAATAATTGCAGCAAGGTCGTAAGAGGGAATATTTCCCTTGATGATCGTATAACAATTATGATCAATTCGACTGTTTGGTTTTGTGGAGGTGGGGTAATTAGATTCTCCCCTGCAGCTGATTATTTATTCTCAAACGGTATCGCCGATCCATCTTGAGGCATACATACTCTTTTCCTTCCTCTTTCTTTTACAACTTAATTGTACATTGTACAATTTGGCGAATTTAGACATATACATATGACGTGAAAGATGTGTTGTGGACTCCATCCAATGGTGGGCCACACTGTTATAGTATTCTAGATACTTTCTTTTCTATTTCTGTATTTGGGAGTAACGGAATATTGACAAGTAAAACAAAAATTTGTGAAGAATGAAAGTAATCAATACAGCATAAGTTTAACCGTCTGCCGGAAGAAGATATCTTTCGAAAAATGAAAATGTGACGTTAAAGTAGAACGAAAAGAGGAGAGGTAAACAGCAACTCAAAACTTTCCAACAAGAAATTAACGGTATCGGTATGCATATCCTCAAAAAGTTCAACTATTCCTTCTCAGGATACAAACCGATCGAAGCTGGCAAAGTCAAGCAAAGCTGGCTGAAGGCATGAGTACGAAGAACAACAAGTGCTGGACAACAGCAGAGGAAATCGAAAACATTCTCGTGAGTATACAGATTGCTCATGGAGTAATGTTAATGCCATTTCTTAATGATCCACATAGTAATGTAGTGATCCTGTTCTGAACGACAGCTTCCAGTAACTGACGTTAATCTAGGGTTCTTCCCTTATACCGCCTTCCTCTGGGATTGCCAGTTGAATGCATTCGTCGTTGGCTCAGCGCACAATCTCACATTTTACAAACCCAATAGTGTGGTGATGACTGTACATAAAATAGAGAGAGTAATAATTTACTTCGTTTTTGTCATAGTTTATGTGTGAAAGATTAACGGTGGTGTAAAACATTACAACGGTTTTTGAAAATGAACGTCACCTCTGCGATAGATCGTGTTTGCATTGTGTGTTTGCAGCAACTACTGTGTATCATTTTCACCATTTTATTTGTGGAAACGAGTATTGTGAAAGAATACAGTGAGAGAAACGGCTACGGATAGCCAAGATCCTGAATACATTAAATTATTTACCCGCAACAACAGCGAAAAACGAAAGGGCGTTGCTAAAGTCGCTCGGATGACCCAAAACTATTCAAATCAGATGGAAAACCGACGGGCGAGGGGCGAGTGAAATATCGTCGGACATCTCTAAAAAGGCTTGGGAATGAAAAGAAAAAAAAGAGGAGGAAAAATACGTTGCTCTTTCCATTGCATTTTCCTCGAGGGAAGCTGGTCGGTACACAACTGGCCGCCGTGTAGCGAAGGAGATAAGGGAGATCGATTGCTTCAGAAGGGGGCAAGCCAATCGGGAAGCTCAAGAAGAAGACAGGAAGAGGAAGGGACGGAATGAGCGAAGGTAGATAAGTGTTAGGGTTCTTCACTTGAATCTCCAAGTGCTGGGTGAGGGATTGAAAGTTTGTACTTGTAAGAGGTACAAGCAGATAGGGGCGTGAATTGTCCGGAATCCAGGTCGCTTTGATCATTTCAACGGATTGAACGGGAAGTGGTTTTGAAAACGAAGGGTTGAACGTGGTTGAAATGCAAGTACATTTTGACGTTATTGGTGAGCTGTTTATTTATTGATGAAGAGATGACGTTGACGTGAAGCGATAAAACTATATCACAAACCGATAGTGACAGCGTCACTATTCGTAAATAAATACTTACCAAATTGTCTCAAACGCTGAACCACAGGTTTATTAATGTATACTTAACATTTTCTTAAAAAAATTGCTAAGGCTTCATGACTGAACCATTCAGAGCGTCTGTGACTGCTGAAATCGATGAGTGTGGTAATCTTTCTTGCATTATCCGGCTGGAGATGTTGCTGTGATCTCGTCATCAATAACGGCTAACATTTACTTAAAGAGGAAATACAGAAAAATCAATTTTTTTTTGAAAACGTCGAATTAAAACGTGATTTGTTTGTTAATTTTAATAGTGTTTTAGGATAAATTGAATGAGACCGACCCTGATACTGTCATCCGTTATGTTCTAGAAAAGTATAAAAAATCAGTTGTAGATTCCCAATACGCTTTACATCTATGTCTGCCTCTAAGTTGGCTATTATTGAACTGATAGATGAGATATCCTGGAATGATTAATTCACCACACTCATGTTAGCTGGTTGATTTCTCCATAAGAAGTACGATTTCAGTCAAAGGAGATGCGAAAAATCCACGAAAGTAGAAGAAACATGCTTTGGATACTGTAGGCATACATTCTAGACCAAAAAAATGGATACAGACTCCACTAATTCAATGAATCGTGAGAAAAATTTGGTCGAAAACGTCAGAGTGATTGGGCTTTTGCGAGAAGCTGGTACGATACTATGATTTTTTGGAAAGGTAGATTGAGTGAAGCATTGCCATAAATCGTATTATGCAAACTGAATTGGTACTCTGCGCCATACAAGAATCCTCAAAATTCAGAATGAAACGTAGGCGAAAAAGGGTAAATTATAAACCAAGACAACAAAAAAAGGAAATTTCGTCCAGTATGATTCGATTATGCAAGAGCAAAATCATCCTCAACTTACCGTTATTTGGTCTCTCAGTCCTTCACTTGAATAACGTTGTTAGTTGACTCTAATTTATAATCATTGTTTTATCATCTTTTCGAGGAAGCACTGTACAGCATGAATTGATGTAAGGTCTATTGCGATCAGAACGTTATACTTGGTCACTTGGGCTTGATCACGATTCATTCACTAGAATATTTAGACATTGATGAAGTTTCACTGTTCAACAGTGAAGAGGTCGTAGAAATTTGACGCTGCCGGTAAGTAACGAAGTAACGGTTTTTGACCGTTACGGATGAAGCATCTTCTCTCTTGCCATGTTTTGAGGAGGAACGTGAATAATAATGGGGCCGAGACCCACCCGCTCCCGGGGTCAAACCACCAGACCCTGAATATTTCCCCAATATAAAATACGGTTTCTGGGGATATGTACCTACCTTCCCTCTTCACCGCATTCTTTCTCAAAACCGTTTCAGTGTAATCCTCAGCTTTATACACAATTTTCCCCTCTAGCCGACCGAAAATGACTGCGGATAAGGTGATATTCTTATACGCTAGATAGATAGCTACTCTTCCAAAAAAGATTGAGGGCTCTTTAGTGCCACCCCCCCATTATCAAAACAAGATTTCCCACTTCAAACTACCCTCTTTGATTTATCATTTTCAATATGATCGCTTGTTATCGGCTAAGAAGAAAATTAAGGGTGTGCTCAAAATTTGTTGTTTTATGATTCTTTTTTTCTTTGGTTAACTTGAATGAAGTGGTATACGTCCACAAATCGTAAGGAGCTTAATTTCTACGATTCGCACACGATTTTGATGAAATCAACAGGCAGTTTAAGGATTTAATTGTAGATGAGGCTCCATGAGTTTAATTGTCTGGAAATCAACACTTCGTGCATTCGCAAACTTATGATCCATCACACGTCAATTCCTATTGCCGCAATCGTCCGATTTCGTTCTTGGTATCATCCAAGTGAAGGATGAGATCATCTCATGTAAGCACCAAGTTTCTAAAGGAAGCCTGGCTGGAACTCTTCTGATCATCGCAGGCTCCTCTAATCACTGCATTATTTTTTCACATGTAATCACTAGGACCCCCAAAGTGTAAAACAAAAGTTAAATTTGACCTCTGATGAATCTACCTGTTTATTGTGGTAACTACAACCCCTAGTTGCCGACAAAAACTGAGTGCTTAAACCAGGCTTGTCGCGTTTATTAGAAATTAAGGTTGTCGTGTGTGGTGATTCATCCAGTATTCATGATCATCATATGTTCTCCTATCATCATATGTTTTATTTATTTCTTGCAACCTTCGGATGTGTTCACTCCTACTTTCATTGTGAATAGTAAAGCCTAGTTGACAAAGGTTTTTATCAAGCACATAGTGCCCGTCAAAGATCGTTCATTATGATATCTCAACTTGAGATTCTCACGTAACAGACAGTGACTAAGGAATCAAGATGTGCTGATGTTGAAAGGAATTTGTTTCATTTCCCATACTCAAAACGCCTCACCCTACAATGATCACTTCTTTTCATTTGATTGCAGAAACTAGTGTAAACAAAAAGATCGTGTCCACAAAAAATGCAAGATAATTTTCTAACCGTTTAAGAAGGCTGAGCCGAATATAGAGAACTCAAACGGGAGATTAGGCGTTATGTTGAAACTATGACTTGGAGAAGCTAATATTTCAACATTTTCACAATTTCCAACTTTTTCAATTTGCGATGGATATATTGGAGAGGGTATATCGCTGTCTGACTCCAAGTAATTAATTTCTAAGATTTCTGGATTTAAATTTCAAACTATATTTCTCAACTTTTTTTTCTGTTCTCTACTTTTTTACACACTGACAACTTCACGCTGTCAACAGGTGTTATAAAAATTGAAAACTCATGAATAAACTGTAGTAAAAAATCTATGTACAACAATGGACAGGCTTGTAATGCCTACAGATACGGTTCGTTGGCCCTTCCCGATTCTTAAATCCGTAGCCTTGGGATATGAATCAGACGCCTTCAAGCGTCTGGGTCATCCTCTTAGCGTGGCGGGCATTACCGCACTCAGCTCAATGGAAGGGGCAACTATACCATACCATCACCTCACACATTACAAGAACACTTCTGCCTGTACACACTGCACTATCCCAACAAACAAGTAGCGGACAAAGAATCAAAACTAGGTTGATATTGCAATGAAGATCCGCCTATTCCATTTTTCAGCGACACAAAGAGCCTCGCCCGGTCTGTTTATTTATTTTCATCGGGGGCGGCGGACGCGCATTTACCCAAGCACACATCCCCGCCGGAGGGGGCGTAATGAGGCAAAACGAGTTTTCAACGCTCCGGCCCTCGGCCCAGAAGAGTTGAGACGCGAATAATGGAGAAGGTCCAAGCTACCGTCCACGAGAGCTGCGGCGCCATGAAATTAAATATTCCATTAACTTCACCTAATTACTTGCTCCTCACTCTCTGCCCGCACCTCTGATTACACTTCCGAACCTGACAACGTGAAACTCCGTAAAGCCCCTCTGCTTCGTGGCCCTCAAAACATCAAGTTCCCGCTCTCACGTTATTATTATTTTTTTTTTGTATTATTAATTTTCCCTCTTTTGAATTTAACGCTTTTTCTCCTTTTTTTCCATCCTGTTTTTCTGTAGCCGACATCTGCTAGTTTAGTATACGAGATTCACTGCCGGTTGTCGTTTTAATTTTCGCAGGCCCTCCAGCAAAAAGGCGGTGAAAATCAATTTTATATTCAACAGAATAGCGATAGCAACTAACCTAACATAGGTTAATATACGGACTAAGGCACTCGCGACGACGTTATGGAAACCCATTTCAATTAAAACGGAGTAAAATAGAACGTTACCTACGTCATCTATTTCTACGTCAATATCTACGTCATCATAAGTAACAAACATGAACTGAAAGTACATCACAGAAAGCACAAATTATGTAGGCCCAGGTGAAAGGAGATTGAATCCTGTTGGCTCAGGGAAGTGAAAGGGGCGGGGAGGACCAACTAATGCCACTTAATGCGTTAATATATTTATGTCAAGAAAATACTTCTATAACTGATCTTATTTTGGAGAAATAGCCTGTCCCTTGTGGCGCTGTACCAATAAGACCAACGTCAAAATCATCCCAACAGCCCAGAACGAAATTCTGAGAAGCAGAGTAAATGCCCCATGGTATACTCGAACAAATGATCCGCATCGCGATCTCAAGGTTGAAATGGTGGACGAGGTTAAAAAAAAAGAGCTGTGGATCACGAAAATCGACTCCACAATCACATCAACGTCAAAACTATTTCACTATTGGACAACAGCAATGAGGTGCGACTACTGAGGAAGACCAAACCCTCGGGCCTAGTTACGAATCGCTAGTAGTAGTGAACTTTTTCGTGGAGGTAGATAATGATCTATGAACCACCAAAAGATTATATAACCCTCCTACGTCCATAACTGATCTTTGTTTATTGGACCATGTAATTATATTCTTGATGCCTTAAAAAGAGCCCATTTATATTTCTCCTCCGTACGTTGCTAAGGGACGACATTATTCTCAGCTGATATGTCTAATGACGATGTGATGCCGCCAACATAAAAAATTTCCAATAATTCCTCAATAAGTTACAAAAGCGGGTGTTCAAGTACTACAACATATTGCATGATACAGGTTAAAAATTAGTCATGTTCTAGAACCAAGGCTTTTAAAAGGATGTTGATGGATGACAATAAACCAGCATATGGTTGTCTGCAAAAGTATTCCGAGTTTACAATCGTAATGAATTTAAGCGAAACTCCAAAAGCTCAAGATGCTCCATCCGGAAGAAGAGATTCTGAAGATGTAAAAACGAACACACTGCTTAAAGCCTAAACGTAAGCTGAAAACTATAACAACAGGGAACACGGGCTAATCTTATATATCGTCCTTTTACAGTTCCATCTTTGTAGAACTGTAATAACAGTGTTGAACTTTTCCTTCCAGACCAATGTTACCTGCATAGGAAGCTCAAGATTTTGTGATAAAAATGAGAGCCTTGTAACTGTGGGAAACTATTTTTGCCAAATAGAAATTAACGGATTCATATTTTCCAAACAACGGATTGGCTGAAAGCGAAAATCACTGGAAACACAAACTAGAAGTTTCAACACACGCTAATAAGACACCCTGTTTATGTGCCCGGCGGATAAAGCTGACTAATTAATGTTAACTCAGCGGTCCACCGCTTTCATTCAGCGATAACGGCGGTAGAGATTTGGGCGGGAAGTTAACAAGAATGCAAAAGGCATCAAGGCCGTTAGCTGAACGTCACCCCGCGGCAGTTTGCTCGTTGCGCTCGCCTGACTTCCACCGGGAATTAGGTGCCTGATTTGAAGGCAACTCTGCCGCTGGCGATCGTCGAACAACTCGGCGGAAATGTCGAGGTTGGAGAAGTAGCTCATGAATTAACCGACTACATCACAAAACGAAACGAGGGTCTTTCGGAGGGTTAACGAATTTCGGAAAGGACTTCAAAACATGAGAAAGAACAAGAACAGTTCAAAATCATTTCATCTGATTGATACAGAACAAAGCCAGTGACCGTCGGCAAATCTACGGTATCACGTTATTTCTGAACTGAAAAATGACAATCGGATAATATCCATTGACGGATCTTTGTAATCGATCAAGAAGAGAAAATTAATCCACCCCACTCAATTGCCGTATATAATGTGAAAAAAGACAAGAATAACAAAATAGTATATTTCTACAAAAAAGAAAACTTTTCTTGTGGGAATATTCCATTGCGCCAATTGCTGTATTTTGTGTTCGATACACGGAATTCAATAATCGAATAAAAACGAAGATTCATAATTGGAAACAATAAACGAAATCAATTCTTTTGTTCACCGACCACCTTCCGAAGCTTTTCTCTGAAGCTGTCGCCCGGTAGTGTGTCACTAATCACGTTATCTGTACAACTGTATCTGTTCAAACCCCAGAAGATTATCATTATTGCATACAGAGGACTGTTGAAAAGACAGTATAATAGAAATGCATTGTAGAGCGCTCCAGAAACAGTATTCTGTTTCAAAGAAACAGGTATTGAGATGCTTTTGTTCAAATTAAAACTTCCATGAATATAAATAACAATTTTTCATATTAGGTATTGAACAGGTGAAGTCGTGTACCTTAGGATTGTTTAGTTATTGATGACGAATGATTTTGTAAATAAAAACTTAACGATGGAGTCACTGCCGCTCTGAGCGGGGTATGAAAACAATGAAGATAGGTACCAGAAGTCGCGTTGTATTAGACACTAGATGATCTAACTCACCTCGAATGACATTCACGGAAGACGTACAGTAGATACTATCAACAAATTTTTAAAGAAAATTAGGGTGTACCATCAGTCGCGTTTTGAGGAATCCCGGAACGATTCTCAGATATTAACAATATCATATTAAACTCGTACATTAGCAGTTGTCTTCATCTACGGTACGAATCCTTGGATTGAGATTAACAATATTTACATTCACCAAAAATCAAGCATACCACAAGAATGGGTGAGTAGAAGGACATCACTATTTGACCCCCAAACAGAGCTCAAATAAAAAAAAAGTTCTTTAAACTCAATTAAGAATAATCCATGCAGGCTAGGTTTTACTGTATTAAAAAAATCTGCCTTGATCATAAAGTTACAATTTAGACTTGAAAACTCAAAGTGAGAATGAAAATGTTTGAGGGAATCGCAATCTTTTAAAAATTGCTCATAAACCGCCGATCGATTAAGACATTTGTGTTTCGTGAATAGGGGTGTTTTAATTAACAACCAATTAGTTCAACGATAAATTATAGATTTAATGGATATTTGATATTACTGAAAGAAATGGACTGTATTTCCATGAAAAAAAAGAAAGAAAGTACATTTACAACTCTTGTAAAAATTAATAAAAAATTCAATATTGGTATCAGTGGGTATGTGCCAGTTGCGACTTGAGAGTATAGTGACGTGACAGTTTCAAGAGGTTCTTTTGAGAATTTAAATTGATAATGTTCAATAGAACAAAAACGGAAATTTCTGACCTAGACTGATGGTGGTTAAAATTTATTTTTATTTTTTAAGATGAAAATTTCTGAACATGTAATTTGTAGAAAACCTTTCCCATATCTACATAGATAATCACCAGTTTCCAATTTTTGTTCCCATATTTCCCAGAACATCGTCAGTGGCTCGGAATAGGTTCTTCCAATGACATTCATGACTTTCCGAAGAGTGGAAAGAAATTAAATGACTGAAATCGCTCTAGGCCCGTCTGATATGGTTTTAACGAAGTGCTTTGAACAACGTAATTATGGGGAAAGGGTTCGGAAGCCTCTCGCTAGATGTTTTCTTGTCGTATGTGAGGTTCACAGATAATTCAAGTCAGTGAGAGTCTTAAAACTCTAAAGCGAATATAAACTCCATTTCCAAGTACTAAAGATGTGGAAAATGTGCTTAGGATGCGCTATACACCCATGCCCCCCTTCCTCCTCCCACATCATCTCATTCTTTCATCTCCGCGTTCAAGCGAAAGCCGGCTTCTTCAATATCTCGACTCCTAGGGGGGAACTTCAACGATAAAACTATAAAGCCCGCCCGTTCTCACGAGGTAAACACCTGCGGAATAATTTTGAGTTCAATTAAGGACGTGACGAAAAGTTGAGTATGGAACAACCGTATTGAAACCAACCAGTGTGATCCCAATAATGTTTTGCCACTCTTTCATCCATAACATAACATTTGTAGGGTGGTAACCCAATGCTTGGCATTAGGTTTACTAACCGATAAAAACTATTTTAACCAATTTTGGGAAATAAAGCCTGTGGGTTTTTAGAAGATCCCTTTAGAAGCAAGAAGCTTTAAAGGAAGTTTCATAAAAGAACAAAAAATGTATGTTTATGTGTGTGAGCCAAATTTTATCGACGCTGCCCATCCTGCAATCCTCAACCGATTTACATGATTTTTCGACCGCAGGCCGAAGGAAGAACTGACTGAAAGAACTCCCGAGATCTACGGCAGTTTCACACTACATGACACTGAGTGTGTACCTCACTCCGTGATCGCTGTTCCGTTCCTCCATCTCCACTCCATGGTGGTTCTAATTCATTAACATTTTTTAAAGAATCAATAGTACGTCGATCGATAGAAATCATACAATAATAATTATGTATTTTGAAGGCATACGCGCGTACTAACTCATTTGAGTTGATTGTTCTTGGTGAAATTGGCACAAGGGTGAGCGTTCCCCGCCATTTGCTGGTTGGATAGCTTTTCCCTTGATTTTTCTTCACCTTCATTATTGTTCTAGTTGTTTCACTGTGTGTATATATCAAACCCGTGATACGCAAATTTCCGCGTACATCCGTTCATAAACGCGATCTAGAGTAGTTAATTGGAAGGCTCTAAACTTGAATTTCGTAAAAGTTAACGTTCTATCAAATCTACACGATTCATACGAACAAAGAGTTCGTTCACATACCTACTTTTTTCTACTTGAGCATACCAATGCGAAGTGGTAATTTTAGTTTAGTTGGACAAGAAGCCTTTAAGAAGTTCTTTAATTGCATAGCTAATCAATGGTTCTTTTTGGATTTGAAATCTTAATTTTCTTTAATTGTGCAAAAAACTTTGGAAATTTCAAATTTTACGTCGGAAGAGGAATCAGAGGTGGTAATGCAGAAAAATGAGTTTTTTGCGACACATGTTGTCGACGCAATTCAAGCTATAATTGTCAATGGATTCTCGTGATTACTTTCTTGTTCGATTCCAATTTCAGTTTAGTTGTGCAACAAACCTCGAAAGTTTTGCCTATGTTGTCAGGAGGGGGAACGGAATGGCCAATCGTTTCAATCGCTACATAAGAGATTTCAACCGATTCACGTCACTCTTTTTTTGGTCATTTAAGAATTCGCTCATACTGCCTATTACCGTTTATTCCCTTTTGTTCTATTAAGCATTTTTGATCTAGTTCGAGATGCGAAATTCAGGCGCACGACATACACTAGGTCAGAACTTCCAAAACATCCTTCTTCTTCATAAACGGTGCTACTCCTCGCAATCGATTTTTTTGGTTCCGGAACCTTTGCCGTTGTGGTTGGTACGATTGTTCCAAGTCAAGTAATGGTTACATATATTATTGATTGATATTATTGATACATGATGAATGGGATTTTGATATTTCGTTCAATGGTTCCTGCTATACAATTATATAGTGATCATTAATTAATGATTTTCAGTCTAGTGACCATCGTAGAAGAGCTGTCCAATACACAAATGATAAACCATCGTGTAATAGTGATCAGCGTTTTAAGACAAGTGAGCTCCTAAGACATCATAACAGTTCTATTACTATAGTTAAAGAATGACTTCTCTATATCGATTTCACAGTTGCCATCTCAGAAGGTGACTGCGGCGATCACAAATATATAATGCGCAGTCGTAATGAGCTTAGTTTACACGATTTAGTGCTTAAGTTACGAAGCTTTCGCGCCTTCTTGTGCGGCTTCCTTCCCAGCTAAGGCAATTTCCGAAGCCTTGATGGTCGGGAGATTGTGCTCTGTGGCATTTAACCTGATCGATCGATTGTAATTTTTCATGATGACGCAGTTTCACTTTGAAGTCGATGTTAACCTTGTGAAGAGAATTAAACTAAACATAACTAGTAGTCGTATTTTGACAATCATTTTTCGAAGCGAGACTTTGGAACGGTTCGTTTCTCAAATGGGACGAGAATAATTATTCTACTAACAGTGGCAGAAACGGCTAAACAACATTGAACGCTTAATTATTTATTCGTCCAACGGAACATTACCAAGAAAACCCGTTTGAAGTACAAACTAGAACATTAGGCCATTTTTTGAGGCATTTTTACTGGAAAATAATCTTCAACAATATCTATTATACTGTCAAACCGCAAAACTATTCTAAAGATTCATTAATTTGTAAAAATCTGCTTTGAACAATTTCGAAGAGTGATGGGTCAGGAAAATGTTTAAATGAGGTTATTCCTCAAAATATTTCACCATTTATGGGTTTATTCTTGCAAATAAGTTTGCCCCCCCCCTCTCCATAATGTAGCTGTTTGTCCCCCTTTCACTTTTTAAGCCTTAAGTGGCATTGGTTGGTCCTCCCCGTCCCTTTCACTTCTCTGAACCAATACTATTCAATCTTCTTTCAACTGGGCCAATATAATATGCGGTTTTGTGAAGTACCTTCACTTCATGTTTGTTACGTATGATGACCTAACTGTCGAAATCGATTTAACTGTGTAACTCATTATTCTCGTGGAAGTATGTACAACGTTCTGTTTTACTCCGTTTTTCCCGACATTCGGTTCAATAACAAATGCAACTCTTGGCGATGTGATAACCTAAGGCCACACAGTACCTACTATCGGAAGAAAACTGAAAAAAACTATGCTTATTCAAAAGTTTTGAAATCTCAGTATGAAAAAATGTTTCAGCTCATTATTTATATAATTTAGGAATACACGAAGGGTGTACAGAGAATCATTCTTATCTACACCCGATATGAGTTTGATAAGCTTCGGTCTGTGAGAAAATCTCTGGACTAAGCATAGTTGGATGCAAGACTGATTTAAGGGACCAAAGTAACAAATTATTATTTCCTGTATAAGATTGCGTCAGTTATTAGTTGAGTAGTACGATGTTATCAAATTTAACGACTGAATTAATAACAATAAGCAGGATAAGTGGAGGAATATTGTGTAAAGAAGTTATCGTTTTTCATCTGTATGAATCACAGGTCATCCCTCCGTTTGCGTCATTTGGAACGTGTCCCCTGTAAACCTACTCGTTCCCCTATTCAGGGTGGCCCACCTAACATGAACACCCGTTTTATTTTCAATACAAACACTATATTTGAAAATCCAAAAAAAAAACCTGGCCAATGATTTTTGAGAAGGATTCAACAAATTATGTGTGCGCACTTCTGCGCACGTGCACAGTGTGCAGTCTACACTAACTTCCTTATTTTAAATGAGAACCCATACTTTTTATTCCAGATTCGTATTATACGCCAAATGTCATGAATAGTGGATGACGGTGAAGTGTAAAGTGTGGCATATGAATTTTCATTGTTTTTTAACGCTGATTCACGTGATGCTCATCATTTACGCCGACTTTCGACTCTCAGATTAAGATGATTTTCCAGATGATTTTCCCTCAAACGTGAAAATCTCTCGCCGTACGCCTATCTAACGTTCATTAGGACACATTGGTGACCGGATGTGATCTGAACACTCAACCTTCAGAAGTTCGGTTCCGTTGAATCTGGGAGGGGAGAGATCTGGGAGTTGACCGCCTCCAGTTGCCAGATGCTAGGCAACAGCTATTTAGGCTGACATGTTCTTTTTGATAAGATTTGTTTTTTGGTTGCGTTTGTCGGTAAACAACTGAATGAATCGTTCTCGTTTTTGACTCGCCGTACGCCTACCTAACGTTAATTAGGATACAGGTTACATTTAATAACTGTAGAACGTTATCGTCATACAGTACGTTACAGAGCTATCTAACACAAAAATAATAAACCTGTGTATATTGATCTTAATTTTTGGAATCAGCAGGAGCATTGTACGGTCAACTTCGGCGCTCCAGAGGGATTTACGTATTGAAAGGAAAAATACCGTCCACGCAAATGGAAATCCACAGGCGACTGGTAGAATGACAATCTATTATAAAAATAATCAACTTTTATGTAGTGATTTCTTGAGTTTTGTGACGTGCCTTCCAGCTTAGAGGAGAGGGTTAATATCGTACGCCAGAAACGTTACCGACTTAAAACATTATGCTCAGAATGAATTTTCACATCGTTTCTCATTTTTGACATAAACGGGTATTGAGGCTGTAAGTCAAGCATCGAATATAACGAACATTGATAGGATCTCTAGAATTGAGGGAATACGACGGGAACGGAGGGGCAACACAGAAACAGAAACTTCGACATGTGGGCAGAAACGGTTCAACCAATTTGACTATCCCCGATTCGTACGGCAAGGGTTGTTATTGTTTCTTTCTGACAAGTAACAAACGCGACCCTTAGCGGGGAAAGACTATCGAATGAGATAAGGGTTTGATTAGAAAGGGACGGTAGGAGGACGGCGGAGGTGGAGACGTGTAGATTACTGGCTTCAACTTGAAGCGGAGAGACCGGCTTGACAAGGGCACCTCGTTAGTGGGCCTTTTGGGTCACTTTGGAACGAAACACTCGAGAGAGTGACTGACCGAGGGTGGTTCTGAGTGACCTCGAGTCTTCTCCAACTCTACTCTAACCCCCTTCTCGTCATCCCTTGACCCCTTCCCGTTCACTTCACCATCTTGAGTGGGAGGTTCGAGAGAAGCACCCAGCGAAAGGGACAGCGGTAACTCATTAAAACAGAAGAGCCCTGCGACAACTAATTGATATCCAGCAGACTGTAGCTTTAGAGGTTTCCGTTAAATCATTTCCTGGGGAACCTACCTATCTATTCACAACCCCGAGCTTTATTTATGGCTTACTCTCTTATAAGGATCGAGATGGATAGATAAAAACAATCACTTATTCAATGATTATGATTAAACTCAATCATATTTGAAGTGATTCAAATTACACTGTCTTGATTTAGGTGAAGCTTTAGGTGAATGGGCACGTCTAGCAAGTTCATACTTCGGCATCGATAGATTCAGCGGCTTCTGTAAACGTGGAAAGGGGTCTTTTCCCTTAACACATGTGTCTGATGCCAAGGTGTCCTCATCTGCTCATTTAAAGCCAGGGGGTCCTGTGAGGTGACAATGTGCAGAAAATAATATCGGCACTACTCCTCTTGAAAATGAAAAGAAATAAAATCTCCTAGGAGAGGAGGAACTAGGAGGGAAATGGGAGCTGGGGAGGATGGATAAATATTCCTGTGCAGAACTACAGAGAAAGTAAGTGATTTTCCACAATCCAAACTCCAAAACTATGCCATCCATCCAACAATGGTCGTCCTATATCAAAGCCTTAACCTACCTACCTATCCTAACCTTATTAACTATACTTAATCTTGCTGATGATTACGGGATGAAGAAGGGGGAGGTTATAGAAGAGGAGTATGGAGCTGACTCCTAGCTCAAAGAACTCCGGAGTCGGTAAGCAGATTGAAGAAGACGAATAGAAAAAGAAATGGGTCAAGAACCCCTGAAGAAAATTGAGCATACGTGGGTTCTTGGTCGTTATAAATCAATTATAGTTCAACTCCACTTCGGTAAATTATACGGAAAGGTCAGAATCTTCTCGTCTGCAGATGTGTGAAAGCATGTGAAACAGATTCCAAGACGATGAATCCCACAATTAGGTGGTCGTCGCTGTTTTCGTCTCTAAAAATAAATTTACAGAGGAACGCATTCCACCTGCGACTTTTAAAGGCGACTGATTGGAATATTCTTGGGTATCGGGGTTCAGGACAGATGGTGGAGAGGAGGAAAGGATGGACGGCAGATAAAACGACCCGATAGGCCTCCCAAAAGTGACAGACCGCTGATCTTCAACCTTCAACCTTGTTGTTGAAGTCCGTCCACCTGACACTGCGTACCTGTTACTACGTAACAAATGAAGAACTCTTTTGAATAACGGAGAACATTGGAGTCATTGAATGCCGGTAAAACAACGCTTCAGCTTTGATTACCAGAAAAATGACAAACTAACGCCGCAACTGACTCGGTAAGGATCTTGGAGTCACATTGGATCATTCTTCGAAGTTATCTTTGTAGGCTATCGCCTGAACTGAAACTCCTTAAGTCTAGATATACTCAGTTCATTATTTCAACGTATTGTGAAACGTAAACCAACAAATTTCGAGGAGAGGAGGCTTACACTTTTTCTCTCTTCGTCGAATATGTACAAACATTCTTGAAAATAGTAGACTGAACTCCGGGTTCCTTCTGTGCACTTTACTCAGCCTTCTGTGTCCACTTGCTAGAAGCCAGCACCTAACACGGGGGAATTATTTCTTAACTTTCACGGTTACCGGACGTTTTCTGAAGAACCTTTTCCTCCAACAGCAGTTTGAGGGAAGCGCCGAATAAGAAACCACGCCTGGGGTCTGCTGTTACTCATTAAACCAGCGGAGCCCTGTAGCTCCTAATTAATACTAGAAGCGAAGCTTTTCCCTCCCCTTCAATTAATGAATAATTTATACAGTCTTGACTTACTTGGGAGATGAATCCTATCGAATCGTTTATTCTCCGTCTCAAGAGCAGCGATTTAAATAATTCCTCTGAGAAATAACTAATCTGATAATTAAAACGCTCTGTCATGAACGACAAAGTGCCCGAGAAAGAAAACACAATTACCTACTTCATTTTTATTCTTTGAAGATCTCTCGAGGGCTTGTTTTATAAACCATTCATAACTCTTGAGCGGCCTGTAGTGCCACCAGGGTACTAAAGATGTGATACTAGAACAAATTTCTCCGAGCACTGTTCTAGTTGCAATATCGTATTCCAGGATTATTTTACGCATTATAAATTATTCGGTTATTAATATCTTTCTTAATTATAGGTTGGGCTGTGACACACAACTTGGTTAATAATTTATTTGATTAAAAAGAGACAAGGGTTGAGTAAAATACTGGTAAAGACACTATATTTTGTGAAAAGTGGGACGAACAGGTTGCTTTTAGCAAGGATCAGAAAAAAACACTACGAATTACCACGGAAAGGTTCACTCTTAACCACCTATAATTACCTCCATACGTTAAAATATATTCGGAATGTCCAAAGGTGGATAAATTGCCACCCAAACCTTATTCAGGACAACATTTCGAAACCTATCTTTGAATCAGAACTCTGTGCTTTATTTATTTACATACGGCTTACGCAATGAAGAAAGGGCGGTTGGCGCTACAGATAAAAGTAAGCTTAAATGGGGGAAAATATAATAATAATAAACTTTTAAACCAAATTATAATCTACGCTTGAACACACTCCCCACACTTTTCAGGAGATAAGATAATTTCTTCATAAATATAACTTCATTAAGTTCAACGCTTTGTTAGTCAATTTACACGAAACAATAGCAGGTTTCTACACAAATACAGTACTGGAATGTACTGTAGACTGACAAAGACATGAAGCCCCACGAATAGACCAACTGAAATTCAACGAGATGCAATAAATCATCAACCTACGCTTTCCTTTTTCATTTAATAAATAAACCTATTTGAAATAGGTACACGGTAATGAATACAACTATTATATAAGCTGATTTTGTTGTCTAAGCTTACATAGGGACTTTCGCTTATTATTTTGGGAAAAAAACTTTGTAGTCGACCAAGCTTGTTATCATTCCCTCGTTCTTAGTTTATGTTTCAAAATACTAGTTGAAGAAAAAAAAGATACATTAAAAATCCGGCTGTCCTAAGTTTTCATCATTACTGGACCAAAGAGTACAAAATTGGACTCAAACATGCAACGTCGATTCGGGACAAGCAAATAATCTCGGCCTCTTAATCAATAAGAAAGGATACATAATATTTCAAAATCAAACCATGAACAAAAACGAATCAAAATCTCAAAAACTTTCGATGTAAGCGGGTTGTTTTGTGTTATTTTCAGGTAGAAATTGGACCGTGAATCAAATGAGACCACTCGGGTTGCTGAACGATCTTCAGTTCGCCCAATATTTGAAAAACTAGTCAGGCTGCAGCCTGAAAGTGCAACAGGTCTGAGCCGGCGAGAGACCAAATGAGACAGTTGATGCTATAGCATCGATAATACGATTATAGCGTCTATAATACCATTTTCCAACCTTCAATTCAGTTGAAGATAACAACCCCTGACCCTCCTGCCTTTATTTTATTTTATCTTGTTGAATCTCAGTTGGATTTCCACATGTATTTCCGAGTGTATCTAGGGGTGCAACATCTCAGGTTGTACAGCCCAATTCTGGTAGTCTGGTGATCCGCTCAAGAGGAGTATCTAACACAGAAATTTCGGTCGCAAAATCGACAGATTCTTCAAATTCGTTTTTTGAAGTCTGAGCATCCTGAAATCAACAACTTTTGAAAGGGTTAACCTTTTTTCCATAGGTTATCAACAACAATGCTTCATTTCCATTGTAGTGTATTGTATTAAATTTAGGGGTTTTAAGTTTTGAAAGTTAGCCTACTTTAATTATTAAGTACGAGAATCGTATTGTCTAATATGAAAGGATATTATTTATCTACTGAGCAATATAAAAATTCCAATCTTTCTTTCTTCAGTCTTTAAATATATTTCATACACTTAATCACTCCTGACTAACACGATCATTATTGCGATCCTACCATGTGTTGAAATACGTTTTGCAATGCAACTTAATCTTCCTGATTACCAATTTGACGAATAACGTAAAAAGAAATATTGATTGTGATGTTCTACCTTTTTACTCCGACCGATCCACTAGCGAACCTTTCACCTCCTCCTACCAATCCCTGAATACTCCACCTTAATGTCGTACATTCTTGTAAACCCCGTTTTATAGTGATTACAGAAAAAAAAGTTCTGTTGAAAGCTTTTTTTGAGATGCTGGAGCTCAGTATTAAAGGGAGCTATTACTTAAATGAGTTGCTAACCTTCGGAGGGAAGAGCCTCGTGAGGAAGCTCTTAGAAATACTCAGCACATGACTCGAGATCGACTTTTTTCAAAACTGAAAAAACACCTTAGCGGGTGTCATTCCATTCAACACGTATATACACAACGTGCGTGGCAACGTTGATCGAACTTAGTTCCTGATGAAAGTATTCTGAGGATCTTCTTCTAAATCCGTCATAGTCGATTGAAGAATCCATGCCTGCAGAAATCATGGTAAAAGGAACGAGCACTAATGAAGTTCTTAACATAAAGAGACCTCAGAGACCAACCCTGGATAGTTTTCCTAGTTGTAAAATGTCTTATATGTATACACTAGTTGGTTATTGTTCTACTGAACTATGTATTTAATAAACTCAATTCGAGAGATATTTCACAGATAAAAGAGGAAAGAAGAGTTTGATTTCCGAATAAAACATTGTCAAAATTAGAAGAGAAATTGTTTTTTTTTATTAGTGGGGAAGGAGGAATCATGGATGCTGGTCACCAGGTAAACATAAAATGGCTTCATATGTTGCTCAATCATTGAGGTTTAGACCAGGAGCCCGCATTGATCCCAGCACCCACCGATGAGCCCGTTTCGACTGCATCAACCTGTCATTGGTTGTTTGAGACATCTTCTTCAAGACCTTCAGCCCAAAGCGTTCATTGAATGTGATGGTAGGGTCGTGAGTCCACGCATGCAGCTTTATTGGCAGTGCCCGATCCTGGTTCAGAGAAGCTCTATGGTTGTTAATCCGCAAGTTTATTAGGTCTTATTTATTTATAGATATGTATTCAAAATAGACAGCTAACCAAAACGATTTCGATGAGAGCGGTTTTAAAATGATCAGCAAGTTCCTGCGCAAATTATCATGAGATACCTACAACTCTATAACTGATTTAAGTAATACTGGCGCGCCGGAGTTGAGATGATTCGATCGATCAGGTCGCAAATTGATCGCAATATCTAGAAAATTCCATGTCTGCAGAAATTTTGATAAACCTAAGAACACTCCAAATCATTTAATGCAGCTTAACTTCTCTCCCCCCCCCCCATAGTCGGTGTTTCTATCTATGCTGCTAACTATGTACGTTTCCACTAGACTGCTGAAATGCTGGACTGATTTTGACGGAAGTAGTGGACTATAGACTAAGCAGAAGCACGAGTTTAGCAGTGTACACGTATGTAAACCAACTGAATGTTTCCAATAGATATTTGAAAACTAACTATTGAAAATCATCAGCTTCCGATGGCAAGTATCTTATTAGTATGGAGCTATGTGAAAATTGTTTGAGTGTAGTTCAAAAGTGTCAACTGACGTGGCCAAAAATACGTTTTCTAGTAATTCTGAAGGAAGAGATTCCTATAAGAGTTGATTCTGGATGAATAACTGATTCTTACAAGAATTAGCCGAAAAACGTATTTTTGTGGTTATCAGTTGACATTTTTGGAATGCGCTCAAATTATTTTTAAATAGGCGTTACATAGATTTCTCTATTCACTCGATAAGTAGGGCTCGCAAAAAGTAGGGCAGGGGTATGGCAATTAATAAATTGGTCATAATTGATGGCATTTAGTCAAGGGGAGATGCGAGTACATGGGGGTGACAGGACTGTGAATATAGGGCCATAGGTCGTAACCACGCTCAAGCTAACATGTGAGGTGATGGAATGGTGTAGTTGCCCCTTCCATCGAGCTGAATGCGGTATATCCCCGCCACACTCACAGGATGACCCAGACGCTTGAAGGCAACGGATTCAAGAACTTGGAAGGGCCAACTAACCATATCCATCGCATCCTTCATGTCAAATGACAGCGTTGTCACTAAATTAAATGTTCCCATTTGAAATATACCTCTTCTATCATTCGTAGCTGCTCGACTTTACATCCCTGGCGTTAAGAAAGCTCTCCTTTTTTATTTATGGCGCCAACAAGAACGAATTTTGAGGATCATTTGTACAACTTATGATGAATCCCGGCTGAGCGAGCGGCTATTACCAGGCCATCCCCTTCCCTTCTAACGTTGAAAGGGGGTGTAAAATAGAACAACCCCTTATTTGCTCTCCTGGACGACCCTCCAGAAAAAAAAAGGCGCGGAAGGGTTCGGAGGAGGGACCCGGGAAAAGATAAATGTCAAGGAACTTATTGGCTATAAGGGAAGTTTGATCGCATCGGCCTCATCCAACAGTAATATCAGCCTCTGTGAATCTCGAAAACGCCCCGGAATACTAAACCGACTTCCTCAATCTCCTGATTTTTTTTTCTCCAACGCTTTCATCCCCTCCATATCAACACTTGTAGATCAGCATAATTCGGAAGTTTGGGGCCGCTTCAACAACTTATCGGGTTCGTAGTAAGTGGGCGATTACTCTTTACTTTTCAATTAAGGGAACGATAAGTAGGACGTTTCAGACAATTGAAGTAGTTGAAGATTTATGTTTAGTATGCTCTACAGAGTTAGTGAGGTTGGACTCAGTTGACCTATGTTGTTACAAGAGTCTTTGATTATCATTTATCTACATTATGAGTGAGAAATATAAACACGGCTAAAGTCATGTAGGACAGATTTTGACTCAGTTGCTTGCAATTAACAAGATTTACACATTAACGGATGAAGTTACTAGTTTCTGATGTAACTGAACTCATAAGGGGCTATCTAGTCACAAAGCCCTCAGAAGTAGTACCAGTAGTAGTTTATAAATTGGGATAGTACGATGACAATTTTTCGTGCACGGAAAGTTGCTTATTAATCAAAAGTTAGCAAAACTCCTCATGAAGAAACAACTAGAGCCAGTTCGGGACTTCACCCGTGAATTTAATTTGGATTGGGTAAGAACTATGAGTCATACGAGTTCTGAATATTTTGCTTTAAATTTTCAATAAGAAGGAAGAAGGCTTCGATCTGTATTCTTATAACTTCGTAAGGAGCTACCTGTGCCGGCTATAAAATGCATTCATACGAATCAGAATAAACACGAGAAATGATGAGCGTTAATGTCTAGTTTGCATGATGCAATCACTGATTCGAATGATACGGCAATGGCTGAGTCGACAAAAGCAAATTATGTTTATGAACGCTATTGAATCGTTAATTACTTAATACGTTCCCCAAGAAGTAGGTCCGGTATTATTCTGGCATGGTGTATAGGTTGCATTGCGTATTTCGGCTGATAATTGTTTCTCTGTGTTGCAGGTGAGGCTGAATTTGAAAGTGATGAAGTGTAGGACGGTAAGCTCCCTGTGTTTGGTATCTAATAGATGAAAGTTGATACAGTTATCTAGGCTAATGATGTATGTTTACACCCATTTTTCATCTTATGATCTGAAACGTGTGAACACAAATCATCATGCTTGCAGTTGTTGATGAGTTGAGGTAGTAATTTAAAAAAAAACTGGCATTCTGCTGGGCCGAAAATTTCGTGAAATGTGTATTTTTTGTATGTTAGAAAGAAAACACTTTTGAAAATATTGAAACTACCTTTATAAACAATGAAGCTGAAATAATTACGTTGAAATCTCCTTTACATGAAATCCTTTTTGAGTTCATTATATTCGATTCACTTGGTTCATTCCCGAAGCATTAATGTCAACTCAATAATAACGGTAGTGGTAGTTTTGCAACGGACAATGTGGCTCTGTATCGGACAGTTTTTTCGTTAGAATTTTGGGCCATAATGAGGATAAGGTAATTAATAAGGAAATAAAGGCTTTGTGCAATAATTACAGCGCTTCCGTACTTGGTAACAAAAGTTTTAACGCTGAAAATTTGGTAAAATATATTACGATTGAATGTATGGTAAAGTGGACAAGTTACTCAACTGACAAACATTTGGTGGTGGTTACAACTACTTCAGCATGACTATTCTATCCACGGGCCCGTCGTGCATTTCAAAGGCGTGCTTTTTGAAGCAGGTGGTTGAGTTGAGGTAAAAATCTCGCGTTTTGATGGGCCTTGTGGAAGCTGTCACGAGTTTGCCCGCAGTTGGAATCCCAATTTCATTAATACAGATAGATACGGTTTCATCGGCGACCCTCGATAGTATTTGTGGGCGACTAAAATGCGGCAGCCATCGCAAACACCGCCGTTCGTCCTCAATTTCATTCGGGAATGAGAGTGAAAACTGGGGAAGGGGAGCGACCTTCTGTCCCAGAGTCGACCGTAAAAATACCGTAGGGACGAGAGGTCACGTTGACAAATTCACTCCTTCTCGGCAGCCAGTTTCTCGTCCCTCTACCCCGGGGATGAGGTGTCGACACGCGCTTTAGAGGAAAATGCCATTGACCGATTGGTCTGCACGATAAATCCACACTTCATATATTTTTGAGGAGAAGTTGAAAAATGATTACACAAAGTCCTTAATTTCGGAAGAAGAAAGCGCTCATGAACTTACAAAATACATACAGTGGCACAACCGTGCATGGAGTTCACTTCACAAGATTTTTTTGTGCTGGGAGAGTTATCCTTTTAGCGGACAAGTCTATGTGGGACGGAAATAGGCTGAATGCGAATATTACTGTACGCCGTACGCACGATTTCTCCCAAACGGCTGAAGAGCTGAAATTTTCAAATCTATAATAAATAATTATAAATGTATCAAAGTTTTGTAAAATCCTAAAAATCAAAAAAGTCAAGGCGGCCTAAATTTGGATTTGAAGTCCACGAGGAATTTCCCCAGGTTTTAGGTTAAACATTCCCGATGTATGGCCCGATTTATGGTTGTGTTATTTTGGCTATTGTTTTTATTTGATAGCAGTAACCTAGTGATTAGTAATGAATCAAAATGTATACACAAGCAGCTGATAACCATAAAAAAAAACTGAATTCTTTCATGGGGTTTATTATTCAATTGGCTTGCTTTCATGATGTGAATTTCTACTTAGCTTTGGAGTGTGCGTGTTTCACAGGTGATGGAGCGATTATTGAATTTCAGGAGGTTGCATAGAGCACGTAAATCTGTTCTCACCTACCTGTTTGGATTGATCAGTTGATCATATTTGTGTGCCTCCTGAAATTCGATAATCACTCTATCACCTGTGAAACACGCACACTCCAATGCTTAGTAGAAATTCAAATCATGAACGCAAGCCAATTGAATATTAAACCCCAGTGGAAGAATTTGCAGCGTTTTTGATTGAGTGCCCAATGTTCCAGCACTCTCGCATTTCGTATTTAAGCGAATACTTGAATTTATCAAGACCATCATTACTGGGGAATTTAGAGGGGCCTAAAGTTATCAACAATCTATGTTATTTTATGGCTGAGGAAGAAATTAAACGATTCGGCAGAAAAAGGAACTAATAATCTAGTGATCAAGTGAAATATGGCTAAACTTGTTTGTCATCATACTTATTATTAACCTAAAGTGTAAAAACTTTTTTCTGATGACCTGACTAACCGAAATAGCAATAGTTTAAACAATAATTTTTGAATTCATATTATATAATATATAATATTATTATTACATATAAGAAAATAATGACTATTACTTAACATATAAATGGATGACTATTACTTTTGCTTTGTAAGGAGCTCGTGTGTATATTGGTAGTTGAGTTGCCCAGTAAATATGTAATGTGTAGTGTTCATTGATTCTCAGTATAATACCGTTAAAATTATAAAATTATTTGTGTAAATCAAGGAATCTAAAGACTTGCAAGATCTAAATAAGAACTAATAAATAAAACAAGAATCATTTTGTGAGGTTTTTATTGTTGTTGTATGTGTCAAACTCGGAGCTGAACCTCCGTGTTATGTTGTTTATTTAATTGAATAAAAGTTTACTGAACTGAACATTAATCAGAAAATTGCTAATACTTTAAGCCCTCAAAGTACATATTCTAAAAATTTGTCAAGTATACAGGGCGATTCCCTCGTAGCGTACGGAAATGTTTTGGGCGAAACGAGACCGAAAATGTAGCAGGACGCCGCCAACCGCTCTGTTCTATCTCAACCCGTTCCGGAGATATGATTTTTCAACGATTTTTTCGAGGAAACCACGCTTTTTTCCATAAAAGCTGTGTTATGTGCTCTTTGCTCTAATATTTTCAATTTTTTAGTACATTTTCAGATTCAGCATTAAATTTTCAATAAGACGGTAGTACAGGTTACCATAAAAGTCACCAACTTTGCATCGAATGAACAGCTCAAACTTCAAGTTATGTAGGAAAGTTACATTTCCTTATTTTTCATTATCGCTCATCAATTTACTTAAAGACCACCCACAAAACTGCAAATTCCATAAAAAGTAGCGCATTTAACCAGCTTTCGAATGATATAGTCATATATATGATTTTCGATATTTACGATTTCGTAGAGAAATTCACATTTTAAATCCGAAAAACATGGCGTATTATTTTGGTATGAAAATCAGGGACCTACTTTGTAGATAAATTATAGGTACATGATTATGATATTAGGTATATTATTATTTATGTTAAAAATAACACTTCAAAAATACTGATGAACAACAATTCTTTACATGTTTTATGAATAGGAGATTAGCTGTCCTTTCCATTCCACGGGAAACAGATGCGGGAAAACTCTAATTGCGAAATCGTATTCAGCATGAAGAGATCTATAAAAACTACCCTCTTTCATTGTCAAACCTCAAAAAGATGTCAGTTCTATCTGTTTCCTCCGACACGTCAATTAGTTCATCTGGGAGCCGAATACAAACGTTGTCGACTGGTTCAAGATGTTCATTTAATGAAATTAATCAGAAGATTTTGAAAATGTACGTTCACCATGATATTAATCTATATAACTGATGAATTTGTTGAAACTAACTAGTAGGACCCAGTGATCGAATGCCAGTGAAATGTCGGAGAAGGAACCCAGAACGTTCGTATATTTACAATCCTGTAAGTGTATTTAGCTCTCAAATGAGCGATACTTTTTTGAAATTTTCCAAAGGAATGAGAATAATTCTTACAGGATTGTTCATACTGGATCTGATACCAGAATCAGATTTCACCAACGGTTTTTTTCAAAATTCGGTGTTTTTTATGTTTATGGTTTGTCAACTTCACCACTATTCGCCGTGGAATGAAGGAAGATATCAAAAATGAGGTTTCAAATTCGGATTCTGCACCTAATAAAACATAGAAAGAGATGTTGAAATTGAATTAATTGGGATTTTTGAAGTGCTATTTTTAATAGTCTAACATAGAATGTAGATATACGAGCTACATCTCAACAACCTTAATTTTGGGTCATATTGGTTTGGACTTTTTGGAACGTTTTTTGGTCGTATGCTCATAGTTGAAGCATATTCCATGCCAAAAACACTGCAGCAAGTTTTTCTTGTTACAACTGAATGGCATGAATGTGCAGAATATAAATTGATAGACAGTAATAAGAATATAATATGCACTAGGTAACGTAATAGTAGCAATCTATTATTATACAAGCAAAATTATACAACGGTAAAGAAATTGTCGGAACAAAATATATAGAAACTTACGCAGCACAACACAACTACCAATTGAACCGAGGACGTGAAATCAACATTACCAGAATACAGGCGGTACAAGACAAAAGTGTCAGTCTCCAATCTGCGGTCAGCACACCACCCCCCCCCCCCCCCACCAATTTGTCCTTTGTATAAATCAATCGACGAACCAAAATGTTGGAACAGATTGACAGAAGTCATTGGAAAATAATTAGCTTGGTAGGTATGTACTTATTCATCAATGTTCTACGCCTTTCGGGGGCATGCGTTGACCCAAGATATAGCTTAGAATTGTGTTGGGATAGGAGTTTGCGACGTTACATTAAAATTTTAGGAAAGCGTGAAAAACGTGACAGTACCTCGTCCTCTACCGCTACACAATATGCAAACTCCATTGCCGAACGCTATCCTCGCCCTATCTTTACCCAACGACACAGTCAAACCCGTTTTTTACGTTCACACCCCCGAGAGCCGGAGACTTACTTAAATGTGTGTTTTCTTTTTTGCCGCGCACCCCGACCCCCGGGGCACTTTTCTTCCGTTTTTTATTGCGTACCCAACGGTCACCGTCGAGGGCGGGCGCAGAATAACTAACTCGGTTTGTGTCTTTCGCGATCTCACCGAAGCTCGACACAATAAAAATATAGATAGGTTATCGTGTCGAAGTGCCATGAATACTCGATTGAATGGCAGTAAGGGTTGGGGGCGGAAGGGTGTAGAGAGTGGCGGTTGGAAGGTGGCGGGGTTCTCTGAATGTATCTTGCCGAGCCATCACCCCGAGACTATCCTATTTTTGTTTCTTTTTTTTTTTACATCCTTTTTTCCACCCCTTTTCAACGGTGATATTTGAAGGGAGTTCCAACGCTACGTTATGTGTTGGAGATTTGTTAGTGGGCCTGAAACCGAGCGTGCTTTACAAAAAGCGATCCTATATACACCACACTGCGGCAAGCAGTCATTTTTCACTTTCTTTCAAATCCCGAAAGTTGGGAAAGAAAAAGTAATGCAATTGGCGTGTTTTCTTTTTTTCTCTGGAACCAATCTTACCTTACCTAAACACAGCAATATACCACACTGTGGCCCAACTGGTATACTCATCAATATTTCAATATTAGTCAGTAATAACGTCATAACAGCTCGAATTTTTTATCTTGACTCTATAATGCACATAAACGTTTACATGTCTATCACGAAGGCATAAAGTATTGAATTGAATTAATTTAATTGACAGCTAATGTTTGTGAGTGTGTGTGCGATGTGTATGTGTTGGACACGGAAATCGGATTCGACATGACTGCATGTTCCAGTTGATGGTAAAGAACTCCGACAGTGTTTTGAATGCCCTACTTCCTCCCAATAGGTGGAGTGGGCTTCAGAGGGCATTGGGACCCGCGACTACTGGCATTTTCAAGCCGTCCGGGTGGCTACACTAGCCACCGCGATGAGGTGTTCCAGAGGTAGCCGTGGGGCAGCGGATACCCTCTGCCTATCGGCGTAAAAATGAGATCCTGTATCATATGGTACATCGGTATCCAAGAACTCACGGTGGCCGCATTCTACGTCATGACGCGGTTGGTGAGCAGATAGCAGGTGCATTGTCGTCCAGCGGCTGGGATGTGGAGAGAGAGATCACATTGGGGAGGTCCCTGTTTTCTCAAATGGGACAATGGAATTTTCTTTTCAAAAAACGAGTTTATTATAACATTTGTTAGATAGAGAACAGAGTTGAAAGCCTACGGAAGGAAATGAAATACCCAATATTTCGGCGACTTGATGTGCAAATTAAGAAATGTCTACACATTTGAAGATACATTTATATTTTTAAAATTCTTTTAGCCTAATTAACTAACATTGTGTTCGGAAAAGATTTTTTGATGATATTTCTTTTATTTTGACTCATGGTGAGCAAACGCTGAAACAAGTTTTCACAGATCCACACATTCCCAATTGTCAGTAAAATTCACCTGGAGGTATTCGATTAAAGCAACCACATTCCTCAATGTCAACATACGATAGACAGGCAGTATTCTCGCCACCTCAGTGCACAGCAAACCGACAAACAAGCAATTATATTTACACTACGACAAATGGCACCGCTGTCGCACAAAACACTCCATACCGAGAGCTTTTTCAATCGGGTCATCGTATTTGTAGTAGGAATGCAGATAAAGAACTTGGCTGAAACATCAAACACAAGAGGGCACCCAGATAAAATGGCGAAACAAAAGATTATTCCTTAACACTCGAAAACGGTTTTAAAGTCAATTCACTTTTCTATAACTTCAACGCACAAATTATGAATTGTAAAAAATAAACTTTTCATCGTTCGCAGGAAACATAGGTAACAAACCGTTATCAAGAAACGAAAATAATAAAAAGTAATCAGATGTGGAACTAAAAGTTTGAACATTAAATATTAGGAGCTTGTTTCCAAAAGGTACTGAAGACAATTTTTTTCAGAATCTAGTTATTACTTTCCGGGGGTTTTGGGACCATGTTCTTCCTAAAAATGTAATCAGTTTTGGAGCTAAAAGTACCTATTTCCACTTGAAAAACTAGGTTGAAAATTCAGTTTTATTTCAAAAGGTACTGTATCCAACATAAAGACCACTTCCATCTGTTTTGGTTCAAAAAGTACTATATCCATTAAAGAGTATCACACTGGCTACAATATTTTGAGCATAAAGTACGATATACATTATCTTATAGGATTCATCAACTTTCAATCCATTATTGAAGTTTTTCAATGATTTAAACCGTATTGTTTTAGTTTTTTCATATCAGTTTTGAAAGAATGTTGACAACCAAGGTGAAACTCCGATGTGGCTTCCATAACATTATCACCGTCAAAAACTGACACTCACTGCTTCGATAAAGCTTGGTATTTAGTGCCTTGTTTTTCGTTAATTTCGATTGAATATAAAGAGTACATTATCCAGGGAACAGTTTTTCGGTAGAAAAAGAGCGGGATGGAGGAGGAGGGCAGCAACTACATTCAACTAGAAGTGCAACAGCTTGGGAATGTCTTTGTAACAGCTTTGGGAAGATTATTAAAGTCCTTGACAGGAGGAAAAGATTTGATTTCAAAACGTACAATATCCACTTTGTTTGGTTTGTAAAAGTACTGAACGCCAGATGTAACTACAAAAAGTACTATTTCCAAAATCTTGAAATTTCAAAGCTCCACCTAAATTAATTGACGTCTCGAAATAACTTGGTTTTTGCAAAATGTTTAACATTAAATGTAAATGAATACATTTAAAAAGAAGTTTTTCTACGTAGGGCATGTTTTCAGCTTGTAATGGTTTTCCGTGAATTTCTCGCTTATGACCGAAAAGGATATAGTAAATTTTGGAAACAAGCTCCTCATATATCCTCATGAATTTACATGTTGTATTGTTATATTTAGATAATGTGTTCTCCTAGATATAATTTATATATATCTAGAGTTGACAGATCTGCTTTAAAGGGCTATCTAATACAAAAGGTTAATTAATTGAACCAGTAGATTAATCTGCCTTTGTGCGCAGTTTGCAATGACTTCATCTTGGTAGGTAGTAAGAGAGATTTACTGTTATTTGGTTTAATATTTTCTATACTGAACCGAAACATAATACAACAATTGTTTTTTCTTTCCCAAAACAAGAAATAATTTGTGAGTGCTGTATTTTCCTATTTCCCAAACTCGGTTTAACTATGATGCTACATTTGACAATTCTCAGTAACTCTACGGTCTCTTGAATTGCAAATCATCGAGGTTATACCGACTGTATCAGATTGTTCCGGAGCCGAGGCACAACGGTTGATCAAGACACGCACGAGCTCTCAATCTCCTACGGCAATGGAATAACACAATACCATATGTGTGATAATAACCTCTTGTGTGTCACAGCAGGGACAGTATCTGCGCGTGACGCTGAGAGTTGCAGCGATTAACCCGTCATTCAATCATAATTGGGAGCACTAATATCGTACATCAATATTACTACCTTGGCGCTCTCACATATCAAGGAAATGTTCAACCATGCATTCACATCGAGGTAACTACTTTGTCTTGTATTAAGTTTTGGTTAAATCACTCAAATTCAAATACATATATGCTAGTTTAATTGATGTCAAGGTAGAGCAGGATAAGTCGAAACTCACTGAAAAATCTTGTAACCTATACCTTCATCAGGGCTCAAAGACACATGGTGTATATACTGCGTATTGATTGAGTGTGACAAGTGGATATCGGTCGTAATAGGGCTATTAGATTATGTAATTGTTATAGGTAATGTGTTGTCAAAATTTTTAGTTGGTTTTTAGTTAGTTCATCGTCCGTTCTCCATCTTTATGTTTCCCTCCTATCATGGTATTTTTCGGTTATTTGATCGAATAGCCGTTGTACAACTATATGGGAAACGTTTTGTGGCGTGGATGGTCGAATCGACGAAGTGATTACTAAAGATTTTGTTGAATTTTATAATCTGAGAATTGATTTCTTGGCAACTTGATATTTGGAAATGTTATACTCAACAAGTTATTTAAATGTATTACGAATGACCCAAAACGTAGTGTGCAAATCCAAAGTCTTTCGTTAACTTTACCATTACAAGTTTTAATTTGATCAATGGAAACTACCGTAAACTAAGTACTGGTGACACTTTTGATTTTGTCCATCAATGAGAATTCCTGATTTGGCCTAATGGCTCGGCGGTCCTTTCTCCGCAATTCCGCCCTTTTAGCTCGTCCTCACAATACGAAGGCTAACGAACTTATGTGAGTGTTTGATGGTAACTTTCTGCCCAAGACCGAAATTTAATCAGGAGAGGACCGCTTCTAGGAGGGCATTAGAGAAGGAACCGGGGGGTTCATGCATAATACAAAACTGGTAAGTCGGAGAGTATTCTGTAGGAAGCAAACCATTGACGCTCCCGCTCGCGTTCTGATGTTCCAACGGATATCTTGCTTTCCCCGACCCCTTCAAACGTCCGGAATTCGATTCCGTCTTCACCGGGAACGGGTGAGTAGCGATGTGCGCGATATTTGCTCATTGGAACTCAAAATGAAAACCTTCCGGTGCGGAGGAAAAATAACAGGGACCCGATTTACTTCATTCGTAAATACCTGCTTGTTTTTGTGAATAAATTCAAGATATGTCTCTTTTCAAAATGAATACCTAGGACGGATAGTGCTACGATGGGGGTACGCGCGTTAGCGTAAAATCTACACGTTGGTCGAAATTAAGGATACAAAATTCAGGAATCGATTTTGCAAGCCATTAGCAACAAAAAGTGGCCATTAGACTTCTTTTATATTCCCCGTTTCCGAATTATTTTAGTTTCAAGATTTTGATCGTGTTTGTGATTTAATTCACCAAAATGACCATAACTCCCTTAATTTAATTTAAATTCAAATCTGGGGATATCATTTTTTATAAACTCTAAATTATCTTTCTGCTGATCATGATTCATAAAAATTTTATGAACGAGATGAATAGGTGAACAATTATGGCAGTTACAACTTTTTGGTAGGACTTGATGGTGTTCAATTCTATTTTCAAAGCCAATTTTTCCCGCACCCGATCGTTCCTCTTTTCGGGAAAATCATGTACAATTCAAAAGCTTTCCAACAGTGCTGTTTTCAATGCTCATTGAAAAAAAAAAAAAAAAAAAAACCGCTAGAAGTTAGTGGAGGAACGGAAGTTTGATATGGAAAACGTGGGTTTTTACTGTGAAATCCACATTTTGGTTTTTGAACTGAATAATGTACAACAATTTGGTTGAAATTTATTTTTAAAGCAATTCTTGCCCACACAGGATCGGTAATATATATTTTTTTAAATCCTCAATTCAAAACCATATTTTTGTATGCTATTTGTACGCACCAACATTATAAGGAAGCAAGATTTTATTTGTTACGTTTAACTTAAGAACTACTCTCCAATCCTCTAGTATCCTAAGTATCCTTTCATCATCAATTCAGTAATGGTCATTTTATATTGAAATTCTAGGGTACAAAGTACTGCCATCATGCAGTTAACGTGTTAAAAGATTGTCCATACATATTGAGCTCAGTGTTTTTCGACATATGACATTAATCTCAACATTAGTTCTTATGGAAGGATTTATCAAGAGCTCGTCCGTCATGAAAACATGACTCAAACAAATGTGTGTTTACAAAATACAAAATCGTATGAAAGCGTGAAATGGTGAATGTACATTAGATACTACAAAAGTTGGTCCGATGTAAAATATTAACTTATTTATATACTGTATTGGTACCTAAAATAACACCATATTGTTCTTATTATGATCTTAAAGAGTTGAAAACAATTTTCGGGTGAACAATGTTTGAATTACCAGTTATAAAGAAATAGCACACAAAACAAATGTTTGTCTTATAGTAGAAACACAGAAGATTATCTACCCTAGTCCCATTGTACTCGTACATCTATTCTAGACTCCATAGATAACGTAACTGAATTCAAAGCGCAGACAAAAGGATTTAAAATTGGGCGGAGATCAGTTCTTTTGTACTCCTTCTGAGCATAAATGAAGTATACTTTTGTGGTTCATATTGAGTGTAGTTATACCTAATTATAATAATTATGCTTGACTATAAACTAGAGGGAAGGCAACTCACTTGAGTGTCAAATGTTGGAACCGAACAGCATGATTACTCTAGTAGCAAATAATATGACCAGACAGTTCAGTTGACCTAATAGATGTACATGACTACCCGAGAGTAATGATCTTAACTAGATATTGAATTTATAATAACTATGTCTCTTATGTATCTTCTCGTCATTTTACGGTTCATGTGATTCAATAATATCCGAGAATGGGCCAGTGAGCCTTAGATTGTGAAGGGTTTCGTCCATATTGAGGTTAAATATTTTTGAATTGACAATGTTAATTTAAGCATTCTTTTTCTCGTCAGTATTTCTTTGAAATGTCATTAAGAGAATGTCACTCAACACATATTAGAAACGATATATTTGAATCACATTGATGGAGTAGTTCAGGTTACGTACGACCTCCTGGGAAAACGTTGGCGGAAGAAGCTGAGAATCCCGTAGGGATTCGGAGTTCTCCCATCCACATTCAAGCTCAAACAGAAGTAGGCAATTCGAGACGACTTGAGGAGATTGAAGGGGACAATAAAATTACTCTCGGGGGAAAGTCAAGCGACCGACTCCGTAAGATGTGGCCCCCCAGAGGTAAAACAGTAAGTGGTTGGGTATCATTAGTGTGCAAATTGTCGTTGAAGAGCGAGAGGGCCCGGGATGTAAGTGTCTTCGAGACAATTCGGGAGGTCTATCTCCTCGCCGCATTCTGCCGATCGTATCGCCAACAACCCTCCCAGCCTTTTTAACATTCTTGTCAACTGTTTATTTTACGTTCACGTACAAATGCCTCGGCAATGCCTCAAGCTGCCTTCTTTCGGTTTTTTGCTTCCGAGTCTGCCTACAGGTAGCAAAAGCTTGGTTTTCACTTAATAAAAATACATTTTGCATATTAGATCATTTTGAACCAATTTCATTTCAGGTATGCCAGTTTGTGTGTCCACAGATTCTCGTAACAAGCCTAATTTCTACAAGGAACTACAAGTACATCAGTCCGCTCAGTGCAAACTTGAAACCACCCAGCATAATTTTCCAAATTTCTAGTGGTTCGATGGAAATCAAAATTTCAGGGAGGTCGGTAAAAACCATTCTGATAATTTCATAATATGAATAATTTAATAATATTGAAATTGATAATATCAATTTCATGCGATATTAGGCTTAGTAGCTACGAAATCTTCGTAACTATCCTAATTCCTGGATTTTTCATTCGATTCAGATTAAATTTTCAGGGAATGTACAGGTTGGGCTGTAGATGGACCACTAAAAGTTTCATTGTTCATTAATTAGTAAAACACTCTGCGCGTGCGCAAATGAGAGCTCCACCTAGCATAATTTTGTCAGGTTCTAGCGGTCCAAGAATTGTATTGGTTCGCTATAAAAGCCAAAGATTCGCGGTACATGTCGACCCTAGGGGCCCCCGCATTTTAACATTTTTTCAAACAGATTATTCGAAACATTTCAATATTCTATATATTCATGCTATTTAAAGGAAGAAACTACGTGCCACAACAAACTTGTTTTTCTACAAGGCCTCTATCAAGCACTTGTTTTTCATTTCTCATTATTACTACTACTATACTCGCACAGACATAGTGTTAGTATTTACAAATATTCGTATTTTCTAGAAATAAAATTATGTTACAGATATTGAGTGAATTAAAGAAAGTCTTGCTGCACGACAGGTGGCGTTTATGGATTTCAAGCACAGTTCCTCATTACGTAGAATTTGACTTCTGCTGATTTGGCCACTTGCGGGTTCCTATTAATCGCTCCATGAGAGAGAATAACGAGAACCATCTGTCTAGGGGAACGTCGGCAAACAATGATATGTATCATATGGTGGCCCTACGCAGCTTCATTAGCACGTAAAGCCACAGCCGCTCCTCAAAAGCTGATAATTTCGTGAGCAGAAGTACACATTTAAACACACTTTAGTAGGATTGAAGAACGCCATTTTCAACAGGATAACCCGAGTTTCAGCTGTACGATATACATGGAACATAATATTCATAATGAACTACTGAGATACTTTTTATTTTAATTTGATTCTCGTGAGTTCAGCTCTAGACATTATATTGCGATCGATAGAGAAATAACTGTGCTATAAAAACTTATTAAAATACGTTTTTAGAATCAGGCATAACATTGAGAGAACGAGAGTGGAGAACTGGTTTTGATGAAATTTTGACGGGTTATGCGGGTTAGATTCTACAAAATCATATAAAGTTCCGACATATAGTTTCGTAAGTGTTGTCCAAAAAGTGAATAAAAGACTGTTTTTACTTCACGGATCAGTTAAGTTTCACAAATGTGTTATTCTATTTGTCATTCAACCATTTCGTATCGTTCTTTGTTTTTAAAGTTGATCTTTGCGGCAACGTTACGATACGAGAGGAATTTATACTATCCACCATAAAAGTTTTAAATGTATTCTACAACTAGATATAATATCCTTAATATGAGAATGCTTCGATCTGGAAGAAGGTAGTGAAATTGGAAATAAGAGTAACTGGGAAGTAATGAATTGAGATAGAGAAGTCGGGGACAGTTCAATAATTGTTTATTAGACTGTATCGATTCATTTCTTCACCGACATACCGGAATGATCCATTGAGAAGGAGGTAAATAATGAGGATCACGAACAGATTGATCTTTGATTGATTGGTTCTCCCGGCGTTGCACAGCGGTGTTAGGCACGACTCGCACATCTCAAAGTCACAGTTCATGGAAGAGAACAACTTTTCAGACTTAGCACAGACGTCTTCAGTTTCGTTTGAGGTACCGTTACCTGTTCTGGGTGAATCTTTGAAATAACCGCAGCTCCTCACAACAACTCGTTTTACCGCCCTTTTCTTGATGTTTGAAGCAACAAGCCAATGTTAACCGATATTTGAACAAATGTGTTTTTTAAATATTTAGCTTATTTTAGGCATCTAATGTTTTTTCTTCGGTGCGTGAGTCAATTTCAGGTTAAAGTTGAAGGGAGATGAACAAATTAAGAGACAAGGAATTGTCACGAATTGATTGACTTTCTCATGAAGTTACAAGACGCTCTAAAAAAATACGTGAAGTGTTATTATTTTTGTAGAAGATAGCCCGTATACTCAGATCACCGGCCTACAACATTATGAAAGATACCCACCAACTGAAAATAAGCAATATAGCACAAAACTACCTACACTTCACAAGTCAATCTCTAGATTGCGAAAGTTATAACAAACTCAATTTCTTGAAGCGAGAATTCCATTTGAATTACAACAAGCTAACAAGATCGGAGTAGTTTTTAAGGAGATTTTCATCACGTTCACATCAATTCACATTCACAAACATGTTGACATCCTTTTTTAGTTCATTGAAGTGGCACCGATCAACAACAATCAACAAGTTACCTTTTGTTTCCATCATCCAATAGTTCACCCGTTCAATTCTACATTTTGGTTTATTATTCAATAATAGACCATTGTAATCGCTCTGGGAAAAAAATTCTAACCCCCCTGAAAATTTCATGGTTTACGTTTCAAAGGGTGTAGAATCCGAATCTGCAATAAAAATTTTTCCGTCCGTCCGCCCGCCGTACGCACGATATCTCCGAAACGGCTGGAGCAAAAAATCTGAAATTTTCAGGAAAAATCCATCTTGGTCCGACGACGCCCCAATTCTTGAGCCAGCTCCCTCACTCAATTTAAAGTGCCCTTTAAGGGCTGTAAAAGTTTTGTAAAATCCCTGAAAACCTCAAAACTAGTCGAATCGGCCTAAATATTTTCCTATTTGAAGAACATACCATTAGGAATCGAATGAGCCCTTCCCCACGTCCGTAGGTCAAACCATTCCCGATGTATGGCCCGATTTATGGTGCCAACATTTGCGTTTTTTCGTTTATTATTGTTTGTTTGTAACCTAGTGATGTCCGGCCGATAGCGTCGAGTTGTAGTGAATGTGGATACTGGAGTGTAGTTAGTAGCCGATACACGGGTTGAAGCGATTATTGAATTTCAGGAGATATGCACGGATCACGTAAATCTGTTCTCAACCAAAATACATATTTGGATTGATCAGTTGATGATATTGTGTGCCTCCTCTACATCAGTCTACCTTTGGCTACATCGTTTAAATTTGGATTTGGGGAAGTTTTAACGCAATACGAGTGCTAAAGGACTTGATAAATTATAGATGTTTTTTTTGGGGGGGGGGGTTATTGAGGTTCAATAAAAACGCTGCAAATTCTCTCACTGGGGTTTATTATTCAATTGGCTTGCGTTCATAATTTGAATTTCTACTATTTTACACTCTTGCGATACGGCCACACACACTTGTTTGATAAGGTGTCCCTGAAACGATTGATATGAAATTTAGACTTGTTTTCCTCAGAACAACGAGAACATTTTGAATCTCACAAAAAATTAAATTTTTCAACAAAAAGAACTAAAACGTCTTGCGTTAAGAGGGGGAGATTGGAAGGGGCTTTACTGCTGCTAATGAGGGATAGTAGGCCGATTGTAGGCGGTTTCGCCAACTGATGGGGGGGAAGGGGTTTTCGTCCCTGCGGTCAGGGGTCGCCCTATATTGGCTATGGTATAGGTACAGGGCCGCTGGGCGCCTGAGAGAAAACTCTCCCACAGCGCGGCGCGACTGTGTATGTACCTACATGAAGAAGTCACCAGCCGCAGACGCGTCAGGGTCATATGTGAAAAACGAACGCGAGCGAGCGGGCCACCAACGCGATCTGTTCTATGAGCGATCAAACTATGCTGTTCTATAGAACACATAGAGTAGGTTTGAGTACATTCCATAAATGGAATTGTCATACGTAAAAGCGCGGCATCGCGCTAGTTACATTTGTCGCGGCAAACCCTCGTGCCGCGTGGTGTGACTTTCGAATCTCTTTCTGTAACGACTTCCTATCCTTAACCTATATTTATGTTCCCGTTCAGCTTTCGTTCCAAGTTGGGGAACCGAATGGACGTAATTCGATTAATTGAATGGTTATTGGGGTTATTTAAAAGTTCTCGATATTTTGATGTTTTAAATATTTTAGTTCCTTAATTTCCCCTTGAGGGTTGATCAAGATTGAAGCCATTAAGGACTACCTAAGGCCCATCTGTAACGGTGTACGGAGGACTGGCGTTTTTTTAAATTAATTTATTTTGTCGAATTCTCTATTGGTTTTTATTATTTAATAACAAACCATTGTAATCGCATTCACAGGTGATAGAGCGATTATTGAATTTCAGGAGATATGCATAGAGCACGTAAATCTGTTCTCAACCGAAATACCTATTTGGATTGATCAGTTGATCATATTTGTATGCCTCCTGAAATTCAATAATCGCTCTATCACTTGTGAAACACGCACACTCCAAAGCTTAGTAGAAATTCAAATCATGAACGCAAGCCAATTGAATAATAAACCCCAGTGAAAGAATTTGCAGCGTTTTTAGAATTGATCGAAATTGATGCCGACAGTACAGCATCATTTTACCTGTTATGTGAATTTGGACCCGTTTTAGAAACAGTGATCCAAAAGTTTCAGAGAAAAGCTTTCGGGCGGTTTTCAATTCCACGTTTGGTGTCTGCATATGGGGTAAGTTGGGGAGTTGAAACTTCGTTTGTCTCGATTACAAAACTTCACTATTGAAAATAATAATAAAAAGAAGGTAATATAAAAAATATGGTTTTCCCTAAAATCCTATGCTGTAGCCAAGAAAGCTCTTAGTTTTCAAAAATAGAAAGATGCTATCCTTTCTGCGTTTAAATCATCTTGGTTTACAAATGGATTTCAGAGCATTTGTCACTCAAAATTTCACAAGTCAGTAAATAAATTTTAGAGGGAGACTAAAAAATAAAAAAAGAAATAAAGTATTTTGACTCTTCAGTAAGCTGTTAAATAAAAAATAAGAATCCATTTAAAAAGATCAAAATAATTTAATAAATAATATAATAATTTCTAATGATTATTAAGTACTTACCCTACCGTAATTGTCAATCTTTTGCTGAAACAATGAATTAGTTCGTTAGTTACAATAATAACGTATAATAAAAACCATTTAAAGAAAATTACAAATTAATAGTATTTGGAGAAACAAGTAATGGGTAGTACAGTTATCCTGGATTTATGTGGAAAGTTGAGTCTTGGCAAACTTCCGTCGAAAGAAGATTTTGTTGCAACAACCCAAAAACTATAAAATATCTAAAATTATCTTCGTAGAAATTTGGAGGTATTCTGAAACATTTCGTGAATTATATTTTACGTACATCAAATCGTGTTTAAAGGGAGTTGTGGCTGGTTTGAGGGTTGTATGGTCTCCGATTCTTCGACGATTTTTGATCAATTCATGAGATGAACCTCAATATTACGGAATGAAGTATGCATTGAATCGCCGTTTTCAACTAATGTTTTATCAAAATGCATGACAATTGTCAAAAAATTTAAAAAAGTCAATAATTTGTGTATATATTGACTTATTTGGTTATCTCGCTGACTCATCAAGATAGGGAACCTGAGTTTCCTTGGGGAAATAAATTCTTCGTAAACACACTTACCTACGAATCCTATATACAGGGTTGCCAAAATTTAATGGACCAAGCATTTATCTCCATAATTTCCGAGCCTAAAAAAAATTTCAAACGATAACTTTACTAATTTTTAACAAGGAATTCAAATATCACAATTTCGCGCGTTGCGCACGTGCGCAAATGCGCGAGTTGCGCATCAACTTTGTTATTTCAAATAGGAACCAGCATTTTTTATTGCAAATTCGGATTCTACCCAAAATTTGATGGAAATTTGACGTCTCAACCAATTTTTTTTTATTGAGCGTAACCAGTTCAGCGAGCACGCAAAGTTGCGCGACCCCGAATTTGTCAAATAGTTGATAATGGTGATCTGTAAAGTGTGGCATATGAATTTTCATTATTTTTTAACGCTGATTCACGTGAAGCTATCCGTTTTTTGATTTGACGCAATTTTTGCGGAATGATGACCAAATTTGATTTTGCGCGAAAAATCATAATTTATTTTCTACTTTCAACTTTCAGATTAAGATGATTTTTCACCTGATCACTGAAGAAGGTTTCAATCTCCTATTTATACATTTTTCAACCAGACCTTGAAAATTAATCCCCGTAACAATCTGAAAACAGGTTCTCATTATTTCACAAAAATTAATCAGATAGGTACGGACTACAAAATAGGCTATGTAAAAACCACCAAAACCTTCTTGCACTTCATAAACGGGCTAGCCCTTCCAACCGATTTGTTTGATTTCCGAACTTTAGCTATTCGCTACTGGTGAAGCCTTGGACAGGAATTTTTTATTTCGTGCGAAGCAGGGGTTTTCCGCTAGACAACTGGAGAAGCCATCACGGATTTTTTTTTCAATAACATGCGATATTTCGTGACGAGCACGGTTTTCCCGCTATATATATACGTAGCTATATACCGCTAATACTTTGTATAACTACATACTGGTTTTAGTAAGAAGGGTTTCAACACAGGTATGGTTCTAATTGAAATACATATAAAAGTATTTTTACATAAAAGGCAGGATGAACGAAAGAGGCTAAAGAAGTCAGAGGTTACAAGTGATCCCGCTTGGGTCAGACGTAGCAGGAGATGCAATCAGTATCACGGTATCAACATCATGAGTACACAAAACCACCAATCATGTAAACCAGCATAGAAATTACATGGGTCATAATTCTACCCTACTTCCGAAAGTGCTGGAAAGTTGGTACGGTCTATAGGAAAAAAACATATAATGTTTTAAATTTATATATGTTCTAAACAATATGTTTGCAATTAAGGTAGGTAAATTTTCTCTGGTTCGTAGCCGTACAAATGGAGTGTGGTCCCAATTTGTATTGAACATCCGACAACCGAAAATACAAAGAATACCGTCATCGATGTGACGAATTGTTGTAAATACATGACTTTTATTATCCAAATATGTGCTCCCAAATAACTCGTCTTCCTCTGTTCGTAAAGTAATTTATTTGATATTAATGTTTCACATTAGTTCACCAAAAAAATATGTCGTAAATTGTTTGAAATTGAATTTCATTATCGAAATCATAAACATTTGGAGCGTTAAGTTTTGAAACCAACTAAGATTACTTTCAATATCCCAATCTGCGACACTGGTTCTGATTGTTAGATATCTAAATGTTTGGAGAAAGTGGAGGGTACTGTAAAATGTAACTGTTTTATAAATATTTCGGGTGAATTTTGTGTGCTTGGATGGTATCGGTGATTTTTCGATTTATGAATCCTGTGAAGGATGCTCTGTGCAGGCGCTTCTACACGATTAGGATTCATGTGAACACCAGAGCTAATATCGAGTAAAAATTGAAAATAAAAATTTCCTATAATTGGTAGGTACCGAAAATCATTGGGTAAATTACAGAACTCACATGGTGTTTCAGCCAAAGTGTCAGACAGGCTGGTTTGTAGTCACCAATTGTCGAATTTGTAGCGTTCAAGATTCCTCCTGCATTTGGATAAACAGTGAGGTTTTTGCACTGAGCCACGTGTTTGTCGAAGAAGCCTTCTTTTGATACATCGCTGTATATAGTATCCATGCAGTCAGCGTCAACGAGAGAGTTGCACACGTAACATGTTAGCAGCTCTGCAAAAATAATTGCACGATAGTATTGGGCAGTTATCGATGGTTTTTTTTTTTACTGCTAGGAGTGCTATCTTCATCATCCTGTTTATTGAGTGCTACCACCTAGATTCAACACGATCGTTGATTCAAATTTAAACAGATTATAATTATTCTACAATTTAGTACAGTATTGAAGTTTTCACACAGTTAACGCCTCGACGTTCAGCAGACGTATACTTGTCGAGAAAGTTAACTCAATACATTGATCGCTAATTAAATTAGCCTGACTCTGCACTCTTGAAAGACATGCTGTTTGGGATAGGAAAGAACAAGGAAATATCTCAGGGGCAAAAGTTGGGGCGTTATGCAGATGACATCGACATGATTTCAAGAATCCTTAAAGAGCTTGAAGATGGGCTTTGTAGACTGCAGCTCAGTGCTGGAGATTTGGGCCTCTCCATCAACCGACAGAAGACGCACTACATGTATTCTACCAGGCGTGAAGAAAGAATAAAGCCAGAAAGCATCACACTGAACGGTAGCACATATAGTCGCACCCCGAACTTCAAATACCTGGGAACCTTACTCACAGAGAACAACAGCATGAAGGAGGAGATAAGAGCAAGAGTCGTGGCTGGCAGTAAATGTTTTTATGCTCTGAGCCGGGTGTTTAGAGCCCACACGCTTAGCAGGAATGAGAGCTTAGAGTGTACCGTACTATGATAAGACCAGTGGCGCTCTACGGTTCCGAAGCCTGGACCATTACACAGGCAGATGGAGAGTTTCTGAGGCGATTTGAGAGGAAAATCCTCCGCAAAATTTTTGGCGCCGAAAATGTCAACGGAAGTTGGAAAATCCGCACAAACCTCGAGTTACGAGAGCTGTATGGGCATCCCGACATTGTTGCGGAGGTAAAGGCGAGTCGACTCAGATGGATCGGCCATGTGGATCGAATGGTTGAGGACAGGACCGTGCGTAAGGTATATAAAGGAAAGCCAGGAGGCCGCAGATTGCGAGGAAGACCGCGGAAAAGGTGGCTTGACGACGTGGAGGAGGACTTAAGGTAAATCAGGGCCGGGAGATGGAGGTCAAGAGCTCAGGATCGAGCTGACTGGAGAAATGTCGTTGAGGAGGCCAGGGCCCTTCATGGGCTGTAGCGCCGAGGAGTAAGTAAAAATTGGGGCGAATCTTCCAGCCCAATAATAGTTTGTGGAAGAAGAACAGGTCGGACAAATATCTTTCGGTAATGGAAGCTCAGTTGTTAACAATGTCCATACAAAGCATTGTCTTACAGAATCCTGCGTGATGCCCTACTTTGGTGTCAGCTCTATTGTGGTCAACTTTTAAACTGCCCGATCATACGTTTTTAATGTTGTTCATGGGTTTTCTCAGAGCTTCCTACCAATCATTCGGGGTGGAAATTTAAAGAGGCTTCAGCGTTGATTTCTCCAACACCGTAACACCGTTCCGTAACATTTTCGTGTACATCGCAGGTTTCGGTAACAAAATATCAAATTTAATTTGATATTAAAGGAGGACGGTCGTTCGATCGTTCTTTTACTTCAGTCATGGCATCTCACCAACAATTGCTGCCGCCCCGTGAATTTCGATTGATCGCTTATTAAAAAATGGGGAAACGTCCTGTTTTCATGTTTGGTTGTGATAATGCGGGTGTTTTGGGTCCCAAAACGCAACAAATCATTTTTATAACTCAATGAATTGCAAAGTCTCTTCACAGTCCCGTGCCTGGCTGATTAATCACTTTTTCAATTTTTTCGGAACGACTGCGCAAACGGGACCGTTCCGTTCTTCCCAACATTTCCCTTGAAGATTTGCCGCGCGGTGCGTTACGATTGTTTTGTTGCAAGTGCGTTCGCCGCTTTCAAGTGAAGTGTGATTTCAAACCCAAAAATGAGTCAAGACATTAGGTAGATTTTTCTGACGTACTTAATTTTACTGAAATCCATAATTGCTGCATAGCACTGCATCTTTGGATTTTGCTCTACTATTGTTTCAAGACCAATTAGCGGGATAAAACTGCAGATGGGTTGGCAACTCATAACAGTAACAGACACAGTAGTTCACCGGCAACGCTTGTCAAAACGCGACCCCCTAAACAGTTGTAGCCACTCAAATTTGCAAAACCGCAATATACTCCTAAAAATCCAACTACCAACTATAGTAAATGCGCTAGTAGTGAATTTCTTTATTGAAATAGCTTTATTCCATGATTCTAGTTAATAAGTTGAATCTCATCACGTAGAATGCAGTGCTCCTTCATTCAGTCAAATGTTAGTCACCGAAATGATTATTAATTTGCCAACATTTCAATCGTTTCAACTACCGTTGGAGTCACATTTGGACAGTGGTAACGACCCTCACTCCATTTCATATTTTTTAGCCAATTGGATTATATGTAATTATCGCTTCAGACTGTATTTTTAAGCTGCATCAGTAGCACATCCGTTAGTTTTACGCTTTTAGGGAGCATGAACAACATTAGCAAGAAGCTGAATTTCTGATAACGTATTTTGATGAAGTATTTTTCTGTTGATAGATATAATCAGCACAATAAAGGGGAATAAATAAAAAAAGAAGAATATCTCACGAAAACGCACAAAGTATGAAACTTTCTATCGAAGTATGTATGGTACCACTCTTATAGCATTATCGATCACCTATTAATATTAATATTAATAGTCAGCAATATCATCATTTTTGCGCTATCGGCGCTTGTTGAAACTAGTTGTGTTTGTGTCGCCAGGTTGTTTTTGCTTTTCCGTGACAGAGCCGTTGGAGGGCTAAGCGGGTAGAGCGGCACTCAAGAATCCTGCTGAAGGACCCTTTATATCGCAGAACGAAGCCAATCTGTCTCCGCTCCTCTCTTAATTACTTCGTCAAGGCTGAGGACATAATGTGCCTCGCTTTGTACTCCCGCTGCCGACAGTTCGAATGCTTTCCTATGAATTTCACGTCAGTCTCTGAATGTTCAAGGGATCTTGTTCGCCCGTCACATCCGATACCCGCGTGAAACACACGATCTTCATTAGCGCAATTGTCTGGTTATGATGGTGAATGATCAGATGAAATTCCAACGATTTTCCCTTGAAAAAATTGATTGCTTCAGAGTCGTCCGGTTTCTCTTACTGAGAGAAATATGGATTTCTTGATACCAAAATATCTATAATTATATGAAGAGAAGAGAAGTGATATTGCTGTGTTGAAATCCATACCTACCAAGTTTTGTACGCTTAATAGCTTTGTCATAGATTGTAACATTTATGGATACATACAATATGTATTTAAGTATCAGCAGAATCATTAAATTATGTTATCAAGTAGGTACTAATATAATCTGTATTAATATCTCGGATTATCTAGTCGCCTGTCCCACTGCAGAAATAATGATCGCAGGTGATGAAACTTACACTCTCAAATGCCTGTAACTGGAGGGAAAAAAGTTTGATAGCTTTATTATTGCTAAAAATTGAATGAGGACCTGGGCGGGTGTAAGTTAATCCGTTCGCAACCACCCCTTCCCCCAGAAGGATATTTTAAAAGGAAAAAAAAATCTCAGGAAATTAGGTATGAAATAAAATTGTAATTTTTCCACTGATTCCGATGGCTCTAGTGTTTCACTGAAATAAATGACATTGCTCTTGTAAGTACAACAGTTTGTTCTTTTTTCAAAGGCTACATAATATAATTTGAAATCTCCTGAGACCTAGTGATCCTTCTCCTATGAACCAGGGCGGTTCATGATTGTTATTTAGAAGTTAGGAACATGGCAGGAGAGGCTGTAATTTTGGATTCCGGGGGGCCAACACATTTTTTTCACATTTATTGCTTGTATTTATTCCGGCTTTAACAAGGTCTCCCGAATGGTGAGCCATACTGCTCCTTCCCCCTACACTGGAACCGAGTAGTTGTCCCGTTCTGCATGGACGCGGAGGGAGAAGCGGATTCCAAGAAGGATAGGCTCTCATAAACAAATCTAACAGGTCGAAAAGGGGGTCATTCATAAATATATCTGACGAGGAAAATTTTTGTGTCTAATATGATGAACGATATCCGTGCTAAAAGCGATGAGTGGAGGCTAAGAACATCAAGATCATGACCGAGATTATGTCATATTGCAAAGTATGGTGTGTCAAAAAGTGCCATGGAGATACCATACTTGTGGATCTCGTAGGGTGTGCTGCATGACATTAGTATGCATGTCCTTCGGAGCCAAGTCCAAGGAGTCCATTCCTGCGCGTCTACCCTACTTTCCTTTTATTTGTTGATTTTTTTAATTGTGATCTCCTCTTTGATTGGAGTTTTATATTTAAAAGAAAGTGTTGAATTTCGATGATAAACGTGGATACCGCATATCAATGAAGGAGAAGAAGAATTGGTCAGATAAAGTCTCTTCTCGGCTCACCCCATCTCCCTTTGGAATTAAACCGCTTGCTCTACCTTTCGTTTGTGAGACCTCTGTAGCAACACGGGTGCGTAATCTGGAGTTCGGCATCAGAGACACAGATCAGAAGAATCCAAACTACGCAGAATCGTGCCATACGGATTCTGACAGACTGCCCGTGGTTTGTCCGCAATGACTGCCTCCACGACGATCTAGATCTGCTAACAGTGAATGTTATGCTCCGGGCCTCGTACACACAACTTGCCACATGGATTGCAGACCACTCTAGCCCCTTAGTGAGAGGAATCCTCGAAGTCCTACGTCCTGCACGAACCTCGCGACGCCTTAAAAGAAAGTGGCATTCGGAACTGGCTGATCTAGCTGCCTTCTTACTCATATTATTGGAACTATGGATACCCAAGTGTTATATCTCGCTCTGTGCATCTATCTTTGTTAATTTCATTCATGTGCTTCACTAGTGTTAAATCTATTGTTCCAGCTCTAAAAGGGTTGACTGATTTCTTCATGTTCCACATTATTACACTGTTATATTTATTACTAAGCTCACTTGATGGTGGTATTCCACAAAATGTTAATAATTGACAAAAAAACCTATGCACTCCGTTCATTATAACTCTCAATAGTCAGCGATCCATACGAAAGATCTATGTAGTAAACAAGTTCTAAACCATTATGTAATAATTAGCAGTGTGTTTGAGAGTAATTCATCATCTAATGTCTATTCACCCCCAAACCATTCTTTTCATCCAGAACAGCAATCTAGAACAATAGTCGGGATTTAACTGGTCCTTTCCATCGTCATAAGAGGGGCTCACCTAAAAATGAAATTAATAGATGCCTACGGTAAACCAATATCCGGATGAGTGCAAAGTTCGTGCGGGATAGGTGTTAAACTAGAGGGGGGGAGCGCGTTACGAGAACGAGCTGCTGCGGCAGTAAACATTTTTCCTCCGCCTTACTCCAGCGCTATTTTCTTTCCTCCAGCTCCGCGGTGCGGCAGGTAATGGAGATTATTTGTTCTATTTTACCCCCGTTTTACTCGGAATTTATAGCCCTATATTAATTATTTCCAGTTTTACGAGTCAACAGTCGGAAGCCTGGGCAAATAAAGTTTATGAATCGTTACCACGTTCTGCTCTCTGGAGCCACCGCGTGGGGTTAGCGTCACTTAGCAGAGATGACGAAGAGTTTGAAATCCGTCACCAGATTATTACGAAGCACGACTTTACTACAATTTCGTTCTGATGAGGGCACAGCAGGTAGAAACACGATTATATTTTTATCCAGTTTTTAAATTGCCCATTCGCTATAAATAAAATATTTCTTGATTTCTTACGAATAATGATAACCTCCAAACATGAATGCTTTTGGTTTATATTTTCAATAATGAACCTTTGTAATCGACAAGGTAATCTTATCCCCATCGAAAGTTATTGGTTCAATTTTCAAGATGACTTCGTCCTTCAAAAATCAATTTAAAAAAGGCATATTAAAAAGTGGCATACTACTACACAAATGAAGAAGAGGACTGGAACTGAGACAAAGGCATGTTGGCGTGGGTTTGCGGCAGTGTTGGTACGTATGCGCCGAAATCTGCCCAAGAACCGTTTTCTTCCATTCGCCAAATTCAAAATTCGGAAAAATATGTTCGCCCTAACTTTGTACGTTCTCAGAATGTTCAATATGCTTACAAGATTTTCAATAGTAAGACTGTTCGTTAACCGAACTCTATGTGGTCCGAATGAACCTTAAGCGGGGTATTACTGTATTTTTATTTATCTTGTTAATATGTACGTATGTTTCCTAGCGTACCTGTTAAAGTCATTGTCTCTTGACGTACAATCCAGTTCTAGTTAAAAAAAGAAGGTTTTGGTTCGTTATTCAATAATAAGCCATTGTAATCGCTCTTGAAAAAAAAATTTCTAACCCCCCCCCCTGAAAATTTTATGGTTTACGTTTCAAAGGGTGTAGAATCCAAATCCGCAATAAAAATTTTTCCGTCCGTCCGCCGTGCGCACGATTTCTCCCAAACGGCTGAAGCAAAAAAGCTGAAATTTTCAGGAAAAATTCATGTTGGTCCGACACGTACCCCAATTCTTTAGCCAGCTCTCTCACTTAATTTAAAGTGCCCTCTAAGGGTTGTCAAAGTTTCGTAAAATCCCTAAAAACCTCAAAAAAAGTCAAGGCGGCCTAAATTTGGAATTTTTTTTGGAGAACTTTCCATGAGGAATCGAATGAGCCCCTACGCAAGTCTGTAGCTCAAACCATTCCCGATGATCTTATGCTGCCAACATTTGCATCCACATTCACTACATCACTAGGTTACCGCAATCAAAACAAAAACAACTTTTTTTTTTTTTTTTTTTTAATCGCAGTAACATAGCGATGTAGTGAATGTGGATACTGGAGTGAACTCCTAAAAGGGTTCATAGCCGATACACGGGTTGAAGCATTCTGATTATGCATGCTCCGTCTTACCAAATTTAAAATTTTCAAATAGAATATTTTTCCATTGTAATCGCTTTTGAAAAAACGCTGCAAATTCTTCCACTGGGGTTTATCATTCAATTTCATTCATTTGGCTTGCATTCATGATTTGAATTTCTACTAAGCTTTGGAGTGTGCGTGTTTCACAGGTGATAGAGCGATTATTGAATTTCAGGAGATATGCATAGAGTACTTAAATCAGTCCTCAACCAAAATACCTATTTGGATTGATCAGTTGATCATATTTGTCTACCTCCTGAAATTCAATAATCGCTCTATCACCTTGAAACACGCACACTCCAAAGCTTAGTAGAAATTCAAATCATGAATGCAAGCCAAATTAATGAAATTGAATAATGAACCCCAGTGAAAGAATTCGCAGCGTTTTTTTCTGGTAGGTTGTATAAAGAAGATGTTCACAATCAGTGTACCTACTCGATAGGTTGCATAATATGTAGTTGATCAACACACTTCTGAAATCAATTCTGACAAGAATTAAACATTGAGATAGCTCTTTCTCAATATTGAAATATACTGAAAAATAAACGAAATAGTAATCGTTAACGGCCAATGCGGAAATTGGCGCTGGAGAGGACTAGGCAGAGCTGTCGTAAGAATAAAAAACTGGGTAGAATCACAGAAAAGGCAACGCACCTCTTATCGGACCGTCGCCAAATTAAAAAACCAGATGTCTCCTATCGATATAGGTCCACGCTTTCGATGTGTGTTCGAATGTGTTCTGTCTGGTTTCCTGGTCAAACTCAAAAAGAAAAAAATATCCTACATCAATCCTTCTAGTGAATTATAGATCAGTTGAAACAGAAATAGGAATGAATGCAACAACTTCGGGTTTGAAGGCAACAATCTTCTATCGTCTAGTTTGGTGGTCTGGATGCTCGCTACGCTCGCATCTCAAAAACAAAAAAATATCCTACATCAATCCTTCTAGTAAAGTATAGATGAGAAGAAATATAAATACGAATGAAAGCAACAATTTCGGGTTTGAAAGCAACAATCTCCTATCGTCTAGTTTGGTGGTCTGGATGCTCGCTACGCTCGCATCTCAAGAACAAAAAAATATCCTACATCAATCCTTAGTAAAGTATAGATCTGTCGGAAAAGTAAATGAAAAGTGAAGGTAATAATATTACTTATATTATAACACGTGAAATGAAATTAAGTACATACTTTTAATGTGAAGAAAGTGATGGGGAAAATGGCGCGTACTGGTGTCGGGTGAAGGTACAATGGTCGTGATAATCGTTTCAAGATGGCATTATATCAATGTAATAATCGATAATTATATCGATGTAAGTACACATCGATCTTATCTGATAAGATCGTGATAAGAGGTGTGCGTTACCTACCTACTCTGTGATTCAGCCAAAAACTGTTTTACTGTCTCAAATTTCAACTTTCAACAATCCTTACTAGTGAATCCGACGACGGATGAAGTAGCAACAACCACAAGAATCGCGTAAAACCAGCTCATCAAGAACTAATGATGAAGAGGAACCCATCTGTAACTAAGAGCATCAACAATGTCTTCATTCTTACTGCTGTAAGTTACGAGAATTTATGCTTCATCGAAACTGAGCCCAATTCAAATAAGTCTGTATAAACCATAAACAATTTAACTCACACTATTTAAACCAATCATTGATAACATCTAAAACTTCAAAACATTTGCATGTTGATTTGTTGAAACCAGGGTTTCATATTAGATTAGGAATGTAATAATACATATGCGTACATAAGTTTTAATGAAATCCAAGAGTGGACACCTATTCGTTTTTAAGCGAAGTGATTCCTATTTTGTGACAATTGCTGTCCTTCATTGATAACTAATTTTATGTTCAACTTTTGAACAAAGCACAAACTCAGGAAAAACTGAAATCAGATGCCCGCCCAGCTACACTTTGGGAACCGTGATTATTTTGATACTTTGATACTAATATCGGATGTTTTTGGTTTAAATATCTGTCTCTTTCAACCTTACCTACACATCGTTTACATAATTCTATCGTTATTTGGTTGACAAAGCTCATTATCATGGATACAACAATTGTTGTGTCCTACAAAATTTTAAAACCAGAATTTTGAGGAAACAAACGAAAATTATGCGTGCTTGTACGTCGTTATACCATTAGAGTAACATTGTATAATTAAAAAAAATCATAAATTTAGGAGAAACAATTTTTTTTAGTCAGAATCGAAACCCCAATCAGAATCAATTGTCCCGTAGAATGAGAATCACCCTTAAATGATTGTGAATGAGTGAGGGGCAATGAAGGTGAGCCAGTGAAGGGGTTAATTATAATTTTTGATAATCATTTTGAAAATACAACTTATGATGTAGTTGGACCGTTCGATAAACAAGATAATACCCGAATGGCAAAATCATTGAAACAGTTATTACGGTAAAACTAGACAATTTAAGGAGGGTGCAGTTACGGTAAACTTACTGTAGCAGATAATAAATTAATGGGTACGAAATAACTGTTTTGAGTGCTCATTATAGTTATTAGGTTATGTTCAGTAAATTATAAATCTAGATAAAGAATGAATTATAACACATACAAAACAAACAAACTCAACAATAAAATAACAACACAATCCAATATTTATACAACATCTAGAAAGTATAAAGGGGAAAAAGCACCGTCTTCCAACCCGAAGGACCTAGTTCTCGTTTTGATCCTCTGAATTCGAGTGAAACAGCTACGATAGCAGGACGTCCGGATTTGGCAAGCACAGCGTGAACTGAGACGGTGGGTCGCTTTAAGCTCTTTTCTTTAAAGACCATGACACGCTTTCTTAGAAAACAGTTGCATTCTTCGTGTATGGCACCGTTACATAGAACTATAGGGGAGGTAAGAAGGCCCTTTGAAAAGTCCACTGCACTGTAAAATTTTGCTTTTTTATCGTCTGTCGTATTCTAGGACGTTGTTGCAAATACAGAGACGTTGCAATGGGAGACATAGCTATCTATCCATTCACAGGACCTAACAAACAAAGCAAACAAAGCAAACCCGATTTTGGGTCATTCAAATATTATCTGGGTGAGCGCTCGCCACGTGGTTTTAGATGCTCAAAAGTCGTCTTAAAAATTGTAACTTAAGAGTAGTGACATTATATTTTGGGAATTGAATCAACTCTGAAAGAGGTCGTTGCTTAAAAACATTTCCCAAAACGGGTGATCTACTAAATGAAGGTCATAAAGTTTTACACGTTTCTAATTTAATTTTGTTACATCTATCAACAAAACCATATTTAAGAAATAGGAAAAACTGTTAGTTCGGAGTGTATTTATTACCAGTTTAGGAATATAGTACCCATTTTACAAAGGAAAGTTTCCTTTGAGGTACTCCACATCGTTGGGAGTCGGAACGCACTCTGAATTTCTCCTTTACTACGAATTCCACAGCATTGTTTTTCTGTTTCATGGGGCCTATGTTTGTGAGTAAAAATATCCTAATCTTGAGTAGCCTTCGGCGTGGCCTAAAATATTTAGTTCAATTCATGGGAACTGTCCGTCCAAACCTAGAGTGGTATTGTTATTCAGGACACGACTGAAGACAGTTAATTAAGCATGAAAGAGCTCAACAATTGTTGGAAAACAGTATTTGTTTCCCAAAACAGCGAGGTACAACTTTGTGATATTAGTACAGCTATAGTATAGGTAGTACACACATGTATTTTACATACGAGTTTATTTTAATACAAATAGTGCAAATGCAACATGAGGGTGATGTCCTTTAGAAATAGTAACTCGTAAAAGACTGTTTTCCAGCAGGAGCAACTGCATCCTCCGCTCTCATACCCAAGTACTGCGAATGATGTTTAAATCTCAATGCCCTCCCTCCAAAATCGATATAATATCAACATTGTTCTCCGTAATTGGTAGACATTTATTAATTTCTAAGTCTGCAGTTAATGGAATATCATATTGAACCTTCGGTTCCTCCGACTCCGCTTTCCAATAAACCTTGTGTTGAATACAAGTTTACCAAGAAATATTTTTTTAACGTTAAAAGGTAAATTTTAGCTGTTTCACAAATACTTGCCTGGAAGCCAGATAGGTGATTTTCGCTGGTATGAGAACTACTGTACCATCCAAAAGAATATTCAAGGTAAGGGAATTATCATTGAGATTCCTTAATATTGAGACTTTTCTGTGCAGGTCTGAATTGCAGTAGGCAAATCCTCATGTGAGTTTCAATATTCCAGGAGGATCAATGCATGGGCAATTAATTCCATGCTGGCGTTATGAATTTTGTTTTTGAAGACGCGATTCACTTTGTATAGATCAACTGCTCAGAAATCGATCAACTGCTCAGAAATCTATTATCATGATTCCTTTAACCCATTAACAATACACAGTTAACCCATTCAGCACTTGATTGTTATCATTGAATTGTTCGATTGGGAAAAATGACCGACTTGAAGTGAAATTGTATTAAATCAACCTTCCTACGTAGATGCGTTTTCCCTCAACCACGAAAAGCGTTCCAAAATGCGCGAGAGTGCTCTAACCGCCAAATGAAGATCTTGTCGTTGAGTAGTAAAGCACTTACTACCACGTTGTAGTCACATCCCTAAATGCTCCGATATTTACCGCTCAAAAACCCCAGCGATAAACGACGTTTTCGAGCCAACGGGCGGAGCTTCCTGACAAGCTCCCTACTCTATAACCCGGCGCGGCGGGCCCTATCTAAAGTGAGGTGCCATCGGGAGGTGATAAGATCTTCTAAAGACCTATAAATCATTACAAGAAGGTCGCGAAACAGAGTATCGCCCTGAAAGATCTCCTCGCTAACTCTGTCGGGCATAATTTAACTCGACCCAAAGACGCTTTCCCAATATGATACTGAACATTCACCGGCGTCCTCTAATGTTCTATTAACATAAATGAATAATACATTAATATGTAGCAATACGTGGTTTCAGCGCAGAAGTTGGGCATCTACCACTTCCAATCTTAGAAGCTGAGCGCTAGGATGAATTCGCTTCCTTGAAATTACGGAAATGGTACAAGGAACGCAATCTTTAACATACTGCACGTTTGGCACATATAAAAAATGTTTACCTATTCGGAAAACTTACATGAAATCAAAAACTGTTTGACAAGAACATCGAAGGCCCTCTGATTCCACTGTCACAATTTCTGAAGTGCTAATTTTTAAAATAACGTACCTTGGGTTTTTTCATAATTATTTTTGGATATTTCATAATTATAGGTCTGCGATCTACGTATTAGAGCTTTCTAATACAGAATAATGCACTATGTTGCCAAGTTGATTATTTTCATCGCGTTACGTGTTGAGTGACGAATTTTACAGGATGGTCTCCAGCCAATAGACATATCCACAGAAAAACGAGGAAGTGCATAGTAAAATTAAAATTTGGTGCATGGTGCATTATTTACCCACTTAACTGCACATTTTTATCAACATATCATCATTTTTTAATCCTTTTCAATATCCCTGAGGAAGATATATTCATTTAGCGAAACGTTGGCTTTGAAAAGAGCGCTCTTTATTCAGAATAAGTTCATAAATCCACAAATCTTCAAGTCATCTTTGAATTCGCCAAGAAATCAACTGACCAAATGATACCCTTTTAAGTGACTTTCTGTGACACGGTATCATGACACGGTAATATGATGGTATTAGGCGATAACATGATTGGACGAGTAAGTTTTATCAAAGAGCTGCTCATTTACACTGTTCGCCTTCGAATGGATCATAGACTTTCATTGAACTTCCATGGGCTTTCACAGATCCAGGCTTTCAACAAGAAAACTTGGAAAATACATAATAAATGCTTTTTGTGTCAAGACCACGCTACGGGATTCTTCTAAGGGATCTTTTGATTTCAGGAAGAGGCTATCACAATATTGTGCTGAGCCTCCATTCGTTAGGATAAAAGACGCTTAACGTTCTTGAAGTGAAATATAATTCAGGATATCGAATATAAACATCATGGCGCGTAAATAACACTGTCTGACACACCTCTTTTCTCATTTGGATGACACTTATCACGACGCCGACTCTTCACGTCCTAGTGATCATCAAGATCATACCAGAAACATGAACATGTTGGGCTTTCAATACAGTCCTCTCATGTTAGTGCAGAACTCTCAAGTTTCCCATTCTAAACTTAAACATGAATCAAGGACGTACTGATCACTACAGCATCCTACAATGTAAAAGAGCTGACAGCATACGCCGTGATGTGCTGGTTCTTCCTATTAATTTATTCCCTCAACAGAAATTCCGTTTTTGTTACAATGTTATTTAGTTTAGTTCATTTTTCTAATTTGTTATTTTATTTAGCTAGTATTTATATTTGCTTTTAAGAATGCATGACGTTTTTTGTGTAAATCTTTGTTCGAGAACGATAAAAAAGGATTGAGTACTGAATGAAAATGGAGTGTTGATTCCTGGGAAGTGGGTATGATTGATTGGATGGTTGAGGGTAAGATTTTAGAGCGGCTCGAATTTCACCGACTGCGGGGCAACCCAGGTTTTCACCAACACCGACGCTAGGGAGCGGGACGAAAAACCTCGGAAATCATTTTAAAATTAACCAAAAAGCCGACGTGTGTAACGTGAAACGGCGCTGTCAAATTGACAGATGCACAATGGACTGCTGAAAATGAAAAACCAGCGAATGGGACAACCGACCAAACAAAGGACGGCGGAAAAAATCCCGGAGGGACGGCGACTAAAAAAAGAGTTGGGAAAAAAAATGACCGAGCGGTAAAAAGACCGCTGTTCTGATCGGAGCTGAGCACAAAGGGAAACGTGGAGTGTGTAGGCGCCTACATAACTACCTTGTACTACTGTGAGGATCGAAGTCAATGAACCTGGTCAGATGGTATCTCGGCAAAAATCAAGCAATGATGACCTCTACCAACTCCAAGTATTGTTTGCAGACAATAAGGAAGCCAGGATTTTGAAAATCCACGGAAACAATGTAGTACATAGCGGGTAACAAACTGCAAACCAGGGTTGGTGATCATCCGGGCCTTAAATAATCCCTTGTTCTATTAATACTTATATCCAGAATTCAACCGTATTCAACTGAATATGTGGGCCGAATAAGGATACATGTCGTTTTTCTGAATTTAACAGGAGGGCGGAATGAAAACAAAGAGTCAGATGATCAGAAGAATTAACGCTTTTCATGAACATGTACCACAAATTTTTTCCCTGTTGTGCGGCTTGTAAAACAGCAAGTATCTTCCTATCCTCCTATCACCCAAGGGGTACTCTCCAGCTGTGAGCTTCTCTCATTTCTTGAAAGACAAATCAGATGCAAATAGATTTGAAAGAAAGATGCATAATAGAGTAAAAAGGAAGATGCACATGTGCGAACAATTTATTTGGAACTACTTAAGTTAACAATGAAAAATAACGAAAATAGCAATGCCGAAGTTAGAAAGGTCAAGGTATTGATGGGAGAGACTCATACAAACCGCGGTATACGGGTTCCACAAATGGAATCATCCGCAGAAGTTCAGTCTTTTTGGGCATGAAATAGGCAGGAGAGCTGTATACTGAGGAGGAAGTTCATGGGGTTTTGGTAAACTTTCGGACGAAGCTGTATAGACGTTAGGAAAACGATATTCCGAGTTTGGGGAAGAAAAATGGATTTGAGAAAGCCAAAATCAGCAATCGGCCATTGGCGAGATTACGAGTGGGAGTCGGAGATAGGCGAAGCGCGCATTGTAACGCAGGACGCAAGAGTTTGTTAATTATTTCACTAACATGTATCCTTGTTCACCTGAATAAAACTATCAGGGTTTTCTTGGAAGTGAAGCATTATGAGGCGATAATAGAGGAGACCTCTACAATTCGTGTGGAACCAAAAACGAAAATTCGTTTTTATACCCTTCCCACCCGTTAAATTATATTCGTAACTCGTTCCAGACGATTTTGCTTCAATTCTTACTTTTAAAGGGTACATTCCCAAGTGAGATCAACGTTCTCATCTCCAACAGTTTCTAAAATGAGAACTTATCCACTCAAAGCCCCTAATGAAGGAAGAACCATTCCAAGTCTCGAAATCTGAGGAACATGTCCTTCTCGGTAGTCAAAACCATTGATTAAGGGTTAAAAGCCTATTCACTGTTTAAGATATCATTTTTCGACTAGACATTAGGTAGAATTTCCTGAACTTGTCATTAGCAATCCGTCCTATTGCTTCCGAGTCAACGTATAGGCTGCGGAAGCTTCATTTAAATTTGGGAGATGGACAACTCTTTTTTCAAAATTCTAAATTTCCACTTGCATTTTACTTTTTACACCAGTCTGAATAACTTCCATGTCTGTCAGTCTTGATTTAGCGAATCTTCTTAACACGCTTAATTACTACTGCCTTCATTCGATTCTGATGAGATTTTGAGGGCTGTGAAGGTCTCCTGCAATTTCATCCCTCAAAAATCAACACCTCGCATGCGCAAATTTACAACTCTCTAAACATAATTTTCTCAGGTTCTAGTGGTGGTCTAGTGATGTTGCTCAAATCTGGAAGGTAGTCGGGGAAGACCGATAGGATCATATCATATCAATTTCAACTCAAACGTATCTTCATTCTATCCGCTTTGGAACTAGTACGACAAACATGCAATACGTGTCGACTCACCTTTTAAAGGCGTTGATGGTTGCATGAACAGATCTCGCTGCATTTCTGTCCGCATCATTGTTAGTAGTGTATCTAAGAATATCTTGAATCTACCAGTGATCCCGTACATCCACGTTCCCTATACGGAGAACCTATGTGCACCATCCAACTTGGACATCCCAACGAACCCCCTTGTTTGACATCCTGATGAATCCCTGATTACCTATTCGTAAGTTACTGTTAGTGGTAAACGAAATCGTCATATTTCTCAACAAGTTGATCTTGACTTAGATGATGTGATCTGTGCTCATTGAGCACTACTTGTTTGTGCTAAATTCGTGGTGGGTGACATACGTTCACAAACGGCAGTGGGAAAAACCCCAGAACAAGAAAAACTGGTAATGATCGCACTCTGCCATTGCAGAATCACAGCCTGTCTTAATCTCTCTTGGAGGATAATGAGACTCTTAACTGAATGGTGACTGGGGGTGCTTCAGGGAATATCTGAAAAGACTCGGGAACTACAGGCGATTCTGTGTGCAGGTTGCTCAGTGAGGAGAAAGAAACTACATCCCATTTTTTCCTTGAATTCACAGCACTCGAAGCTAGACGTTTCAGAACCTTTGGGCCCTTCCACCCACAGGAGTAATCGTTAGTAGTCTTGTAGGGGAATTCTCAGTCTGATGCTGAATAGTCATTGGCTTCAGAACATATTGGTTGTAAATAGGGGTGTAAACCGCGCAATAAACCACGGTTGCCGTTCGACGGAGAGGAAAAATCCGCTTCCAGGCCTTGATAATAATATAGTCTTGGTTGGTCAAATTTTGAGTTTGGTCGTGAAATCGACGGTACTGTAAATTTAGCTGGCCCTTCTACTAATCCGACTACAATAGAACAGATGGGCTGCAAAAAGTGCAGATAGGGTTGCCATGAAAAACCGGTCCACTAGTCTCAGTCTGTCTCCTCCGTAAGTCGGAAAAAGTTATTGCTCAACCAGCCAGAATACAATTTACATTGTGTCGACCTTAAGTGTACACCTAACTATTTCTCCGGTTTGAACGAACTCGGACCAATCGGTAGCTAGAATGTAATCTTCAGAATGTCTTAGAATTTATTCGTAATCGGAATTCTAGTTTTACTTCTAATAGTTTTGATAGTGGTAAGGATTACAGTAGGCAGACAGACACGAAACTACAATTCATCAGCAAACTTTGAAGCTTGTAAGATGCAGGTGGAAATATTGATTTCGGAGGACACAATGCTCTCCCACATTTGGTCAGAAAGGGAGCAATGTTATGTACCTACATGCCGAGAAAAACACATAAAACAGGTAAATGACGTACTTATTTATTGCTCAATAGTAGTATTGCAGTTTTAATGGAAAGACTGGTCAACTCAACGAAAGTTCGAAAATCCCACGTGGTATTGCAAATTCAATAGCCATCTCAGTAATGGAAGATTTTCCCGTAGGGAGAAGCCCGGGCTCGCCTTTTCCATCAAAACTCGCTTTTTCCCTCTTTTCAAGGGAAGAACAAAGCAACCGCCTCCGCGGTCAACTTAAACTCTCTGACCCTTGGCGGATCTCAACACAACTCATCCCTTCACCCCTCTCCCTTCGTTTTTGCCGGTTCAGTGATATTCTAGCAGAGCTGTTTCCTCTGCAGTTTACAAAAAAAAAAAAAAAAAAAAAATTAAATATATTTTCCGTTAGTCGTTGTTTTTCCATTCAGTTGAACACACACAAAGACTTGTTACCTCCACGTTAAGGTTAAGCGCCTCCACCAACTATATAACCTCCGTACAACTTCAAATTTCCCTAATACTTAATGAATCAATCATATTTGCCACATTGGGTGGGTAGTTTCCCGCGTACTGCAACAAGGCCGTATAACATTAGTGGGGGTATATAGTACAATGCAGAATGGTTGAATTAAAAAATTACCTCTTATGTATAAACATGTTGATATGTGAGTTAGTTCTAAAATCCATGTTAGGGCATCCGCTCTACCTACAGACACACCTTAGGCATGGTCAATGTCTAAGGTTGGTACATAAGGGAGCTGCTTAATTTTCGCATGCACACACACTGCTATTTATTCGATTTCGATAAAATCTACTGGGGATCGTCTGGGAGGCAACTCGCACAATCCTACATTTTCATCAAAAGACGGGAACTCGGTATTGGCTTGAGTAGACTCACTATCTTGCCACACTTCATGACTCTTTAGATAGGCTCCCCCACGGAGATGCTATTGTTTCTCGTAATTGGTGGGCCGAATCTGGAGAGAATGTCCCAAATCTACGGTAGAGTACTATTCCCTTGTAAGGCCTCTTGTGCGGAACCTCGGTGGTTTGAATTGGCGCGTCGTGTAAGCCCCCCCCCTTGGGACGTTACACTCACATTCCTGGATGGTTCATTTGATCCATTGATGCACGCAAACCGGGAACTGGTTTCTTGTGATGGTTGGGTCATCCAAATCCACTGTGATATTAGTATAAGTTCAGTGTGATATCAGAATAGAATCTTAGGTTTGTAGGTGGGTACGTGTGCGTCAGAATGGCAGTGTAGGGACCCTGCCAACCCCTGGGGAAGGGCGAAACGGTAGGTTATTCATAATGTTCATGATTTTTTCTGTTTGCCGTTCTATTGATCGCACTTTTTCTTAATTTACAGGGGTGTAGGCCTTCCTGGGTTTTGAAACACACTTTGAGTTCGGGAACCCCTGTAGGACGGGTACCAGGGAAATCATCCAGAGAAGGGTGAGCTCGAGGGCTATTTTCTGCCCTCCTCAGCCTAGAGATCTGAAATTTAAATGGAAGCTTCAGTGGGGAGTGTAAAATCGTAACATATTTAAGAAACGTGAAATAACCCGTGGTCTCACATCCATAGCTTTGTGTGCTAGTAGAAGCAGATAAGTTTATTACTTATCTCACATCCACAGAGTCAATCAACCTTTTCGTAGTAATGAGCGTTGAACTCGCGAATCTTGAAACGATTTATGCTTGCCTTTGAGTTTTGTTGCAGTCCTGTTAATACTGGCTTTGGACATCGCGAATAATCGCTCTTTCCTCCACCGAAAATTTAACGAACTCATTACTCATAGCACTTAATATTCACCGCATATTTACAGCTAACACAGTACAATCACAACTGATAATAGGATACGAGTGTGTTTTGGTGATTCTAGTGCACTCTAGTGATGGTAAGCGGACAACTACATTTGCTCCTGTGTAAGCTCTCTGAAATTTCGGGCGCCTTACATTGGGCCATCTCATTGGTTCATTCATTGAACCCGGAACCAATCAACGCTATGTTCCCCTTCCGTTCGGAGCACAGACGGGGCTTAGCTCCTCGACAGCGAACCTCCGACCCCCATCACCAAACTCTCGACTCCCCAATCATCTCACCCATCTTGAGGCTCTGCTTGGCAAATGGATTTGAAACTCTTCTGCTCTTTACCGAGAATTCATGGGGAAAAGTTGGGAAACAATATGATAATATTATACTGATAGTATTATTATTATCAGGTATCGTTTTCATTCTGGCCAGGATGCGCGTGTGCTCCTGTCAGCAGCCGGCCCTGTTACATACTTCAGCTGCCATAGACCACTGCGTTTTTCTCTTTAAAATAGTTCCTTACTTAGCCCTGTGAATGATTACACCGAACACGGAACGTATTATTTATCGAGTTTTAAACAATTTAGTACGAATTTAAACAAACTTTTCTTTATAAATTATTATTTGGTATAATTCCCGATTCAAGGACTACTAATGTTTATAGCATTAAGTACCCAATTATGGTATTTATATGTAAAACTCATATTTTTGAATTAGTTCACGTTAATCCATCCTGCTTTGCCCTCAATATACATTTTGTGGGTGGTTGTATCGTTGTCGAGGCTTTATGGAACAGAGTTGACTAAATTGTACAAATATGTTTTCTATTATGAGTCCATTTAGAGTACAAACGCTTTAACAGGAGTATTAAAAGCTTAAAGTATTTGGTAGGTTTATTATAACGTGGTCCAGGGTCATGATCCCGATCTGGTCGATTAAGTGGGATTCGGCTGTGCTTTTTATCCGCTTCGGATACCTTTTCCTGTGAGCAAACGCCGTTTTCGGCCGAGGTCAAAGGATCGGATTTCGGGATTTTTGATTGGAGCCAGAAAAAAAAAAAAAACGGGTTGCGGTTAGAGAGGTTTTAACAGGAACGTTTTTCTTTTTTTCCTTTCTCTTTCGAACGTGAGACCGGCGAAGAAGGTCGGAGGGGTCCCGGCAGTGAAGTCGCTTGTTCAAACAACTTGAAGTCCGCGCTTCAAGGGTTTGAAACGCCGCAGATACTGATCCCCCGCCCCGCAGTTCCACACAACCACTTCTCCTTCGTCCCTTATTCCAGTAGCTTCGCCCGAAAAACTCGACCCTTTCTGTGAAAAAAAAAATCTCTTTTCCCCACTCTCCTACTGAGTTCTTCAACATGCCTCCGGTGTATCTTCCGGGTTTTATAAACAGTGAATCGTTCTCGGGCTCATCAAAATCCCGATAACGTTCCTCTTCTCTTTCATCCAACTTGTTATTCCGCCCCTATCGACATCTGCCCATCATTTTTCTACAACCTATCATTCCCATCCATGAACTCATCTCGTCACACCTTATCTGTCTCATTCCATCATTTACTTCTCATGTGAATTCCCTCTATTCGGATTTTGCTTCCTATCAGACCCCTCAAATTATTATCTGGTAATCTACCCCTCCTGTGCTAATCAATTTACAGATAAGACACCGGCGTGAAACTAGCCTAACGACCCCCTGCCTAACAATCCCTACAAAGCGCTAATCTCACACACTCACTAGTCCATAAAGCACAACAGTTCTATGCCATCACCCACCTTCAGTTTTCCCGCACCAATCTCATACCAATAGTTTTGTCTCAAAACCCTACCCTTTAATTGAAACTTACACATAAAAAGCTATCCACTGCCATAACTTCTCGGTTTCTCTAGAGGGAGTTGGATCGCTACTATTTTCGTACCAAAAATCTGATGGGTATTTCATACTAAACTATGTCAGTGTGGCGAGTAGCACTCCCCGTAAACCAACCCTGTAAACGAACCCTATAAACCAATTGTTCACCGAGCAGCTGTAGAGAGATTGTTCATTAACAGAATCAGCTGAATTCTCTACCCAGTTGACTATTTGGTTCTCAAAACTACTTAGTACTAGGGGGTATTTGCGTCATCATCACTATTGCCATACAATTTAGGAATTGCTTTCATACGATTAGCGAGGTTGAGCAACATCGATGTTGTTTACTAAAATATTGGTACCCACCACCCACTTACTTATAAAATAATTAAAACTATTTCATTTCAACACTGTCAACTTTTCAAGCGTCATGATTTATATAATGGAAAACTGTTAAGAATTTTCTGAGGCTTTAACGTACAACGTGAAGATACGCTTGCAAACTCCATGATGCTGAATCTCGTGATTCTAAATATTTATGATAAAAATTGCTGAAAGGGTGGGAAATTTCGTCATCCCGACATAAATGATTTCCCCCCTCCCCCCATGATATACAATAAATTGAAAGCCCAATTAAGGTTATACGAGTAGGTTGTTTATGCAGTACTAAGTTTACAAAGCGCAGTTTTTTCATTCTCTTGTTTGTTTTCTCATACCCCTGTTTACCTGAATTATGTTTATGGTAATATGATCTTCTTTGCCCTCTAACTACGCTGCTGGTATGAGGCAATCATTAGAAAGAAAACTAAACAGGTTTTTCCAAAAAACAATTATGCCACTAACGAAGAGGGAATATTAATCAACTCGAAATTAGCCACTTTTAGCAGAATGATTGTGATGCATAACTGTGACCTTCAAATAAATAATTACCGATGTCTGAACTGGATAGCGTAACGTGGAGAACCGAGTTGGTTGGCACAGGATGTTTCATTTGACTTTGGCGTGTTTCTAATTTTTATAGAATGAATTTTATCCAAAGGTACAACAATTCTACTAGTGAGATTGGCGAGTTATTGAATAAGGTCTGCTAGGTCTTATGCCCAACTTTATTGATGATTACAGTGTAGAAGATGCACATAGCACTCGTCTCCCAAAAACATACATGATATGTATTGTTATATATTATGTACCTAATACAAGTGTTTTTTATCTATTGCCACACATCAAGGAATTATCTATTTCTTAAATCAGCTTCACGACAATGACAATTCGGAGATTATTGCAATGCTACTGAACTTCTTATGGGCTTTAAAAATGCAATGCGATGTGGCCTTCCGAGAGAATAACCGGGTGAAAAAAAAAATGTTTGAATCAAACATAGTAGGTGAGCAACTGAGGCCATTGAAATGACATTCAATTAACGTACTACCCTGTCTTCAGATGTTCTCGCTCGATCAGCCAGACACCAACTGCCGTTTATGGCATCTACAAGGTGAGCCCGCTTGCTTGTGAGTGACTGCTGCTTCCCTAACATGAACTTCCCCGAAAATTCCCGTTTTGTTCCCTCAGGAATACCTCACCCATCTTTAGGCATAGTTCCTAAAAATGTCATCCAAAACAGATGGAAGCTGTAGAATGAAGTTCACACATAAACAACTCATCTCACAAAAGTTGTTCAGAATGCCTAAAATAAAAAATGAAAATTAGGTTTTGGAGAATAAAATTGAAATCTCGAAAGTGAAAACATTGCCCCCACTGAATATAGGTAACATGTTCCAAGCTTAGAGGTCCGGTTCAAAAAGGGGCAAGACCTACCCCTCCTTCAAGACCTGTAGGTCGTGCGGGTCAGGTATAACCATCGCGCCGTCACTACCACTGTTATTCCAAATCTATGTGTAGGACGCGGAAGCATTTTTTCCCTAATATGAAAGTGAATTGCTTATACCTTGTTGCGATTGAATTATCTTTGTGAATTGAAAAATTAGGTTTTTCTCGTAAAACTGCATATAAGTAAATGATTTCTAAATATCCAATAGTTCCACTGGTTTGGTGATTTGCCGTAATTGCAGGGTACTAGTTATGGCATCTCGCACGGGGAAATGTTAGTATTCAAACTATTAGTGAGGGTTAGTTTTTCACGTAGTAATTTCACGAAGGTTTTTTTGTTACCATAACCAATTTTAATTACAGTTTCAAATATATTCTTGTTCAATCTTCTAAAGATCTTATGTGCATCCAGCACAAATGGGGAAAATTGAAACAGGGCGAGGAGGATGCAAGACGGATTTTTATCCGTGACTTGATATCTTTTCCTCCCCTGTCGATATTGGTCAACATCTGTCGCCGGATTGAAATATTGAGCAATATGGGGTCTGTTGGGCTGGAGTGATAGTACAGTGGGAGGGGACGCATCGTGAAAGTCCTTTAGTTTCCGTTTCAATATATTAGTTTTACTACTGTTCCACTTATTCGGCTTTTATTCAACTTTTAATTTAACCCGAGCTACCTGTGCTGCAGATTTAGTTGTTTAGTAGTTTCATGTGTAAAGTCTCATCAGGAGTTGTCCAAGAACGATGATTTGAAGTAGGCGAAACGATACGAAGAAGTTAACCATCGACTGAGTTTGTAACCAGGCTGTAAATAACGGCTGCTATAATCTAAGATGATTTCTAATATCTTAACATCTAAACTAAGAAACTGATGCCACGGTTTCAGCGTTGCCTAACGATGAACAGGTGGATCTACTAGTTAATAATTGGAAAAAGGCCAATTTTACGTCGATTAACAAGTCTCCATAGACGTGTGCTTAAGGCGGCAGTTCAGGATCCGCTGTGTGAGCCCAAGGACTATTTTCTGTCTTAATCAGTAGTCAGTCTTGACAGTAGTTGTATCAGAGGTTCTGATTTATTTGAACAACTCATCTATAGTTTACTAGAAAGATTAATTTAGGATATTTTTTTAAATATCTAAGATGCGAAAGAATGAGGAGCATCCAGACCACCAAACTATACAGAACACCGACTCTATATAAACAAGGGACTCTTGAGGTCCTATAGGTCTTCTTTATAGCACGAATAATAGTTAGCTAATCACATCGGCTGACTAATCAAAGATAACTAGTGGTAACCTAGGTTTTTAAGCTGCAATGCTGTGGAATCACTCGTTCCTTTAAATAGGGGAACCAGATGTTGAAATAACTCACAGAATTTTGTGGTAGAAATACAAGTTTAATCAAGTAACAATAAAATCAACAGATTTCAATTGACTGTATCATCAATAATTTATTTATTTCTTCTTTTCAGCTCTCACGGAGGGCCCCAGATTCGCTGAGCCCATTCCAAACGTTACAGTTGCCCTGGGGAGGGACGCATCGCTGCCTTGCGTAGTGGACAATCTAGGAAATTACAAGGTAGGTTCAGACGATCTTCTGATACAATGTATTGTTGATATAAAAGTAACGGCTAGTTGCATTCATCAAAATTTCCTATAGAATGGATCTATTGCAATGAGTAGAAGCATTTTAGTTTCTGTACTTTATTCCAACATTTTTCTCGAATTTTCCAATCTCGGATTTGTAATAATGCAACATTGGTTTTTGTTTCCTAAACAGCAGGGAAACCAGAAAAAATTAAAACTTAAAAAGTACGCTTATCGTTATAGTATGAATTGACAATGTTTCTGGTTTTCAGGAAACAAAAACCGTTGCAAATTCTTTATTGGGGTTATTTCAATTTTTGCGTTCATGATTTGAAAATTTCTACTAAGCTTTGGAATCACTCGTGTGCGTGTAGATAGAAATTGAATTTCACCAGATGTGCATGGAGCACGTAAATCTTTTCTCAGAATTATCTGTTAGAAATTTGTTCAGTTGATCATAATATAAAATCAACAAATATTATTTTTGTGTATCATCAAAATTTATTTAATCACTCTATCACCTGTGAAACACGAGATTCAAAGGGCTGAGAAATTCCAAACGTGAATAAGTAAACGCCCTGGGAGGGAATACAGCATCGCTGCCTTGTATGGACAATTTAGGAGTTCAATTGCATCCACATTAATCATTACATCACTAATTTCTGCGATAAATAACAATAATTAAACAAAAAAAAAAAAAAAAAAAAAAAAAAAAAAAAAAACGCAAATGTTGCCAACCATATCATCAAAATTTCTTATAGAATGGATCTATTCCAATGAGAGAAGCATTTTAGGACTTTACTTTTTTCCAAATTTTTTAGGATTTTCCTTTGAAACCCTTAAAGGGCACTTTAAATTAAATACTGGCTAAAAATGGGGCGTTCAATTTCGGACCAATATTGATTTTTCCTGAACGGCGGACGGACGGAACATAAAAAATTCGGATTCTACACCTTTTTCAACGTAAACCATGAAATATTCAGGGGTGGTTAGAATTTTGTTTTTCAAGAGCGATTACAATGGTGTATTATTAAGTGAGAGTAGAATAAAGAAGAATTAAAATTGAGAGATAGTAACCCGAGAAAAGGAATTGAAATTTCTAAAACATCATTGACTTAACAGGGATATGCTAGTAATGTTGGCAGACAGCTTGATGTAATTACTCGCTGTGAACTGATAAGCGAAGGAGAGCTATCTAACGCAAAACAATAAACTTTTCTAAATTTGGGGCGTTTTCCTCGTTGATTACAATGGTCCTTGGTTACAAATATGTAATTTTAAAATTATTAAAAGCCTGTACAGTTAAAATACAGGAACCCTCTTGAAACGCTTCAAAACGTATAATCATAAAGAAAGTTTAGCAACTTCTTACATAAAATTTGAATCTTTGCTATAGTTTAATTTTTTTTGGAAAATCAGCACATCCCATGGAATATATTGGGGATCTATTATTTCCAATAGCAATACAGTGCAATACACACCATTCTATCACTGAATGAAGCATGGTAACCAGATTACTGGATTTAACTTGCACATTATGCTAACCGTTTATTCATTAGCACAACCACAGCAACTTCATTTCGAGCTTGATCATTGATTTCGATTGATCTTGAAACTACCAACCATTCCCAGACGCTGAGGTCATTCCTAGGAACCTTCAGATTAATATATCTGTGTTGTAGGTAAGATAGAACTTCCCTGGGATGGGGTAACCACTCATTTTGTTCACCTCTATTGTACCTGCAAGGATTGGTTTATGTTTGAAGTTAAATGTTATCCCAAGAAGCTTCCGCAACGTTGGAGGGCCCAGATTGGATTTTCTTCCAAAACAATCCTTCCCTTAACATCACTGCTTAGAATTTTGCTAGGAAAATGTCAAATTAAGGCTCTAGTAATACTTGTGAGTAGCCGAATCCAACGAACAAACCCCACATTACGAAAGTTAGCGGTCTTCATTTAAAAGGTCTCCGAGTTGCGAGCCTCAATTATTCACTCTCGCCGATGGAGCTTTACTGCGTCAATGATCAATTTCGAGATTTCATAACAAAGTTGAAATGCCGGCCAACTTCGGCAGTAACCCGAGGATCAGCTCTCGTGCGAGCGTTTACCTGAGCCTTCATGGGTCTTCGTCCCGTAATAGAGTGATAAAAACTTATTTCACTGTGGGAAGACGAGAGAAAGCGCAAATGGACCATAAACCCAACTTTTCCGTCAATTAACTTTGGCCTTAAGGGACAACCAAGACTTAACTTCCAGCAAAATTATTTGAAAAATTAAGTTATTGCTATAGTTGCTTTCATTACTTGAATCATTAAAACTTGCCTAGAACATGAGGAAACATTAAGTTATTCAATTATTGAGTTTGAAATAGCTGTTAAATAGTGGCCAAAAAACTTCAAAAAATACTCATATCAAATTTTGATATCTAAAAAAGGCTTTTAAGAAAAGTATGACCATGAAAGGTCATCACGTACCCTTTTCGAGTCAAAGAACCTCTTTTGGTGGAGACAACCAGCCACCTCCATAGATTTCGCAATGTTATAAACCCGGAAGAGAAGGAAGTTTTCATTAAAGAGAACAAAACTTTAATTAGTAAGCTGATCAGATATTAGAAAGTTACCTAACTCAATCCTTCAGTAGTAACTTGAATAACAGGGGAATTGGTCCTCGATGTTGTTGGCAAACTTCTGGAATTTTATGAGGTAACTAGGAAATACTAAATCGTTATTTCAGATAGAATAATGAGATTTTTATACCATGATATTGAATATCATAAATTTCATGTTAAAATGGCTCATTATATTAGCTATCGTAAAGTATTCATGAGCTTCAGTTTCGTTACAAGGATTAAATTTGGTTAAATGCTGCACCAGTATGAAGCTATGGAAAACTGGCACGATCGTTTTGCCGCAACAAACGCGACTAGCGCGATGCCGCGTTGTTATGTATGACACTTCTGTAGAATTTTATTGTTTGATCGCACCATCAGATCGCGATGGGCGCCCGCTCGCTCCCGTCGATCGCGTTCGTTGTTCACTTAAGACACGGCGTCAAGGCATGGTTTCCACGGCGTCTGTGGCTTGCGAATCCTTCATGTACCGACACAGGCGCCAGCTGCGCCGCGCTGTAGGAGAGCTTTCTCTCGAGAGGCGCGGCGCTTCAGGCGGCGTACGTAGGTTCCAGCTTCAGTTTCGATCAATATACTATTCAATCGATCAATATACAATTTTCGCACGACATGATCGAAACTGAAGGTATTATGTGAAGCTATTATGTTCAGTTTTATTCGTTTAAAATGATGGTATTATTTTGTTATTATTGTAATTTGTTTAATTGAACGGTATTAGTATAATGCAATGACAGAATAAGAAAATAGCAACGAATTGGTTGTAAGCGAAAACCATCAGAAATATTTTCGTGACGCTGTCCGCGTTACATTTTCGAGTTTATGTAGCAAAGTAAAGACATAAAATGTCAAAAACCAGTTTCCATGTTCTTCCTAATTCGAAGGTGAAAAGACACTGATAGCAGAGATTTGTTTCATGTAGAGAATAACCACATCTCTTACAATGTACAGGGTGTATAGTTTTTTTTTATCAGGGTTTCATAGCTAATTTATCAAGAATGCATCCATCATTCCCATGTTAATAGTAGCCACCCTACATCCAAGGCGAACAGGTTACGTCAAGATTACACTTTATTTCAATTGAGAGGGCACCGTAATTTGATGAGAGATTTTTATTGCACTTCTCATGAAAGTTGAAAGTACATGCTGCATTTAATGTTTGTTGATGAGTAGAGCTAAGTATTTATTTGTGCGAGTTGAAACTCGTACGGTACCGTCTACACCCTGAAAATGTATTAAGTTTTTAGCCTTCTCCAAAATACGAGAAAAACGGCTGTAATTTGAACATTTTGACATTGATGGGGAGGGATTGCTTGCCATGGAGAAATGTGATCAGCCAGTTAACGTCTAATGTTTAGTCCCTTGGGATAGCAAGAACCCAATATGCTGCAATTCGCTTTTAAAAAAATGAAGAACCATAATTCATCATTAATTTTTTCCAGAAGTTTGAGGGCAAAACACTCATTTAACACGCACAGTGGCTTGACGGCTCACAGGCAAATCGTTGTTCCGTCCCGCAATTGATTTCCTATGATTGTTGTTGAATCTCAAATTAAATGATGTTTCAGGTTTGCCGACGTAGAATGAAGGAAATTTTTTACACATCAACTCGTACACACATTGATGTTTGGCATTAAATTTGTACGTGTAGACGAAAGTTGTTAGGTATCACCCTTCTAATCAATTAATGATTGCAATAACCTTTAACTAACAGAAAGACACAGCATAAATTAATTCATCTCTCTATAAATGTGTGATTCGGTTCGAAAACAATCTTGAATTTGATTCAGAAAATCTTGAATTTGACTTGGAAATGCTGTATATAGTAACAATTGTTATATGATATAGGCGTCATGTTCCCGTTTAATTAGAGTAGAGTACACGAGTGGCCCACTCGAGTATTCATGAGGCCATGTAAAATTGAGGAATTATCGCGTCCTTTTAATAGAATGGGCTGGGAAAAGGGCGACGTTGTTTTTAGAGGGCGTTGTACACGTGGGGCGGTACCGGGAGGAGCCCGAGGGCGTAAATATTACAGGGGATGTAGATTAGAGGAGGGGATTAGATGAGGAGGGGATTAGAGGGAGTCTGAACCTGGGTTAGGGAAAGCGGAGCTGGAAGAGGTTGTCGAGGTGCACGTGGCATCTTAATCCACCTGCCACAGTGACGAGGGGATGAGGACTGGACGACCCTTTCAACTCGGACCTTCGTCTTCATCCTCATCCTTTCCTACTTCATCCTAAACCTCGCCCTCCTCTCCTTCGCTTCACTCAAACCGCCGACATCATCGACCAAGAAACATTCTGCTCTCCCCCCTCAACTTATCATCGCACTATCTTATTCACCCATCCTTTCTCCTTCCCTCTTGCACCTCCTCTTTCCGGACCAGTCTTTCCGGACCAGTTTCTCTTGACTGCTAAGTCGTCAAAACGAGAAAAAAATCAGGATTTGAAAAATTAAATTTGACACCCATTTTCTTCGTTCTCATCCCTAAAATTCAAAACTGTTTAAAGTCAGATGATCTCGGAATAGTCTGGTACCCGTCTCAATCGATTTGCAGTCCAAAATTACTTGAAAATTTCAAGTCAAAAATGACACCCCACTTACCTACGTAATTAAAACTTCGAAAAACCATGTTTTTGATTAGTTTTTGAATCATAATCTCTGCGTGTGAGGAGTTAGCACCAACTAGTCCCCAAGTAGAGTTCATGTGCCAAGGAACGGATTTTGGGAAAAGCGCCCAAGAATGATAAATCTTGGATTTCGACCCATAAAAATAGAGGCGCTTGGATTCAATTAGGCAAAAGCATTGAAAAGAGGAACGGAGTGGAAATTGTGTACTGTTGATTGACTATTGTAAATATTTATGTAACGAAGGGTTTAAGAGGTTCGCTGTACAGACGCAAAGGAGCTGTTTCTTTTGGATAGTCATACGAAACATTGTGAATTGAATTACAGTAGGAAAAATTCCACCACATTGGTAAAACACGCTTTGCTACCCTATGACGATATAGCTGGGCTCAGGTCATTTCAATTCAATTCTTTCGTCAAAGACGTGGCTTCTTTGTCTCAATGAATGGAGCAACTTCAAAAAAGACCAATTCAAGCAGGAGTAACTCAAAGGGAAGTACTTGGCCCACTGCTGTAAGTATTTTACAACCACTAAGTGCCACTCATCATCGATGTTCCACTGGCACAGTTCTCACATGATACTACCGTCATGATGTGAGGGACAGGTTGTCCGAGCGCAGGGTATTATATTTACCTACAAACGTAACCTCCCTTCACATATAAAAATCCGACCCAACCCTATCCCATTCTCCAATTCCGTCAAATATCCTTCACCTCGACAAAAGATTAACGTGGAATGAGCACATAAAGCGTGCAAACTCAAAGGCCAGACGGAAGCTCGGACGCTACTTCCACCTCTTCAAATCAAACTCCCTCTCTCATGACATGAAACTCTTCATGTACAAAATCCTAATCCGCTCATCCATCACATATGCATCCCCAATCTGGCATTCAGCATCACCCACACTTTTACAAAAACTACAAGTTACACAAAACAAATGCATACGCCTCGCCACCCACACATCACGTCGCTGCAACATTAACACATTACACAAAAAATTCAACATAGACACTCTCGACACTTTCATAACAAAAACTAAAAACAAATTTACCAACAAATTACAAACACACCCCAACACCCTCCTCCATCACATCACCACACTCCACAAACCCCATTGGGGCTCCAATTCAAGGCAGAACTGAGCTCACTCACTAACTAAAACGTTAAATAATTATACAAACTTATTATCATTGTAAACACTTGTAAATATTGTAAATACTTAACGTAATTGTATATATGTACATAATTAGCTATAATTTATTGTTACTCCTCCTGACAAAGAGTTTTTAAGAATTAATTTTCTCTTGTAAGTATATTCTAAGTTAAAGTATTAAATTCATGTCTCAAGTATATCGACCCTCACTGTATTAAACTTTTAAGGACGTTAGGCCGGTACTGTACAAAATATATATACACTATACATACATGTACATATGTAATTTGACTTATGCCAATAAAATATTCTTGATTCTTGATTCTTGGTTGTCCGAGCGAGCTGGGGCGTCAGTCATCTAGCTGATTACTATCAGTGGGAGTACTGATTGCCCCGGTTCGAATCCGGCTGGCACCAATGATTAGGGCCAAAATCCTATCAAATGTTGTATACCTGTCCTGTCGTTAGACAGTTCACCTCTGATCTCGATATCACGTGAATCCAAAACGCTCCCAACCCAGGGGCGTGAGGCAATTGGAAGCCACGAGCGAAATCGTCAGACCTAGTTCCGATCCTCTCTGGAGGACGGCTGGCGACGTCCGCGACACCTCCGGGTAGTCGGACGAAAATCCAAGATGAAATTCCTTGTTTACTTTTCTTTTTACTTTTTCCTTTTACTACCGTCATGGTGAGAATGCCAACTGGTGAGTTAGCTGGTCATAATATCCAGCTTTATCCATCCTTGAAAGCCAACTGGGTGTGTAACTGGAAGATCACCCAACACACTCACCCACCAAAATCAGCCTTGATCCCATCTACACTCAAGAGAAAGTTTCAGATAAATACTATCCCCTTGATGGGTGTTCTTGTAAACCGTGTCACCCAAGTTAGTTACGTTGGACTCATTCTCGACAGACACGTGAATATAACAAACAGTCATTCAAAATGAAACGTAAATATATCAAACTTAGTGGCGAAAATAGAAACCAGAATCCGTTAATTGAAACCGATCCTCATCCATTCTAAACTCTCTTCAGCTCAAGCTTCTAGTACATAAAGTGCTAATAAGACCAATTTGGTGTTTCAGAAGCAAAGGGTATTTTTAGCTCAGTATCAACAACCGAAATTATGCACATTCAAGGGTTCCGCTATCGGGTCATGAGAATGATAAGTGACACCTGTTGCTATTTTTCGAAATGAAGAAAAAACGTTGTGAAAAATCGTATAAATCAGTCATGTCAAGGGTACGGCCCGCGGGCTGCATCTGGCCCCCACACCATATCAATCAGGCTCGCGATCGCCATTTGCCACATAAAGATGAATCGTGTTTTCTGAGCTTTTAGACTTCCCACGATTCCTCTACGGAAGTTTTAAAATGCGCACATTGAAATGATGAGTAATTTCAGGGCGTGCCTAAACAAGCGAGAGAGATAGACAGTATTCATGTATTCAAGCCTTTGAAACAAAGTTGAGGCTGTGGGAAAATCAGGTGAAAAATCAAACTTTGAATCATTTCCCTCGTTTAAAATCATTGGGCACAGGTAAAAAAGGAAAATCCCTACTTCTGCAAAATCTGATCACAGAATTCAACAACCGTTTTGAAGACTTCTACAAAATGAATGAAATGGGATTCCCAATATTTAACAATCCATTCATTTTTTAAGCTTCACAGCACCAATTCATTTGCAAAATTTAATTTAATTTAATGGAGTTGATAGTTCAATTGAACAGTATTTTGAAAGAAAAATTTAAAGAGGTAGACGCTCTTACATTTGATACACAATATTTCAAGAGTTTGGATAACATTCCGGAATTAAAAAAGCATGCAGCACGCATTCTGTGCATGTTTGGTAGCACCTACTAGATGTATCCCGTCATGAAAACAAATAAGAACGAACATCGCACAAGATTTACTAATCTTTACGATTTCTTCTCCAATCAACTCTCAAAATAACCAAAACGAATATGCCAGACATCAATGAACTTTTCAAAAACAAGAGAAGTCAGCTATCTGGAACCTCGAGCTCAAAATAATTGCCCTCTTTTACAACTTGGATATGATTTTTAGCAACCGTAAAGTATATCGTCGGGTTCCGGGTAAAAGTGACCAAGTAACATTTTTTTTCAAAATGAGCTTTTTTTTGTCATTCCGGTACTAAGGAACGTTGTCTACTGTGTGTTGTTGCTAAGAACGTTATCTTCAAACTGAAAGAAATACTTGAAAATAAATTTTACCTGCCTGACACACAGAGTTTTATGTGACCAAATGGCATTTGAACTCAACCACAAAACACGAGATGGATTATAAATGCACTCTCGCTGGTGCATGTAAATGTTATATTTGATCACTTTTACTGTGTAATAATGACCAATTACAATGGATGGATAACCTTTTCTAACAGAAATAGGTTTATCATTGTTATTAGATGTGGCAATACGATAAATTCTATTCAATCCCTCAATTTCATGTAACTATGAGACAGATTTTCGAAGCATTGAATTGACCAAATGAGTAAAGCTTGAAACTCCAGGCAGGTAAAAATGATTAAATAGAGTTTTCCGGAAAACAGCTCTTATTTAATCTGAAGTGAATTTTGAAGCACGATATCATAGGCGGGCACTAGCTAACTTACAGGATAAAGAAAAATCGAAACATAGTCGGATGAGACATCACACAACCAGTGTTCGTAAGAAGAAAATAAGTGAAACTTCAGATCGCTCCCCTGTAAAATTTTGCAAATGTTACTTGGTCACTTTTACTCGGAACCCCACGATATAATATTTAATTAAATAAATAAAATGTTATAGTAAATCAGTGAATTTTTTTATTTGTGTCTGGTCTGCTTACACATACCAAATTCAATATATGGCCATGGGAGTACGACACCTCTGATCAAAATGTTTTGTTATTTTACTGGCTTCGTCACCTGGGTAATATATTTGTTGGTCATTGTTCCACCAGTTTTGACTCAAAGTTGTAGGCATCTTCAGAAACGACACAGAGTGAATGTGAACTTGGAGTGACGTGGGTAGGATCATTATGTCATACATTTAATAAGTTATTACTTCCAGTGTTTTAATAGCATTCAGGGGAATTTCTTTTCAGAGAAGCCCCTATTATGATGTGTATATGTAGACATTCACATAAGATTTTTCATGTTCATTGCGTTTTCATGACAAGGAGTAAATTTAATTGAAAAGTTGGCAGGTATTGTCTCATGGTCATGTAAAACGTTGTAACCAACACACTTACGGAGTTGTGTTCCCCTTTTACGGATTCATCAACAACTCAATAATAATAGAAAAAGAGATTGCTCTCGTCCTACGAACGGAAGGAAACAGTGAACTCGAGGGGAAGAGCACGGGAAATTCACGAGATGAGATAGGTTAAGAAGAAGGGGGAGTGGAGGCAAAAGAAAACAGAAGGGAGCAAGAAAAGAGAAGAGGCGAGGGCTCCTTCCCTCTGTCGTCCCCTCCGAGTGGGTTTCTCCATTTCGCATCCCTCCTGCATCTTTCAATGGTTCTTCACAACACAGAGGCAACTCCACCTCTACTGCATATCAGAATGAATTCCAGTCATGCAACATGATCGTACAAGCGAATTTTCCAACATCATTGTGATATACAGTAATACCCCGCTTAACGTACATTCGGACTACGTACATTTCGGTTAAGTTAAAGTCTTACTCTTGAAAAATTTGTTCGCATAATGAACATTTTTTCGGAGAACGTACAAAGTTAGGGCGATCCTTTCTCCGTGTTAATGGTTCTTCATTGGTTTCGTTTCAAGTAGATAGGTCAGCTTATAATAGACAACCCTTGCCACCACCTTGGGCTCCGATATACTAGTTTAACATTACCGTCGTTAATGTTCCTCCATGTTAGTGTTTCATGTGCACCTTCAGCAACAACTTTCTGTTCGTCGTATTGGTTTATTATTCAATAATAAACCATTGTAATAGCTCTGGAAAAAAAATTCTAACCCCCCTGAAAATTTCATGGTTTACGTTTCAAAGGGTGTAGAATCCGAATCTGCAATAAAAAATTTTCCGTCCGTCCGCCGTACGCCGTACGCACGATATCTCCGAAACGGCTGGAGCAAAAAATCTGAAATTTTCAGGAAAAATCCATCTTGGTCCGACGTCGCCCCAATTCTTGAGCCAGCTCCCTCACTCAATTTAAAGTGCCCTTTAAGGGCTGTAAAAGTTTTGTAAAATCCCTGAATACCTCAAAACTAGTCGAATCGGCCTAAATATTTTCCTATTTGAAGAACATACCATGAGGAATCGAATGAGCCCTTCCCCACGTCCGTAGGTCAAACCATTCCCGATGTATGGCCCGATTTATGGTGCCAACATTTGCGTTTCTTCGTTTATTATTGTTTGTAACCTAGTGATGTCCGGCCGATAGCGTCGAGTTGTAGTGAATGTGGATACTGGAGTGATAGCCGATGTGAATACTTGTAGTGTAGTTAGTAGCCGATACACGGGTTGAAGCATTCTGATATGCACGAAACGCTGATAATATATAGGTAAATATTATTCAATATTATTACTGGGGTTTATTATTCAATATTATTACTGGGGTAAATAAGTATTCTTTCACTGGGGTTTATTATTCAATTGGCTTGCGTTCATGATTTGAATCTTACTAAGCTTCGGAGTGTGCGTGTTTTACAGGTGATAGAGCGATTATTGAATTTCAGGAGATATGCAATGCATATTATGCATAGACCACGTAAATCGGTTCTCATCCAAAACACCTATTTGGACTGATCAGTTGATGATATTTGTGTGCCCCCTCTACATCTGTCTACCTTTGGCTACATCGTTTAAATTTGGATTTGGGGAAGTTTTAACGCAATACGAGTGCCAAAGGACTTGATAAATTATAGATGTTTTTATTGTGTGTGGGGGGGGGGGGGTATTGAGGTTCAATAAAAAAACGCTGCAAATTCTTTCACTGGGGTTTATTATTCAATTGGCTTGCGTTCATGATTTGAATTTCTACTAAGCTTTGGAGTCTGCGTGTTTCACGGGATAGGGCGATTATTTTTTTTCTGGAGTCACTCATTTATGATCTACTTATCAATCCAAATAGGTATTTTGGTCGAGAACAGATTCACGTGCTCCATGTATATCTCCTGAAATTCAATAATCGCCCTATCCTGTGAAACACGCACACTCCAAAGCTTAGTAGAAATTCAAATCATGAACGCAAGCCAATTGAATAATAAACCCCAGTGAAAGAATTTGCAGCGTTTTTTTACTGAATTTGTTCTTCTTGCGCCTCCGCCGTCTAAATTTCAGAAATTCAGGAAATTAGTTGGTTGTCATGAGTTTAAACCTACGCCGGTTTTGTTTGGTTTTCATAAAGAAAAACCTCAAGTGCCCGAAACTTGATCTCCAACGAAGATCAACTTCACTCGGCGCTATGTAAATGAAACTGGATAAGCTGATATCGAGAGAGTAACTTGGTGAGCAGAGGCCAGAGCATCGCACTATTATCCGCGGAGGGGCAGGAGGACTGTAAAAGCTCTGCTGTGTTACAAAAGCCAAGTTGCGGCTCCGCTGTTACAACTCTCGCCCGGTTTCCCTCTCTTCAAACCGCCCGGAAACTTGCAGCCCCGGGGGAGACGGAAGAAACCATAATAGCAGAGATAGCATTACGCCCTCACCTAACCTCACTTCACCCTCCCTGTCCCAACTTCATCTTACATTTTCCTGTACTTTGCCCCATTTCTCAACCTCTGATCGACTTCAACTGATGGCAATGAGGTCATCCTGATCGCTACTAGCAGTTCTCCTCCTTTATTCATTGGATTCCCATCCTGAGTATGGGATGGATCGGCGACTTTTGCGTCTGGTATAAACGTCTGGAGTCACAGTCTTTCAAAGGCCAGATGGGATGGATACGGATAGTTCCTCCTTCTGCTTTTTTGAAACTGCTTCACCTGAGCATAAAACTGACGCATTTCAAGTTCAGGATACCCTCTGTGTGTTGCGGTCATGATCGACTCAGCTCTTTTAAGGGGACCATTCCACCACCCCCGTATTCCACAGCACAATGACAATCCAAGTGATTGTTCTGACAACATTCTCTTACCGGAAGATTCCGATAAGTGGATTTACCAAATAACGCCAAATCCATGATAAATATGAACATGAATAGAGGTGATCGGAATGACAATTAATCCCTATGTGCTAAGTTGGAAAGAAGACTTACCCAGAAGGGTGCCTGGTTGGTTGTGAGAGGAAGGCGAACACCATCGACTTCGCAAGGCGTCCATTTGAACATTCTAAGCAACAGGCAATTCTTACGACCAATTGATAAACGTGGATGTGAACTGTCGCTGTTCGGTTGAAAATTTCTATCCGTGATCTTGCTCATTCGAAGCTGTAAGGAGAATAGGAGGACTATTCGTTATCAACAAGAAAAGCATTTGATCAGACGTTTAAATTGAAGAGTGAGCAGGGTGATTTCTAGATTAGTTTTTGAAAAGTTAAGTGTCAAGTAATCAAGGCTAGGAAAATATTAGCTAGATGACAATCGGGAGAGATTTTTCTACTCCCGGTTCAAAATTATTCAATTAAATCGCAGCTACATTTTCTATTCTGTAATCCGTAAATGAGAAAAGTGAACATGGAGGGAACTTTCATTACGTTTGCGGTAAACATTTTGCTCCAATACCGAGTAACGTTTCCGGAAATTTAAGACATCCTAAAAGTTCACCAAGTTTCCGAACATTTAAATAGGTCATCCCAAAAGTTCACCAAACTAGTAATTTTTCTCTTCTTCTTTTTCTATCCTACCTGCTCTTCCTGAAGTGAATTGAGGATCAACTAGCTCATCGCCACCGATCTCACTCGCCGAAAGCCAAACTCACAAGGCATGCTTGAAAAAACAGCTCTGAGAGTGGTTTTTAACGTTAGCCGCACTTAGTGGTGAAGAGTAATCACCAAGCCCACAATGTATTTGAAATTTTAATCTGAGAGTGGTGATGATGGAAATAACTAGGTTCACATCAATGTCAACATCAATAATCACATTTTGAAAAGGACAGAAAACTTTCTTCTCGACTAGTCACGAGATCAATCCCACGGTTTTGTGGTTGACCCCGAATAACCCCGTAATCCTGGGATTAGATTTATTGTCCACGATTGCAAACTCCACACAAGAATCCTTCAATACCGTCACAGGTACACTCACGCTGTCCCCATTCGAACTGGTTGGGACCTATCTTCGAAAAATTGATCTTAGTCAATCCTGTGTTGCGTCGGTTCTCGAAGGATACCTTTTGAATTGAGATTGAGTATTGAGGGAATCGTTTGGCTTCGTGGCAAGGGAAGGCCCATCTCGGTTGATGTGATTGGGTTACTACCGCTCCCCTACCGCAACTCTCCGCAGCTCGCGGCCTTTTCACTCGTCACTACTACTACCCCTGTCCTACCACTCCTACACAAAAGTCCTCGCAACACAATAACCACGGTAGAGGCTTCTTACGGATCCAATTTTATGCAAATAATGTTCCAACGGGGTGAGAGCCGGAAAGAATCCTTAGGAGTTTCCCTACGTGAAGTGGGTGGAACCGTTTTACTGTGGCCCACGATGTCCTCAGTGTAAGGATTAAGGTTATGATTTCAGGCAAGAAGCTCCAACTTTCTTGGGACATTTGGAAGTATCTACAAGGTATGGAGACACAGTGATCAGCTGAAGGCCCTTGTACCTAATTCATTTATCAGTGGTCCCCCCCCCCCCAAGCTTCATGACGCACCCCCCCCCCCCTAAACGAATCAGCCCCCCCCCCCATGTAAGTTGGTACCCCCTCCCCAAAACAAAAATTAAAAACAATATTTGAGCACTAACATTATCATTTATACATTTTCAGATATAAAAACAAACCATATTTAAATTAATTTATAGTTTCATTATTATTTACGTTCTATCTAGTGATGTAATATATTTTTGAATGTTGTCACGTTAAAAACTGTTTCAATCAACTTTACCCCCCCAAAAATTTTTTGGAACCCCCCCCCCCCCCCCCAAGAATTTCAATTACGCAGTCTGCGTCATAGCCCCCCGTGTGGGCACCCCTGCATTTATCAACTGATCTACCATCTACCAGCTGAAGTATTGATGGGGGTCTTTTTTACCGTTTAGAATGCAATTACGAGACAGGGAGGCGCGAGGGACCGAGTTTGAATAATTTCTTACTAACTACTTCAAATATTCGCTGATCAGTGATTTGGACGATTGATTATTCTATTCGGAAATGAAAATCTTTGTTTAACGATTCGGAGCGTTTTTGAACTTCAGCAAAATTACTGCGCTTCAAAAGGTGGACCACAAATTTTCTTCTAAAATGTTTCCGTCAAAGATAACTAAAAGCCTATTTGATGTTATTTGCTCCGCTCCAGATCTAATGATCCAGGATTGTTACCAGCATTCCCGATAATACTTGTGATGAACAGCGTGAAGGGGCTCAAGAACTCATTGACCTGATGAAAACAGAACTGAAATTGTCTCCCTCTGTTATTACAACACTGTCAAACATTGGATCGGACGGTGAGATTTTGTATCATGCTCAAATGAGATTGATGAAGACTATTCGAAACGCTTCTTTGGATCAGATTCCAGCTTTTGTTAAATTCATTATCAATAAAGTTGACTACTCAAACATGGTTGAGATAATAAATGGAGATCCGAACTTGTGATTGATCAAGTTGGAGAGCTAGCATCTTCTCAAATAGACACTGCATCTAATAAGTCATCCGTCCAGTTGTAATATGCGGGTTGTACAGTAAAATTTGAAATAGTTTTTTCAATTAGGGACTTATGATCATTTTCGTGAGTTTAAGTCGAAAATACGAAAAAAAATCAAAACTGATATAAATTGAAGGATAAAGCGTACGTAAAGTTGTGAAATTGTGTGTTGACAGCCTGTATACGTGGGGATCCCAAAATTACACCTTCGGGTCCATTAGACGATCAATATTTTCTTCTGTAAATTAAAATATATTAATTATATTACTTTAATGAATCTTTGAGGAACAATTTTCGGGAGTAATGGAGTTTCTAAACTGTAAACTGTATGGTAGCCTTCCGGTGGGGTAGTGTGGTTTTTATTCGATTAACTTTGTGTTATATCTCTACATTTTGGTAAACATGTATTTGGTAATGAACGAAGAATAAAAAAAGCTAGTAATACGTATGTTCGTGAGCTTGTGGTGAGAGAAAGAAATCCGAAAAAAAGCAGCGAAGAAGAGTGAGATATAGATAAAGGGTGCGGCGCGAGAAAGGACTATGGGATGGTTGGCGGGTGGGAGGGAGCGAGTTTCCCCACAGGACGGGCTAGTACAAGAGTCATGCACCTCCTCGCCTCAAGGAACAAAGCCCAATAACTGTAAAGGCCCATATTAGCTTGCTTGAAAAATGTTCCGGAACACGGAGAAAGAGGAGGAGGAAAAAAAAACCGCGGAAGGAAGCTCGTAGGAAAAAAGGGAAGGTTCATGGTTTCAAAATGATTCATTCACGAGGTGGGATAAAGCCCAAGACAAATGGAAGCTCCGGGTCCTTCCCACCGGTTTAATGCCACACTAGGTAAAAAAAGGACAACGAAAAAAAGTAAAATTCTTTCCGGGGGGCCCTTATTGCGGTTTAAAAAAAAAATAGGAAGAAAGAGTCTAGTGTTGAACATCCGCGGCATAAAGGCTTCTGTTCACGTCCACGCAGGATTTACAATCTTTTTCAACGTTGTCAAGCGGACTAAGACCCCTCTTAGGGAATCCGGTTCTTGTTTGATGGGTAGTGGCGAACCAACTGTTAAGTCAGTTTTATCTTTATAGGTGGAGGAAATATTTTTTTCGCTTTCGAGACCTAAAAAATAAATTGTTTTCGAAAAAACCGTATTTGCATTTTACGGTCTAGAGAATTTCAAACAACTTTCGATTTGGATTCGACTGTTTGTTCTTCAGTTTGTCAGTGAATGAATCGAATTAACGCCTTTATTCTTGAAATATACCTCTTAATACATTAATGGTTCAGAGTTCCTTTAAATAAAAGGCAATAAGCATAGTCATAAGAGCCGTCAGCCTAATTGATCTTAATTAGGCATAAGTAATAATAATAATAAGTAAATAAATTGGAATGTCGCTTGTCTACGATTTCTTTTGAATGACATCAGATCAACAACTCCCCAAAGTACAATACTATCATGTGAAAACCAGAACTACATAGTACTTGATATTATCTACTTAATTACAAATTTTAGGAAATAGCCTAGAAGATTAGATATTTTCATGGTAATCAATAGTAAAACTTTTTCTTTGAGATATCAAATAACAATAAATATAATAACAAATCCCATCGCTTCACGATTTTGAAACAACAAAACAACGCAAAATAGTCTAAACTTTTTGTAAACAATTAGGTAACCATATTAATTTATTAGGTATTTACGTGAATATATATTTATATGAATATCCTGTGTATGCGTACAAATATATATGCATATATTTTTTTCTTTTCTAAATTTCAAAATAAATTAAATTTGGGTTAATAGTTGTTTTTTTAAATATCAATTATCTTTTTATAACAACAACTAAGAGTACAACACAAAATAAAAAAAGTTAAAATCTGATTTACAGTTTAGTAACCATGTAGTTGTAGTTGAAATCGGCGATAAGGAGTTTTCTGTAGTTCCAAGCATCAACACAGTACCTTGCCAACTTCGGGCAATGGCTCAGTTTGTTCAGCATCTCGATAAGGCAGGCTTCTGGAAACTCGTTCAGACCGAAACACGGCGGAATTCTCCTTAAACGGGGCATGGGGCCACAAACTGGTTAGTGTCTTCCGCAGCTTTCCTGTTGCACATTGAACGTAGCTCAACACGGTCTTCGATACAAGGTTGATAATTTAGATTCAGCTTTTCGGATCTTAACATGGATATCCACCTGATTTGGCCCACACAGTCTGTCAGTGTGGATTCTGCGGATGATACCCATTTCTCCAACTACGACTACCGACATTTTCATGCCATCCGGTTGGCTCTAATAGCTCTAGCAGTGAGGTGTTCTAACACGCAGTGAGGTGTTGGCCGCATTCTCCGAGAGAGAGAGATTGAGATGTGGGGAGAGAGAGAGAGATTGTATCATGTGCCAAGTGAGGAGGGCAAGAAGCCTGATATAGTTGCCATTAAGTCTGATGGGTCTGCCATAATCCTGAATGTCCAAGTTGTCAGTGGCAGCGGGACATGGAGCAGAACTAGAAGGCTAAGAAAAGTAAATATGAGAGGAACTACCTGCGGTATCTGAGTTAAAAGGAGTGGCGCCAAAAACATCAAGGTTATGGTTGCAACTGTGTCATGGCGCGGAGTGTGGTGCTGGAAAAGTGACGGAGTTATTCGAGCTGGTCATCTCGTCAAGAGTACTTAGTGGTATCACCACGCTCCTCATTCGGGCTTCTTACTTAAATTGGTGGTCATTCTATAGGGGCACTTCCTTTCATCCTCCCTCCCTCGGCCATCTTCCTCAATTTCCCAAATCCCAAGGGCTGGCGTCGGGTAAAACTGGGGGTCCTCTCCATTTTTATTTCGCTTAGTTTTTTTCGATTTCATTCAATGGTGTGCCTTTGAGGAGAGATCTCTGTTCCGTTCTGTAAGTCTGTTCCGTCATGTGTATGCACATTATTGGGTGGAAGATGTGCGGATTAAGCTGTGGATAGTCTCTTGATACATCCACTAATCAAAAATTAGTACTTCACTCTGCAGGTGCGCAAAATGGATACGTGTCATTGAAGTGTTACAGTACCAAAATACTGTCAATGTACGAACAAACGCATTTCTGTTCTGGTATACGTTTTCTGGTTTTGCTCTTTCAGCGACCAGAACGCGTCTATAGCCTTCACTTCTTGGAACCCGTCGAGAGCAAAGGAAGATAATATAACCATCTCATTTGAATAGATAGTTTGGTAGCGTCATTGCTTCATCTGAAGCATTGAGGTGTGAAATAGGTAACCGCGCCTCTTCGATTCCCTCGAGACTGGTGGTTCTACTGTTTACCACGGTAGTACTGTTTTATTACATGTAAATGTACCGTCATTTTTCCCTGTAATTTAAAAGGTAACCCTTGGAATTCTGATGAATAAATAATCACACTGATTTAAAATGGAATTCCGACTTCAACGGTTTATAGAATGTTTTCCACTGAGTAAAGAGTATTTTTTGTGGTTGAATTGCTGAAGTATGTTACGGGGATTACAACACTGAGTACCAGACATAGAAATGTAAAAATTGATTAGAATATTCTAATATGTACTTATTACATGTATATTTACACGAATTGCACTCTATTTGCTACAGGTAGCGTGGATTCACATAGACAGGCAAATGATCCTGACGATCCACCGGCATGTGATCGCACGCGTGTCGCGGTTCAGCGTTTCCCACGACAACCACAAAACGTGGCTCCTCAATGTGAACCAAGTTCAACAGGAGGACCGAGGCTACTACATGTGCCAAGTCAACACCAACCCCATGATCAGCCAAGTCGGCTATCTACAAGTTGTTGGTAAGTAAATTCTACATATATTTATTCGACTTATTTTTCCGGTAGGGACGCTATCCGTCATTGCAGCTTTTTCGTGACAAGGATTTACTTACAGAGGAATACAAGCCTAAGGGTTACTGTTTGCAGTTTTTGAACACATAAAAATTTATAAAAATTCTCGTGCTTATCTTGTAGTAGGAAATTCTTTTTTTCTTGAAATTTTACTGCATCAACTTTACAACTCATTATCAGTTTTACTTAGACCTTATCGACCAAATATACAATCCAAAACAAAGGTACAGAACTTGTTTTGATAAGTTCGAAATACGTTTTTACCTCCATATTGACAAATAACAAAATTATATAAGTAAATTTCCAATTTTCATTCACAAATTTGACAAAATTTTCATTATTACAGGAGTTACTCCATTTTTTCGGACCAATTCAGGTTTTGTGCTAGTTACGGAAGGCGTTTGAATCATTCGATTACAGAAATGAATGAATACAACATGAAAACAAATCCTGTAACAATTTTTATCCTTTATTCATCACCAAATCGATTTCACACAGCAAGTACAACAAGATGATGTTTAAAACAAAGTTACTATGTAGGTACAAGATCAGGATAGTAGTAACATTATTTCAAATGAAGTTGATGTACACTACTGGTGATATAATCTACCCCACCACGGCCCATCCCAATCATCCATGGAAAAACTATCTTTTTGTTTATTATTTTCAGTAATGTACCTTTGCAATCAACCAAGAAAAAAAAGTTCCAACTCCCACGAAAGTGGTTCGTTTATTTTTCAAAATAATGACAGTTTTTCTGTTAGATTAAGATAGGAATGAGTTCCTTGAATCGAACTCCCTCACCATTAAACAAAAAAACATCTTCGGGTGACGAAAATCGGTCGTCCTCTGTCCGGTAGGCGGTCATGCTGAAGAGCTGGAGGTCTAAGCTAGACCGGGTGGCTGGCGGCAGCTCTGGTATTTCCATGTTGATTTCAATCACAAGGTGTGGAGATGCGAGGTATCGAGTTTAGATGATGTGCCACAGACTATGTTTAATATACATAGCTAAATTTACCTGATGCAGAAATAACAAACATCTGCGTAATAATTTGCTTTTGTAATTATTACGGGACATACTGGGCGATTTCATGCAATCTGTGAGATGTCGTAAAATAAGAGGTAGAGATCTATAAATATGTCTGGAAGAACACTGCAGTCCAGTTAGTGGAATAGGTATAATATTGCTGGTAGTGGCGCTAGTTGCACAGACGGGAGACGAGTGCAGTGAAAGATTTCGGTCCGTGGTTAAACATAAGACGTGTGGGTTCGAAAAATCGGGAATAGAGACAAACAGATGGGAAGTTGGGAATCTTATGGGTTTTCATGCCATGATGCTTAAAATAGCTCTGTGAACAAACCGAATGGGTTCCAAGATATTATGAGAAGTGATGCTCTAGAAGAGAATCCCGAAACTGAGCAAGAACTGCTCCTAAGATTTGTGTACCTCAATTCGGGTTTTCGAATTGAGCATTTACATTCCCATGTTGCAAAATATATAATGACACATTTTTTAAATTTATTATTATTTATTTATATTAAATTTATTTATTTATTTTTATTTACAAGTGAAATGTCCATCTCAAATGCTCATCAATCATCGCACCGAGGTGTCTTGCGGATGCCACTCTACCCAGAATAGGCTGGCCACATACAAAAGGGGAGAGCACATATGGAGCTGTAGGGGAGGGTGTAATACTTGAATACTTGGCTATCACAAGGGAGAATGTCATACTTCGTTGGTGATTTAAAGAAAACAACATTCTCACATTCAAACTTGAGGAGTTAGCACCCATTCAATTGTACATTACCCTCAACCCATTATTCGTTTCAGAAAATACATTATCTGAAGTACCATCCTCGACAGTAAGGCTGTGTGGTCTGGGAACAACTAGATGCAGCCTTTAACAGTTAAATGTTCAATGATGTTTATGAACAAGCAAAATAAATGTGACCCCATGGTACTTCCTTCGCTAACTCTACTATCAACATTCGTCGGGTCTGCTACAACTCCATCAATAGTTACCACTTGTTTTCTTTTATTTAGATAGCTGTGAAACCAATCCAACTCAACCTCCTCCCTCCCACTCTTAGCCAGCGTCGTTTCTTGTCTATAGAATCAAAGGCTTTAGCAATGTTTATCAGGACTAGGAATCCCTCCCCCCTTCAATAGTATTATTTGAATCTTTTATTCATGAAAACAAAGTTTCATCCACCCCCGTCGAATACCACTATAAAATCGAACTGTCGCTTTGATAGGATTTCCCAACATTCGAGGTAAGGTTTCAGCTGAAATGTCACTCATCTTTCCAAAAGCTTTGAAATAAAGCTGAGTGGAGGATTGGGAAAAAGCTTTCCCTTCATCCCATCAACAAGTTATTTTTAGTTGCTCACAACCTATTTTTTCAAACTTAAACTCGTTCCGTGATTCCTCGTCAAGCTTAGGTGAAATTAGTATCTAATCAATATTTTGTTGGAGTTTACTGGAGGACTTGCCTACGTAATAAAGATAACAAATTAAACTCATTTGCCACGTGTCACTGCGAGCTAGTCTAATCATTTTTTAGCGACCTTGCAGTTTCAGCTATTAACCTTTAATTTTTGGTTCTTTCTTGAATTATTACTAAGAAAATGTTCATGCAATAACCTTCACATTCCTACCGTCAGTATCTTTGAATTAAAGAAACTCTCTTTGAATTAAGTAAACGTATATCTCTAACTATTAAGCCCAAGTTCTTGTAGGGACTACTTTCTCTTCAGTTTGGTCGCGCAAGATAAATATTGCTTTGGAGAATTGTTGTTTTTTCCACGGTTTCGTTAAAATTTGATTTCAATGAACGATATCCTAGGAGACGAAAGTGAGAGTTGGGAACTATAGCAGAACCCAAAACCAACGAGAATCAACAGGAAAGCGACGTACCAACTCCCCTCCCCCTTCCCTCTAACCAACCCCACTCATTTCTCCCAAGATCGATAATGTTAATAAATTAAGAGCGCGAGAAACGAGACTCCGGGCGTTGGAGGAAGTTGCCTCTTATCTTAACATTCAAGGGCTTTGGAACATTGTTCCGCTGAATGTCACGTTCTGCAGTTCTGTTCTGTTAATATAGAGATAGAAGGGGGCTCTGAATACTACACTGTTGGGAGCCCCGTAAAAAGGCGGCGAGTGAGAGGAAGTCGGTGTCGCCAGTTTCTTATTTTTCTTTTTTTTTATTGCATATTCCCGCTTGAAACCATCTTGGAATGTTAAGCCCTCGAGGGCGTCCGAGAGGGGGCATTACCGCTATAGTATGCGACGCTGTTTTTTCAGGGTCCTTTTGAGTTTTCGCTGATCGTCTTTACGAGCGGAAGGCTGGACCTACGACCGTTTAAATGGCAGATGTCACCGTTTCAGCTAGCGTGTATACTTTAGTTGCTGAAATCCGGTATAAATACTAGATACAGGACTTGGATATTTGGTTTCGTTAAGATCAATAAATGTCAGAATTATGGTGGCCCAGTGTAATGTGAAGTCTGCTAACTTAACTGAACACAGGAATGACATTTTTATAAATTGTTTATTGCACCAAGCATAGAATTAAAAATTTTAGTTTGAAAATATGGAACAATATGCAGAACTAAGTCTCTACTCCACGTTACGAAAGTTGTTCAGAATATGTAAATACAAAATGAGATGGAGAGTTAGGTTTCGGAGAATAATATTGAAATACCGAAAGTGAAAACAGTACCTCCGCTGATATGGGTACCATATTATGTTGGGAGATCTGGGGCAAAAAGGGGCTAGACCAACCCCACCTTCAAGACCTGACGGTCCTGCGGGTATGGTATAACCATTGCGCCGTCCTAATCACTACTGTTTCTAAGTCCACACGTATTAGGGCGCTTACAGACTGGAGCTGCGATAAGAGCGAGGAAAGAGAGCAAAGAAAACAAACGCAGGAATTAAAATGAGGAGGCGCAGAGTGGGGAAGGTCAAGGTCGAGCGGAGCTGCGAGCAAAGCTAAGTGCGAAGGAAACTAAACCAGTTTGTTTTCGTCGCTCTTATCGCTCAAATGAAACATGAATCCTGATGATTTAATTGGTGTAGTGTTCATGAAAAAACCTTTATGGGAAATTAATTATACTGTATTTACCGCGTTTTATTCCCGTATAAACCGAAGTAGTCTCCTTTAATGTGGAAGTAATTGAACTGAATATTCACGTTATCAATTCAACGTTTATTAATAAAACATTTATTTCGGTACGAAGCTGTTGTGAAAATGTGTAGGTTCAACAGGCAAAATTGGGTCTGAAATGCAATTTGACCACCTCTTCAGCAATTTGCGCTGTACTTTATCCAGCAAGTTGTCGAATCTCGTCATCTTCATCCGAAAATACTCGTAAAACCTGTTGGAATCTTCTCAGAGTTCATCGTACAAATGATGAAATTCCCCGTGAACGTGTCGCGATTGATTAATCGCGTGAATCCTTTCTACTTTTTGCCCCGAAGTAAATTCCAGATTTTCAATGATGGGTTTTCCACAAAGAAATAGCCATCGTCGAGTAGGATTTGAACCGCACTGACTCGAGCAGCGTCGCTCCAGTCTGAAATGGCCGACTCTCTGCTCTCTTTGCTCTCTTTCCTCGCTCTTATCGCAGCTCCAGTCTGTAAGCTCCCTTACGCGGAAGAATTGGTTCCAATCGTGGAAAAGGAAACTACTTCTCACGAAAATTGAAATTTCCATTTCGATATTGGATTTCAGACCATCTTGGGCAGTTTTAGTTTTGTTTTATTCGGTGTGTTCGTGTGTTTTAAATCTAAAACAGGCTTACTATTTCGTTATCAGGGACTCAAATCAAATTATGAGAAATGATAAATCACCTACGCTCATGTAATTCGTCTAAGAACATCTACAACTAATACATGAACCTGTAATCACAATATTTCAACAAATTGAATCACAACGATGAAGTGAGTTCGAAGTCACACACTCTTCGAAAAATGGAAGACTATTAATCGAGTCAAATTTATCAATAACGTTTTGGGCAGAAGGTGATTTTACAGCTTCGTATTCCTGAAAATATAATTCCGGACGAAAAGCATGAGATGTGTGAGGTTCGTAACTCACAAGGAATTTTTTACTATTCGGTGAAGATTTTATTCCCACAAGCATTTCGGTCTATACACATTACACAGAGGTTTCATCGGAAGTAGATTAAAGTTATAACCAGAAATCAGGTCACAATTTGAAAGTAGTAAATGGAAAAGTTTGAATGGCATAAACTTTCAATATCTATGGTTGTAGAACGGTTCTGAAGGATCAATTTAGAGTGGATAAGGCTCCTGACAGAAAGAAGGGACTTTTTGTATCGGGGACCCGTTGTATACACTTGAGGAAAAGCTGAATGAAATAATAACGAACACTCAATTTTAGAACGACCACTAAGTGTCTTAGTTTTATTTAAGAAACGGAAAATTGGAAATCGGATCGGGGATCGGATTTGGAGTCCCCCAGTATGACACGCGACACCGTGTTCCATTCTTCGTCGACTTCAGCGCAACCAATTACCTGCTTCACCGACCCCTTTCCCGGCTTCCTCGCCACGCAAATCGCTTGGCCCTGGACATTAAGGACCTCGACTCCTTACATGTGATAAGAAGAAAGTGTGTTGGTCGTGGTGCCGAGGGGTTATGATGGTCGCACTTGGTGTTGCTGTGCAGTGTGTGGTAAGCTGTGCCTCAAATGGTGGGTAGTGTCCCTGTTCAATTTCGTATACTTTCAATGTTCTCCCCCGTCTTCTAGGCTGTCTGTTCAAATTATCGCTATTGGTCGTTTCATATTGTATTGTTACGTTACATTTTTCTATGCCGATTGGGCTTGTCCCGTGTTATACAGGGTGTCCCAGGCACAATCCGACTCAGACGTGTTCTACAACTCATTTCCGACCAAAAATGTCTCATAGCAATTTTTTACCGGAGGGGTCGTTTCGAGTTATTCGCGATATAAGATTTTTTCGTGTTTTAGATCTTACGTAATTAAAACTGTCATAACTCCCTCAATTTTAGAGACAGCTCAAATTTAATGACACAGTTGACAGAGCGTTAAATTTTCATCTATTTGATGTCAGAAAACATTTTTCTTATTGCATTGAAGAATACGATTGCTGCGCGAAATGGCAGTTTTGTCAAAATCTTGAAATCACCTGTTTTTCATCTCGCCTAGAAACCCCACTAATGCTTGACGCAGAACTGTGCAGGCCTGGTAAAACGTTCGCAAAAATATCAGCTTTTCAACGGTATAGTCGTTTTGGTTTTTAAAAATATTTTTAGTTAAGGAAATGGTGTTTAACTCCAGAAAAACGTGTGTTTTCCGTTAAAATTGAGGTTTTTTCAAAAGTCTTGACGAGAAAAGGTTGGAGGCGGGATATACGTAACTTTTCTCGCTGAATCGAATACTGACAACGCCATCTCAAGTGACGATTTGAATTAGTTTTGTCGGATGCATAAATCCTTTCGTTTGTGAACAGCGTCTATGGAATTTCTAAGCTGTCCGGCAAAAGTCAAGATAATCGAAGAGCCGGGAGAAGGCTGTTATTTGTGCTCATTTAAGGATTGATTGCGATGAGGTGCATTCATCTTTTTGCTGACACTATAGACCCTTATCAAACCAGGCTTCCGTATCATTACCAACTCTTCCCTTTCGTCTCTTTCCTCGCTGTATTTCCTTCAGCGTGGTCTCCCTAAAGCAAATTCCCATTCATCATGGTGCGCTATAGCTATTGAACATAGCTGGTAGTGATAACCAAAACCTTAGTGACAAAAAAAGGATCAGTAGATAAAAACAGATAGTTCAGTAGATAAAAGACGGTTCAAATTCTTTCACTGGGGTTTATTATTCAATTGGCTTAAGTTCTTGATTTGAATTTCACTAAGCTTTGGAGTGTCCCTGTTTCACAGGTGATAAAGCGATTATTGAATTTCAGGAGATATGCATAAAGCACGTAAATCTGTTCTCAACCAAAATACCTATTTGTGTGCCTCCGGAAATTCAATAATCGCTCGATCACCTGTGAAACACGTACACTCCAAAGCTTAGTAGGAATTCAAATCATGAACGCAATCCAATTGAAAAATAAACCCCATTGAAAGAATTTGCAGGTTTTTTTTATGGTTATCAGAATACTTCAGCCCGTGTATCGGCTATAAACCCTTTTAGGAGTTCACTCCAGTATCCACGTTCACTACATCACTAGGTCACTGCAATCAAAACAAAAACAATAATAAACCAAAATAACGGGAATGTTGTCACCATAAATCGGGCCATACGTCGGGAATGGTTTGAGCTACGTTCCTGGGAAAGGGCTCATTCGATTCCTCGTGGTGTGTTCTTCAAAAAAAGTCCAAATTTACGCCGCCTTGAATTTTTTTTAGGTTTTTAGGGATTTTACAAAACTTTGACAACCCTTAAAGGGCACATAAAATTAAGTGAGAGAGCTGGCTCATGAATTGGGGCGTCGTCGGACCAACATAGATTTTTCCTGAAAATATCAAAATCTTTTACGGCGGACGGACGGAAAAATTGTTATTGCAGATTTGGATTCTACACCCTTTGAAACAAAAACCATGAAATTTCCAGGGGATTAAATTTGTTTTTCAAGAGCGATTACAATGGTTTATTATTGAATAATAAACCGAAAAGGATCAGTGGCATAAACAATATTATCTACCAATATTTTTTCCTCATACTATCTGACGTGTTCGCAAAGGTGTGAGTTGTACACAGGAGGAGTGTACTTTCTTGCTGCTTCAGAAGCATTACCTTTGGCAAAACCGTTCATAAATATCAAGTCAACATACGAACTGATTTATGGATCCGACAAAACTAATTCAAATCGTCACTTGAGATGTTTGGCGTTGTCACTATTCGATTCAGTGAGGAAAGTTACGTATATCCTGCCGACAATTCCTCAATTTGAACAGAAAACGCACGTTTTTTTGGAGTTAAACACCATTTCTTTAACTAAAAATATTTTAAAAACCAAATCGACTACAACGTTAGGAAGCTGACATTTCTGGCGTACAGTTTCGACCAGGCCTGCACAGTTCTGCGTCAAGCATTCTTGGGGTTTCCAGGCGAGATGAAAAACAGGCGATTTCAAGATTTTTACAAAACTGCCATTTCGCGCAGCAATCGCACATCTTCAATGCAATTTAAAAAATGTTTTCTGACATCAGATAGATAGAAATTTTAACGCTCTTTTAAACGGTGTCATCAAATTTGAGCTGTTCTCCAAAATTGAGGGAGTTATGACAGTTTTAATCACATAAGATCGAAAACATGAAAAAAATCTTAAATCGTGAATAATTTGGAAACCCCTCTTCCGAAAAACGCTGTGAGGCATTTTTGGTCGGAAATGAGTATTAGGACACGTAGGAGTCGGATTGTGCATATTGCCTGGGACACCTTGTATACATATATAAATAAATAAAATCTGGAAGAATGTGGTCCCCCACCCCCGCGCTAAAAAAACACTTACTGTATACAAAGATTTCATTTCCATAGAAATTTTGATCTATGAGCAATGGAACCATCTACAACCCATTCCACATAGTTCCTAAAAAATTTCATTCAAAACAGATAAAGTTGTATAAATGAAGCTCACACATACACACAGCCACGTCACGAAGTTGTTCAGAATGTTTAAAATACAAAATATGAATGGAGAGTTGGGTTTCGGAGGATAGTATTAGAATCCTGAAAGTGAAATAATTACATCCACTGAATATACGCAACATTTTCTATGTTTGGAGATCTGGGCCACCAAGGGGCCAGACCTACCCCTCCTTCAAGACCTGACGGTCCTGCGGGTATGGTATAACCATTGCGCCGTCCTAATCACTACTGTTTCCAAGTCTACCTTTACTATGCAGAAGAATTGGTTCCCCTAGTGGGAAAGGAAATTACGTTTCGCGCAAATCGAAATTTCTATTTGGATTTTGGATTTCAGAACATCTTGGTCAGTTTTAGTTTCGTTTCATTTCTATCTTCGTGTGTTTTATATCTAAAACAGGCTTACTCTTACACTCGATACTCGGATCAAATTATGAGAAATGATAAATCACCTACGCTCATGTAATTCATCTAAGAACATCACCAACTAATACATGAACCTGTAGGAGGATGATTCTGAAACTACGGGCAAGTTCGTGTAAAAGCCAAGCTGTGCCTTTCAAAATCGTCTGACTGTCAACTCTTTCCCTTATAGCAGAGTCGACTTTCCTTTCCTCAATGGCTTGTTCAGTTGGGTGACTACGCGAAGCTCCCCGTCCGACGTGGAAAGCGTTTAGGCTGTACTGGATGCTCCCTGGCAAGTTCTAGCAGGTGTACGTGAAGCTCCCCTTCTCTCTCTTTTCTCCTCTAGAGGCGTTTCAAGCCTTATCAGTGATTTGAACGGGCTGGCTCTCAGTGATCGTCAAACAACATGAACCTATCCACGTTTGTAGCATCCGATACTCGTTGCGGTCGCAATGCTAGATGCTTTGGTCAAATATCAGGCTGATATTTACATTAAAATAAACACAGAAGAGGGGAATCATAGGCGAAGTACATCTATTAAAAAGAATGTGTGGATAGCGAAACTAATTGGGAAATACGATGAACACACCATCACCGTTATCCAATTTATAAAAATAGTTTTGTTCACCATGTTTTGTTCACCAAGCTACCTTGTGATCTACTCTGATGTTCCAAGCACTTTATTTAGGATGAAATTGAAGATAATTTTATTGTGAACTGAACTTTGTAGGGTGGACTCTTTTTCTAGGTGGTTGCGATGAATGGCTGCTCAATTGCATACAGTGTAGGTTACTGGAAATAAAGTTATCAATATTATTAAAGTATTAGGCGATTTTCGTATATGGGTGAAGGGTAGCTTCGCGTACACGAAGAGAAAGTTAGCTGGGAGCTTCGGGAATGATTCCGTTCAATTAATGCGCATTATTCGATGGGCCTGATCACTTTCTGTTTCTATCGAAAACCAAGCTGATGCCTTGAGAACCGCTCGCGTTCTCCAATAATTGGTAGTAGTAGCTTGTGTATTGATTTTACGGACATTTGTGATAATAATGGTAGACGTGATTAGGTCTTGACGAATTTGACACCTTGAAGGGGGTTGGGGGTGCACCAGGCAAGCACACAGCACACATACATGAGGACAGATCATGACTTTAGCAATCTTCAACCACTGAGCAATACAAATTAGTCTGATAGGTACATTAAAAATTATGCTCGTAAATATAAAAAATACATATAAATAAAGATCCATTCTACCGTAGAGGGTAAAACTGGACTACCGAATTTCGGGAAATCCCTTAGTAGCTAGATAAAACATGTGTAAAATAGGAATACCATACTATCATTCTACTACTAATCTATCTCTCATATCATATCATATGTCTTTCAACACTATTTGGAGTAATATTTTTACGCATTTGTACTCCCAAGAATTAAGATACCTATCTATCAATAATGACGAGAACCAGGAAGTGAGGGATAATTATTTGAAACGCTTGATTATGAAATGCGGAAAAATACAGTTTACTCGATCGACCTTGACGGTTTGGGGTTTTGAGAATGACTGGGGTCCTGCCACGAGGCGCTGCAGGTAGTCTGTATTTCCCCAAGTAGGTTTTTTTTCCGGCTTTTTGTCCGTACTACCAATCCTTAAATACGAAAACGACATTGGTGCTCATGATGAAGCCGCCAGGAAGTTTTAATGAGAAATATTACGATGAGGGTTCGTTAAATGAACGAAACAAATAATTATTGGCGGTACTCCACGATATATCATAAATGTATAATAAGAAGGTTTGTCATGCTTGTAGATGTTGAATATTACTTTACAAAACATCAATTTTCTCGTTCAAATGTATTTGTACATTGTATTCGCTCTTCGGGTTGTTCAGTAATGGCTAGTTAAAATTCAATCGGGAGCCAAACGGCGTTGAAAAGAAAAGGGGGATGGTTCTTACGATTCAACCCCAAAACATTACTACAGGTCGTAAACCACCCACTCATTGAAGGGAGCCGGAAGTAATTTCAAAGGTGTTTCCCCCTCTACGGAACATTTCCCCGATACGAATCCACCCTTGACCCGATTCCCCAAACCAATTTACCCATTTATCCCTACGGAATAAAAGGGTTGAACCGCTTAAATCCCTCCTAAATGAAATTTCGTGTGAGTAAAAGCTGCATCAAGTCCGGTGAGCTGGAAATACTTTCGGCGGAAACCGTTTCTCTGCCCCCCCCTCTCATCCCTTCATCCTCTCATCACTACCACTTCTCTTCGCCGACCCTTTAGTTTAATTATTCTCCGTGTGTTCTCCGTTGTAACGGAAAAGTAAGGTTTCTTTTGTGTGTTCTAACCTAACGCTAATGATACGGGGAAGGAAACCGCTAAACCGTGCTCGTCCGTTCCACTGCAGTAGTGACTAAAGTATATTTCGTGGATAATGAAGTTACCTGGCAGCGTGGATCGCTACCCATTGATGGCAATGATAGATATTCAATCCAAACACTGTAAATACTGTTTATTCAGTTCATGAGAAAGTAATCGATCGATGACCAGCTCACACCTCATTTTGTTTCCTCACTGCCAAAGGGAAACATGCTAGTATAAGAACTTGAAAAACTGTTGCACTCTAAAATCAACATTACATTGCGGTACAAAACATCTTAATTATCTTGGCTCCTTGTTTTTCTGTCCTTTCGAATACCGTGTCAAGTTCAAAGTTACATGGATGTTAAATTTATACGAAGTTATCAGAAATGTGTGGATAATTTTTTTATGGTCTTACATTATTTCCATTATATTCGCACAGTGGATTAAGTAGGATGAATATGCCTCTCCGGTGTGGTCACCCATCTACTCGCTTCACAAAATTTGTTATTTATATATTTAATATTCCCTGGAGAGAGTGCAGCGAAAATGTTTGAGGTACGTCGCGTTCAAGGCTGGTACCCTCTTTATGGATGTTGAGTACGCACCCCTGCTCGAGATGTGCCAACTTTTACCACTCGAGACCCGCAGAAGCCAGGCCGACCTGAAACTCTTTCACAAACTTTTGAATAACCAGCTTGACTGCCCGGCTCTGTTGTCAAAGGTTAACCTCTGGATTCCAAGTCTATCAGCACGATCGTCCCACCTCTTCCATGTACCATTTTCTCCAACAAATTATCAATTCAATCGGCCTCTACATCGTCTTCCTTGCCTCGCCAATTTGTGTATTCAGACCTACCCAACGTATGACTTTTTTAATGATTCCCCTGCCATGCTTCAAACAATTGTTCGATCCTCCCCATTATTTCAACTGTAGTCTTCTAAAGTAGTCTTAAAGTTAAGTTGCATCCCATTTCTATATTTCTTTCTTTTATACTTGCTGGATAATTTTTGTTCTTTGTAATTGGGCTTGCCCGTAATTTTCTAATAAATAAATAATAAATAAGTGGTGGACAAAAAATACATTTTATTGAACTGAAACTACCTATGAGGACTTAATAAGAGAGGTTTGAGGTTGAGAAAAAATGATTAGTTGAATTGATTGATTGATTGATCCTTTAAACAAAAGATCACAGAGGAAGAGTGAGATACAGTAGAAAGACATTAGTGAGTTATCGCATGAGGTCCGATTCTCCCCGCATCCGTTAGGCATGTAAAACATATTTGATGAAATTTGGAAAAAGATAATCAAATTTAAAAAAAAAAAATACTTTTTCCGAAAGCGTTATATTGTTCTTAAAATTTTATTTTTAAAATGTTCGTTATATCCTCCTGAATCGAAAAACAACGAAAAATTGGTTGGCTCCAGAACTTGTCTCAAAGGCCATTTTGTAATTTTTCTTCAGAAGACCACCCAAGAATCCTCTTGAGAGATTTTTTGAAATATATTTTTTATAAAAAGTTAACGTTATTGTCAATGTTGACATTACAGTTTTGACAAAATAGATTAACATGGTAGACAAAGCCCATTCGATATGCTATTTGTTTTAGGTGCAGCCCGCCAGATTCTCATTTTATAAATTGATTACAATAAATGTCTAATAAAATGAGATGATAATAATTTAAGAAAATAGATATTTCAATAAGTGATCTGATAAAAAGAACTTCATTCTAGAATGGAGTCTTGTGGCTTTTCAGGCTTATTTTTTCAGGTGGTGGTGGGGGATTCAGGGAGATGTTTGCTATCAATGTGTTTTCGTGATCTACCATATTGTCATTTAGTCTCTTATAATTAATATGGATAGTATTTCAGTGTCATGGAGGAGAGTAGCGTTGATTTTGAGAGATCTACACGGAATATGGGGTGAGAGGAAAAATGTTGAGACCTACATCATTTCATCGGAGAGATTTTCCGTTTTTATGTTAAAGAAAGCGCTGTTGTTCCTCAATGTTTTCCATTTCTTGTTTTGTAAATAAGATAGTCCTATTCCCTACCCGTTGAAAAAATTAGGTAATGGTTCAAATACGAGGAGGAGGCTTGATGAGTTTGGATACATGGCTAACTAAAAGTGGTTCTGTCTGCATCGAGAATAATATAGTCTTCAATGGCTTCTTCAGGCATTATAAAGGTTAAATTTAATGCAGTATTGTTTTCTATAATGAACCTTTACAATCGGGTGAAAAAATCAACTTGTTTACCCCCTCAAAAGTAGTTGATTTAAGTTTCAAGGTATATATATATTTATTTATTCACGGGATAAGCCCGGTTGCATATTGATGCAAGGAAAACAAATCTCTAACAGTAACATGAATTATAAACATTGTGTCAAGCCCACATAATAATAGGATTGTGGGTATCGACGGAGTAACAAACAGGTACATTTTAACAATTATTGCTGTTAGATAAACATTATGGAGCATGTGGCGAGCACAGATTTCAAAGAATTCGAGGAGTTCATGAGAACGTCAAATTCGGGATAAGCAGGCTTATTCGAGGATGGGTTTGAACAACAATGTGATGGTCTAGAGATTCGGAAACTCTCTTGGGATGAGTTAAAAAAAACCCCATGGTTTTCATTGATCTTTGATCTGCAAGCAAGATCCTCAACTTAATTTAAAAATTGAAAAAAAAAGAAACAAATAAAAATCCGTACCTTTGTCGTACATCGCAGTGCCTTAAAGTCCTATAATGGAAGGTCTGAGCGAGAGCACGTAGCTTGTATTTCACGGTTGATGCTATACGGTTGTACTATTTCCAAGCTTCAATCCAGTTGAGGAGAACAAAAGGAAGCATCGTTTTTCCTGTTTTTTTATTTCATCTCGTTAAATTTCAATTGGATTTCTTTGTTCTTTTCGAGTGCACCAAGCAAGCATTGTCTCTGGTTGTACAGCCCAGGTCTAGTAGTCCGGTGATCCGCAGAGGAGGGTTATCTAAAATAGTAAACCTTTGTGTAATTATTTGCAGCGTTTTTCTCTGGGTGGCCTAAAAAAGTTCACGATTGGATATAATACACTTAGATATGTTGTTCGATAAATTAATTTCAAACAGTGGAATTCAATTGTATATTTACGTGTATTGAGTCCGTGGTCGTAGATTAAGGTTCCCAGGAATCAATAGCCAAACGCGGTGGGAATCATGTGGACCCAACATTATAAGGTCGGAGGCACGAGGGGAGGCCTAATACTATGTAAATACCAACTTTATCAAATGGGCTCTGCGGGAGATGGTTGGCAGATAATGAGTAAAATATGGGCCCAAGCGGACGTCAAGCAGGTACTTTGTACAGCCCTCCGATATTGACGAGATATATCGTTATTACCCGCGGAGCGGGAGGAAGCGTGAGGAAGAAATTGATGAAGGAATCATGGGGAAAGTAATAATGGGTTTCCGAAAAATAAAAATTACTGTCATTATAAATATGGGCGATGGGGAGGAATGGAAGGGGAAAGAATATTGGTCGTTTCAATTTGTCTTTCGGGATGCTGCCGGATGGAAAACCGGCTGCTGTAAAGCTGTATCCATCGGCACAGCTGGTGCCGCACTTCATTGATCCACATTGTATTTGACCACCATCCATCAACTCAAGAAAACGAAGAAGAATATCATTTATCATATGAGCATATGTTATTTTTCCCTAGGTTTTTCATGAGAGTTACCTTTGAATTCGTTGGCCACATCATTCCTTGATTTACTCTTCATAGCAACTAGAGCAGAAAGTCAAATCTTACAAGAATAAGTGGTAGCGGACAAACAGAACATTTTCATTACCTTTACACACGAAATTGGGTGTTCGTATTGAATACCAATTCAGAAGGATGTGAGAGAAAATTCCGTAAAATTCAAATCAAATCAGTTGTTGCAACTTTAAAAATAAAAAATTTGCTCATTATTTTGTGAGTAAATTTAATTTAATTCGTTAACCAAGTTGATTTTTTTCCAGTAAATTTAAATTTCACGGTGATTGGTTTTGGGTGTTTAAAGATAAATAATGATTTTTCAACTTATTTCCTTGAATCATTCTTTATTCGATTTGATAATGTAAAAGCATTTCGTACTTCATGATGTTATTGAGGTAGGAGTCTTGTTATCATTACACACTTATCTCGTGCTGTAATGAAAGGAATTAATCCCTTTGATATCATTATCTTCTCGCCATTCTCACCAAATTCATACATAAACCCGACCTAGGGATGTCCCTGTAGCGCACACCTCTGAATATTGCGGTATGCAAGTCTGAGGACAGGGCTTTTGCAACCACTCTTGTCTCATAACATCGTTTTCAAATGAAAAAAATCTGACTTTTGTTTTGGATTTTCGACTTCAGTGAAATGACCATAACCCCCTCAACTTACCGCATTCAACAAAATCTGTTGATATCTTTCAAAAGAGCGTTGAACTTTCTGTCTCGCTGGAAACACTCTCCATCTTATTATTTGAACTTTTAGAGCCTGAAATCCCTTAATTTTGAACGAGGAGGGTCACCAGTTGATTCAACAAAAAAATATAATAAAATTGGATGTTATATCAACGTTTTTCCTTTCGAGAAACATTCGAGAGAAGGTTGAAATTGATGGTATCTTAAAAATAAATGTTTGTCCACAACCGTTCGTTCCTGTCCTTGGAAAAAACATTTGCAATTCAGGAGCTTTTCTATTTTATTAATCTCTTCTTCGTCTTCATTGTGTTTTGAGAAAACTTCCGTTTGGTTGCTGGAAAATGTGGAAATGAAATTCGAGTTTTCTCACCCGAAAACAACTCTTTAAAAAAAAGAGTATATCACCGGATTTTATGTATCTTTTTCTCCCATTCGTATGGTGCCTTCTTGCTCAACAAATAAAGGATCTTTTGGCCCTTTTCCTGGTTGTAAAGGATTAATCGCAGGTTGAAATATCAAATGATTTTCAAACAAGAAAAAGGGCAGCATCAAAAGTCATTTCATCAAAACGTTACGGATGATAAAAAAGTTGTACACACCGTTGAAAAGCTCTTGGATTGCAGATATTTTTCCGAAGATAGGAACGACCGGGTGTGGCCAAAATTGCTTCTAAAAATCTCATACAGTTCAACAAAAAAGTTGCGACTGATAAAATTCGTGTTTGAGCAATTTTTCACTCACTCAGCTCATTTATAAAATCATTTAGTGAAAAAAGTGAGATTTGGAGAAGATGTTGTTGGACAAAAAAAAATTGTTACAGAATCGTTGTAAAATTGACATCCTTGTGTGCTGTGTGTTTGATCAGTTCGACTTATGATTTATTTGAAGGTAGTTGGAGAAAAAATATTAATGCTAACTGCATAATTGTTTAGTCTGTAACCGTTAGGGGTGTTACAAAATGCAATATTGTGGCTCAAGGTTCCAAAAGACTCAGAAAGCAAGTTTCTGAGCACTGAAGCTCTTCATTTTACGCACCAAGATAGCGACGTCTCTTTTAGCTTCACTACGGAAAGATCGTAAATTTTTTGCTGCCTAAAACATTTTCTGTGTAATGTAGCTCACGAGATTCCGACAATCAACTCTAATGTCCTTTTTCAGGAACATGAACTGTTCACTCATGTGCAACATGAACAAAAGGCCTAATAACTTCTCATCAGGGGCTGATTTGTCACAGCGGGGAATTCCATAGGCTGGGGTAACGTCTCATCTCGTCAGCTGAAGCTTGAAGCCTCTTCTACAAAATCGAAATAATTTGTCGCGAGCCCTAATAAAGAAGCGCCGCCTAAAATATGAGAGTCGAAATTGTCCGGGAGGAAAAACCGAGAGCAGGGAAGAATTCCTCTCATTCAATCTTGAGCCTTCCGCTGGCCTTGCGAAAATCGTCCCACTTTAGAAATAATCTCGAGGGAAATGCCCATGAAGGGGAGCATGTCATTCCAACCATATCTCCTTCCATCGTTTTGGTGAAACAAAAATTGTAATTCTTCGGGGAAAGGTTGATTGATTTGGCCAATAGGCCTTTTAACATGGCGGAGGTAAATGTCAGGGTCGACCCTCAGCATTTCGACTTGTAAGTTTCAGGTAAAATAAAGTGAAAACAGAGTTCTTGATAAACAAAAACAAACCCTTTTAAATTCCACATTGGTTGGTGAAGGTCAAAAATAATAAATCTTTACATGGTTTGAACCTGTGTAGGTTGCTCTGCATCAGAACATGAACACACCAAAAAAGAAAACTGGTTTCGAGAATGCCTAGAACGTCAAAACTTTTGACGTCCATTATTCATCTTCTTTCTTTCTGTCCCCGTCTTCTGAGCATATTATGGATTAGTAAGCTGAATATATTAGCTTGGACAGAGATGTTCCTCTCGAATGTTATAATAAACGACACAACCCATTCTCAAGTTTTGATAATTCATTTTTTTTTTTTTTTTTTTTTAATTTTGTTCTTGACTGAAGAGGGGTATTTCAGAGGAGTGGCTTGGAGCTGACAGTTGAAAAAACTATGGGCTAGTTCGATTATTAGGAGTTTTTTGTGGACTGAGTTAATCTTAATGAGGTCTTATTCAATTAAAACATTACCCTTGCAAAATCAACATGCTTCAGAAGTGGGTTAGAGCGACATTTTATGGAAGCCTGGAGCTAATTCGAGCTCCTCATATTCTGGGCACTTGATGGAAATACTTTATCTACAGTACAAGTGTTGGTTCCTAGTTAGAGTATGTTCACACACGTGTGTATACATGTGTGTGTGTGTGTTGAGTATGCGGCTCATAAAAAAGCTGTTGCTCACGTGTTGGGAGATCAAACTTGAAAACTGTTGTTGTTGATATTTTTATCGTGCGTTAAGATTCTATTCTAAGAACAATCATATTCGTACATGTAGACACCGTACATAACTGATAAAAATATGTAGTACCAAATCACTTTTGGAAACTAGAACCTGAATCATTTGCTTCTTCTGTTGGGAAAACCCTGTGTAAAGTAGATATCCAGCTGCAAGGCCAACTGATTCAAATGTCCATGAGCTAACTCGTGACAGATAGTCCCAAATCGTTTCCTACCATTGGGGTATTGAAGTAAAGAAAAGTAACTAGAGGAAAAAGAACGGCGTTTTTTGAAGGTAGGAAATTGGACAAAGAGCCAATATATCCTCAAGTGTCTCTCGTTACCCCCTAAATAAGCCTTTCCTGCTTTGGTCTAGCTCCTCTGTCGGATATTCTGAGAAGAGCGGAACTGAGAGAGATAAAGGGGGGGCGGGCGTACCACGACGGCAATCTCTCGAGAAAACTGGAGTAAAACGATGAAATTAGTTTCTTTCATTGCGAAATTCATCTCGCAAGGTTTCCGACTGGGTAAGCACAGGAATAAGAGAGATGTTTTCGTTTGTATCAATTGACTTGATGATTGAAGATCGTAATTAAACATTTTCAGAAAATTGATGTGATGAGTAGAAATTACTAAAATATTGTCTTCTAATTTTCCTTTCGAGTAAGGTTTTTGATAACGGAAGCATCGTTTTCCATTTTTGAAGACGAAAAGTATGTTTTCTTTGAAATGGAATTTTAACGTGTGTGCATGCGTTTGTTCACGAAATCTTGTTTGGCAAAAGCTTAGGTTTCAAAGATTTTAAATCCTTGTACTGAAATTTTTAAAGCCTGAGCGGGTTAAGCTGCAGATGGGTGTCTAACAGTTTAATTGTTCCACAGTTTATGTTTCATCAAGAGCTCGTGCGAACATGAAATCTCTTAAAATCAACAACTCACGGCTCATCGATCGACCTCTCCGTTAAACTGAATAAATTTGAAGGGAAACCGGGTTAATAAGATTTAATCATCCCTTACCAATATCAAAGTGATCATCCGCAAGTAGGAGCAGCGCCTGCGCCAGTGGTGCTCTTGTGACAAGAAAAACCATAGATTTGATTTTGATGACATTTTCATGGTATTTGGAGAATGGAATGCAGAGATAATATATAAACGTCAACATGGGTTTTTCATGGAGGTTGTTTCTTGAGGTTGGTTTCTTGGTCGAACCCTGGTCAACCCTGGTTAACCAATATTCGAGAAACGATATCCATAAACATTTGATACTGTTTGATATCTTCTACGTAGATATATATTCATCTATGGTGAACTCTCGTTTGCTTCCTTGTTATTCTCTGGCCGACTTTCCGCTCCAATCAGTTTTGGCTACATCATAGCTCTCTGCGTGGCACTTTACTCTTTCTTCCGTGAAATGTTGCCACTTTTTGCCACTCCATCCGGGTTAGTACAAATGTTTGAAACATTCGTTGTTAATTATTGTAGGCATATTTGGAAAATTTGAGCTGTGTACTTATCAAGTAACAGATAACTTCTACTGGTCTGAAAACCCACTCAATTTCAGGCCTCATCACTGTTACACCTCCATGCTAGAACTTCTTGGGAACGCAGGCCATTTCAGAGGCTCCCTTGTTTTAAGGAGGTGAAACAACTAAATTACAACAAGAGTCGTTGTTGAGAAGAAAAAAGAGGAGGCGGCGGGCTTCAAGTGCATGTTAGAACACGGGGGAAGGGAGAGATGTACTATTCACCGGAATGGGACCTTTAGTTATCCTTGTTAGTGCGGGGGTGTGGGAGCGTAGGTTGCGGGACCCAGGATCCGTAAGGATGTCCTAAGGGTCCACCCTTATACGATGTCGTGAACTTTACTCCGTGTCCGCTTCTCGCAATCCCCTTTCCGTGGAACTCGCGCGGAAAAGGGTTTTTTTCGGGGGGCAATGCGGCCCTTGGCACCTATCTCCTTCCCTTCTCTTCCTCCTTACGAGTCCTTCTCATTTGAGTGGATTCCCGGTTGTTTCGTTGATACCTCCCCCCGCACAACCGACGTCTTACACCCGCTCCTGATTCTCTACCATCGGTAACAACAACTAGAGTCCTGCAACAGCGGTACCTTACGGTCGCTATTTGCAAGTTCCGCCGTTTCACCCTGAATCTTTTACAGTTGGGCTTGTGAGGAAAACGGTCGGGAAGCCCGTAAAAGCTAAGTGAACTTTGCTCCGCGCTACGAGTAAATTACAACTAAATCCATTAGCCACACTACTAACACTGCTCAGGGGATGTGGCCCGGTTCTTCACCTCATCACTTTTGAAATGAAAATATCCTATGTATAACTATTTTTTATATTTTGGCTTCTGCCTTTTTCAAATTAAAGAGAAAAATTAATTTTGATTTTTTTGAAATTGTGACAATGATGTGCCTAGAGAAGTCTGCCATGGAGAAGTGCTGTTGTCCAGCTAACGCCTGATGTTCAAATCTGGAGGATCGTACGCTTTCAAAACATTTGCATGGACCCTCTCTGATTGAAGCAGCGCCAACTTATCTCTTCGGGGCTCATTATTTTCCAAGATTTTCAAGCTGAAACAGTCATCAAATGGAGCATACTTGAGATTTGAACAGAGACAAAACTAAAAAGAAATCTGGTGTTGTTGGAAATTACAAATAACTCAATGTAATAAAATCTTTTGTATCTCACAATAATACAGAACTTAGTCCTATGTTTTGGCAGCTTTAAGATCCTAGCTTTCGTGAATTTAATTATGTTATAACGCTTCCCCGTAATATCTGAAATTCTTGAAGTGGTTAGCGACTTACTGAGTTCGATAACAAGTTCATCCATCAAACTAGTAATTTCTGTTTGCGATCTACCCTCAGTCCAACCCACTTCCTTAATCCTCACGCTTCACACTACGTTCACCCACCCTCTGATGAACGTCTGAAGTAATTGCCATGCTTATCACCACCGTCTCAAGTTTATGCTCTCTATCAACGAGGCCAAAGCCGAAATAGATTTTCAATTAAGAGAGAACTATAGCTTCAGTAGTTGCTAATCATATACACTCATCAGGTAGTTGGTTTATCCGTAGCCGTTTTATGGTGGATGTGATTCGTTATCGTCAGGCATTATCAGTACATTCCTCTAGAAATACATAATATTGGGGATCGCAGAACCGCAGAAATTCAAAATGCTAAGTCTTCCATTTTTTAATTATGGTTGAAAATGAATCCCTAGGCAATATGCCTACGCTAGATACGCTTGAGTTGCCTGTCTAAATAGGGTTTTTATGTTTTAGATATTTTTTTTCAGCTTGTAGAAGGTGCTTTCAGCAGTCACGTTGAAGACCCCCTCGTTTCTTCGGCCTTTTCGTTTCAATGACCAAGCCGAGTGCTTTTTATTTAGCAAAATCTTAACGATATTCAGTCTGTAAATACTAAGGAGCACATTCCACTCTAACATTGTTATACTCTAACGCTCCCCAATCTGGCCAGAATATTGTGTTTGCCGCTTCTATAAACACCTTTGTTGGATAAAACGGTGACATCGTGTGGTCTTGCGTTTTGCGTGCATAAATCAACCCATTAGCCTATGATTGGAACTGCGTCTTACGCGAACTTCCTGACCATTCATTTCTAAAGATCAATTCCAAACAGAATCGTTCCAGCAGTTTGCAAGAGATTGATCACAGAACATCAATCAGTGATGTGAGGCAACCTGCTAAGGAAAGGGTTTTTTGATACTACCCATTTAAAATGGCAAAATGGTGCTTTATTACTTCCTTCCAAATCTCTCTTCCGTAAAATCTTCAAACCTTATTTGGTCCTGCTCTTCATATTATAGTCTTCTTAAGTCGTAATCTCATTTTTTACCTCAGGTTTCTTCTGCTTGCTCTACTGGACAATTTCATCGTTCTTTGCAATCATTTCATGTCTTTATTTAAATTCAATAGTTTTCTTAAGTTATGAAGTTTGAAATTTTGTTCCAGTTCCACCTAACATCGTTGACTCCGAGAGCACTCCGTCTTCCGTTGCCGTGAGGGAGAACCAAAACGTGACTCTCACCTGTAAAGCTGAAGGTCTTCCAACCCCCAAACTGTCCTGGAGACGAGAAGACGGACAACCGATAGTTATCGACAAAAAAACTAAAGGTAAATAATAATATAACATGATTCAAGATAAAACTGAAAAGTGAACTGTCGCTTTTACTAGACTTGTTCGGCTAGCAGATTCGGCTGAACAGTTCAAAACTGACCGCACCCCTTTTTGGATGTTCGTTTGGTCATAGAATTCATTCAGACCTAACGGTCCACAGTTATTGCAAGTCCATTCAAACAGATTTGGGATTTTTATTATCAGAAATTGCATCTCAGTACATGCACAGGTTACCACATTGAGAATTTTATTATAACGAGTAATGTTTTCGGAGAGGTTCCATTAATAACTAACAGCAGTTGGTACAATGTAGAAGTGATTCAATAGCCAAAAAGGGGGTTCTGAAGATTGCTGAAGTCTAATCACTGTTAAACCAAAGTTATGATGGACGTTTATTGGAAATGTATATAGAAGAACGATTGCTACAATAACTTGGGTTGGTTAAGAAGCAGTAAACGGAGTGCTGTCCTACATTTTATTCAGTACAACACACTTTTGGAGCTGATATCGGATGCTGAGTAAGTACCCAAATGCCGCCCCGAAAACGAATACTGAGGTAAAATGCGTCCCAGAAATGGTTAGGAATGTTCTAGCTCGACCCTTCAGCTCACATGATGCAAAATCATTTGTTTGCTGTGTACTCAAGGGTTCCAAATTAACTTGCAAGGAATTCAAATAACTGAAGTTCAGTCCATGAGATTATTATACTGCTAGCTGCTCTACCCAGAATTGCTGTTAATATTGTCATTACGATCAATGTTGATATTTTTCTAACTCCAATTCATGGCGTCGTTGTTACTTTATCTGATAAGGACGAAGGAGATCGATTCAAGACAACACTAACTCTTATGGGAGCGAATTCAACACACTTATAAATTGAGTTTGTGTACGAAAACGCTAGTTCCTAATTAGGGGTTAGGCGAATAGGTTCTCGATGTCAAAGGCGGTATACCTTAATTTCTTGAGTATGTTGGACGTTGGAAAAATATGAGTAGACTGATCAAATCCACATCTGAATTTCCGTGATCATATTTATCCAATGGCCAAACAAAATTCGTTATACAAAATTGAAGAGTAAATGAGGAAAATTCTTATGATTGAAAGGGTGATCGAGGTGAGCGAGGAACAAATGGTTTGTATTTGATCATCTAGTTAGTTCGGGCTTCTTCTTGAGTGCAAAGCGATCCCTAGCGTCAATTTATTCCCAACAATAAGCCTACGTAATTTTAAAGTAAAAATTGTTTATAGCCCCCCTCCTCCACCTCAAATTGGTTACTTTCCATTTCTAGGTGCATAGATGCAAAATCTGCAATGATCGTTCTGGTCGTATGGCTATAGAAAGCCTCAGAATCAATGTAAGAAATCCGTTCATTCGCAGATTCACTCCTTTTGGGTTCTAGCTGGTCCGAACTTAAAGCCAGCCCGATCTCCTCATACGCATGGATGCTGTGGGGAAAACGCTGCAAATTCTTTCACTGGGGTTTATTATTCAATTGGTTTGCGTTCATGATTTGAATTTCCACTAAGCTTTGGAGTGTGGTGTTTCACAAGTGATAGAGCGATTATTGAATTTCAGGAGGCACACAAATATGATCAACTGATCAATCCAAATAGGTATTTTGGTTGAAAACAGATTTACGTGCTCTATGCATATCTCCTGAAATTCAATAATCGCTCTTTCACCTGTGAAACACGCACACTCCAAAGCTTAGTAGAAATTCAAATCTTGAACGCAAGCCAATTGAATAATAAACCACAGTGAAAGAATTTGCAGCGTTTTCATGGTTATCAGAGTGCTTCAACCCGTGTATCGGCTACAAAGCCTTTTAGGAGTTCACTCCGGTATCCACATTACTACATCACTACGTCACTAGGTTACTGCTATCAAAACAAAAACAATTATAAACCAAAACCCCAGTGAAAGAATTTGCAGCGTTTCATTCATATCAGAATGCTTCAACCCGTGTATCGTAAATTAAGTGAGAGAGCAGGCTCAAGAATTGGGGCGTCGTCGGACCAACATGGATTTTTCCTGAAAATTGCAGCTTTTTTGCTTCAGCCGTTTGGGAGAAATCGTGCGTACGGCGTACGGCGGGCGGACGGAAAAATTTGTATTGCAGATTCGGATTCTACACCCTTTGAAACGTAAACCATGAACTTTTCAGTGGGGGGTTAGATTTTTTTTTTTTTTTTTTTTTTTTCATGAGCGATTACAATGGTATTTTATTGAATAATAAACCAAAACGTTGGTTTCCAGCGTTTTTACTGAGTTAGACTAGAGGGGTTTTCCACTCATTTTGGAAGGAAAATCGAGTGGGACAGGTTTAAAATCAATATAAATTTAATCTTAACAAATAATCTCAACTTCCGAACCTAACATTGACCCTACGAACCTCACAATGACTCGAAAAAATCACGCGTCGTTCAAAAATAATATTAAACCCATTTGATATTAAATTTGTCTAGCGTTTTTTTTTTTTTCGGTCAAAAATGTTTGCCAAAAGATATGGGACAAGATATAAACTGTGAGCGCATTATTGACCCAAGAAGAGACTCCTACGGTCGAGCTGAATTCAGAAATCCCCGGGTGTCATTGACCCGGTGAACCGCGTGCGTTCCATGAAATTCATTGGGAAAGTTAACCATTCACTTAAAAGTTGAGCCCTTCGTTAAGTATGGATACCGACGCTACTGCCCGCCTCGAGGGTTCATTACTGAACTGATTCATATGAATACTGATGTGGATTAGCCGTTTCACCGGCTATATATGTGGTTCATTATTGGCGACACACCACGGGATGAAGTCAAGAATAGTGAGACTTCATGAAGATAGAAATAAGCTTTGTTCTCTAATTGGAAGGACAAATATCACTGATCGGATAACTACTCTGCTCATGGGAAGTAATTTACATACGAATTAAATGTAAAAAACTTGAATGTGTATGAAATATTAAAATTTGAATCCGGAAATACCTAATTTGCGTTATTTTACGATTCCTGTAGTTCAGGATTTTCTGCAATTATCCTTTTTCTCATCAATTCACTAATGTGCATTGAATTGTATGCGCTAAGTAAGTGGAATATTATGATTGAACCCTTAAAGACATTCACTAATCCCGTTCAAAGTAAACTGTTTTGAACTGAGATCACAATCATCTGATTTGTGTGATATCAACCATGACAGGCTAAGAGGAACGTGAGCTTCATGTTTTCGATCATGGGGATTACGGGCCGATATGTTCATGTGCGCTGTACTGACTTATATTTCAGAAGTACATTTTGTGCTTTTCCTCCTCCCAAATCCACTAATAGTGGATTATCTATCCATTAATAATTTCCACCATAATGTTGATTTTAATCTGTATCGGATCACGATGCCCGTTACATCTTTTGTTCGTCCTATCTGCATACCACACACGAAAATGTCTATCTATATCTATTTAATATCCATTTTATTCAATAACACTTACTATCAATATTACTTATCTATCTAATGGTATATTGATTTAAATTTTGAAAGGTAGGGTCTAATTTGATTTAAAGAGGCACACCTACCCTTGAATTCAAAGATACAGAAACACAGGTTTTTGGAAACTTGAAAATCAAATCCTTGAAGATGGTAGGAAGTGAAGCCAAAATTTCGGAACTATCAGTGGATAGCTGGGTGTGCAATAATTGTTTCAAATTTAAAAACATGGGAAGTTGTAAAAGATTTGTAGAATAAAGAAGGTTGTAAAAGAATCCTTCAAAAGATTGTTATTCAATAAAGTTATCCTGAAAAGAGAATCGATCAACTTCTCAAGTTTACAATTATTATTATGTAGTCACATTCAAAGTTTCGTTATTTGAAACACCGTTATCGTGACACCATCGAGTTTGACTGTAGGTCGGATAGTAGGTACCAACTACAATTTCCAGACCGATCTTTCTTACTCAACGGATTGACCCAAGGGTCAGCTGCATGATTGTGGTATGACGAACTTACCTTAATAAACACAATTTGACCACCCGCCATATTCCATCCTTCCGCGGTTCTCGCGATCATTTTAAAGTTGTTATAGGCATTGTGGGGAACGGAGCACGGTTGAGGTCCACGTTTCGTTAATGATGAAACTTTCGAACCCCCAGGGTAGGAAAGTGGGATAACCTCGACCTTTGGGGTAACCCCCCCACGCTAACCCCAAGCCTTCTCCAGCATCTCGCCCCTACCTCTCTCCTCAATCCCAACTCCCTACCTACGCTACCAACAAACCTGAGAATTTCAAACGGTGAACCGTTTCGCTCAAAGAGAAGCCAACTCGCTGAATTGTTGAACGTCGGATTTCTACAAGTGAATTCCGAGAACGGGCAATATAGTTGGAAGGGATGTCATTTGAATAAATCGTAACGTTAGGTAGCTCACGTTATTATTTGAACGCCTTTAGAGACCTACATTTATTAAGTATCCAATTCCAGAAATTTTCAATCGAACTTGTTTCTTTCTTAAGACCTTCCAAAGACTTTCAGTAACAGGATTTCAAGTTCGTAACATTTTACATTTTGAGAAAAAATAACCATAAATGTTTCCTTTTAATGAAGTCATCAATGCACCCTAGAACTCCACCAAAATCTTAGTGTTGGAAAAAATGATCTACAAGCTATTGTGAGTTTTATTAAAGAACACTGCAAATTATTATATGAAAGTTAATCAAGTCAAGTTACAAACTTGACACCTGATGTGGGAAGTTCCGATTAAAGAGATATTCAGAAATTAGTACAATATTGTAGTTCTTTGGAAATAAAAAACGAAGGATGCAATCGTAGACGTTTATATCATTGGGGAAAGGTATCTTGATCGTACCACAGTTCACAATTTGCTCCATAAATTTCTTGAACCACTCAAAACTACTTTTCGTCTCTGATATAAATCGCACGATCCTCTTAAAATTCCTTAATCTCACTACTAACAATATTGGAAAAACGGATTCGGACATTGAAAAAAAGATCTGAACGGATATTTATTTGAAACATCATTAGGAGGCGGCGTAGATGGAATATCACTATTAAATCTGTAAGAAGTATGAAAACCACTCCGAACACTTTGTGATTAAATTTCAAAAGTCGATCAGTGATGTTTTCCAAATTTTTCAGAGGAGAAATTTTAAACGTCGTAGCATTGTACTTTTCGGTTTTTAATTTTCTCGGAGGGTTCACAATCCATAAAATAATAAAAATGGGTGTGTGTTATTTTTGAATACAGATGAATCACAAACACGTCGTGGATGAAGAGCAAAAAAGTGAAATTTTGGGATGAGGTCTTCCAGCTCATCACATTCGGCGGCTAAATCTCAGATGGTTAGGTTTTGGTATACCTCGTGGCAATCATGGTCAACATTATCTATCATTGTGAAAAGAACATGCTTCTTCAAACTCTTCTTTCATGCCAACGGTATTCGCGGTCCGTTTAATCAGTTCGTTGCCATTTTTACTTGGATCAGAAGAAGCCAGAAAGTTTGGATAACACATTGTGGAGACTTCAAACGATTTATTATTTCTATATACAATCCTTACAAGGAAAACAATCCCCTCTATCACTCGCTACGAAACGGCTGATATACGTCATGCTAATCCGTCCAATTTGGGAGTACGGCTGCCAGATTTGGGGAGGTGCGTCTGATTCCCAGATCAGGAGGATACAGACATTTCAAAACCGAGTGTTGAGGGTAATCACTGATGCACCCTGGTACATTAGAAACTCAAATCTCCACAAAGATGTTGGAATACCCTCAGTACAAGAGGTACTAAACGCAACTTACTATAAGTTCCACCAGCGACTCCCAAATCACCCCAATCCCCTTGCTGCAAACATAGTAGAGACAGTTCCTCCAGATCGCCCTAGTCGCAGACTAAAGCGAAAACGTCACACAGATCTCCTTAGAACAGTGTGAAAGTTAACGTTTACACATCAACAATCTCTGCACATTTTCTATTTATCCACTACCTAATATTTATTATATATATCATGCATATTATCATGCATATTATCTATTTATTATCTTTAGCGGGAGAAAGTCAATGGACTTCCACTACCTCACACGTCCCACGTTATTGTTTTTAATTAATACAACATGATTAACTCATACATTCTCATTCTAGGATATAGCGTCTTCTTATCATTTCAGTGATGATCCAGGAAGGAGAGCAGTTAAATCTCACGAGGATCACAAGATCGGAAATGGGCGCTTACCTCTGCATCGCCTCTAACAGCGTTCCGCCCTCAGTGAGCAAACGGATCATCCTTGACGTTGAATGTAAGTGTCATCCAAGTTATATGATTAACATTTGAAGAAACCAGGATTTAAAAAAAATTGATGGTTATTATCGTCATAAAAACATGTAGTCTATTTACTATGTGCTTATAAAATTTGGGATATAATGTTTGTCCTGTAACCGAAATTCAGCCCAAGAAAAAATGACAATAGTGATATGGCGATGCTCTTGTCCCTATCTGATGAAGACTGATTGAGCCCAATATTTTAATGAACAATAATAGCTATCTTATTTCGGTATTTTTATAGATTTTGGTACAGATGCAGATGTACTAGACTGACGTAGAAATACATTACGGATAGTTTCCGGTCAAGGAGTATTTACATTATTGCTGTCCGTGTCAATATACACTACATTGCACCATTGTACGTATTTTGATTCCACTGTACAAGTAGAACTTCGGTGTATACGAAGTTATATTTATGATTATGTCATCCTATCGCCTGATTTCGACAAACTTCTGGTACAAAAAGCATTAAAATGGGGTTGCGAAAATGGTTATGGTTAAAAGAAAACTTTTCTAATCAACCTAGGGTGGAGAAGTTGGAAATCAAACTTCTTTAGGGCATCTACGTTACAACTACATACAATGTATAGAGGCCCGATGATCTCCTGAGTGAGCTTTTCCGCTAATCCACCGGATCTGAAAAATAATGCTTTTTGTAAGGCATCATACAATTGCATGACTTGGAGGCGCTTATTTTAGAGAATATGCCATAGATTGAGTCCAATAGACGTAGACATCAAAGGGCTATCTAATAACGAAATAGTAAACCTTGATGGAATAATTTGCAGCGTTTTTCCTCTTTTTACAATTTTGAAAGTGCTCGATGGAAGATCCTTATGCATGAAAAATTCGTTTATCGAAGCCGATAGTATTGTTCCCTGAAATCGAAATTCTAATTCAAACTAGCAGTTACAATACCTGAAACGAGAGTTTCAGTGGTGGGTACATTCCCAATTATTGGTGGAGTGATTACTGCCAGCTCTCAATAAAGGGATTAGCGTCCCAATCTACTGAAGTCCCGTCTTACGTTCTCCAGTTTCGCGTAGGGTACGAGGGAAGCACCGACCAACTTAGGGTTCCGTTTGCTGGATGTAAACTCCACGCTTACACAAGTTGGAGGATCCTAACAATTATACAATGCCGGGCGGGAACTTCCTATCTCCCGGAAAGCTCTATTAGAGTCAGTAAGTCACGATCGCTACGTCACACAATACTACTACAGCGAAGCTGGACAATCATTCTATAGTTGAGGTACTGTTGCGGTCAATGTTCATTCAACGTGGGTCTTTTTCGATATTTACGTTCGATACGAATTTTTACAGCCTAAGCATTTTAGTAATTTCTTGAAACATTTTTTTTCCTTCAAATACGAACCTCCATATTTTTAGTTTATTGCAGATTCGGGTTCTTCCCTCAATTTCATGAAAATGTTACCAATCAAATGATTTGCCACATCAAAGTTGATTTATGAGCACAGCGCGCTCATCAAGCTTCCATAAGTGCAAGGGGGTGTCGCAAATACTGCTAAAATCGTCAATTTTTTTATGAAAATAATTTTTTTTTTAATCTCCATGTTTTTTATTTATTTATTATTATGTCTTTAAATCTCAAATATGCGCACGTTACAAACTGTACCCCACTCGCACTAACTTTGGTTTTTCGTATGGGAACCCCTTTTTTTATTTTAGATCCGGATTCTAAGCTCAATTACATGAAAAACTGGCTCCTAATTTGAATTTTTCAAAACTGATTCGGGTGTAAAAGTATTAAAATTTAGCTAACTGAAAAAATGTATGCCCTTATTTAACTTAGGTCTTAAAACAATGAAAATTTATGAGTTACATTTTGTTAGATCACGTGCAAGCAGAGAGACTGAAAATTATCTTTCCCGTACAATTTATTTTCCTTTGTACACAAACAAGGAAAATTGGAGTGTGGTGCCTAATGATAGTTGTTGCTGTACATTCTTCTGTCGTTGCATGGGGGTTTTGATACCCCAAACAGTCGAACCCAAAATGTGAACCACTTTTTTTTCCAACAGTTGAAACTAGTTTGATAGTTGGTGATAATCGCGCATCCACAGAGTACCAATTCTTAAACATTTGATATCAGTTGCAAAACAGTTTTGAAACCTCTGGAATAGGCTTTGCACTGTATAATTGTATATATACATGTGATTTAGGTTTGTATATATTACATAACAATTTGCTTGGAACCCATTACAGCACTTTTCACACAGTAGTTGAAACCACTCTCATACACACTCTCACATACGTTCCATTACACAATTATACCTACTCTTCCCTGCCTTGTATTCATCCACGACACTTGAATACAAGATACAGTGTCGTGTAACAAAGTAAGAACCACCATGCCGACAAAAATAATGAAATTTCAATACTACTTCATCATTCCAACTGACGTCACCGAAAGTCGGAGTATTCTCCTAATTTTATTAGGAGAAAGTTGAGTGAGTGTGAATTTTTCATCTTGGAAATCATTTAGACGAAAGTATATTCAACCTAAAACACCAATCATATGTTTTCATGCCTAGTGACTGAAACACTATGCATAACAAACAGGAATAAAGACAAGGAATAAAGGTTGGCAAAATTTAGTCTTATCGATACCCAGATTCACAGAAGCCAAAGAAAGAAAGATTAAAAATTCTCGTTTTCGGATTCTACTCTCAATTTCGTGGAAATTTGATCTTTAAAATGGTGATTAGGTCCCACACATCGCGCTCAACGAGCGCTCATAAGGCAGCAGGCAAGGGAAAATATTACCGAGATTTACTCCTATCTCTGATTTACTCAGATTCATTGCAGCTACAGGAAAGTCAGCAGCTAGGAGTCATATCCCCGCAGAAGACTAAGATGCAGATTAGACAATATGGTGATTGACAGTCCAACATTCTCTTCCAAGTACTCCAATCACTCTTATGACAGCCGGGATGAAGCAGAGTGTGTTTGTTTACCAACTCATCTAATAGAAAATGCAAAAACCCAGACGCCTTTAATGATGACAAAGCCATGACGTCTCTCAACCTCCACATCATCCAGATCTGGTAGCAAACTGTAACCATTCAAACTAGGAACCACCAAGCCAAGTTGATGAGTTCAATAGAGTAAAATGGTGTTACACATCTCAAGGAAAATGAGCAGCCTTCTTCAACAATTGGAGAGGGCACTTTTACGAATTCCGTGCGCCAAAAACCTCCTCGGCTGAATCTGAATGAATAAACCAAGATGTGTTTTAAATCTGAGCAAGGAGAAACAAATCGACCAGAAGATGTCACTACCGTAGGGGAATACTAAACTGCATGACCGCTCGGTCTTGAAGGAGGGGTAGGTCCACTGCGCCGTGAGTGAGTGCACCGACGCATCACTAACAATCCCAAAACCAACAAATACGTTCAAAATGACAAAGTAATAAGGCTTGCTTATCAATAACAATCCCCATTAGATGGGTGTTGCTAAGACACCAAACAGTTAAAATTTTTCTCCAGGAAACGAAGATTCCAAACGATTAGTACCTGATGTTCTTCAGTTTTTGACGGTCCCAATGGATTTTCCAACGACCCGCTGAAAGAACGAGTCGCAAATTAGTAAAAAAAACCCTTAATGATGGAAATTCTTGAGACAACTATATTTGATCCTCTACATTGACTTATAATCCAATTGAAAAACGAAACACAAAAGCTCTATTAGCTACAGAGTATGTAGAAGAAATCTGCGTCAAATATTGGGCAAATGTTGGGCCGTTGAACCGTTGTTCAAAGTTACCAAAATTAGATGCGGAGACTGTAGTGATGATGTTAGGTGTAGTTTTTTAGAATTTGCCCTGATAGAAAATGGGTTTACTCTGTTAAAATATCATTTATACTGATTTACAGTAGCAAATAAAAACGCTCGAAATGTTTTCAATATTCTTATCTGATTTTCGTCATTGGTTTTGTTTGATTCCAATTGAAATTCAGTTTTCTAAGAAACCTTGGACATTTCAATTTTGTGATAGAAATGAATGGAGGGGTAATTCCGATAAGTGATGACTTTTTCATTTCCCGATCCTTTTTCAAAAATATTTACAACCTTTTGGTTTAGATTTGCGAAATGTTGGAGGTATTGTTTTGAAGAATTATAGTTACTAACTATTAGTTAGTGAAAAGGAGTAACAGAAGGGGAAATATTATGTTCTCTTCTGACATTTATATTCATCAGATGTTTTTCGCCTATTCGATATACCACTTTCACAATGTAAAATCAGTTCACACTTCGAAGCCCATCCGTGTTAAGTCAAAATCGAGGTGGTTCATCCAGTAAAATCATAATTATGCGCAATCGTCCCGAGAATAATGTAAAAAGTGGAATCACCCCCTCTCTAGCGATATGTTTTTCCCAACGCGTGTAACATTAGTATTTACGTGTCATGGATGGTGCGAAACAACTAGCAGTTTATTAACTTTTGATTTCAATGGACGTTTCACATAATGGATACATTCAAATACATTGAACTACCATTCACTATTCCAGATTTCTCGTTTGTGAAAGGCTGCAGTATTAAAAATTGGTGTTAGCCCGGGCTTTGTTGAGGATGCTTATCATCTTTTAAACTCGTTTAATATAGGTAGTACACGTCGTCGAGTGGTCTCATTTACCGCGTCACCCTACGCCCATCCGCCAGACAGTATATAAAGCAAAGCCTTCGGTAAGCAGATACGGTTTTACCTTGCCCGCTATATTGCGAAACATCTTGTTTATTTCCATTAGCGAAAAAGGGAGCTGGCAAGGTGAAGAGAGGGGAAGGGAGAAGGCGAATTAAAGATGACCTTTAAGCTCATATTTTACGGGTTCTGGGTCGTACAAAGGATAGCTAGGTAGCAGTTTCCTAGGCTTAGCGGGAACAAAGAAGTCCCTCCTCCGCCGAGCCCACACCCCGTAACCTTCAGTAAAGACCCGGGACACAATGAAAAAGCAGAGAGACTCTCGATCCCGTGAAAAGCCGACCGTTCAAAAAGTTTTAGAATATTATTATGGTCAAAGTGGGGCGTTTAAAAGTGGATCAAAAGGGAACTCTATTCTATTATCTCAGTTTTCCTTAAAGTTGTATCTAACACTAACACGTTGGTGTAATTTACTCTGGAATAAATAGATTTCCCAGCTCAATATTTCATAGGTTTTCAAACTGTCATCCAGATTCCTACCCGTATTTTGTTTGTTTCTTGTTTAGCCTGAAACTGGAGTTTTTTTTCCAAGAAATCGATATGGAATATCAAAGTTGACGTTACCATTAAAAAGCTAATTAACTTCTGGCGCGTTTTTTGGAAATGAGCTAAAGTTGAATTATTTCCAGAAACTTGAATTTTTTAAAACGTTCAACGTTTGAAAAGCAACGATTACCCTTAAACGATAGTTTTTAATTACGAAACTACAAAACCAGAGGACATTCAATGCTTATTCCGGAAAAATGGTAAAACGGCAAACAATGTCGTTTTCAACAAGAGAAATACTGATTTTGATGGAACAAAACATCATATTTCATAAATTAAGATAAAAAATTGCAAGTTTACTCCATTTTCTGTATAGTGTCACCCAATTTGTTCATACCAAGATCGAAATTCCTTCTTGAAGCTATTAAAATTATTGAGTTCGCTGACGAAAAGTTTGAAAGATGTTGGTTGTGGAATTTCTCAAGCAATTGAGATAGCTTCTTTATTTTCTATATAAATTTGCTTAAAAACAATGATTTCCAGTTCATATTCTATCCCAAGGCGTATTAGGTTAGAGTTTTAGCTAGAAGGAAAGAAGAAAAACTCCACCAAATTAAATTCCCTAATTTTCGAGTAATTTCATTGGGCGGACACAAAAAATTATAACTGGCTTAGGTGAATTAATACTGTATGTTCGGAGGTCTCGACATTTGTTTAAGAACGCATGGTTTAATAGATAATAGGTTGTTGCGGAAAAAGTCCTTCCCCCGTTTTTGGGTTTTAGTATTTATATGAAGCTGTGCTGTCAGTGCGGAGGCTTGGTTCCCCCTTCCGCTGAGATCAATAGCGTAATGTTTACCCGTGGAGTACTGTAGTGCATGAATAAAGAATGGAAAGGGGAGAAGTGAGTGCGAGATGGAGGGGAGGAAGCTCATCAGACTATTCTGCAGGAACGCCCGGTCGCTGTATCTCAGCGTAACTACCCGAAAGCCTTCGCTGTATTGAGCCGGGACAGACGGCTGCGGGGTGCACTTTTCTTGATATCAAGTTAGTTTTCGGAGACAACTCTCTTCACACTTGACCACCATTATTTTCTTCCAAACAGGCAAAACATATTGTGTCGGGAATGAAAACAGATTAATAAAAAGATAAACTGAGTGAAATTTAAGATTAACTTCACGATATTAGCCACATACTTGATATTGATATTGAAAACGGCTCTCTTCACAGTTGATCATCATTATCTTCTTCCAGACAGCCAAAACATATTGCAGGGGTGCCCACCAGGGGGGGTTTTGACGAATAAGTTGATACTGTTCAAGCAAGTCCTAAAGCCTGTCTGGACTTATGGTGCGCAACTGTGGGGGTGCACGCCCCAAAGCAACGGTGACATTATTCAGCGCTTTCAGAATAATGTCCTACGAAGCTGCGTAGATGCATACACATATTTCAGAAATGACAGACTTCACTAAGAGTTGCAGATTGAATCTGTCGATGAGGTTATTCGAAGCCAAGCCATATCAGCTCGATAAGGACTAAGTGATGTATCTTAGATTTCTTAATGTACGCCAACTATATATTAGTTGGTGCAATAAAACAAATTAAGAAAAAAAAATATTTTCACAGATGGACGAAAGTGATTAGAATGACCAAAGAAATCTTACGCCAATAGTTTTTACTAGCTTAAGTTTTCCAAAGTTTGACCATGTTGTCCACTGGAATACGTGTTCACGTGTAATTCAGCAACGAAAACGTGACATTGGTTCGAGTCAAAACAAAACCGACATAATTATCCAACGATGTTCTCCTGACTCTTGACAACATGCAACCTGTTGGTAGTAAACACGCGGAAAGCATCATCATCATCACGCCAAAATATAATATTTACATATTTAAGACAGTTAATCTGACGGATCTCGCAATGAAGAAGATGGAGTGTTTTTCTGCAAGGTAGTCTTAGGGATATATTATATCACCTATTATTAAATAATATTAACTTCATGTTCAGATAAATACATACATATTCATGGAATATACAAATACATTAATTCATGGGAATTAGGAGTTGCAAAAAATAATCGTAGGGTAATTTGGAAGAACCTATTTTGCCCGTTGAAGAGATACGCAATGCATAAATCTATGCATCAGTTCATGAGAATTCTGGTAATTATTTCATGTAGGAACATTTTATGTTATGCCAATTAAGTACAAAGTTAGTTATCCCTCCAGTTCAGAATACTGTGAGTTATTGTGGTAAAAACACCAGTTTAAAACGTGATTCGACCTCCGAGTCAAATTTAGTTTGAAAATTTTGTTAGCTGTAAAAATAACAGAACTGATTGAGTAACGTAGCCCAATAATACTTCATTGAATATATATAAGGGCGTAAAGCCTCGGGAGAAACGTTTTTTATACCCTTGAAGTTGACATGTTCGTGGTGGAAATGAATTTAATTCATCGGCAAACTCTGCCATTAACCAAGCAAATTATCCAGGTCCAGAAAACTGGTTTGTAAATGTTTTGGTAATAGGGACCGTTCAATGATCGGAAAACAAACCGTATGACTTAATTGAACAGGACTTTTAATTAGCACAGTTCAATTACGATTTGTCAACGATTTCGTTCAAAACACGGTTCTGGCTGTTATTCTTTGTTCAAATGATCGGAAAGGTGGTTTTATTGTTCGATGCGTTCAAATTTCTGTAGTTGATTCCGTTGACAGAATATTTAATTTTTCATTTATTCATCAAACCGGGTGAGTGAGTTGAGCCCTCTAAAGTTAGGTCATACAAGGAAGACTTAATGATTAAGTATCTATTATTGATAAGGCCTCGTAATCAGATGTAGGGTGGCAGGAGAAAACATTTATCGACTTCATTCATTTCATTTTGGGGACACGAATTCGGAACAATCCAATTAGGTGTTTTCTCATTATCTAAAATGACTGAAAGTGTAATAGTTGCTGACGCTGTGGCGGAACTCATTGGACTCAGTTCAGGCCATTTAATTTAGTAGAAGCATATACAACAATTGAAAACATTGATCCGGGAAAAGGTCCAGGAAAATCCAAATGCAGCAGAACCTATGACTTCGATGGGTTTTACCCGGAACATATCTTGCGGATGTTCCACGATAATGAAAAAAAGGAAAAATTCACTTCCGCCCATTGAGATATTGGTAGAATTTGCTTACTGCAAATATTTTAGGCAACGCATCTCGATCAATTGAGGAACTCCATCGAATTACTTGGATGCTTACTTAATGGATATTTTTGTATCATCTGCAAGAAGGTGCAAGAGTACAGCTTCCAACACCTTCAAGCTCACTCATTACTACCACAGAAAGTGCATCCGAATTACGAATGGGCGTATCAGCAGATGACAATCACAATTTCAATTCTTCGAAAACCCTTTTGCACTTCTCTGACCAAGTATACTTCACATCTTTCTTGATTACATTATATAACGGAGAGCAAAAAATATTGCTAGAACCTTATAATTCGGCCATTAACTGTCCCCAAGATGGATTTCAATTCAAAATCATTATTAAAGATGGCATGTTTCGCAATGCTTTCACTTGATCCTCCACGAGGTGAAAATTAGAATCCTAGCACCGTCCAACCAAAACAGAACTTCGCCATCACAATCCCGGCACCAGTACTTATTGGTACGTGACGGCGTAGAGGGTATACAGTACCCGCAAGACCGCCAGGTCTTGAAGGTGGGGTCGGCCTGGCCCCTTGTTGACCCCACTCATCGAACTTCGTACATGGGTGGTATGTACCTATCGGTAGAGTCGTTACGTTTTCAGATTCAAGGGACAAAATGTATACCCCAAAATGAAAATTTTTACTCACATTCGGCATTTCAAACCATTTGGAATACCTTTCGGTATGAGCAAGTGTGAACGTGTCCGCTGTTTGTAAGCTTTATTTTTACAGATTCCTCATGATTTTGATGAAATGTTAAGGAAGTATGCGTGTCGGGATGTAAATAGTCCCCTTTGAATTTCTTTGCTCACAAATCTGAATATTCAGAGAAATGAAATACTTGTGATCATAGAAAAAACTCCCTTGTAATCCACAACCAGTTGATATTATTTCTTCGGAATTCCTAGATTTCTACATCGTAGAGGCATATTGTACCATTGTATTTTGATATCGTCGATTCTATTGATACGTCTTCGTATTAGAAATTCATAGCAGATTAAAATGAGGTACTCATTTTCATAACTATCGGTTACATAACTCTTCCCAAGGTCCATTCTTTGGCAGATGGCAAGTCTCCTAATTTCTGTTTTCCATCGTGACTGAGTTACTGGAACAAGATCGCTGGGGATATATTCTGATGAAGACTGGGTTCCAACAAGTCGAACTTCTCTTTTATGGTTTATTTATCTTTATATATTTCCTCCACTTGAATTACTTGTTTATTTTAGAATGTATTATGTTCGCAACTCCTTGCAATATGTATTTTTCTGCAAAAAAATGTATTGATTGATTCTCTAAAATGGGTATTAAGAGTAAGAGAGTTGAGCCTGACAGGACGGCATACTTGGGTAAGTCTGGAGCGGATTTCGTCCTCCTACCCCTGGGTCGGAGCCCTCAGCTGATGGTGGGGGTTTCAGTCGGCTGCTCCCACCCGTATGATTTGAAATATAATGTTGTTTTCCAAGCGTTCTACATCAGTAGGCCCGAAAAAATTCCCACCTTCGTAAGTTCGAGTTTTTTCCGAAAGCAAAAAACGAAACCCGAACACTAGGTAAGTAACATCCCAACTCAACATTGCGTTTTTACATATAACAGTTGAACAAAAAAGATAGAGAGGAATTCTTTCGTTATATGGATTGTTCAAAGGCCACGTATCAATTCTTTCCTTCAAATGAGAGAGCAAAAACCAAATGCCTCTGTTACATCATAATTACAGGTTTCAACTGGAAACAAAAACCACACGCCGTTTTTAAATATTAAGATGCGGTTTGCATAGAAGCAACGCGACGAATAGTGAAACGCGTACGTTATCTCGGCAGATACCTAATTGTTCCAGTTGTCGTTTCATTAACGGCGACTAGTTAGCTCTGCCTAATTTCCCGAAATACTCCATTAAGCGTGCTAACAAGTGCTGGGGCGGGCTTCAGCACACAATGAAACGCGGCTGCTCCCTTAATTATGACGATATTCACTTAGTGACGTTGGATTTGGGTCGACCCCCTGAGGCTGGGATCACCCGCTGTTAACGGCGGTTAACTCTAATCGGGATGATCGTCTATAAATGCTCACGTGCAACGCAAACAAGACAACTGTGCGAGTGCAATCAACTCTTTGTATCAGGGAATAATAATATGGAATCAAATCGACCTCGCATTTCACGAATACAGAGATGCAATCTGAGTCCGATTGTGAGGGAATTGTATTGATGAAACAAACATGTAACACAAGCTGACGTTTTATGAATTCGTGGATAGCTCTTAAGAAACTTATTTTTACAAAGGGGTATGGCCCACATCAGCTAAGTCCTTTATCACAATGGACTTCGAACCTCCGTTCCATTTACACTCCACATGTATGAAAGTATCTACAATATCTTGAGATTCATTCCTGAATTCTAAGCCCCTCTCCTCTTTGAAGAAATAACGGTTGTTTTAAGGAAGTTTAATGACCGCTGATTGACTATACTGTAATCTAGTTTATTAATCTCAGGACAAATTTCGGACACTCAGCTAAATTAATTTCTACCATAGTGCCAGGCGCTTACATGGAATAACTTTACTAACCTTTTACTCTTCAGGATGTTGCGGTCATGAGGTCGGATGATGAAATCCCGCCCCCGTTAGATCCGATAGGGAACATTATCTAAGTCTTTTCCAGATAATAAACGCTCCATTTCCAGAGAGGAGGCTGGTCACCTCTAGAGTAGTTTAAGACTTTTTTCCGAATCGCGCTGTTCTGCTCCCAGATTCGTATGTATGAAAAGCTATGCTAATAGATCGTAGGCCGATTTTGTTCCGTTTCAAAGACCGCTCAAGCCCATTTTTCACATCTTTCAAACTCCTTTTTTTTCAAGAAAAAAATTGAACATCAGACAATAAATATTCACTCCGATTTCTCATTCAGTAGCAAAAAAGGTTTCTCATCACAAAAACATGTTTCACATAAAGTAATCTCACCCCAATTCTCAATTGGAGAAAAAATGCATTCAACTCTTCAAAATTTTTATGTATTTTGTACAAAAATTCTTATAGAGAAAACAGATTCAACATTCGGCAATGATTGATTTCAAGTATTTGACTATACTATTCTTTCTTCACTAGAAATCGTGGTACTGTTTGTTTGACGAAATTATTACTTCAACACTCCCGAAGACCTAAACTCCATATTTATCAAAATCTAAATTGTTCATCATGCTAGAAATTAAAATCCATCAACATTGAATATATTTATTTATATGTGTTAATCAACAGGAGAATGTATTGTTCTACTGTAAACAGCTTTAAATCCAATAACAGGTTTCAGGGCCGTACACAAGCAATCGTGCCCCTTTGGAAGCAATTCCTTCGCTCCTCATTACAGAAGTTATTATGGTTGATAAAATTCTTATTATATTGATCATTAAAATGTTCAAAACTATTACTATAACTATTTCTGTTTTTATTATGATTACAATTAATGGTAACAATATTATTTGCAGTTTTGCAGAATTTATCACGCTCTTCGCTGTCAATAATATTTGTCCGTTCGTTGGTTTGTAATGGCTTAATCAAACGATTGTGCTAGTGATTTTGGAAATATCAAAGGATTAATATTAACTTTTTCTCATCATTTGTTGTATCGGGTATTCAACTTTCATATTTACACTAGTGTACCTATGTATTTATATATGATCGTATCCCACGCATGTATGTATGATGTACTTTTCTGATCCCCGGATTTCATGTTCACGGCGTTTCCCAGGCCATCTCTGCCCATGAGCTTGATGAATGGGATTGAATGTAAAGCTGCTTACAGAAGAAAAACACAGTTACCTATTAAATAACGTTTAATTGCTGGAATCACAAAAACTTTTGATTTTGACATAGGCACTGACGAGATTTACACAGTTTTTGGGAATGTTGGAGTAATCATTTCAGGAAGAGCTATGCTTTTCCTGGTGAAAAAGTGGCGAAGTAACATATTACTGACAAAAGTTGAACCTAATTTTGAAGAGATTTACTAAGAAAATTTTGAAAAATTGTAAATTTTTTTTGGATTAATTTTGAGGGTGAGCTACATTTTCGGGGATTTTTTTTGCTCAAAGAAATCTTTTTCTGCTGATTAACGATGAACCAAAATAGACGTTTATTTCATGATGTCGCGGTTTTTCAAAAATTCTTCTTAGGGAAGAGAGACGTGAGTCTAAAAAAAGTGAAGAATACCCTTTTGCGACTTCCAAAACCGAAGGAAATGGCCAGGAAAAATACTGCTGAACTTCCACCCTGTTTAGAAGAGCGGCTATATTCTAGAGAAAAAAAGTTCAAACCACTCTAGTGTACACTATTATACTGGCGTTTTTCGCTAGCAGGTATTAGCAGTTTTATTGCACCTTATACGAGGAATGTCGTAAATCCACCCACAGGAGGCGGGCAGCCATGAAAAGCGGTAGACAGATTCAGTCGGGCCTGCGACCGTTCTAGGCCTATGGTGTTTTGGACGGGAGACAGCTCAGCTTGTCTGGGCTGCCTGCAGGCCAATTCCACCTAGAATGGTACCACGGGAGGAGGGAGCCCGTGCTGGCTTCCCCCCTTCAGAGGTTGGATTCGTGGTGACAGTAGTAGATGGCAGTCCCCCATCCCCCATATGTTGTGAGTAGTGGGGCGGCTTGGGCAGAAGAGAAAGTCAGGCCCAGAGGCCTCTCAAAAAGCAACTTAAATGATCTTCCCATGTACCTTATACAAGGTTATATGAAGTTCCTTTCGTCGATTTTCAATCTTCAAGAAATTCTGCTGCCCATGCCCATGACTCAGGGGCGTCCACTGATTTTGGATAACCCTTTCATTTTACTTACTACGATACCAGCAAAAAGCAACATTCTAATTTGGAAGTTCGTCAAAGGATGTGTAATGTTGGGAGTTTCGTCTTTACGGGAGACCAATACCGAGCGACCGAGTGGCGATTAAGTGGAGTTAGAAATCTGTTACGCTTAAAGGGGATTTTCATGAGGGGATTGCGGTTGGTGACATGGGTTTTGGCTGATTCAGTTATCTTTAGGAGAATATTGAAATTCTTCGGCTTTCCGAGGCCGTAAGATCGCTGTTGTGCTGAATTTCCCGGCCATTCTCCGCCTATGAACTTGGCAAAGTTCCGTTTGATTGTGAATCGAATTGAGGCTCACATTTTTGCTATAAAAGATTCAAGGAAACCTAACCCTCTTGTTGTGTTGATCCTTTATTTTTCTGTAACAAGCCCACTCTTAGGTTCACGCTTTAAGCAAAATGAGTAGTTCATTTTGAGCTCAAAAGGGGGGACCAGCACATCTATGAAGGACTAAAAGAAGTTCAGGTTGAATAATTCACTTTCCTTTGTTTTTAACGAAAATCAAACCATTGACAGGGCTTCCAAGTACAGAAAAATAGAAATCGGTCACCGACCCACACGGATAATAAAGCGTTCCTCAAAAGAACGCAACGCAGCTCTTGTGTGGTAGCGATGGACCGGAATAGACTCGGTGACGGTGAGGAGGGGTTGTAGCTGGATATTATTTTGTGTTCCATGAATTCAACACCTCCTAAAAGTAATATCAATATAGTGTAGATACGTTACAACGATACACGGAAAATAATGGCTAAGGAAAAATAGAGAACCATTGGTCTGAAAAACGACGAAACGCTGATAAAATGGATTCATCCTTTTCCAACGAAGTTGGTGATGGAGCGGAGGAGTTATTCGGGAATACCAATATTAAACTCCCTCGGTTTCCAGGTTACATGATGCATCACTTACAGAGGGTTCTGTGCACACGTCCATTTTCCCTCTTGCCCTGGCCATTGTCTGTACACCGTCTCATATATCATTTACTCGTCCCTCTATTCAGACGCTGTTTTTCATATGGGTAGAACAGATTCATCGTGATATTACATCCACTATCCTGGTTTTGCAGAATCATTCGTAAAATATACTTATTTACTGTTGATGTATCCGTTTTGTGTTATCTCCCCAATGCTCCATTAAACTTCCGGCAAAGCTGGTGAGCAAAGTTTTGACTGTCGAAACTCCCGGCTGGACTAATGAAAGAAATTATTCATTTGTTGAATCCTGCTGGGATTACAGGTCAGAGGAATCAGTGTACAAATTTATTTGGCATACTGAAATACTTCTACAAGGCCTAGAAAATTTCAAATAAATTCGAATTCATCTCAAATTCTCTCCTTTGCCTCTCATCAAGAATTCGACCTACCGCTAGAGGCATCACCGATTTACATTTCAGAAAGCCACAGTTTAATGAACCCAGTCATTCTTTTATTCATTTAAATGTAGGTCAATCAAGATGGTGTTTCATGAATGAGGTGGTTTAATGGTAAGGTGGAGTTACTTCCTTGTCACAATCATAATCTTGATGTCTCTTGCTGCATTACAATCTGTTTTATCCTCTTCATTCCCTTCAATTTCTGCATTCCGAACCGTACAATCTGTTCACTATCGGAACAATACCCAGCCTTCTTACACATCTAATTAGCAGGTCTACGTGGTTTGAACTTTGTCGGTTCACTTGTCTTATTACGATTTGCTCACTTAGGACATTAAGGCATGCATTAATGAGAACCGCTTGCTGCCGGTCAGCTGACCGAAGCATTGGAAAGGAACATTTTCTCCTATCCTCTCAGGCATTAAGGAACGTTTTATTTCTGTAGTCTTCTTACAAGTTGCAGAAGAATTATTATTACTTTCGGGAGTTTAAAACAGTTTCGTTGGAGAAAAATATAATTCCCATTCGAATATCACGTTTTAGATCAGGGTTCTCCAAACTACGGCCCGCAGAAGGATTTGGTCCAGCCTGTCCCCGCTAAATTAGGCTATATTCACAACAGAAAGAAAAGTTTGACGACGAGGGGATGCTTTGTAGCGGGTTCAGGTTGGCTTTGACAAGCACATCCTGCTGATCCCACGGAGCACTCCCAACATAGTGGTGCGCGAGGAGACTGGATCAATCAGTGCCCTCGTAGTAAGTAATGCCTTGAAATGGCTGGTAAAGACTGTAAGCGTGCCGCTCGGTGGTTTGCCAACGCTATGAATGAGGGACTTTCGGGATAGCCTTGTCTAATGGTTCTGACCTAACACCAGAAAACAGCACTTTGCGGAGCCTCCTGACAACAGGAAACAGCCCTCAGCCTCAGAAGTACCTCTCCCAAGATTGGAAAATCACTATTCTTCTTCTCTGGCCTAGCTGCGAGTGTTTACGAAACACATCCCTATGATCCTGGTCGCGGGTGTCAGGATGGATTTCTTCTCGACACCATGTCCAATATTCAACTGGGGTGTGGGCTATTCTGCCTTGTATCTGGTCCTTCAGTGTCCCATGTTACGTGAGCCTGCCCAAAGTTTCGTCGACCACTGCTCGCTCAATCTCTTTCATATGAAGAGCAGTACAGACGCCTACTTACAACAACTGATGAAAAGACGGCCAATAGAAACCAGTGAAGTGAGGACATTAATTCTAAGTTCCTAATTAGAAGACTATATTTTATTTATTTATTTATCTGGTCCAGACTCTTTAATTTTGTACATACTGCAAATGAAATTTGCAGTGGATGTTTATCTAAATGGCAATAAATTATCTATCTATCTCTGTGTGTGTATCAGTCCGTACGTCCGCAGATCCTTGTTGCAATTTTCGTACATCCCGATTTTGATGAAATTTTCACAGGATGTGCGGGTTGTGCTGTAGTATGTCTTTTATGAATTTCATCGCTCAAGGATCAAAACGTTTCTGAGCATGTGCAAAAGTATAATCCGCTGAGGATAACTTCCTCTGGCTCTTGTGGCCTGATCGCGATCGAACTTTTAGGGTAGTCGAGAAAGAACAGTACATTAATCTCACATAAATTTAAACACGATACTGGTTGGTGCAAGCGGGAGTATGAAATGCTGCATTCCTTTGATATGAATAAAGTTTTTTCAATTTTGTTGACAGTTCGTGGGTACGGTATTTAGGATCTATATGGAGTTTTTGAACCAATAGTATTATTCTCAATGATTAATGTGGATCAATATGGCTATTTCCATACTAATTTCCGTCAACTGCACTACGGCAGTCATGCAACATGACCATTAAGGTACGTTTCATTGGCTCTGTTACAGTTTCTCCGATGATTTGGGTCCCGAATCAACTGGTAGGTGCCCCTTCGGGTACAGACGTTACGATAGAGTGCAACACGGAAGCCTACCCGAAGGCCATCAGCTATTGGGTCTACGAAGGGATCATGCTCCTGCCGACTAAAAAGTACGTCACGGACATCCAGGAGAACTCCTACAGGACATACATGCGCCTCACAGTCCGCAACCTTACGTCCAGGGACTTCGGCTCCTACAGATGCATATCCAAAAACTCCCTGGGAGAGACTGAAGGATCCATCAGACTCTACGGTGAGCTACTAGATGATTTTTTGGCTACACGATTGATATTTTCGTCATTTATTGCTTTGAGTCAAGTCGTATATCTATCGCATTGTACTACGAGTTCTATCCGGATGTACCATTAGTTAACCGATCCGTGTGCGTTGGTGGAGTTTCAGTCTTTTATTTGTTGAAGAGCCAGTAAACAGAAGTTGATACAGTTAATATTGACACTAATACGTATTGTGATTTTGCCTGTCAGTCTAAAAGTCGTAGTAAGAGGTCACCACTGACCAACAGAATTTATAAGTGAAAGAACACATTAAACTTTTCAATGGAATTCAAAGTTGAAGGAATTTAGAGTTAATTAAAGTTAATTTAAAGTTCATAAATATAGAAGGGTTCTTTCTAAGCAATGTATTTTTCATGTTTATACAACCAATTCTTGGCGACATTGTTTTTGAAATTGACTCAATTTGAGTTATAAATTCCAGCTTCAGAATGAGTACTTACTCAATCTTTCACGTCTCCCTTGCGGATTTATTAGATCATTCATATGTTAACAACTCACTTTTAATCATTATAAAAACGTAAACCGATTCGGATGTTGCACATAGCTCTATGGAATTCCTCAAACCTGCCTGGCTCCGTATAGAACCAACCCTTGTTCTGATCCCGGCACCCAATCAGAGTTTGAAAATATACTAAAATTGACTTATTCTATTCATAACATAATGCTCATCTTTATACAAGGAACTTTTTGAAACGTTACCGATGTTTTCGGTGTTGAAGTGACGGGGTTTTGAATTTCTCTGTCAGGCTTATTTGTTACTAAATATTTAAAGTATACTGGCTCAACCGTTCGTGGATAATTTCTCCAGCATCCACATTTTTAATCATTTCAAAAACCTCCGCAAATTCTGTTATAGGATATATCCAACGCGAAATAAAACAAATCTGCTTTTTCTGTATTTTGAATTAACCCTCCTGCTAATCCCGACAGTTAATCAGATTTCGGAGAGATACTTGTGAGACCAGGGAGTTCTGCGTAGTGCCATTAGTAGGTCCAAGCGCGTTATTATAGCCTCAGAGCTTCATTTCTTGAAGTTCATATAGTTGATCATCGTAGAATAAATTGTTCATTGTATATTCAAAAGCTACATGTAAATACCGGCCCCAACATCCTAAAAAGCAAGGGATTTTTAAGGTTGTATCAACCCACGGGTTGTGACAATTCGAAACGGTTTCAGGTTCAAAAGTGATATCTTAGGGCATATATGTTTATTGTTTGGCAATGGTCCCTTTTTCTCTTTTTCGATTTTTTCTATCGAGTCCACAGAGTCTTAGTTCGATTATCGATTCATTCGGAACTATTACTCGTTCCTTTATGAATTTAAATAATTATCCCACTCTTGTATTCTGTTTACAGAAATCCCATCGCCTTCGCTAGCTCCCAGAACTACGGAGATGGGTAGCCACGCTGGAAAGAACGGTAAATATTCAATTCTTTCTGTTAAAATACATAGCAATTGAAATATAGAACGATTTTTTTGGCTTAAAAATTCATCATTGAAATAATCACGCATAGTATATATACATCTATGGTATACTACAGTTCACTTACCGTGAAGCGAAATTCTTAAAGTTGTTATCTGTTGGTACGTTACACTTCTAAAATGGTCTTTACACTTAGAATGAGCTATTGGGCCTTAAATTTGAACGTAAATACGACTTTTTACAATAGTTATCTGTGGGACCAATCTGTCATGTATTTCAGCCTTGTGTACGGTAGGGTTAAAATGGCAAACCATTAGTTCGGACAATAAACTGTCAGCCTGTCTTAGCATAACCTGGAAAGGGAACTTGATTATGTTGAATGTAGAAGGAACGATACAATATTCGAAGTAGATGTTTGACTTAGGAGGAAATGAAGAATGAAACTCCGGAGTAACAACGGGCCCTCCGGGACTGACACAACTGAGAGATTAGAGGCTGAAGAAGACAAGAAAAGCACTCCAAATCGCACGTGTTGGAGGTGTCTGGCGAGGAACCGGCCTCTGGGGACCAGAAAGAGCGTAACGATATAAGAGGAGAAGGGAGAAGAGAAGGAAGAAGTGATAGGACGAAGTGAAGGGGAAAGAGATGGTCGAAGGGTGGGGAATATAGGGAAGAGGAGGTGAGGCAACCGTATTACTCCACCATATGTAATCCCATCACGATCCCAGCACACGCTTCTCCTCCCCACGGCCGCGCATCCCCCGCACTAAATTTTATTATACCTTTAACCTTTGCCGTTTTTATGATACACCAGCAATAAATGTGATGGGGCAGGTTGAGATCTCCGTCAGCTGCTAATGTCAGGGAAGCGGGTTTCGGAAAGAAGGGAAAACCGATGCCGCCTTGCATAAATATTTGACTTGAGGGGTCGACTTCAATTTTTTAGCTTTCTGCCCTTCAATCCCCGCTATACGGCTGATGTAACTCGAATAAAAGGGGATTCGAGAATGTAAAAAGAAGCAGAGGCTGGTTGTTGATTCGTCATAAAAACCTTCCGTGGACGTTGAACGGATACTTTATCATAATACAATTTTCCATGTAGTAGGAAAATCTCAACGGTTTTTGGTTCATTATTCAGCTTGATGTCGATATTAGTGTAGAAGTTGTGAGGTGATGGAATGGTATAGTTGCCCCTTCAATTGAGGTGGATGCGGATATTAATGCTCTGCCACGCTCAGAGGATGACCCAGACGCTTGAAAACGTTTCTTTCCCAGGCTTTTCCAGTAGCAAAATTTTCCCTCACTAATGAATTGGCTATTAGCAACCGTAATATCATAAGTTCGGGAACCAAACAAATAGGTGGCGAAGGATAGATCCGTTTATGTGGTCGAAGTTTGTGCGTTAAGTCACAAAATTATACAAAATTGTGGAAACCTATGTAAAGAAAAACAAAAATTTTTGGAAAAAATGTAATATATTTCCATAAAATTAGAGTTATGAACGTTACGTCGTACTCTTAGTTAGCGTCCAAAGCAGAATTGCTCTTTTAACCCAAGGGGTGGCAAATAACATCCAATTCAACTTCTATGGATAAGAGACACTCCAGAATCCAAGGCAATGAGATTTTCGACGGGTTAGCGAATCGAGCAAGTTTATTGGGAATTGCAAGCGATGTATCCATTCAAGCGAGCGACAATTTCACTCCCATTGCCCTAGAAGACTGGCAGCAGCTCTGTGTTAATGGCTCCCAAAATGCTGGACAATTTTAAAGAAATTCACAGACAACTGTTCCTAGCAGACCTTGGTTTTAAAGGGTACACAGCATTCAAACCATTCTGCAGAATCATATGGAGAATGAGTACCAATCAGGGCGTGTGCGATCAATACCTTCATAGCTTCAACAGACAAGACGACCCAGAGTACAGCAGATGTGGTGACCCTTGTGGTAATTTAGAACATTTAGTGATGATGCGCCCGCTGTTCTTGTTGGAAAGAGACGAGATGTTCAGGAAATTATCTGAGGTAGAGGACTTTCTGACGAACTACAGTTGGCTACTATCAATGAGAAGTATTATACATAAAATAATATATGACTATATACAAGAATTTGATATTTACGTACGAAGTTACGTGTAAATTCCATGTAATAATGTATATGTTCTTAAGGCTGTAAGACATGTGTTAATGCCAATAATAAAATTAAAAAAAACTGAAATGGTTGACTGGATTCAGATACTTGCACTTGAATTACTAGAATGAAACAAAAATATCAATTATAAGGTAAGGCGAAGTGTAGATGAAAATAGATAAATATTGTACTAATTGATGAGTGTGAGGGCTACTCAAATGAGAAGCGCGTTTTTAGAAGATGAAACATCAACACGGATGGGTTCTATTCTAAAGATTTGAATATAATGGAATATATTTGTTTAAAATGCCCACCTATATCAGTAATAATAGAGAACTTGAAGAGGAGAAATAGTCTGTTACCTAGGCAGTGCATGACCTACAATGAGCCCAATGAAATTACTTTTACTATAGAAATTACAAGGATATGAAATAGCGTTGGGATGGCTAATCTGCTGTCCTGTTGATGAACTAATACGCCAACGGTAGTTGTATACATCCAGCTCCAAGGAGGCAAGGCAACGAATAGCAATTCTGTTGTGGGAGAATACTTCGTTATTTCCTAACCAATGTCGAGTGTCCAAAAGAAATCCCTATTGGCGCCACCCCCCGCCCAAGGTTGATGACGCAGTTTGCGTCATAACCCCCAGTCATGGTGGGCACCCCTGAATTAGCTGTGCACGAGAACTCGCTTATCATAGAGATAGAGGAGATTACTTATTAGAGTCGTGGAACTTCACCGGCCACGACAAGACTGATTTTTAATGTCTTCGACTTAACTTGAAGTTGTTACTACAAGCAATTTCGTTGCTGAATTTCCCTAAATCGGTTCTTTGAAAATGCTGTATTTTTCAAGTCAATCTCAAGCTGAGTTTTTAACAGGATTGTGTTAAATGAAATCGTGATTTTCGTGAAGAAAATCTTTCAAAATTTCAATTTTTAATGTTCTGGATTGCTACTTATTGCTTCGTTTTCTAAAGAAATGGAAGGAAAAAAATCTGTGTCACCTAATGAAGCAGTTGGGTTCTCACTCGACGGAGTCCTCAAACGAGCACGTCAAAATGTCGAAAGTTGGAGTATTCTCGGCTGTCCATTCAATGGACTTACACTCGGAACTTCCTTGGACTTCAAAACAGCCGTCGGGCGTAACGGGTTTTTCAATTAAGCCCTTGGCAGATCATTTCTAATTCGAGGGGTTGAGCCTTCCGGTCGAGGAGAGCCCCGCTAAAGGGCCATCCTCCCGGAAAATCCGAAACCCTCGGTAGAACAGGGACTGAGTGATGAAGGTGAAGAATTAGATTTTCAATATGAAAAGGCACGTGAAGCGACGCCAACGGGGCTCCCAACTACCGAAGATTCCGTTATTAATTTATAGAAGCCGATAACAAGGAAGGATGGGCTGGACAATTGAAGACCGAATAGTACTGGCGAGATTGTTTTTATTGTCACAGTGGCAGCTCTGATATGGACAGTTGTAGAAACGGCTTTACAGATATAACAGCTACAGAAGTCAACCTTGGCATTTGGAGGATTTCAAAATACCTTCTAAATTAAGTATGGCCCATGAGTTCTATGTAAACCAAACATTTGGTGTGAGTCATTGAAATGTATTAATGAAGATTAACTTCCTAATCCTTCCTGATTGATTTTTAACATTTTTCAAGTTAAATTGCTTCATAAGCGGAAGGGTCGTTAGACTATTAAACTTGTACCAACACTGAACAATGGTTTTGGTGTAGCTAATGGGAATTTCTGCACTATCCCAATAGCTTCCTCTTTGATAGTTGGTCGTAGCCAACCACCTTCGATGCAGAGAAATCTGCATCTGCATTTGCTATGCAGATCGCTTGCGCCATTTCTCTCGTTACACGCTACATGAATCCGTCATTTTACTTGCGATGAATATGGACAGTTCCCTTTTCCGTTCGTTGAAATTGTTAACCCCGAGGATAAACATGAAGCTTTTAGCTTCAAAGGCATCCTCTGGATGTTACAGGTTTATCACCTCACCTCGCAGTTGTCATGCAGAAATTTGTTGCGGTGACAGAAAGCAGTGCGAATAAACATAAAAACTATGAATTAGTTTTCATAAATTGAAGACAAAGTTATCTATTTGCATTACGAGCACAAGATTTTGTTACTTAAATCAGTTAAAACAATTGTTACAAAAAATTCAGGGACCACTGGAGGCTAACGGCTGACCTGATCGATCTATAGAGCTGATATTTATAATGGGTTCCTGTGGGGGACCTCGAAAGTAACATTATTAGGTCTGAAGGTGTATTGATCAATATTACTTTTGAGATTTATCTTTCTTCCAATCAACTTTATTAACCTACATTGGAGTAATGGAGTGAATTGAAATTATGATCAGCTTAATTCGAATTACGACAACTACAAAACCTGTTTCTTCAGCTTGGATCAGGAAAAATATTCATCCCCATCCCTTGAAGAACATGGTTGCAACAAGGTGAACCTCATGAAGGAAAAATCATTATTTGGAAAAACGGTGAAAATAGTCGAGAGTTAAGTTTTGAGAGAATACTGAACTAAGAGGTACACACCACAGGAGATCAGAGGAGTGAATATCATGACTGAATGCCTTCTTATCATTTTAACCGTGGTTAGAGGGATAGAGGGTTTCACACATGTTAATGAACCTGTCCGTTACTGGGTTTTGATTTCTCGTGCATTAGTAAAATAAAATGGAACAAGTCATTCCGTAATGGTTACGATGAATTCATAACATTGACGAATAAGTAACAGTGATGAGAAGGAGAAAAATGACTCTTGAGGTTTGATGGTGGGTTCATCAAAAAGTGGAACTCCGAGGACGAGAGAGTGGCGGACGGATGGATCGATGGAGGTTGTGTAGTCCAAGAGACCTAAGGCCTCTCCTGCCAGTGCACCATCTCTTGTTGTTCTGTTTATTTCGGAGATGTCCGTTATCTTTCGCTTGTACTACTTCTCCTCCCTTGTTCGAGAGATTCAGACCTCAGAGAAGCTTTTCCCCGCCCGACAAGCTCGGTTCTCTTGAAGACAATGCACCAAGGTGGATTTTAACTAGTAGGCTCGTTAACGTGCAGCCTGAGGCGGTTTAGAGAGCTATCGCTTAGTCTACGCAACATTCGCAAAGAGAATCACAATGAAACATTTCACTAGAATTTTTTCTAATTTTATTCAGTAAATAACCCCTCAACGATTACCTAATACTTTATTTTGGAAGTTGTGCATCTTGAACGGATAATCCCACAAAACTGATCTTTGCTCCATTTCGATTTTAGTCCCAAATGTGCTGAGTGGAAATTGGAATCTCCCTCAAAAAAGCAAGCCCTACTTGTACGTGTACAGCTCCACAACAGATACCAAGAAATTTCCTTATTCTACCTTCCAAAGTTGTCCTTATTGTCTGTTTGCAAGCACATATTACTCGTATAAGATATGATAAATTGTGGAGTTATTCAGCTTTATATTTTCAACTCATTTCAACCGTGATTTATTTCACATCTAAGAATCCAATGAACAAAAGAGGGAGTGAAATATCTCCCACAGATTCAAGAACTGTCTCAAGTAAGATGTTTTTCCTAGCAACTCTGGAAAAGAGTCAGTTTCAGTTTCAATAGAGTTACCGGAGAACGCAATATTTATTATATTTTAAATAAGCTATTCCATTCATGAATTAGATGAATCTAATTTAGCAGACATAGCTGCTGATCATTCGGTTTAATCGTCGCAAGTTTCACCTGTCAACCTGTCAACCTCCATGAACAACTTGAATCCTTGATATACAGAATTTGAACAGTACTTACATACAATACTGGAATACAGTGATGAATTATTGTACTTGAATACACCAATGTACAGTATATATATTATTCTCAGAAACATGAATCATCAGGCGGATGTAATTATTTTTGAGTGAACTGTATCACTAAACGAGAATACTATTTTGCCATACATGCATGACAGTTGTCGTCACATACAATCGTACACTTATATGATTTTGCATGGTACAGTTGTCTTTTTGTTTAGTTAATTTTTCAACAATCGTCAAGTTCAATACGAAACAGTTTTGTATGCTATATGCGTATTGGAAAGGGGTCTAAAGCCTCGCAGAGGTTGTATTCGAGTCTCAGACGGCTTCCGAAATGCCCAGCTTTGCTGTGATCCTAAACTCGGCGTAACCCAGGCTGCATAAATCTTCCACGAGCCTGCATCCCACGATTCGTACGGCTTCCCCTCCGCTGAAATCGGGAAGGTTGAGGGGTCAGTAAAAAGAACCCCGAATGGCCTCTCGTAGCGTCCGCCTCAGGTTTTAAGTGCCGAAGAGGGTCTTGGATGGAGTGAGGGGTGGAATGTTGCGTTAACAACTTTCCGAGAGAGGAGAAACTTCGTGAGCACCCTTGAATCTTGGAAAGGGTCGCGGAAGATGTCATTTTTGAGCTGGTCACGCAGTTTCTTCAATACTTTATTGCGTCGTTCTTCAGACAAGTTGTGCTGAAGTGCTGCGAGCAAACAAGCATTGAAGTAAGGGCTGTTCTACGAGTTTTGAATCAGAAATTTATAAATCTTCCATAATATCTCGAAGTTTATTTAACAACCTTAACATTGCGTCCAAAAACCCACATAGATTTTATTGGTACCCATCAACCATGTCAGGATATTAATGTCAGCACTTAATCAGTTTGTTTACACTTAATATTTTAATCGTCCATAGAATACGTTGCAACGGAAAATGTAATAAAACAATTAAACAAATAAAGAAATACAAAAAACAATACAGCCAGATGTAAATGAAATTTGTTACAGTAAAAAGCAAAAGTTTTTATTATACAGTAGAGATTTTCTCTTTCAACAGCTTATTCACCCTTCCAAGACAAACCGCTGGCGAATATTTTTAGATGTCAAAATGTAAGAACGTGGATCGATCTGGTATTATGTTGATTCTTTCTCAAGTGAAGGGCTGTCAAGCGGATCTTACAATGAGTGCATTCTATGATAGTGGGATTGTGAAATTTCATTACGGTTCTGTTATCAAAAATTTTGAGCCCGTTCATAACCTTTCTCCACAGTGGGTTGCCTGGAATAATAACAATTGTATTGTTGTGCAAACCACTCCTTTTAGTTAAATTTGACTGCAATTTAACGGATATTGATGACAGACTTTGAGATAGCCTGTACCAGGACAAAAGTGTAGTTGTGATTGAATAGTACAATATCTACACTACCTGCAGTAGTGTACAGCGTAGGAGACCAAGAAATTGAGTATTAAAGAGTTTATGCAGTGTTTTAACCTGAGGAACCTGCCACAGGCTAGGAATAGATTCTAAAACTCATTTCTTACGGAAAGTGCCTTCTAGAAATTTTTTTACAGGCTTCGTTTCCGAGTAATTTCAATTTTACGATTTTTTCGAGTTTTCGATCTTAATTCATTAAAACGGTTATAACTCCCTTATGTACTTGAAAAAATTCATTTTTGTTTATACCGTTGGAATGAGCGTTAAATTGTCTGTCTCCCTGATGTATCAAACAAAAATTGAAAACAAATATTGGTTCAACTGGTGAAAAATCAGTCGGGAAAGAGAATTTTGTCGAATCTTCAGAATGACCACCTTTTTCATACTCTGTAGGTCTAAAGCAATTAATTTTCAAATTTAACATGTAGTTCTAAAATATGCTCCATAATCTCGGATTTGCAACGGTGTACTCAAAATTGCTCGTACAGTCGAATTTTGTGGAAAAAATTTCGTTTGAATGCGGGAAAACGTGGCTTTTCCTACGAAAATAAACGTTTTTAACGTAAAATGCATATTATGCGGAAAAAATAATGCAACAATAGGTTTGGTATTGGACCTTATGAATTTTTTTACTCTAAATGGAATAAGTGATACTTTCACATCCCCTTGGTACTGAAAAAAGCAAGGGCATATAATATATATTATATCTGAACGTCTTTTGGATTCATCATTACTTCTTCTGCTCAATGATCCGTTATAATAGCTTGAAGCGTTCCTTTTCCCTCACAAACATTAATGAACATTTGCAGTCCGTGGACTAAAAGGGCGCTGAACTGAAAGCTTCTGAGGTGCATCAGATACCCAAGAAGAGTGAGATAGATTTCAGGATCTTAATTGCATCGCTCCAGTATATTCTCGTACACGAATATCTGTCTTCAGAAAGATCATTAGCTAACTTTAATAAGGTTAGAAAGCTATAACGGCTTTCTGTGACTTCTTGTTGGAACGAAAGCAGTCTCTGGTCTCACTTTGCCACCCGAATAGTCAATTCAATGGTATGAACATTTCCCAATTTTCAACGAAAAATCTAGCTGAACTGGGGCAGAGCTGATAGGGTCACGTCAGTTTGATGTTGCCCACAATATCAGGGCTGGAGCACCAAACGTCACAAGCCAAACGTGACGGTCGTAATGCATCGTTATGTAATTGCACATGACGGCGTCGCAATCATAGATTCTGTCAGCCACCGACCAACTGAAACACTAAAACATCTTGCTTATTGCCGTCGAGGTCAAATGAATTGTTACTGAGCCGAACCGCAACAATCACTTCTATTGGGGAGTGGTCGCATAGCTTTCACAGCGGCACCATCACTTTTGAGCTCCTCATCACTAAATCGGGCTATAAATAACCTTCAGCCACCCTCATATGAATTTGTTGTTAGACGGCGCGGAGCAAGCTATGAATTTTTCAAGGGATCGAACCACCCTAAAATTTCTCTATCTGACCCCATTTTCGGTATCTGGTCTTTGGACCACTTGGGTATTGATTTATATTTGTCATCCAAGCCTATTTTAAATTGCAATTACCCACTCACAGCAATTATTGGACTGATTGCGGCTATTTCTACGTGTTCAAAATTTCCAAAAGCATTTTTATGTAGTTAACTTATTTCAGTAGACAGTAATGCTAACTTTCCTAATCGAGTAAGAAACGAATTTAAAAATAAATTATTCCGTAAATTATTGAAAAAATGCAATAAATATATATTTGTAAAAATAATTAAACTAATAAATAACTTCTTTAGTTCAAAATGGACAGAACACTTGACTCACCTAGACAAATCCTACATCTCACTCTCAAAAATCAAGTAAAATGTGTTCAAACGCATTCGTTTGGAATTCGAGAAGGTACGCTACCAATGAGACGAAAGAATGAGTCATTCAGCTAGATAATCTGAGATTCTTCAAAACCTAAAATCAAATACCTTTCAAAGGCTGGTTTTACGACTATGACACGATTGCAATTTTCGTACAAACTTCCAAATTTACTGAATATATTAAATCTATGTATGTGGAATATACCAAATCTCAGATATTAAAAAAAAAAAAAAAAAAAAAAACACGAGGAAACAAAGATAGTATTGTTTTTTCACGGACACAGCAGATGAGTGTTAAAAAATGAGAGGAATATGAAGCCTATCGTACAACAAAGTTTTATTATGAGTCTAAATTGAACGAAATCAATCATATCTTGATGCTGCTGCCTCCAAGGTGATCGTCCAACTTTGCAAATCCTTCATATTTTCTCGGGGTGGAAGGCTAACCGCCGATGGCCTTTGGAAAGATAACGTCTTCATTCCATCAGAGCGTACTCATATTAACGATAAGGAACCATACCGTCAAAATTGATACACCATACAGCCCACCGTGAATCCTTCAAGTTTATGTACAACATTTCCGAGATTGCTGACATTTTATGGATTATAATTTTCACGAAAATTTCAAAATAAATTTCAAGAAGAAACAGTATTATTAGTAAATAAATGAGAAGATCTTCGTAACATCGCATAATTACATTACAGTGTGTTATAAAGTCGTATTCTCCAATAACAGTCTTTGTAAATGTGCATACTACTAAATTATATTAATATCATTCAAATGTGATTAATTGTGCTAATTGGTACCGGCTGTAATTATTTAGCAGCGATTAATCTACTGTTATATTCTATTTAATAGTGTATCATTCGCCTGCGTTGATTATACATTGCCCTGATTGGGTTCCCTCTAGCTATAGCACATGATCTGGTTAGTAGGTACTTACAGTGATATTATACCACGCTATCAACTCTGTTGCATGTTTCTTTGTCAGATGTCAACGTTCCTATTTTACATTATATATTATATTTTTTAATATGAAAATAAAGTGAAGGTAGATTGAGTGAGTTAAGATGTGAACGGGATGGTAAGTAGGTATGCATTCGTCAGGATAATGGGATTTTGGTAACCCGGTGGTTGAATGTTCGTTGCAGCTCTGAAAGCTGGTGTTCTGCCGAGATCAACTTCAACACCTGCTCCCAGAACGCCTTCGACGTCGACGACGACAATGAGTAACTTCATCTTACCTGTGTCATCAGGTACACACGTCTCTGTGGCGCCTGAAATAATTCAGATGAGCTAAGTGTAGTCGTGAAGGCCGGCTAATGACAAACCGGCTGGTGACAAAGTTGAATTTACTGGTCTTAGAGATTCAATTTTTTAATTGGCTTAAGGTTTGTTCGTTTAGGAATCCAAAAACGATTTAAAACTGACAGTCCTTCCTTGAATCGTATATTACAGTACAGATTCACATTTTTAATTCAAAGTAACATATCTGATGAAAAGTTCGAGGAAGCTCATATTTGAGAAGAACCTCAGTTTGAAACACTCCGATGCTAAGGCTTACTTGTTTTCAACCTTTCATTCGTTATCATGGACAATTGTCAATGCATCTTTTTAGTGACTAGAAATGACATCTAGGGAATTACATATATTTCTCACTCCAAACAAAATAATTGGCAAATAATCTCGACCAGGATTCTGAATTGTTGTTCTAGCCCTAGGAACTATGACAGTTTTGAAATTCCAGTTCAATTTCAGACCATTCACGTTTTCCTTCAACAAGACTCACTCAGCTCATTTGAATGGGACTTATTTCTATGAAACCCACGAAATCAGCACCTGGCTTCCCACATTGCGCCACCTCACTGTTTTGTTTCTCTTTACACAGAAGCACCTCACGGCTACCTCCGTTATCACGTATCTTACTGCACCTTTTACGTCCACTTCCTCAATATACTAAGGCTTGCGTTCCTGCACACGTTCTGTTCCCTCTCTCACATCAAGAGTTCTATAATTTGCACGACTTTCCTCCAAAAATTGGTCTCGGTATCTTCTGCTAATTTCGCATATCCGCAGATAGGATCTTCAAAACTTTTCACCGACGGCACTCGCATCTTCCGTTTGCTTGAATGTTTTTGTTTGTGAGTGAAGCACCATCAATTTTGAAGAATTGTTAATTTTTGTCATGTCATTTTTCAGAAGGTACATGCTGATTGTTTTAAGATATTAATTTGTAACTAAAGGTTCTTCTCCATGATTTGCGTTTTTCACCCGACTCACTCTTGCCTTCTAATCCAAAGGGATTTCCTCCGAACGAACCAGTTTTATTGATATATCATCGAAGAAAATTGATTTTCGTGAAAGTTACCTAAACATGTTTGCAGGAAAGCCATATTAATAGTGTCACAGCTGGTATCGCAACTGACCACAAGCTTCCACAGTTTAGGCAACGATAATCTAAGTGAACCTATCTTGAACCATACATGTAGTTCATTCAAAGGATTTTTAAAAAAATACATAACCCCTCAGTGTATGGACTTCAATTTCCAATCTGACCTCCTTTGGTGACTGAAATTGTTGATCTGCATCAAACATGTGATGCCAGTCCAAAGTACAATCACACGTGGTACGCAGTATACGGGTTGTATGAGTGGATGTTGTTATCCAACAATCAATAATAATGGAACAAAGTTTGGATTTGGGTGCTAAAACAAAGACAAAGCATTGGGTTCTCCATTTCTACAGCCCTCCCTCCTGGCTTTTCACACATTCTTCTACCCTACATTCACGCCCCACATTCACCATCATTGAAAACTCATAAAGAGGAATTCCGGATAATAGGACACGTAGAACCGAAAGTTTACTGAGCTCAATGATTGCAGACCACGACTTATTAAGAGCTTAACTCCCTTAAAAATATCTACCATTTCTCTCCCACAAAAATTATTATAAACACATGTTCAGTATTACCTATTTTTAGGTGCGATATGCACACCCTTCTAACGAATAATACTCCCAGTAATAAACACAGAGTGTTGACGCCGAATTTCCACTTAATCATGTTTAGTTATTGAGTCAGCCTAGACCTACAAATTCACCTCAAACCATTCTTCTTTTTCCGTCTGATTCTTGTTTTTGGAATCAAGATGATCAGTAATGATTAAGATGTGGAAGATACTCTATGAGTTTATACAGTTGAATCCAATACTTAATAGTCAAAGCTCACAACCAAAACGTTGAATCGTAGTACGTTGTATCATAAATAGCTGCTCTTAGGATATATAAGCCCTCATGTGAGTGCGTGGCTATGATTACGCTCGATACCATTATATGCTGACGAGCTGGTCACTGTGTGGTTTCCTTTGATCGCATTGCACTTACAATCATTGGTCGTTGATCCGACTTAACGTAAATGGAACCCTATCAATTCCATCTTTGTTTAACGTATTATCCAATTGAATCTCCTGCATTCTACCACAATCGATGCTTCTCCATCGTTACTATCGTGATCCTATCCAATATTCAATTGAAGCATTTTCAACATTGAAGTAGGCTGACCTAAAATGTACTCGGTTGTTATTCTTTCAGACTATGTGTATGTGAATATCAACTCTATGTAGACCACACGATTGATTATTCCATCCTACTAGATGTCTTAAGTGGTGAATGGTCTATGGCGCAAATCTACTGAAAATCGGTTGTGTAGAAGATTCCGGGTCCAACGAATCATGTTTAAAAGTGAGATGCGAAAATCAACAGTTGTAAATTGAGAGACGCATCGAGGGTTAACTTCAAAAATCGAAATCATTTCATCCAATCCCCCCCAACCTTCAGCGTTCATTCAGGTTTCAAAGTGATGTTATTTTTTCACAAAAACAAAAGAATAAAAACTTCGTAATTTATTTAAACATCACTTGGTATAACCAGTTTTCGTTTTAACTTATTCTCAAAATTGAAGATAACCTAGTAAACACATAATTTACAACAAAAACAGGATATAACAACAGTAGTGGGTATCTACACAAAATCGGTCAACAGAAATAGTTTGTTGTTCGGGCAATTTTGATTTTTTCCAAGTTAAGGATGTTTTAGGTGTGAAAATTGCAGTAACTTTAAGCGTCTTTTACATCTAAAGCAATCATTCCACCAAATAGTTCAAACAATTGTCTGAAAATATATTGGTATGTGATGCATGAACCCCATTCACCCCATCCACAGTTAAATTTGAAACAACTAACTAGACCAATGTTCTTGATCGAACAATGTATGAGCAGATCTTAAATGAGTTTGGGCAGCGAATCTCCTCCTGTCAGCAAAAGCAAAATATTCGAGATTTGGATCACAACTATAGTAAAATTTGGATCGAACAAAAAGAGAGTCACGAAAATTGGTTAAAAAGTTTGGCTTGATAGCTGGAATTATACAACCTCAACAAAATTGTCTCAAAACCGAAATAACCTCTGTTTTAGAGAGTCTTTATGCGCAGCCTTCAACTTCGTCTTGTAACATGGGAAGTGATGGAAAGGTATAGTTCCTCCTTCCAGGGGCTGAGGCTATTAATGCTCGCAGAATACAGAGGTTATCCCAGACGCTAGAAGGCGCCTGGTATACGTCCAGTGGCTATAGCTTCAAGAATCGGGAGGAGGCGACTGATCATGTACATAAAAAACTCATGCTGAATAGGTGGGTGGGAGATCGAACGGAGGGTAAGACTCGAAATTATAGGGGAAGGGGAGGGGGAGTGCTCTCAATAATCAGTTCAGGGGTACAAAAATAATTATGGGTAATATTTCAATTAATATTAATATTTTAACGGCTTTTAAAAGCCAATGGGAGCTAGGCGAGGGCAGGGGGGAGTCAGAATAGTCAATAATGTGGAGCTGGGGGGCAATTATACAGGCACCCCAAAAAACAGTCTCAAAGGACTGTCGGTTAAACATCTCTTCGATCACGTTAGTTTTCCAATAATTATTTCATGAAACCAGAAGACAAATGAAACAATGATTACGCTAATGTGTAATAAGAAACGGTTGAAGAGGAAATGTCCATTTGCCTTGACACTTGTGAATATAACAGTCCATTATAACCTGCAATCATTTCGATTGAAAATCTTATATAACCATGCTTTCAACACTGTAAAGGTGAACACCCTCCACTTTTGAAATAATATTTACCAAATTATCCGAAAATGTGCATTAATTGGCAAATCTCAAGCAACGTGTAAAGTTGAAAGTGGACTTCAAATACAAACTACTCATTTCAAGTTGAAAAGCGCAGTGACGGATTTCCCGAATTGAAAAGGAATGGGGTGTAATGAAGAGCTAATGCAAATGGTTTCAGACCTGAATTAAAATCTTCCACGCTGAAGACAATGACAAATCGTAATCTGTAATCGTTGAAACTAATGATTGAAAACATCAAACAGGATGTCACAGTCCAATTCCATCGAAATCACCTCAACAACTCCACATTTTCAAAACTGTTGTTGAATAAAACTTCAAACGATGGATAAAGCGGGTGTTGCTCGAAGCGCCCATATATTCTATGATGAATAAATTGGTCGTTTGAAAGTCTTAAATAACCATCAGAGATCCCATAATTGGGATTCCTATGGTTGGGAGAAATGATTAGTTAACTGGAATTCAAGTCCGATAGTAGAGAAAACAGATGCTTCAGATGCACAGAGAAATAGCCCGATGTTCGTTACGACCGTGATAGAATTCTTTTAGAACAATCAAATCACATATTTTTCTGCATATATATTTTTTAAATCATTTCTTAGCTGAAAGATAATTGGATAATTAGGCCATGAGAAAATTATACTTGATACAGCGTACGTTATCGCACGAGGGAAACCTACTAGTGAGCTACTTTATAGATATGAGGTTCAACAAGGACCATTGACAGCTTAAAACGTTCAATCCGTAAAAATTTCTTTCCTAATCTACAGAAATCAAGTTCAATCAATTTGATGTTGGCGCACACACATCAGCTACTAATGATACCGTTGAGATGAAACTTAGCTAACTGAAACTGAAAGCAGCTTAGTAACACTTCAACTAATCTCCGAATTAAAGACGGTTCAGGCACGAAGGTTATGGGACTTCATGCCTTCAAGTAACCGATGAAAATGATGTTAATTCATCGCTTAACTCGCACATTATTCAACAATTTCAGTTGAGTTGAAAAAAATTGTAAAAGTAATGCCTGCCGGAAGTATTCTACAATATCGTACGTGATGTAACTAATAATAGTATACACGCGCTGTAATTGATGTGGGATGGTCATTTTTTTCCCCTAACTATCGTGGAGAAGGATCATGAGACCAGGGCGTCAGAAAGTGGTGCATGATGAATTTCATGTTTTTACATGCGCAGACTGACGATTTAATTTGTCAACAAACATGACAGAAGTGTTACAATAGCATGATGCTTAATTTTCTGTTAATGTCACTAATGTCTGATGAGATCTGTACAAATAAAGCTTGTTATATGTATCAGAGGCCGAGAGGTAACAACAAATGAACTCATTCAATGAAATCGCAATTGTTCAAAAGGTGAGAGTGGCAATTCTCAATTTTGCCATCAAGTTGTTCTCCTGTCAGAAGAGGACATAGCGTTTCGGCTGAAAAAAAAAAAAAACAGCTCTTTCTTAATTGACGATGAAATTTGCTTGGATTGAATACAAAATATTTCTTCTAAAACTACAGACTAAACAAAGTTGATGAATTCATTTTAGGTTGTAGTGGAGTCTCTTACCAAATATTGCGATATAGCTCTACATATCGTTAACCGAAAGTCATTAAAGATTGACTTATTTTAAACAAAAGTTCGACAGAATACAGCTAATGAATTGAACGCTCAGTTTTTTTTATAAGAGTTGTGATGATAGTAATTATTACTGACTTACACATGGAGTGTAATGATACAATACGAATACATATTTGAAATATACATAGCTAGAAATTAGCTGTTCTTTATAAAATAACTATGGTAAACCCCCCCCCCTCGCTCCATGACTCACCCCAAACCTAGAACCAGCCCCCCATGTAATGTGATGCCCCCTCCCCAAAACGAAAGTCCTTCCTATAATATTATCCTTGAAATATCGCGCTAGAGTCAAATTCCGTGCTGATTGGATGGGGAACACGTAATATCTTGAGAAAAATATTGCGTTCATCCGAAGCAATCCGTTTCGTTTTCTCCCTTGAATATTCTTTGCTTTATTCCACAGATATTGCAGGGAAGATTGAAGATAAAATTACTTTCTGTATCCAACGGTCTAACTTTTCATTTCAACAGCAAAGATCATACTCAAATAGCGACGATATATTTTTCGTTCAAACGAAATATCATTTAGATCCGATAAATACGAAATGACGATCAATGAAGTAAAACAAAACATTAAAAATCACAGTCAGATTCAAATTACATTTGAAAATGGTGGAATACCTGACGCAATATCAGTAGACAGACAGTCAGTCACGTTACCTTATACAAGTTCGAATGGCTAAGCAGTTAGATGAAAACAGTACCACAACTGTCGTACGATATGGGTTCCATTGAATGGTCTTGTTGCGGTCTGCGACGTTAGGAAATGTCGAGCGTGGTTAGTACTGGGTGATTCATAAAGTAAGGATCTCCCGTTCAAGTGGTTAACATGGGTTGTGTGCTCGAAAATTTATCGTGAGCTGTCATAAAGTACTCATTTTCTTTGCTCTTCAACCGAATTCCCAAGCCACTTACACTCTCAGGCAGTAGTTTCGTAGGCGACGCATGGCCCCAGATCAGCTGAGAGGCTTTTAAATGTATGATAAGAAAAAACATGATTCATGATTTTCACTTGAAATTATTTTGAAATATCTTTCGGATATACTTTTACGTTTGAGCATGCGCAGTTGAACGAAAACCACTTGGTTGGTTTATGAGTTATGAACCTCACATATGGCCGTCTAATGGCTACCTCAAATTTTTTATGAAATTATATAACATTCGGATGTAAATCGTTGAAATTAGGCTTGTTGCAAGAATTTTGATCAAGGAGGTGAGAAAGTGTGGAGCAGGGGGGGGGGGGGGGGGGGGGATTTTTCATCACTAGTATGCGCAGGGCGGTAGGCTACCAGATGTTTCAAAAACGGAGAAGCATCGATTAAACCGTTAATAGAAATACTGAAACAAAGGGAAAAATCATTCAAACAAAACATCAGTTCAAAACGTTCATACATAAAGACTGTTACAATTAAACCCTTAGTATTTCGCAGGAGAAAATTTGAATAGTTTGACAGAATCATTAATTCATTCTAAATATGACTCCTCCATTCATTTTAAATCAATCTTGTGAGACTTAAGACTGGCAAAAAATACTAAACACAAACGAAAATGGAAAAAACTAAAACGTTAAAAAGAAGGCTACACGCGATCAAGTCTTACAATGGAAATGCGGGTGAATGGTGTTGACTGAACGGCATGACTTGCGAATCCGGTAGACGATCCCTCCTTGATTTATCATTATTATTATTGCGCAATATATTGCTACTTGAGAATATAAGTCCCTCTCGTCCCTCAGCGTGCTCGTGGGACGAAGCAGTTCACGTTTTTATTGTGCTTTATTGGGCAGGCTACTTTACTTCTACAGTGATGTTGGTAGGGCAACCCTGCAAGCTGCAGATAAGTAGATTCTTTCAACAGCAAAAACAACAGCAGGTCAAATACAACTTGTGATTATTATACTATACTTTATTTCGCTGTAAGTAGTTATTTAGTCCCAGTAGTCACTGTGGGAAACGGAAGTTATCCACAAAAACTACTAAAACTTACTTCACTGAAAATGCAGGGTGACCACGATCAATTCCCTTGCTACCATTAAAAACCACGTTTTTTAACTTTAATCGTGATATTGTTAGTAAACCGTTGGAATGACTAGAAAACAATGCGGAAGAACGTCTTTAAAAGATTTATTTCTGCTTCCGATGCGATCAAAACCAGCCACATCTACAAAAAACTATATTGTTTTCGGTTGTTCATTGTAAAAAGGTGATTAAATATACAAAATACACAAATGACATTTTTATCAAAAATTCTCAACCTCACTTCTCACTAAAGAATTCTGTGTTCGGTTTAGGTCAAAATAATCTAATCAACCGGTAACTGAAACTCGAAATGCGAATTTTGAAAATTCTCGAATTTCTACATTATTTTTCCACATTCCATTGAAGGCTAAGATGTGTACAACAAATATCCTTATTTACGTTCTAGACAGCTGAAACAAAACTCAACTGTAACAGCTCTACCAACCTCAAATCTCAAAATTGATCAGCTACATATAATAATAAATTATTTAGAATCGCTAACATAAATAGCCAATATGTTTATGTTTACGATGTAGTGTACGCCACATTGGAAACTTATTTTCTAGTGAGAAACGAATCAGAGAAACATTTATGTGTGCTTGTCTGTCACTCTGACAGTTGCTAGTGAAGAGCTTTCCAACGTCTTGAGACCATCCGGGAAAATCCTGTTCAGGGTTTACATTCAAGGGGTGAAAACAAGCACGGATATTGAGAAAAGACCCTGCCGTATAATATGACCGTATAAGCTACATTTTTCTTCTACGTCTTTCTTCTTGGAGGTGGAAGCAATGGTTGACATTTAAAATCAATCATAATGTTAACAAAGAGTATTAGTCCATTGTTGCTCTTGTAGGAAAAGACGGTTTCATCATACACTTTTGAATTGTTTTTGTAACTAACATTATTTTTACAGTTTACATTCGGCTTTGATGGAAATTGACTGAGAGTTAAGTCGTGATGTCCATCAATTTTATCAGTCATGAGTCAATAGTTGTCGCGTGTGCGCAACTCCATCAGATCCATTAGTTTTTTTGACCGATTCGTCTAATTTTGGTCAAATTCGGACGGTTTTCGGGAAATTACGGTTAATCATCCCGTACATGCTTCATCACGATGGTGGGCATGCTAGGTACCCGAATCGTTTTAAGAACCATGACTTTAACAGTTTATATCATGGAATCGATGACATTTAACGATTTAATAGCTTAAATTGTAGAATTCCACATACGAACGTCATCATCACCGAATCACTGGTAGCGATTGGCATGCCTGTATGTATATGGTATGATTTAAAAAAAAAAACGTCCAAAAATTGAATTTTTAATTTTTTTCTAGATTTACAACTGCATTTAAATTCCCGTCTGACGAACCTGATTTAGATTCACGGTGAGAATGGCAGGTGATTTGATGTAAAATTCATCCGTTCCTTAGATGAGGTAAATTTCATTAATATTTTGACACTTTGACACCATCTGTCTAGGATGTAGAAGGGGATTTTTCTCAACCATGGGGGCGGCACCAGTCAAATTAAGAGGTCACAAATTTTTCTTCTTTTGAGGTAGAAAATCAGGCTCGTTCTCCCGGATTATTGGAAAAAGTAAACCAACCGACGCCAGATGAGCGTACGGTTGAAGCGATCCCATTCGTTATCTAACGCTGCGTTTGTTTGTTGGCAGGTCACCGGATCGAGGCGTACTGGCCGGGAACAGTCCTCCTGCTCACAACCACCTTCTTCTTCCATTCTGGACCCACAGTTTTATCCATCCACGCATAAAAAAAAAAAAAAAAAATTAAAGAAATGTTATGGTTGATATTGTAACATTCGCCGTCAATTCGTCTGGTATGAGCGTGTTATTCCAAGTTGGTGAAAAATTGAGCTTCACAGAGGGCTTTTACAAAATGTTGCTCTGGTTCCGAATGTTAAGGTACTCTTTAAATTCTTATGTAGTTCAATAATTCAAAATTAGATTATTCTATCTTATTTTCCAACTTTTCACCACTGGCACCACCCTAGAAAAATTATTATTTTTCGTCAAACATGATTGATTTTAACCATACAATTTTGTAATTATAGATTTCGGCAATTTCCCAGTTTTAAAAAGTCACGAATTCACCAACAATTCAAAATTAAAGAATGCAAAATGCGGGAAATATGTGTAGTTGATTCCATTTGACAAATAACTTATTCGTTCATGACTTTCCTGTAACAACTCCGAAGACCTGGCTTAAATTTCTAAGCATTTTACACATCTTTGCCTTCTGAGGCCTGGAAGCTTTTTGAAAAACGTATATTACTACCTATACATTCCTATATACATTTTTTGGGGAACATCAAACAGCAGCGAGACTTGTTATTCTAGATATGGTCCAGTAATCACTTATAAACTAGCTGGATGAGTAGATTCTATGGATATTTCTATATTTTGCTCTTTTATTTCTGGTTTCCTGGAATAGGATGTGTGCATGAACACATTCCTACCCCATCATGATCAGTTATAACTGCTGAACGAAACTGACATATAATATTTTATCCCAAGTCTATTAATTAGATGGTTCCTTGGGAGAAAACAGAATTCAATTGTAAAAACCAAAGAGTCAACTCACAAAAGTTACTACTCCTGGGAAACCTAATCATTTATGACGATTAAATGGTTTTGTTTATTACTAACTGAAAACTGGGAAAGCCTAATAAATTTCCAGAAAACGTGATGAACCGGTCAGTAACATAATCAAACTTCCAGTAGTCGGAAACATTAAAAATGTCTCATGTTTACCTAAACAGTCGAATGTGTAACGAAGATGGGTACCTACTTAGATTTCGAATCAGGGCAACATTTACATCACCTGGTATTGATTTGGAATAGAAACTTGAGATTCGTAAAGAGTATTGAGGTAAAAGTCGTTTATTCTGCGCGAGGTTAGTTAACCAAGAGACATAAGCAAGCCAGACATAAGAATTTGATTGCTTACGTATTTCATAATTCATAAATTATCGGTCACCACATCAAATATTCAAATGCAAAACGAACTAGTTAAGTCGTAATTGGTATAAAATGTGACTGACGATAACTAGAGAAGTTAAGACAACTTCTTCACGTCTCAACCATCAACAATTAGAGAACTCGATCTCATTGTACTCCTTCTGGAAACTTTCTGGAACTCTCTATTATCCACTCCACCTGCAGTACAACATTCTGACATCACGATGACGTCGTTAACTTGTGATGTATGATTCTGAAGTCCAAGCAACACGCCATGCGGTTGGTATAGGCGTCGGATGTAGTAAGCGCCAGTGACGCCGACACAAAGGCATCACGACGGTATGTGGGAAGAATACAGATTTTCAGAATTGGTTGTACCACAGTTTAGGTCGTTAGTTTTTAAATAAGACTTGATCCGACAGATGCGGTTGTATATCGGAATAATGAACAGTTTGGTTTGCCAAGGAAATAAACTTTGTGGATTCCCGAATTACGAATTAACAAACTAACTCCGTTTAGTGCAAACATGTTTTCAGTGGAAATAATTTCGGAGTTGGACGATGTTTGCGAATGAGCGAGGTCTTTGGTATGGACTTAGGTATCACCATTTTACAAGGACCCCGGGAAGTGGTCGTACGATGAAGGTAACCACCAGCCTCTTCAAGAGACGGGTCGAGTAGGGCGAACCGCTCGAGACAAAACAAACAACAACTTACTGCTGTTTGTACAGAGGGTCGCCGCAGACCGTTTGCCGATTGGCTTCTTCGTACCAAGGTCACTCGTCGTTTTATGTCTACAGTAGAATTGTGTCATTTTGAAGAATACTCTACCTTTCTCATTGTTAAAAAATCTTTCTACACAGACATCTTCAACACAGAGATCAATTTCCGATTCCCACCGCAGGATTTAGTGTAAGAGAGGGATTTCAATTATATTATTTGACGCTATCAAATGGTTTGGATTCACAACACCCATTTGTAAGAAGGAGGAAACCATATTAACTATCTTTCCAGACTTGTCTAAAACAAAATTCGAGGAAATAAAAATCCAACATGAATCTGAGCGTATTAGCCTTGAATATCAACCGATTCGCCTGTCTCTTTACCTCAGTTCAAAGCATAAAATTGTCCAATTTACACGGAATATACATGAATACTATCATTCATGCACAGTCACAAAAATTTGTTGGAATGATTTGTTGAAAAGTCCTTTTGATCCTCGCATTACTCAAATTATTATTATGCTCGTGAACAATACCCCTGCAGAACACCGTTATTATTAAATCGATTATTTGCGTCCGCAGGTTACAACCTACATTCCCTAATTCAAAATTTTCATTACATTCCTCAACTTACAGTGTTATAAAATCGCTGTAGCATATTTGAGGTTGTGAGTAATAACTCCCACGCTCCGCATTGTGCTTTAAAACAATGAAACTAGACAAAATTGTATTACTTTATTGATTCCTGTATCTTTTTTCGAATTTATTTATTTTTTGTGTTGAACTTAGTAGAATCCTCATGCGGTGGCATTTTATGGTGTAACTGAAATCGATTTTTGCATTTCAATACGACCCGTTATCCAGTATACGGTAATTATAACCATATGTAATTATATAAAATTTAATAGAAGAGTGCAAGTGAGAGCTTTCAAAAGAGGTACAACATACAAAATCGTGGAAGACTCACCTCGAGCAGAATAGTCATTATAGTCGAAAGACTAAGGTTAAGATGAATGAAAATTTATATGATTACATAATTTTTATCGAATAAGGATGCAACTTTGCATCGTTAAAGATGTTGTTTATGATGAAAATGGTTGGAATATATAGCAATTTCGGCGTGAAATCGCACTTGAACGTGATCGCGAGAAAGTCCAGTTGACAGGCGAGTGCATAAAATTTATCGTATCTGTGAAAAACAGTTATTTCTTTTAACTGTATCTACGAAATAATTATAGTTGATGTTAACATGTTTATTGTTTTTTATTTACTAGAACGAAGAGTTTTATTAACTTTTAATGCTAAACTGGATTTTGAGTTGAAATGCTGTGATACCGTTAGTTTATTTCTTTCTATTCACTGAACTTCGTTGTTGTTCTTGAAACCATCGACCACTGGGGAAATGTGTTTTGAAATGTAAAATGTATGTATGTAAATTATGTACATAGTTGTAAATAACCATTATAAATAAAATTTCAACTTTCATGCAGGTACGGGAGATGGATGTTGATCTACCAACATATCAAAGAATATTTTTAAATTGTAATGAAATTTGTGTAATCTCATATCCTTGCTGCTCCCCCCCCCCCCCCCCATCAAGTTATCTTCCAGTTGGTGTATATACATACATGCGTATGAAGTCTATGTAGGTTAAAAGCCGGATACATTTCAATATCTAGGAACTATTTTGAGCAGCGAGAAATGGGTAGTTCAATTACTAAAAGAGCGGACTATAATAAACCCCTTTATTAAATAATCAATTAAACGAATAAATAGATACAGACATCTGACAATGCATCTACAGTCTAACGATGCGTAAGGTAATTACATAGTTAGTTACTCAGTCTCTATCAGTTGTATAGCAGAGGCCAACAATAATTATTTGATAAGGTTTTTTTTTCTTTTTTGAAACTGCTGCAACGAGTTATATTCCAGGTAATTCTGCGTGTGATTCAGGTTAACCGCTTCAACCGTTGGAAGGGATAACGACTCCATTGTTTCTTCTCCTTGACCACTATTGACAGACAACAAAGTTAACAGGTTAACTCCCTATTCACGAGTGTGTTAGATCTGTGGAGTTTCATATTCAGGTTTCTCAACACTGCTGCTACCGAGGCTGCAGCTAAAGCCTATTTACTTCCCGAGGATCCTCTGAAGGTTGCGGGCCAATAGTCCCAACCCTTGAAAGGGGGGCTACACCATTGCTTCTCTTCCTTGTTCCTTGTTAACATACATCGAAGGTAACAATGTAATTAACAGGTTACGAATCACCCTAACATCTGTTCTCACACCTATTTTCAAGAGTCCCCTGGATAACGATAGTTCTCTCTTCCCGCTTCTTAAACTGGTGATTCCGATGCTGAACCAGAAACCTGACTGTCACTGTCAGTGTATTCTCTGAGTCTTGCAGGAGAAACGTCTTAAACCCTGACAGGAGTAGTCACTCCGAAATCACCTCCATCCATCCAAGTATATTAAACACGTTTGTTTGATCATGAAGAAGAAAGGGTAAGAATAAACGGGGTATTACATTTAAAGTACTTGCTATTATTTAAAACGAAATTGAAGTGCTTTGGAAATGCTCCTACACTTGTTAACGAAATATCCACTTTTTGTAAATAGGTAACGTCATGAGAGAAAGGGTTATTCAATAGAAATTAACCATGCTGAATGAAATGTAATGAACCTTGTTTTAACTGTGTGATTATAGACATGAATTATGTAAACTTCCGAAGAGTAAGTTCTAACTGAGATACTCTTTTGGGCCTAAACTCAACATTACCACTTTACCTATCCAATCAAATCCCATGTTTCACTTGATGCTAGGTACTAATATAAAAAAACCGAAAGACCCATTTCTCGCTTTGTCTCACTTAGTTCATATAAACTCCCAATTCAACAGCGTTAAACTTTCAGCTGCGAGCATATAATGAAATTTCGTAGTTGCTTTTTTATATCTATAACATTTCCGAAGCTGTTTTATTTGCTTTCGCTTTTTGTTGGAAAATACTCAAGAAACATAAATCTACTCAGCACTTTTTTTCGTTGTTAGATGAACAGTTATTTTTTACTCATTGTTTCATGTGCAGCTAACTTACGGTTAAAGTGTACGTTTCCTGTTGAATGCAGTTGTTGCTCAAGAATTCCGCGACATTTTCAAAAAGTTTCAATTTTAAATGTGATATCTTCTCAAGTTTTCCAACAGTGTAGCCGGGTTCCAGTAGGTGAGTTTTATATTTACAGTAATATTTTCTTTCCCAATGTAATCAATTTTTATTTGGAAAACAAAGAACTCGTTTCACTACTGCCTACAAAATTTGTAGACACCAGTTGAAATTTATGTTTTCACTTGATTTAGTAAGAATGTTGGTCTACCTACCTGATCGCGGTGCAATTCACTGAATTAACGAATTAATAAAATTAATCAATACATTATATTTCTTCTACTCTCCTTAATAACGGAGGGGCACTTCTTTAGAAAGGAAAACAAAATTTAAAAAAAAATTAAACAAAAAACCTTTTTAAGAAAGCTTTTATTTAAATGCTCTAAAAATAAGGAAATAAATTATTACTAACAAATTTTAACTGTCTACTTATAGCCTATATACACAGTTCATAAAATCATAAATGCTTGTCGCGAGATTTAGGCTTGTATAAGTTAACGAGTTTCTATGCACCTATCTCATTCACCAACTTATTCCGATAAGTTTATTTTTTAATTTCATTTTAATTAGGTAAATTTTAATTACAGATACCCATCTAGTACCTACTTATGCAAATGTCGCGACAAGCTTTAGTGATTTTATGAATTGTGTATGTACGGTTTAAGCAGACAGTTAAAATTTGTAAGTAAAAATTTATTTCCTTATTTTTAGGGCGTTTAAATAAAAGGTTCCTTGAAAAGGTTTTCTTCTTTCATTTATTTATTACTTTTTAGTCATCGCTGGCTCGGTTTCTGAGTTTGTTCATCTCATTCAAAGCATCATTGTTGCAAGGTCGTTTGCCGGTTAATTCTAACTCTTCAATGAAATCAACCGATTTTCCAGGTTCAAATCAAGAATAAACGAGGTCTCTACACCAAATTTCAGGGGGATTCCGAAAAGAGCTTCATCTTTTTTAACATGCATTTTTTCTTAACTTTAACTTTCTCTCAACAAGCCCTTTAATTTGAAACCAATATTCAACAAGCCCTTTCATTTGATACCCATATTTCAGAAATGCATTAAAAATAACTGTTCCACCTTATTGAATTTAGAATGACGTCACACTACTAATCGTGTATTGTCATCCAATCTAAACACCCATACAAAATTTCAGCTTAATCGGTTCAGAGTATCGGCTTCAAAATCGGTTCTCAAGATTCCACCCGAACATCCTTACATACATCGCAAGTTAAATAAAAGCTTTAAAAAAAACTCCCATGAATATGTATTTATATGTGTGAGAGTACAAGATTGTAACTTAAAATCTCACAAATATAGAAACAAATGCTAAATCGCCATAATTCGGTAGTTCCACTTGATCAAAAATTTCTTTCGACCATGGCCTTATTGCTGTGTTTCTTGTCATCTGCGATCAGGTATCTGTGTCAATATAAAATATCTCATAGGGAAGGGTCATTGATATGGATACCGGCTTCCTTTCTGCATTGTTTCTGATGACTTGCTTGGTTGCAATGATATCGCACCAAGCCTGTATTCAAGGCTACGCTAAACAAAGAAACATTCAGAGAAAATGGTCAATGAAACAATCTGAACAATCCGATAACCGGTAAAAACTCTCAGCCGGCTAAGATAGGTTCTAACGTATTTAAATTTGTATGATGGTTTTTAAAATAATTTTACGACTACATTCTTACATGTTTTTGTAGTGGCCATACCTATGCTTTGGTTTTGAAACAAAATTTTCTGCTGAATGTTATTGAATGAAAAAATACTGTCAAATGCCTTGTGTCCAGCATGAAAAACTGACAAATGAGGAAGAGAAATATATCGGTGAATCGCTATCATATCTTCATTTACTAGTTCACATTGGCACACAGATGATTAATCATGAATGATATATAATAATACAAATTTATAATTATTATGATACTAAAAATGCATAGTTGTTATAATAATAAAATTTCACTTCCCACCTGTGATGGATATGGTTAGTTGGCCCCTTCCCGATTTTAGAATCCGACGCCTTCGGAGATGAATCAGACGTTACCAAGCGAATTTCTTCATTTTTGGCCATTTTCAGTGATTTTTTGAGTAATTTTTTTAAATTTGTCCAATTTAATGTGCACGGGAAATGCTGCCCAAAGAACTCATCATTTCTTTGAAATGCTTGTTTTTTGGAAATAGAACGAAGTTTTTATTTCAGTTCTATCGGGAGTTATCGTCTGAGACTGATATATGACGGTGTTAATACCAGTGAACTTTGAACAGAACTATCTCTGTGGTGTAGGGCGCGTGTTTGACAGCTGCCCTGATGCACGGGCGCATAAGTCACTTTTCATTAAGTAGCTATACCGTTACAGCTAATTGAAGAATTATCAAATACAACCAATATTAGCATACGAGGTTATCAGACGTTAATCTGACGTAATGAACTTACTATAAATTCAGTGCTTCAATAGTAACAATGGAATAATAAATAGGAATTAATCACCTCAAACTACATAACTGTATGTAGGTAATTGATTTCTCATTATTATAGTTATTAGATAGTCATTTACTTGTGGAGTGTTATGAGAGGAACGGATGTCTTGTCACATTCCCTCGTACTGCATCCGAATGCGGCGCAGCACGGCATGTTTCAATTATACACACTGATAATTTAACTTGATAATATTAGAGGAAGGAACGAAACTATAACTATTTATGATACCAAGAAACGAAACCTGCCCAATCAGAATCAACGATTTTTAGCTATTGCGAACACTTCAGCAAGTAAATGGCATCTAAAGACTTCGTGGATGTCAGGACTGCAAGAGTGCTTTACACCTCTTTGGTTCGGCCACTGCTGGAATTCTCAACAGTGATTTGGCCCTCATATTATGCTGAACATATGGGCACTTTAGAGAGGGTTCAGAGAAGATTCATGCGAATGATGTACTTCAGATACGGCCTTGACTCTTTGTTCCGTTCTGAGGATTATGCCTTACCCTACAACGATTTGTCAACCTATCTCAGTCTTCCAACGCTAACTTCAAGGAGAATACTGAGTGACCTTGCCTTCCTCTACAATGTCTTACAAAACAAAGTGGACTCCCCAACCTTTCTTTCATCGCTCTCTTTCCGGGTGCCATGCCGCACAACTCGTTGTGGAGACCTCTTCCAAGTTCCCCTCCTGCGTACAAACTACATGTTTAACTCCCCCACTCCCCGGATAATGAGGTTGGCAAATATATACCTCCGGGATATTGATATCTTTAATGTTTCTCGGGCTAGATTAATTAAGGACGTAATGAACATTGTCAGTGACCTACAGATGACTGTACGTGCGAATATCTTTATCTTTTTGTTATAATTATGTAATTGGGCATTGCCCGTGTATTAATATATATAAACAAATAAATAAATAAATACAACCGGAAAGACGGTATACTGCAAACACTTGTTAGGGATCTCGCTCGTGGCCGGGGGGTATTGCAGTGGGGATGGAACCCGGCGGACGGTGCCACCGACCTCCCGACGCCTGCCGCTTCTAATTTACTCTATTTCCTGTGCTTCCCACACATACTGTGACTTTCTAGAGACATATGTTCTCTAAATTGAAAGCCGTCAAATTGGTGTCAGTCGAAAGAAGTACATAGCTGTTCCGAGCAGAATTGACATAAAATCGCGAGTTTTCATTTTCGGTGTCTGCTTTCCAAGCGTTTGTGTAACACAATCATTACTGTTACTTGTCAATCATCAATCGAACCTATGTGCCTATAAATAAATGTGTTTGTTTGAATGAAGATGATTGTATGGGCACAACTCAAGAGAACCATCAAATTGACTTGTCAATTTGCGGTAACGAAAAGCCACTATCGCTCCGTATTGAGGGCAGCTCAATAACCGCGAAAGAACGGAGAGAAACGCGAAGTCCGGAAAGCCGAATGATTCATTTTATTTCAGCTAAACTCTCTAAGGATTCACGGTTGGATTAATTTATACGTGAAATAAAAATTCTGTTTGATTCTGTACACAGTATTCTCCTTCAAAGCCATCTTCGGTACCGTAAAAAAACGTACTTCTAGGTATAAAATGAATAAAAAATAAATAAGAGACTTCATTGAATACAGAGATGAGCGAGATCAATAAAACTTAGAAATAGGCCTTTTCATTTTTGCAAAAGTTCTTTAACTTTTCATTCAAAGCGTTAATATTTCTGTGTTAGTTTTTGGGTTACTTCTCTTCGCAGATGAATTGCATGTACCGATTCGTGTACACCAAGCCTTCCAAGTTCCATATATCGATAATCAATGATCCCTTGTTGGTTTCCTCAATATGGACAATACATTTTTTGAAAAGATCACATCAAGTCGTACTTTATTCTGACTGTAAAATCGGGAACATAGTGTTTAGTATCACGGTCGACAACTAACCAAACAGATTCTTTTTCTTTCTTCAAATGTATCTGGTGTAAGTGTTTTTAGCATGGAACATGCTTCAGTTTTGGAATAACTAGTCGAAAAATGTCACGCGGGATGGGTGGCGCGGGAGGGTAACGCGGAAGTGTCACACGTACGTAGCTAAGACCGCTTAGCTCCTGGTCGCTCCAGGGGCCCTGGTACTGGAACCCGTACTAGCTAAGTCTGGAGCCTTGAAAACGCTCCACCCTCACTCACCAGTCATTCTCTGTGTACCTCCTGACGACAAATAACGTTTATCGATTGATAGCCAAACGACAATATTGTTTAAGGAACGATCCGCAAACGAGAATTAACGTTTATCGATAGATTTTTTTCTCCATACTAGTGTTAGGGATGCGCGCAGGGATTAGGGAAACATTTCTTCATTATATCATCAATGTTTTAAAAATAGTTACGGTAAGATTCGTGGAGTTAAAAACACCAATGCATAAGCAGTCACGTTCAAATGATCAGTTGTTGGTATTTTCCGCTTTTTCTCGGAAGTTTGGTGGTTGGGGTAAGAAAAATGTATTCTTAGGGAGGGGGGGGGGGGGCAAATAGTCACAAATATCAACTTTTTTAGCTCAGCCATCTTCCGTTTCTTGTTGTAGCGAGCTGTTTTGTGATTAGCTAATCTCAAGGAGGAGAACCTACCCCTGAATTCATCTACATGAATAATTTTGAATCAGAACAAATAAGGCGGTCACCCTCAAAAAGAAGTTTTGCGGGCCCAAACCAACTTTTTCTGAATCTGTTCAGATCCTGCAGACTCTTTTATTTCTAGTCTGTCATCGATCTTGACATTTCGCCTTAAATTCTTCCCTCGAGAAGATATCATGGTTTAGCGAGGGCTTCATTCAATTAATTAGAACCATTTCTATCCGGTGGTTTTACTCATAAAATCTTTGTAAAGAGTTCTTAAGCAAAGCCCACGGCTGGAAATATAAGGAACATAACATTTAAGACATAATAGTACATTGATTAATTGTAATTAAACGGCAAAGAGCTGAACAGTGACTTTAGTTGCGTCCGGAAGTGTGAAATCAATTTCGAGTTGGAAGACAAAAATAAGCTGGCTCTGCTCAGAATTCTTTGAAACAGTTCGTTTCTTAAATATATCGGAATGGAAAAGTGGTGATGGGACGATCATACGTGGTTCCAGTAGACATGAAAAGCGGACAGTGGATCTTGCCATTCAATAGCGTATGGAGAAGTTCGAGTGCAGCTAAGATTCTTGGTTTTTTGGCGAGTTTCTGGGTGACACCGCTCTCGCTAAAAATCGTAGTGCACATTGGACCATGGAATTTGGAATATCAAGTATTTACACGTCAAAAAATGGGAAAGATATTTATTGAATAATTATAATTTCGTTGAAATGTTGCTTTAATGATTAACACCTGCCAATGTAGTCAGACTTCGTTTTTCCCATGTCCATCTTATCTGCTATTCTCGACTGATAAGCGTATTTCCGTTCACCTATTCTGTCCACTATCCAGTTTGATATATCCCAATATTCTGACCGATGATAATACCCCTGGACCAATCTTGAGGACCCGTACTTCTTTGAAACCTTAAACTTTTGTCCGTCGGTCTCGATTCTTCGAGTGCGTAATGATTCGTTCTGCTCTGACGATGGCTTTGGTTTGTCCAATTGTGTCCTCAAATGTTTGTAAATTATTCACCATTATGGTCGAATAAGCCGAATAACAACATTTGATCGAATCTATCCTTTGATCAAATCTACCAAAAATCCTTCCGGTAACTCGGGAATTGAACATTCTTCGGCAGCTCGCTGAAGCCGGTGATTATGCACTGCAGACGAAAGAGGTCATGTCAAGAAGCAATACTTCAAAACGGGGTGAACGAGTTGCGTAAAAATGAGCTGTGATGTTGCGGACTCTCCAGTATTCCTTTTCAAGAGACTAATAAGTTGCTCTCAGACAACACTGACAAAACCACATTTCATTAAACTAAATATTCAGTAACAAGCTGTTAACCATCTGTTTGGACTACCTTTCGGAGCATTTTGATCACACAGGATTGACGAATTTCCTTCAATTTACCACTTATCCGTCAAGAAATAAAATTCAATTTAGAAATATTGATTCGTTTTGAAATTATTTACAAATATTTAAAAATCCTATTGGTATCTGTTTATGAATCTCGAGCATAGACAGATAGTTCGGAGTGGCAGAGTGAAACAAATTTATTTGATTGACTTCTACTAAACCTTATGTGAGAGACCTTGTGATTTATTTAAAAGTAGAGAAAAGAGCTTTCCATTTCCCCACTCGCGCAAAATCCCAACAAAACACAGTTTGAAAAAAAAAAAAAAAAAAAAAAAAAAACCAAACAAACAATTTTTATTAAGGATTTTCATTTATTAAAAACAGTCAGATATCCACTCTCATGAAAATAACCTCGACTGTTGTGACAGGTCCATTTCCTCGGTAATTAAAGTTCCTCTAGCTCGAGATTAACTTACATTTCCACAAGTCTCATCTTTCTCATTTTATTAACTGCTCCACATCTGAACACTCACAAAATTACAATAAGCGGGGAAATAATGTTAGGACTTTCCGGCCTAGGCGTCACAACAAAGGCCACGTCTTAAAATGTCATCCAGAATTGTTTTTAACTCTCTATAGAATTTTACTTTAGACTTTTAGAAGTTTGTTAGTAATTTTAAAGAAAAATTATGAAGATTAATGCAAAACTGTTCAAAATAAGATTAACACATTTGGCGTTTATTTATTTATTTTTGCTATTTTATTAGTTATTTTCGAACTATCTATAGCGATTCATCTTTTGACGAAGAAGATAAATAGAAAACGGATCTGAACAAAGTAACCTTTTTGTCCAATTGGATAATTTGGGAAATTCGACAATAGGATTTCCAATTCGTTTAGGTGTATATGGCTAGATTATTTGACAAACGTGCGTTCGATCAATTTAGATACAGGTATTTTTTTTATATTTGATCTCTTCGGCAGTTTTTTTATTACTATCTTTATAAAACGTCAAAGCTTCGCCAAAGCCCTGAACATACTGAAATTCACTTTGTAACTTAATGTTGTAGTTATAACACGAGTAGTCAATTATCCATATCTCACAACATCGTGAATCATAACCTTTTGGTTGTCAAAATGAGTCCTTTTCCCGGAAATAAGCTTCTGAATTGATTTACTTCTGTAGTTACACAGGTAGTCGAATGGAGAAAAGAAATAAATCGTTTTTTGGATCCGCCCTGTCAAGCGAATTAGGACCCCATTTCCCTCCCTAGATGAAGAAGCCGTGTGGAGGGACGATCCTTGTAAAGAAAACAACATGAAGAATAGCACCAATTGCCAAGAGGGGATTCACATTGAGCAAAAACACTCGGATGCGGACTCTCATGAAAATATGCTCGTTTGTCATGACAGATCCATTTCCTCGGAGGTCGCCCGGTTCCTCAAACTCGAGATTAACCCGCGTTTTTGTACGACGGTCCCGACTCTCCCATTCGGCTAATCGACCCCTTTCGGGAGCACGGACAAGACCGATGAACGGTGAGGGGGAAAAAAAGAGAAGGAGGGGAGGTCATTTCTGCCTACTTTTAAAATACCATATTTTTGAGCTGCTTGCATCAAAGTATAAGCGACAAAATATAAAACATATTTTGTGGAAATAAAAGTTTACAAAAAATATAATGAGGACGGAAAAAATCGCTTTATACTGTTTATCATCCATGTATCAGATACGTCTTGATGATTACATTAATCGATATAGTTCTCGTGCCCGTTTCTCAAACCAGCGATCCCAAAACGTACACCGGCAGGTTTTCGATTTTTGGAGGATTCCGCTGGGAATTTCAGGCTAATTTCCTAACCCTTGGATGGTGTGTGTACACCATTCCATCATATTATTGTTTTATGTTAGCGGTAATGATCCACTCACCCTCTAATATTGGTTGTCCTTACCCCCCTTTACTTCGCACTAATATTAATTAAGAAACGGGTTATACTTTGTAAAAATAAAACCCCTTTAAAGTAATAGGTTTTTACTCCAACCCTACCTATTGTGAGTCTTTTATAACTCATCCCCCTCCTCCCTGATAATTTTAAAGCCCTGGATGGAAGCGTGATGGTTATGGATAGCTCTCCTTTCCGGTTTCTTGAAAGTGCTGGTGCACCCGTGCTGAAGAGTTTCAGCTTCATAGGTGATATTTAGGGCCTTTGCTGGATAAATATGTAATTTTATCATTTTCAGCAAACTGGTACAAACGTTAAAAGCGACAAACAGAAAAACAGAGGACGGAGAGAAAACGTATCAGTGATGTTTCGAAGTCAGAAATAATAACTGCAGGATTGACTTGGGGAAACCTATTACAATGGATATATGTATTTGAGGAGTATTATGGATTGGAGAACTTTCCAACGATGGGCTTGGTCCGTGTTGTTGGGGAAAACCTAGGATACAATTTCAAAGTACGAAGGCAAATAGATCAGCTTCGGGGCCCCGGAGACAATCTTTTTAATTTGATCTAACGTGATGAAATGTGAGATGGATTTTGTTTTGGAACTAATAGAATACAGTTACAAAGTACTAAGCCGCGATGATCAGGTGAGAGAACTCTGAGGCCAACTTTTCTCTTACTATACCAATGGCATGGAAATTCAGTGCGGATTTTCTTTGAGACTTGCAAAACATTATTAATAGGGAACGAGTCACGCTGAACGGTGGACAGAGCGATTAGGCAATATGTTTCCTATTCAACATAAGTGAAGTAATACAACATCAATCTCCTTGCAGACATCTGGAGCACAATAAAAAGAAAAAACAAAGCGCCGGGTTCACATATCCTACCAAGTACCAACTTTAAAAACCTTATAATCGGAGTACTATCTAACAAATAAATAACAAACTGTTGTAAATAACTGGCACCAGATAGTAAAACATACCATGGTCTTAAACACACGCGAAATCCGTTCGCCAAACCGTTGAACAACCTTATATTTATCGACTTTCCTCCCCTTAAAACATGAGTTTCATTCACGTTTCACCAATAAATCCAATCAAGATCTGCTGCGGGGATGCTCCCATAAGTCCAGGCTATCGCGTTTTATCTACAAGCGTTTATTAAAGGATTACCAGCCAACCCGCGCGTAAAAGAACCAAGATTTATCTGGCCCAGACGAAATAATCAGCGTTTTTCCGCCTTTCCTGAAGTGGCCGTGGAAAACCCGGGATTACCTACCTGATTTTTACGAGGCATTTATCCGCGGTTTTATCGAAGGGACCTATCAGCTGATTGAGAAAATCCGATTTGGCTTGCTCAGCTCCAAATCCTTTTGAGCTCAACAATAAACATCTACAACTCTAACAGATTCGTCTAACAGAAGCTTGAGTCTAGTCCAGTTGAACGTTTCAAGTACGAGTACATATGAATTTCAAACAATTTCTGTACCGAAACGAAAATAAAAAATAATTGGAATATAGCTCTTAATGAAAAACCCCTGCAAATTATTAAACGGGGACTTATCATTCTGATCCCACATTGATTTTCAACAGAGATCACTAAAATGTAGTTATCAAACATAGTCCAAATTTAACATCATAAAAGTAGGCATCTACCGTTAAAATTTTAATCGTTCATTTACACTTTACTACTCCTTCCATAAGTTACAAGATATTTGGAAAACCAGACTAAAAACTACCAGGTGAAAGCTAATGAGATAAATTAGAACACCTATCTACGATTCGCTAATCCGTCAACAAATAATACTCGCTATTTCCTGAAATGTATTTCTATTGCAATTATATCGGCTGATTTGGTAGTCGTCAGTTGTAAGGGAATTCCAAACATATTCATATAATTCATCCAATCGTTATCAAGTAAGTGTGGCGTTTTAGTGTTCTGGCCTTAGTAGAGAGCGGATTGGTGAAAGAATGGGCTCATACTATTCAATGGATTCAACGGATTGGATGGACGGTTTGAAAACTTCGTTTTTTAAATATCCGTGTCCCACAAAGGGATTGAATAAAAGTGATGAGAAGAACTCGTCCTGACTAACAAACTACCAACACGAGAGCTGTCGGCTGGATGATTTGTTTACGATGGGGAAGACACTTAGTTGGAATCTGGGAAACAAACTAGCGGATTCACTCGACTAGAAGGACGAAATTTTAGAGAATGGCTCATTCTACTAAAAGTAATGATGAAAACCAGGTTCAAGCTAATTCAAACTCAGCAGCCCATCTGTTTCGATATGGCCTTAGGAATTCGCCATTGTGCTGTTGCGAAGCCAGAGGATCATAAGACGTAGATCACTTGGTTACCGTCTGTTGTTAATTTGACAGTCCCAGGAGTAGACCTTTGAGGACGGTCTTAATAGGTGGAACCTGGATACCAGCTTGAAAGGACCCAAGAAAAATCGGGAAGAGGTTATGATTTTCCTCAACAGTATGGGTTTATTGGATTCACGTTTGAAAGCTAGCTTCAAGATTCAGTGATTTCCTAAAGTTTTGTAAAGAATGATTTGTTCAAAAATGGTTTTTATTCCCTTATTGACCTACCGAATGTTATTCTTTTATGTTCCCTATTCGTCAAAGCTCAGAAAACAATTTCCATTGAAAAAATACAGAGTATTTTATTTGGAACCCCCGGTCTTTCTTATACATCATCAGTGTGCCATTTATGAGAACCAGCAAGGAACATATGTGTTGGCGGATAAAAAATGATTAATCTTAATTTGAAAAAAATAATAATAATAAAAAATAAAAAGTGCAGATTTCAATAAAGAAATGGGTACCTAACATTTTGGAGTCGCTAAAACACAATTACGAAAATAACATTTTTGGACCTCTAGACCTTTAATGTTCAAAATATGAGCTACCGGATATGAAAAGATTTCAAGTGCCCCTAGGAAATTCGAAAAAAATGACGAATTTTAAAGTACATCGTTGCATAATAACATTTACAGATGAATAATTGTTAATTTATTATGAAGAGGAATGTAAATTACCTATAGGTCTGATGTACACTTTGCTTACGTGAAAAATGGTGTCTAGAGAATGAAATCGAATGTGGACAATTGCTGTAATTGTTTTGTTACCATGTCTTCTTATTTCAACAGATGACTACAAATATTTACCTTACTTATTTATGTCTCTGTAACAATTTAATAAACAGTATTTCCGTAGTATGAAGATACTGGGAAAATGTCGGATAATTAAATTACCATGCATCGTTCTGTAAAGCTGCACATGTACATTTCCAAAAATCAGTTTCCCTAGAGATGGGATTTTCGTGCCAAATTTCCTGAATAGATTTTATGCAACAATTTCTTTTTGTTTGACATGAAATGACAATCGAAACTGTGTCAAAGTTATTTGTCTTGCGCCCCTGCAAGTTTGAACATATCCGCATAGTGAACTTACCAAATATGCTTTTTCGAGGTATATAATATGTAAACATTATGCGTCATTAACGTCAGAATTATATTGTTATTTGGAGAATATGTAATTTTGATCAACCTTTGAACCTCTTAGATGTAATGATTGATTTACAGTATTTTACCATAATAATCATATCCTTTTCTTACTTAGCAAAAATAATATTTGATACGCAAGCAGTGATTTCTTGATAATTGTAATGCGTATGATCGCACACTTTCAGGTTTAATTATAAGTCCAGTTTATGAGTAATTCTCCTCTTGGATCCACGTAAGAATCTACTCTGAGTAAATAGCTACTAATTTTCTGAAGTCCGAAACCACCCGTGATTGGGAGCAGCCAATAAGTGTTTGACGGTGAAGTAGGATTGTGCGGCAATATAATATTTATAGGCCGAATATTGTAATCACGAAACTGGCCAACATCGCAAGGGTGATAATCGGACAGAGGTGGCCAGGCCAAATTACAATATTTAAGTAAGTCACTACAACACTACTTGATTAAATACCAATTGTTACTAAGTGTTGTATAATCCTACTGTTTGCAGTTGAAGGAATATTGTTTGACGTTAAAATGAGTTGCACAAGTTGTGGCATTGTATGCATGGATTAGGATCAACTAGTAGCTATTCAAACAAACTCCCAGACACTTATGAATACTACAAGATTAATAATTCAGAGGAAGATTAAAATACTGTAAATAACATCCCCGTCTTCGTCACTCTCATAGAAGATCTGAAAGAGCTGATAATTCTTCAAAAACTTTGATTATTTTATGAGGGGGGGGGGGGGGTGTGCAGAACAAGAATAAACCTTATTCATTCAAAACTGATTATGGGCTTGTTGGCATACGTAACTGCTCTTCATTTATTCATTTTTCATCAAACCTCGAGTGCAAACTGACATTTTCAAAAATGTAAGCCTCTTAAACATTATTTCCCTTTAACGAACTTCTACTGGTTATTAGGTTACCAATTTTCGAAGATCAATACATTTTCAAGATGTACGCAAAATTATATTATTGAATTGCATGGAATATACTACTATAGGGTTTTACTTTATAGTGGGTGATTTACTCGTAACTTCAGTAATTAAGTTAGTTTAACTTCTTTAATTTTATTATAACGAAAAGCGGCGCAATGACTCCAAAAGTCATCAAAATTTCTCCCTGAACTGTGGTCTATTCAGTCATGCAATACCTCCCATGAGGGGAAGACGCGTTTATCTGTTCGAACACTCAGCAACGTCCACCTATGAAGTATTTACATTACGTTTTCGTTAAATGGGCAGATCAGAGTTTTGAGCGGTTTTTCCCAGTGAAATTCAATGCATATGGTTAAATACCCAATTACTATATCGGAAACGAAAAAAAAAAAAAAAAAAAAAAACACTCCAGAGTTTATTGTGGAACATAGCTTTCTCTTATCCGTAAAAAATGTAAATACCATTGAAATAAAAACAAATTTTTTAATATGTTTTCATAACGAAACTCACACGAGGTAATTAAATTTTCATTCAACAACCACTCTCCGAATTTGAGCTGGATCGAAATAATAGGCTATGAGAAATTGAAAAAATGGTAGGTTCCATGATTTTACGTGCTCAATTAAACTATTAGTTATTGAGTGTTGAAATTTTTCGGGAACCATCCGCACAACTTACTTTGAAAAAATCATCAATGTCGAATAAGAACAGTAGAAGTAGGACTTACGAGTTCAAGGGTTTCACATTTGCAGATGCCCAGCAGCTGAAAATGATTATAATTGGGTGATCGCAAAATTAGAGCGAGATCAAGGCTAAAAAACTAAGCTGGCGAAAATGATTATTGACGGATGTTGGGTTTATTCATGGTATAGTGCTTAAGTGCTTATCTATGAGGAAGGGAAGTGGGAGAGAAGCATGTACAGCCTAACACATTTCCGGAAAAATGTAACTGAATTTGGGTAAACACTATAAATGTTGCGACGTTGAAACATTCGCGGACATACGTATAAACACGCTGATGGACAGAGACGAGAAAGGAGATATTCAGAAATGTTCTAAATGTAAAATGTGAGTAGAAATATTTGGCTTTGTACAAAAACTGTTCAGTACAATGAAAAATGTGCAACACCAACCAAAATGAGGTGCACAAAGGCAAGTGAACTTGTCGATTGTTTTGGAAGCCGTTGAGTTCTACATTTAACGACCTGCGAACTTCCCCACTAGATCTCTGATACTTTTGTCGTCACTCAACAGGCATTGTAAAAGTTATGCAACTGCAAACAATTATAAAAACAACTCCTAGGCCCTGACGTATATATTCATGAAAGATGTACCTGCTCATTTCGATGGTTTCACGTTTTTTTATGGTGGGCCATTAAACGCTTAAATTCGGCTACAAACATGTGGCATTCATAGAACACCGAGCTACTCGGACTGCCATTCGACGAATGGAGGAATTAATCCTTTTAATGCAAATTACCTCCGTAAAAAAAAGTTTAGAAAAATATGGTGGTTGACTCCACAGAAGCAGAGTCAGGTAAGTGAATCACGATTTATATATTTACTTGGTAACTTATTTGATTGAAGAAGGCTAAAATTATGTGGTTTCATTTTACATTTAGTTTTTTTGCTTTGTAGATGAAAAGTGTGGCTCCAGATTTATTATGTCCAAGATATGATTAACAAGAAAATGCCCCGACGCCCAGGTCCGTGACAGCCGCATGTGTGGTGCCGGCTAAGATTTGAAAGCTGTACTGGTTCATATGATTACCACTTCGAATTTACGGCGCGGCAACTATACCCCAAACGCACATCCGTTGTGTCGTGCGGGTACTGTATAACCACTGCCCCTGGTAAGGGTAACAACATTTGTTTCAGAACTGTCGACGGCGTAGAACGAACGGATTTTTTCAAACCCTATTTTTGATTTCACACCTCTAGAAACCTTAAATAACAAATTTTGAGGGGCTTCAACTTTTTTTTGGTCGTTTACAAGAATTCATCAATGAAACTAAAAATCAGAAACATTTCACGAAATTCGGTTACTAGTAGATTATTTCTCTCTTAAGCGAACTAAGGTAATACAATTTGAATTTCACTAATTTTTGTTATTTCGCATAGAAGTTTTCACCTACCGAGATGGAACGAATTAAATGTCACGAAACACTTGGAGGTACAAGACTAGGTCGTCTACACCTAAGAAATGCTGATATGGATACCTACAATGGTGAATGAGACATCTACAATAAAATTCATCAGCAAATAGACCGTTGTGGATACAATGTTCCCTATCAGTCTACGGTGCTGAAGTTTGAAACTGAGAATTTGATCATCTTGAATTTGGAGCCTTTAACACTTAACGTCTAACAATTGACCCTTGGGTCGAGACCCCGGCCCCCCAGGCCGGCAACGTCAGAAAAAGGTACGAGAAAAAGGGGGAAACCGCAGCCCCACGCCATCGGCACTTACAGTACCTTTCGAGCCATTGCCGGTAAAGCGTAAGATAAGTAGATTTTGTTTTTTCTAGCCGATCTGTATCACTAGTTCCGTCTTCGCGTGATCATTGCCGGCCTGGCAGGCCAGGGTCTCCAGAAAACAAATTTTTTTCGCTTCACTCTGAATGTTTTCCCTGTTTATTCTCGTTTTTATCGAAGGTTTTTCATTCATTTAGTTTTATAGGTATGTCACCAGGTATAGCTTTTTTCTGTTTTTTTTTTTTTTGTTTGTTTTCATAGTTACTGAGATAGATAGGTATGTTGCGTAATAAAATAAAATAATATAATAAAAAAGTGATATTTTTGTGTCAAAATATTTTTTGGTTACCAGGGATTTCACCAATAATTATATTTTATTTTTTCTGCTTTTACTACTTTTTTTACTTTTTACTCTATTTTTACTTGATTACTTTTTTCAAGTAAAAAAATGTGATCTCACATTTTTTGTGATATTTTGTGTTCGACAATTCTAAGTGCCTTTACTTACTAACTCAAGTGCCAAAAAACTTGTTTTCAATAACAACTTTTTTTTTTCAACAAAAAACTTGATTTCATTTACGTTACAGAGCGTGAAAATGTATACTGCATTAGTTGGTTTTTAATTATTAAGCTTTGTAACCCGGATTCATAACTAAATGTAGGTTGAAAACTCCTTTTACCGGCCTCCCTGGCCGGGGTCTCCATAAACCACATTTTTAGAGTCTCGACATAAGGGGTAAATAGATGCTACTTGTGGCGAATTTATTTTTTGGTTGATACATTTGCTCAAGAATGAAATGGAGCTATTTCAAAGACATCTACAGTCTACAATTACTGGTTATGGAACTCGATGACGCACAATGCACAATAGAGTGACATTCAGGTGACTTGGAACTGAAATATTGAATAAGTGTGAACATTTTTATGGATTTGATTGATTTATTAATTTATTCAGCTAAAACATGTGAAAAGGCAATATAAAGAGTGATGAGGTTGCAACATGATATTCAATCGAGGAAGAAAGAAGATGAGAGCTGGACCAGCTCTGAGTTTACCCTGGTTTGCTGGGTGGCGAAGGGGGCGATAGAAGGGCCATATTGCGGGCAAAAGAGGGGGAGGCGATACCGGCTGTAAGTAATGAACCAACTACGTGCCCGGGAGCGGCAACAGCACGCTTAGAGTCAACGCATCTATAAATACAATCCGTCCCGTACCTTCTAACCCTCCGTATAGCCCCCCTCCTCTAAACCCTCTTTCTACAGACCTCACACTGTACAGTTCCTTTCCCACCAGCCAGCCTGGTCTGTTATAAAATTTAATAGCTCCCCCTCTATCTCATCCGCCTTTTTTTTTTCCCTACCGACACTCTCTACATCAAGATATCATTCCTCCTTCTCGTCCTCATTCCTCCGCCACCTTTCCCGCGAATAACTTGAACAAATGTATTCGCCGAGGAACGGGGATGGAGTTCCTCCTTCCCTCTTTTCCGCCTTCCGCGAAGGCGGTGAGCGGGTTTTTCATCCAGCGAGATCATATTCATAAATAATCGATTATCCGAGAGATGGGGGCAGGCTCGCGTCCGGATATCTTATATGTAACTCACGAATGTAACTCGCAGATGTAGCTTGTGTGAGCTACGTGAATGTAGCTATGGGTGTAGCTGTTGAAAAATCGAGAAGATTCATGGGCTCAGATGTTCAAGTGCTCCCGTAATAACTGCGGGGATCATGGCGGCGCAGGGAAGGAGGTAAACCGTTTCAGCATAAATTATCTTCGGTTCATTATTCAATGCCGAGTAATTCAAACTTTGCCAAGATGGGTGTGGTTCTCAGCTACCTACCTCTTACATGTAATATGAATTTATATAACACTGAAATTTTATGAACAATCTGATGACCATAGCAGGTTGTTATTTGAGGGGAACAATATAAATCATGATGAAGCGAAAGACATCGAAATCGGTCCGTTAGGTAATGATAAAATTACGTTCTTTTGCAACAGCTGGGGTTCAAACAGAATCCTGCAAAACATTACTTTTTGAGATGAATGAATACAAATTAAAGTTTGAAAGAATTATTCGTGGTGATTTCAAATAATTTTGCATATTTTCCCCTGTCACGTCTGGTTTTTCTGCGAATTCCTGATTAAAAGTTACATTGAATATTCTATGTATGCATTCCAAGGTGGCACTAATTTTCAGAAATAGGAAATGATGAGAAAATAAAACTGCATTGCCAAATGTATTCTATTTATTCGACTTTCTATTTTTATTTAATAAAAATTGAACTCTCCGCTATTCTGATGGTTTGTACTCAATCCCAAAGAACCCCATCGAACGTGGGATGTTGTAGAAAACCACAACGGAATCTTATCCCTCGAACTAAGGTTTAAGGTATTTTTCACGATGAGGGTACCATGAAAATATGGGACCTGGTGCCGATAATTTGTAGACTTTAGCCTTGACCCGAGGTCCTCTGGCCTGAGGTTTAAATTTATCACCAAGTCATCGAGTTCTGCATGACCATTGATGTACTGCTGTATTGATGTTGGCCTGCTTTGGTGAGGAGTCGACTTCAGGCTTATGACTGGAGACAACGGCTTCATGATCGGCAGGAGACAAATGACCATCACTGCTCCGTCAGATATATGTCAATCAAGCAGTCAGCATTATTGGGAACTAAGGGACCATCTCCTTGAGGGTCTGCCCTATCCGTGAAGGCAAATTAGGAAAACGATAGCCCTTTTCTTTACAGAAAAACCCACTTACTTTAAATAAGTATAAGTAACAATAATTCATATTATTTACAGGTTCCCTTCATACCATTGATGTCGCAAAAGAGACTAACTTATCCTACCAGTGGAGCACAAACGCAGATCTTAAGCAGAAGTACGGTAAACTTCATCAAAAGCCTAGGTTTCATTTTGATTCCGCCGTCTCACGATAAAATGTGCGAAATACGCATTTCTCACAAATGCTGTAAGACCTTGCTGCTGTTTTGCCGCCACAAAACTTTCAGAATCATGACACAGAACATCAAGACGATTTGAACAGTTCCGAATCGATTTGAAATGTTTTGCAACTTGAATAAGGAGGAGACTGGAATCCATAATACTTGTGAAAATTGTGATTCAATGAAAACACATGGTTTCACTTTCTCAAACGAAAAAATTCGCTAGATTTCAGGGGTTCCAACTGACATTCGGCGGACGGGCCTACACATAAGATCATGAATGCAGAATTGGAGAAAACTTGACGTGATAGATGAACAATTCCAACGGATTTAATCCCAGCTTGAAATACCCATAAGAAAATGCATGAGACTTTTCCGTCTTGCAGGGTAGTGAAATCAATAAAGTTCAACCGGGTGAGACCATCTACATCTTAAACGGTATAATTCCTGAAAATGTTGTTTAAAATAGATACAACTGCGGGAATCACGCACGTTAAAAGGATTCGATTTCCAGACATGAGTGGTATCTCCTAATGGAACGATCTTGCTAAATCTCATGGAGGATAATCAAATCTTTTTGCCAAATTACCACTTGAATTTGAACGAAATCGGATTAATAGGTTTTAACAAAAATACATAACAAGAATGTATGTTTGAGCATACGCTGTGTAAACTGCATTAACTCTCAGTATGAAAGTTATAAGAAAGTAGGAAGTGAAAATAAATGTAGTGCTGCATAAATGTAATAAAATAGGTTATACTGTAGCTCATAAAGGAATCAGACTCACTTCCGCAAGCACCTGACATATCGAATCCAAACTTTTTTTTATTTTTTTTTTTTTTTTTTTTTAAGCGTATTTCAGATAATGAAATTGCTTGATGACGCGGTATCTAAGGAAGCCGTCCCCCCTTACGGATAAAAATCATAATGCACTATGTGATTGGATCTCAAAGGTAGGTACCATGAAATATTTTATTATGTCAATATTTTGGTGTAACAGTAATGCAACAAATATCTTCCACACATTCCAGTTACACGAAATTTGATGAAGTTAAATAGTGACGAATTAGGTTAGGTTTGTAGAGAACAAGTATCGCGATAAATTCTATATACAACTTCAAACATCCCTGTAACAAACAATTTCAATCAAAATCAAACCTATGAATTACTGAGTAGCTAGGATCAGGAGATCTTATCTGCCTCCAGTATCGACCGTGTAGAAAGTCAGGAATCTTTAAGGATCGTAATGAATCATTTTGGTAATGTGGAAAGATCGAATAGTGCTGTGGATTTAATACTGTGATTTCAACGAGTCAATGCTCATTGAATCAGGTAGAGAATTTCTCGTATTTTTAATTGAAAAAGATGGGTCCGAAATTCGTTGAGATTTTCCATTGTTCAGATTTCTTGGCAGTGGAAACCTAAGAAATTTCAATAGGTGGGAGGAATCGTAATCCAGATCCATTTTGATTTACTTATGAGTTCTTCATTTTCTTGGATAATTTGGTATTTAAGGTGGCTCAAAGAAAAAGGACGTTTAAATGAGAAATCCAAGCCAATCCGTTCAAATGCCATGACACAGCGTCTTTACTGGACTGTTTAATCAACGTCATCATTAACCGTGAGATGGGATTTTCCTCGACTTCGTTCATTCGTATTTCGAATAGCTTCACCGAGCAAAAAGAATCACTCCTGCATCGGGAGACCGAATTTGTAGTAATAGTCTTTAGTTTTCATCTCAGGGTGGAATTATTATTAATCGTCACTATCATCAGAGAGAACAAAACAACAATATCTACGGTATTTCAGCAAAGGTTCCTTTTAAAATCATGAATTGAGCAAATTTTAGATCTAGGCAACAGTAAAAACCGTTCTAACTCGTGTTCGCAGTTTTAGCTCAGTATTACAAAATCTAACTGCCGTTGTGTACACATCGCTTGTCTTAATATGAATTTGGTTTGAACGTAAATTCAATTCACAAATATGTTTTCATTTAGCTGCTGTACTCGCTAGAACTGACAGACGGTTGGGTAAGATTGAAAAGTATTAGGAAGCATATTTCTGTTTCGTTTACTGATACATTATTAATTATGTGACTTCATTTAGGAGAATTCATGGCTTAGCTCTCCCTGGAGTAAAGCGAACAGTATGGAAATGATGTTTCTGTTTAATTACAGGGGTATAGAAAATACATAATTAAATTACATATAGAAAATGAAATAGTTTGAACTAAAAACATTTATACGCTATTGCAATAATTTTCCTTCTAATCAAATAAAAGCGAACACTGCCTTTTACTTTCACATAGGTCAAAAAAGGCCATGTATATTGTATATATTCGCTTGGAGAAGGCGAAGCTTTGGATTAGAATCAGTTTCAATTATAGACAGGGCACTCTTATCATCCGAGCTCGCGTGTTAAGTCCTCCCTAGAATCACTTACGAAGGTCCCGGAGGCTTCGGAAATTATTTAAACCTCTACCCTTGCCTCGCAGTGTTTTCTGCGTGAGACTGGAAAGACGAGGTGGATCGTCGGTGAAGGAGGTAGATCCGGGAACGTATCAAATATGTAAAACTTATTGTGAAAGTATGCACTCAGCCGTCTGAAACTTCTGTCCACAAATTTTGCGCTGTCCTCAGTTGGTTCGATACCTTCGACTTTCTTGAAACAACCACTAAATGGATAGAAGACTTCTATTCATGAAACAATTCATTTGGTGTTTGTGTCTCTATACGTTTCACAAATAATACGGGAATTCACATCTCCTCTGTATTTATCTGAAAATTGTCCCCTCAACTCCTACAGAATGGATCCTGTAATCGTAGCATATCTGTCCAGCAGCTGTGTTCCGAAATGGTGGCCTGATGAGGTCAGCTGTGGCTGATGAGCTTTTGCGTGCTAGCTCTTGTAGCTGCGGCATTAACACTCGATTCAAGGCTACCAGCCAAGAGGTCGCGGAACGTTTTAAGGTGGTGGCTCTATCAATAATAGCTGGGAATCGTTGGCACATTCAATTCCTCTGTATTTATCAATTTTTTTTTTGGACTTTTTGAACTGCAAAAATCAACGCTATTTACTTTATACAATTTTTATGTTCATGTTTCATATATTGGCCACCACTAATGTCAAAAACTGGACATTTCCTGTTGTATTACCTAAGTATTTGCAACACTGGCTCAAAACTAGACGGTCACTTGGCTTTTTAAGTAATTTTAAGTCTGGCGTCAACATCCTTCAAAAGAATTATCTTGAAAGAGGACAAGAAAAATAGGAGAAGGAGTGGAGGATCTCGGTGGATTCTCTTGGCATTCTTTGGAACGGGTTTGAGTATGAGTTCCTTTGAGCAATTGGATTGGTCTGAAACTGTTACAATAGTGACTTGGTGGGTGACTTCTAAGTTCAAAACACATACAAGCTTTGTCACGATATCACACCTTAAGGACAACTATGAGGGGCTCGTAAATGGGCATCTGGGCGTCTTGGCCCGAGGCAGATTTTGGCCGTTTGCAGTTACTTCCCCCAATTCCATTTGCGATTCCAACACTTAGTCTTGTTGACCGCTTCACCTCGTTGTGAAAATAGTTCGAAGTGAAGTCGATCCGTCAAAGTGAATCCACTCAGTCTCTGGGTGAAATGCAGCACGCTGTGGGACCTATGAGCATGCTCATTGCCGAATCCATGGAGGAAAAGATCTGCGGACTCACAGATTGTTCAACATTTTTTTGAAGAACTATTCACAAACTCAGAACCCAATTAATCACCGACCCTTAAGCAAATTATTCAAAAAATCCTCTATCTACTTAGGGAAGAGGAAAATTCCATTCACTAATAAAGTCAATCACCTGACAGATGTGAATATAGTTCTAAATACATGCGTTCAGGTGAAATCAGTCCCTTCGAATGACACGTAAAAATAAATTCATATCGGACGGAACCTGATTAAGCGGAAATTGGATTGTGGAGGGGCGGAAGGAGATGAATTCCAATCATGACAGCGTCTAGCTCCAACTCGTCTCCCCCGGCCCGGGATTGACTCGACAGGGAGAAGTTCTCTTCACAAATTTTGTATTAGCTCAAGGTAACTGGTGGAAACGTCGGGAAGCTCGAAGGGTCTTAGGATGTACATGTCTTCGTGAATATTTGAGCTCGGAAACTGAGTCAATAATGCACGAGTCACGGACTCCGCTTGGGAACAGCTCTGGACTTTTCCCCTTTTTCTTCCCCTTTTAGCGAATTTTACTAAGAAAACCGAGTTGGAGCAAGTTATTGCAATGGTCTCAACAATATTAATCTATAAGACCAAGAACCTGAAAATTCATGGAACGTTGGGGTTTTCCTATAAGGGAAACGATTCCTGCCATGATCTATAGTATAGAGTCCATACAGTTAATTTTCGGTACACTATTCTCATTGATTAACTAGTTACGAATTAAAAATTCTTGATGCCAAATCGCTAAAAAGTCTGAAACTTTAACGGCACCCAGAAACATTCCCAATAAACTACGTTTCTTCAACACTATGCGTTTTTCTCGAAATGGGTTTCCAAGATTTCGTTGCGAATGATTTGGGGCATACATACTTCCACATTCCAAATCATAGTTTATCATCTATTATGGTTACGTGATCATTACCCATTTTCCATGTAAAAATGTCAATATTGTAAACTCCGAAATAAGTGATTCAAAACGGAGAATTTCTAGACGGATGACGTAGGGGAACAAGGGGTAATACCGTGCACTTAACTTTGGAACCATACAGTTAAGGGACAGAACGTCATAAAAATGTTTTTCTTGGACAATTTATTCTATCTTCGATATCTGAGCATTTCCCTTAGATAAAAGGATTTTTGAAGGAAAAACATCAGTGAATGTTAATAAAGTTAATAATAAAGAGGAGTTTTAGCAAATGTTGACTATTTTAGTTGCTTAGCATTGGAAACACGAGAAAACCTTGAAAGTGAATTAACCCTCTAAAAGAAGTGTAGGGAGGTATTTTTGTTGAAAATGAGTTCTAGAACGGCCCTTGGAGTTATGTGAACTTGACTTGAGGCACCTTGTACAATTACACTTTATTCATGCATTAATTCGTATGTTTTAATGTTTTTCTGTGTGTGATGTTCACATTGTGCAATCTCAACCCTTTTGCTCAGTTGGCTTCTCGAATCAAACAGCTCTACTTAGCTCCACTTCGAGTCTTTTTCTTTCATCATTTGTCATTAGTATTTTCCCCCCTTCTTATGTACATCTAAACATCGTTCCCCCTTTCCATCACATTGCTTAATAGCTCTTCCGCTATCTAACGTGGAACGGGAACTCGCTTCTCTTTTGTTTATTGTTTAAATTCGCACCTTCATCACCTTTGAGAGCTTCCTTGGGGAGTATTCTCCTTTCTGTTCCTAAACAACAAACAATAAGACAGCTGTTGTGTACGAGTTTAACCTTTGACGTTAGTTTCTTCTTTGTACTCATGTTATCCCTTACCTTATAATCACGAAGGATCTTGCATTTCCAACTTGTTAAGTATACTTGCGAAGTCACTTACATTGAGATGCAAGGACCTGTCCAATTCTCTGATTGAGGGACTAACAGTTCGGTTTAATGTTTTCACAGCAAAGTATCAATAGGTTTCAAGATATTCTAAATATATTTCTTAATTCATTCATTCATATTTCATTAATTTCTTCAGGTTCTATCCCCCCCCCCCATCCCACCCATCCTTACTACAATATTGATGAAAACTACGAAATTCGCTAGATTTTGGAAAATAGTCTGGTTTTTGGCAGTAATTGCTGTGCTCTGATTTATTATAGCTTGTAGCATCAAAAACTGGTTCCAAGTAAATTGAGATCACACCCCGAAATGTTTCTTCATTCTGATTTAGAATATCTGCCATCGCAAAATTAATAATTTTTTTATGTTTCTCCAATAATTCCTAAACATATTTATTCATTCCTGACCTAACGAAATTATCGGATTATCATCAAAGTTGTAGAGCGTATAAAGCATAACTGAAGAGAAAAATACCTAATAATCTCCTAAAACACGAAAGTTACAGTCGGGCTAACGTTGGGTGAGTCTTCTTTTCCTTGTTATGGATATGGGGAACCCTTCGTGAGCGTAAGGCTGAAGTATTTAGCTTCAGAGGTATCCCTGGATTTTTGCTCTTTAAAATCACCAAGTGACCTTAATATCAGTCCGATCGAAGCTTATATCTGACCTTTTGCTTTGCCTTACGGCACAACTCATAAACATTGAGTCATTTTCCAAAGAAAAATGGCAGAAATGGAGTTTTTTAATTTGATGAATTTATTTTATTTTGATACAAAACTGTTCGAGATTAAATACTGTCGATATAAACCTTGGAAAATGAGCTGTGTCGAACGAGCTTTGAGTAATGGAATAGTAATTGTTTGAACCAGGGGTTGAAAGTCAAACGGCCAATTAACCTTAGTTCGAAAATTATAATTATTATTTAAATCAAAAAGTTCCTTCTAGGTACAAAATAGACCCTACCTAGGGAGCTCCGGATCATTTAAGGGTGAAATTTGAATCACTAGATTCGACTTAAATAATTGAATTTTCTCCGAAATGAAATCCCTTGATAGGGTGCGCAGTGGAATGGTGATTTAAATTATATGGAAAGGAAACGATCTGACCAGATATAAGATGGCGACTACGTGGCTTCTGGGCATACTCCGAGGGCTGAGCACACTAGGCAGAAATTCACGAGAAGGGGATCGGTCGTTCCAAGCAATTGAGACCGGGAGACGACGACGTATACTCTTGCTGCGATCCCCAACTCGGCTTCGGATAAGACGGCTCACGATGGCGTGAAAGCGAAGTGAGGTTGGTCGATTGAGAGCGGTGCTGATGGGGCGATTTGGGTTGTGCTTGGGTAGCCCCATGAAGGACCTGCAAGATGATGGAAAAACAGGGATATTAAATGAAAAGAAGGTACCCAGCAACCATGAAAAGGCGGCATCCAGGATCATATACTCACGTAGACGGTATATCGGCGAATTGATGATCGGAGCGAACCTTCAGGAGACAAACTCCTTGTCCACGAGGAGGGCAACGAAAAGGTACCTCAAAGTTACGTTGGAGAAAAGACGGGTAGATGACGTGGACAAAATCTGAAGGACGACTGACGACGATGGGTGGACGAAGCTGAGGCGAATCACCCCTTCCCTTCCGCGATTCAGCAAGCCTCGTTTTTACAGGCTTCAGATCATTCGGTAAAGCTGCCAACTCGAGTGACCCCTGACATTGCGGCTCACATCAAGTAAAAAACACTTCGGAGATAAGACGAAAAAACTGACTTCCAATAACTGACCCGATTAGCGTCGGAACAGTAATCTTTTTGAGACTGCCATCTGGTTTTTAACAATTTTGAGATTTCAGAAAAAGGTTTCCTCTCTCAGAATGGATCAAAACCTTAAAAAATAATCGCAACTGTTCTTTTATAATCACTAAGTACCAATTTTTTGACTTGGCTCCTGTTGGACTACCACTTGGGGTTGTTGGCACGTGTCACGCCCGATTCGGAGACGAACATCTCGCCAGCCACCATCCGCTGAACTTTACTTGAGCCCACCTACTTTCCACATTCAAAATAAGCTTCAACATCTTCTTCCGCTGTCTTAACATATACTGGTGAGATCCCCCAATAATAATAATAATAATATTATTATTATTATTATTATTTTTTTTTTTTTTGTAAGACAAACGAAGATTGAGGTGCCTTTTCTTTCCGTTTTCCGTTTTCTTTGGCTCGGGGTAATAGTTTTTTTGTCCCCTTCCGAATCTTGTTGAGCTGCCATTTCATTACCGCTTTTTTTAGGACAGCGGAAACACAATAGAATTCAAATTGAAAAGGTAAGTAATTGGGTATCAGTTCACACCGTACACCACAGCCTCGTTTTGAATTCGTTTTCATCACATTTGTTTTTTATGACGAACCTAGAAACCGCCGTACAGGGTAACGCTGTGGTTAATATGCTGTTCTTGGGAGATTTTTATTAAACTACAAATAAAAAGTTCTAGGAAAATATAAAAGCTGCTTAGAGACAGGGGTGTGAAACGATAGCTGAGACTCTGATCTCCAGAATGAATCAGAAACAAGAGGAAAGCCCGTAAGTAGACACCATCCCAATGCAAAGCTCGGCTGAGCAAACAGGATGCAAAGAGCGAAGTTTCAAAGTTCAGGCGAGTAAAGGTGCATTACGATAACAACACGAGCCCATATAAAGCGTATTGGAAACAATTTCGTTGGGATAAGGGCCTCGGAGGAAGGTCCGATTGATAGGACGAGAGACGGCGGGTAATCACTGGAAATGGATAGCCCTCTTTTTGTTCCTTCCACTGGTTCGATACGACTTCCCAGAGAGCCTTCCATCCCTAACGCTTTCCCCGATGTGTACCACCCCCTCAAACTCACCCCCCCCTCCCTTTCACTCTCCTGATTCTGCTTTTCTAAGTGAAAGAATCCTCCGTCGACCTTCTTGTACCCTTCTTTCGTTTCTATTGGTTAAATAACTTAAAGCCGCGGCAGGAAGGGCCGATTAAATGCTTCCTCTCCCCAACACTCACCCATCATACTCCTGCGCTGAATTCGTTTTAATGATAGGGTAAGTAATAAGCTCGGAAAATCAATCGCAAAATTAATGTTTCTTTACAAAAACCAGCTTAAAAGAAAATTAATATTTCGTTTTCCATCATTTATGGTTGCAAATCAAGAGTAGGAGCATATAGCTCGTTATGTTTTGGTCATAACATAGAGAAATTACAGTAAAAAAAAAATGTCTGCCAAGTGGATGTGGCACAATGCTTCGTCGTATCCATAACATGACTGTATAGATCATTGAAAATTACTATTGACTAAAGAACTTCGTTCAATTAGGCGAAGTAAATTTATTGTTATGCAGGAGCATAACTTGAGAAAAATCCCTGAAAATTTCATCGAAATCAGTCATGAACTCCCGGAGTTATGCGCGTAACAAGGATTTCACGTTTGCGCATGCGCAGAGGCTACTATTGATCCGGGGGTCATGAAACCTGTAGGGGACCATGTACACCCCAACCGCACAATCCCTGAAAATTTCATCAAAATCGGACTATAACTTCGTGTAGTTTTGCCCGTAACAAGGATTTGCCGACAGACAGACACACAGACAGACACGGAACCAAAATTGTTCAGAAAGGTCGAAAACGCAAAATGCGAGTGGAATTTTTGATTTTGGAGACAAAAAATTTTCACATTCCGAAAGTGAAAGCAATGCTTCCGCTACCTTGGTAGACTCGGAAGCAATAGTGTTGTGGATTTATAAGAAGACTGTATTCATTTAATGGTTACCTAGGTCGGTGGTTCGGACTTTGGAATCTTATAGCGAATTCCCAGAGTTTCACATGTGGGTTGTAATGTCGCTAAATAAATATTCCTGGGCATAAATGAAGGAAGTCTGTGAAATGTGAAACATTGGAGAGGTATAATCAACAGTTTTACAGTACAATCAACATTCATAGTATAATCGTATGATACAAAGGAGAATGAAGGAAGTAAATGAAGATTCTGACTTGATCCACGTGCGCACAGTGTTCCTTGATACTGGGGGCCCTGCAGACATCCAGCAGCCAATCCGTCATTGGAAATCTTCAATATAAAATTGGAGCCAAGTGAAAAGGACTTCCACAAACCCGAAGATGGGAAACACCGGAAAACGTGAACTTTAAAATACAAACGTGGTGTGGTCGAAATGGCGGTTAATGGCTAAGAGACGAGAGTAGAAACGAGAGTGTCTTCATGAGTGAATAGTAGGAATAGAAATAGTTGTAGATCAAAGGATAGAGAAGGATTGACATGCAATGCAAACCAAAGTTCCCTCAATGCTCCCAACTCATCTAACCAAGGATTTCTACCTATTGATCCGCACCGAGAAAATAGTTCATCGCGAAGAACAAAACACAGTTTTCTTCATTAATGAATGACTAGTCACGGAGTTCAACAAATCCTTAAATTAATCTCAACGTATTGAAGTTCGAGCACATCATCGAGGAGTATGTACCTTGGGACCACCAACTTTTCGTGTAACTTTGTACTTTGTTATGGACGACCTTTTCGGAGTAGTCCCGATTTTTCCTCATTTTGCGATTCATTTGTATGTCAGCCTGCTCCTTGAACACTAATGTATTGGTTTTTCGATAATTGTTCCTTGAATATGCATAAAGCATTAATGAAAGTTCAAAAACCTGTTTTGGCGATAGGTAACATGTTGGAGTCGCCACACCAGATGAAATACAACAGAGTCTTGATTTTCATCGACTTCAAAAAGGAGGCAGTTCTTAATTCGGTTTGTATATTTATTATGTTCATTACTATGTATGTAGATTTTCTTTATATCGTCAAATGGTTATCATTCTCCGGCGTACTGAAAGTATGATTTCAAGCTCCGTCACATCAGCACAATATTTACACCTTGGTGACTAAGCTACCTGATAGAAAAACCGACTTACCATTGACATATACGTAAGTTGTGCGAAAACAAATGACAGCGGTATTAAAATAATTATATTAACTCAAGTATAATTGATATGAAAACTTTTGAGGAAGCAAGCATTGATCCAAATCGCTTCTCTCATATATATAAAGTTGATCAGGAGTTTTGGGGCTGAACGGCCAAAAAGTTGATTTCGATCATACGTCAATTTATGTGCTTGACTTGCTAATTATATTTCTCAAAGCCAAGTATGTACATATTGAGCTCTATAATTGAGCAATTATTGGTGCAATTATTGGTGCATGGTGGATAGGAGATACTCTTCCGACAGTCTTACGGTGACACCATCAGGGGCACACAATATTGATATTCCAGTGGTCTCTAGCTCATACAATGGGGAGAAAAAATTCCTTCTGATGGCATATCCATAAGTGGCGAAATCTTCCCTCCAGTGGTCTCTAAGCTCATAGAATGGGGAGAAGAAATTCCTTCTGATGGCATACCCAGAAGTGGGGAACTCTTCCCTCCACCTACGGATTGCCTTGTGCCACCAGATCGGATCGGATACCCTTGTTTAAACACTTCTTGTTCATAGTCCTTGATGATACTAGATAATTGTTATAATGTGGCTATTATGAGTAATGTACTATTGTAATTACTATCTAACTGAAATTGTCAATGCAAGAAATCGAAAAATGTTATGAATCCAAAGTCATAACTTCCACTTGTTTTTTTGTGTTCCAGAACTCATTCATCAATGTTCATTTCCTTGTCTGTTTGCCGGTGTGTGGTAAATCCTTGTCCTATTTCAGAGATACAATCGGTAGTTTCGTGGCCAGAGATCCAGAAAAGGGTGAAATGATTGCTCTACGGCAATCTTTAGAGGGTAATTATATGGTACAAAGACAGCTTCAAGCTTATAGCAAAATAAGGAAAGGCTTTTAGAGTAGCTTATGTACATGTATAGACAGAATAAAGTCAGCGCTGTGGATTTCTGTTTGTTCAGTATCACACTGTCGAGACATTCACATTCTTTGTTCCACAACGTAACTGTCAAGTGAAGCAACCAAAAATTGTGAAGCGAGGATGAAATATAATTTAGTTTTTAATGTGGCTTCAAGCCCGAGAGAAGCGCCGTCTGAAAAAAACCCTCTGGTATGTGTAGGCACTGTAAGCCGTAAACGATTGTCGGCTTACGGAGGAAGGATTTTCACGGAATTAATTAAATCTCTCGGGAGGCCAAGAGGGAGACGACATTTCATACAACAGATTTATAACCTTTTTTTCCACTAAGGGCGATGGAGGTTGTAAGGATGGGGAATGTGGGGGCCGGAACGGCGCGGGTGGTGGGAAGGTTAAGAAAACCCTTCGCTCCCGGCAAATCTTCCTAATTACTCGTCATTTCTTCGCATCTATGTATTATTCATTCGGAAGAGATAGGGGAGACCTCGGGACGCTTAGAGCTTAATTAAATTCATATATCTTATTTCTTAAGCGTCCTGTTTAATCCGGGGCAAATACCCCCCTTCCATTCTACTTCTCCTATAAAGTGGGCACTTGACGACGAGTAGGGGAGCCGGAAAAGGGCGGCTTTGGCCGATTTTATCTCAAACATCACGCTTTAGGCTAAGTAGGCAAATAGGTTTTTAAGGTGGCTTGCCGAAATTGATGGTTTTCCTAGCGGCCCTTCTCACTATACCTTTACCTCACCTCGCCGGCTCTTCGCGGATCGTCTAATGAAGATGAAGGGTTATTACGTCGGCTATCAACCGCCAGGATCGCTTACTCCCAAGGATTGAGCCCTCAATCGGAAGGAATTTATATACCTAACTAGAGGGTCAGGGGCTGCAAAGAGTTTAATCAGTATCGAAAACGATTTCTACAGTTCCATTTTGAATTTAAATATCTCGTGACAGGATTGCCACTGCTGCTTAAGATGTCATAAGCCACAGGCGCCATTCAAATATCAAAATTTCGTTAAGCTCCTGAAGGAGAAAACGGGGCTTTCCCCCCGTACTGATGACTTCAATAGTCTTGATTTGCCTCTGGCTTGCAATAAAGAAAACCATTAACAAATCGCGGATATGCCCCATTAAACACTACAGCCAGTTCTTCACTACATCTTCACACTTGTCGCTCAAAGCTCGCGAGCTCCAGCCAGTTCATGAACTGGTTTGTAATCCACTGGTAACCCCGTTATGCGACACAGGCACCTCATTATCATCTGACGTTCTACCCTAATTCAACAAGAACGGGACAGACGTAAGTATATGTAAGTGGAGGATGTCTTCTTGAACTTCCACAAAAACATAGGGAGCCCTGGATTGGGAATTAGTTGTGAAAATTATGAGTAGGAAATTTTGATTCTTGGGAAAAACATTTTTTTACCAAAACGATTTTTTCCGAAAACAAGGCTTTACTCCCTACAATAGACTCGGAATCAAAATTCTCGATTTGAAGAAGAATAAAAAGATTCAGAGACTGTAGGCTATAGTAATTCAAGTTAGTTATGATCCAATAACTGAAAATATGAGTAAAGGACAGAAATGTCGGCTGGGGTTGACAAGCACAGAAGCATTTATCCCACTTAGTTAATGTTCATCTTCAATATTACTGTCCTACCAGTTGACTCAACTGTCACCAAATACGACGGAAATTTCAGCCTCTATACGTTGCTCTTGGTTCGGAGCGAGAGCGAACCCGAAGTTCACACATCGCGCTCTATTATGTACTACAGTCGAGAAAACGGCGGCGGTCGGAAGTTGAAAAGTTCCGCCGTCAAATTCACCCTAACGTTGAGCTGCACCGTCATACTTAATGATGTTAGTCCAAAGTTTGGCCTCGTTAATTACATGAGAAACTTTTTACTGTGAAATCGTTAGGTAGGAATTTCTCGGGGTCTCCGCCGGGGGTTTCCCTCGCATTTCCTCCGTCTGTCTCGAGGGAGTTTTCTCTCTCCTTTAAAACTGCCTGAGCGGTTCAACATTTTTGCCGGGGAAAATCGTATAACGCTTGAAATAATTCGCAACGTCGTCCGCGAATAGCCGAGCCCCTCTGGCTTGAATAATGATTAATCCTTCTTGCTTGAAAATTATAATAGTAATTCCGTTTTTTTTTTTTTTGCTTTTTTTCGAACTGACCTTGAGATGGTGTTCGCAATTGTGTTCTCAATTTATTGGTCCCGGGGGACGACTGTAGATTCGAGGACTTACCAACGCCGTAATTCATTTTATTCTCATTTCGCTGGTTTTCGTGAGACTTGCAAGAATGACCTGTACAAATATTAAGTCGAATTTAACTTACGACACTTCCAGTTTACTCCTCTTACTAACATGGGAAGTGAGGTGATGGAATGGTATAGTTGCCCCTTCCATTGAGCTGAATGCGGTTTTATCCTCCGCCACGCCCAGAAGATGATCCAGTCGCTTGAAGGCGTCCCATCTCCCTAGGCGACGGATTCTACAATCGGGAAGGACCAACTAACCATATCCATCACATCTTGTAATACCGTTTTTCTATCGAACGGGTCCGATAATAATATACAATAATCCGGTTTGTTTTGATTGTACAGAGGCTTATTTCTATACTTTCTTTCATTTCTATGCTGATCCGCTCCCTTATAAACACGTCCATCAGAACATGAAACCGTTTGTTTTCCGTTGATTGTATTAAGAGCTTGTAAAAGTTACATCACATGTTTAACTATGAAACTATTTTGCATAATAGTGACACATGTGTTCATCTATGAGCCGGTCTGATTTTACTTCATTATCACTACAATGCAGTATTTAACTTATGTCGAATCTGAGTGGGAATCTGTCAATACTGTGCACAGGCAGATAGAGTGGAGGTGTGTAAATATGTGTATTTATTTGTATAAATCACATTTTACAAAAGTGTAGATCAACTGCACAGAATAGGCTCAAGTTATTGTTGACAATACAAAATGTTAGAAAGTAAATTACACATAAGTTTTTATAAATCAAGGAGAGGTTGAAAACTTGATTCTACACACACGTTTCTCGCATACGTTTTAGTTCTACGTACTCTAAGTGAGGTAGAAAAGTCAAGTTTATTCCAGTGGAATCTCTTCCCTAAACATGAAAAACAAGTATTTACTGAGCTTAAAGGAGAAACTCAGTTTAGTAAAACCCGGAGGGGGTTCAAGAACAATTAACGTTGAGTATTTGGCGCTTGAATATAAACTTCAAATAGTGGCATTGGAGATCGCTACAATATATGGCACAGTCGAACCTACTGATTTTTGGAATCTAAATGGCTGATTTGCTCACTTTTTCTGACCAATATCTTCAGATAACTAACATCCTGTCATCCCGTTTTTTTATTGTCTTGACTATTGACAGCCATTCTGATAGTTGCGACAACAAAACAGTAATTTTGAAACTTCACTACGGTAATCTACCGACTATTCGTACGGAAAGTTAGCTATTTTAGAATTTCTCAGACCTGGTTGCCACGGTAGATGTAGATGTAGATGTGTACTAAAACTCTCAGGTTGGGGGTTCTAAGTCCCCAGCACGGAAGCCTGTTGGCTTATTGTACTTTCCTAGGTTCCCACGGTGCATTAAGACGTCATAATCCCCTGATAATATCCAAATTTCATTAAGCTCTGATCTGATAAAACGGGAATTCTTCCGCGACATCATGTCTCCGTCTTAATTCGACTCTAGCTCGAAAAAAATCGCTCATACACTCCATTCTGATTACGGATTTACAATTTTATACATGCGTGTTTTCTCTTCACACGAATATTAAACAGTGTCCACGATACACTCATTAATCCACTTACTTCTCGTATTCGTAAATATTCATTCAATTTAGCTTCGCACTAATGTGTTATTTCTTTAGAGCGTTGTTTGTTTCTCAAGTAGGATGAAGTTAACATTTTGTTCTTACTCAGTTTTCTTCCTTGGTACTTGGAAAATCGAGGAGTGTGGGGAAGGGGGTTCAATTTATTCCATTTTTATCCGTTCCCTTTGTTTTCATTGTCATCATATTCACGAACAATGACTAATACCACGATGTAACAACAAGTGAGTGGAAACATGTTAATTCAACGCTGCTAAAAATACAGATTTTAAGACAAAGCTAAAGTAGAAATACTTACTCGTATGCTGGAGAGACTTGAGGACACCAACCATCCGTAACAAAACCAAGCAACTATCCCAGCCGACATACGCGGAGGCATACACAAATGGAGACACAGGTATCCTGTGCTTTGAGCGAAGTTCATCAAGATGGCAATCCTCAGTTGAACCCGGGCACAAAACCTGAACTCCTTTAGCAATGGGCACTAAGATAATAACATGACATAAATACTCCACCCCATTGGTACTGCACAGCGCATATTGTGAATTAGGGCTGTTCGAAGCGTCGAATGTCATGCAATACAGATTGAGAACAGCACCCCGGATCTTTTCTTTTGTTTTGCTTATATTCATCCTTACATACTATGGCTAATGCCACGATGTACCTATAATGACAACTTGACGTTATTTGACGAATGTGAAAATTAAGCGGTTATCTCTTGGTTATTATGAAGGTCACACAATTTTGTTCATTTATCGGCCAATATCGAACCCCGAAACACACTATTTGGATAATTCAAGGGTATCAAAGTTTCGGGGGTTACAAAATTAATCCAACCAAAAAATGAAATCCTACTGGTAAAACTGGTAAAAACCTACTCGTTCGTTTGATTCGGAAATCGCGAGTACCAATACGTTCACATTTATGGAACGTAACCCCTGGCATCTGGATGTAAACCATTATTATGGATATATATCGAACTATGACACTTGCCTAATTATCCACACATTCACTGATGTCTAATTTGACAGTATGAGGCCAACCACTTCAAGGTTAAATTTATCAGGTGCTAAAAAACAAGCAACTTATTTCTCAGAGTGCCCTTTGAAAGCAAGATCTGTTCAGGTTTACAAAGTTGAGTAATTTATTCCTCGCGGTTGTTCCAATCTCTGATTTGGGGGGGTTAGTTCATTGACTTTCAAATGAATTTGAAACATGAATTATTTTATCTCTAGATCAACTCCATGAAATTGAACAAATTGATGCTGAGTAGATCTAATCTAAGATATGAAAAACAAAATACAGGGTGATCCCGAAACCCACATGCTGATAGATGTGTAAATAAGATTAACTTAGAAATAAGAAATGCAAGAAGAAATAAATTCCAGGTTTACTAAATATATTCCAAATATAGAACCACTCATTTAAAAATTGATAGCAACAGTGTGTATGGGCCGATTATTTACCTTCGCCATTATTACTAGTACTAGTAATTATAACCCATCCTGTAATAGGTGATGTCATGTATATCAACCGAGACCCATCAACTTTCGAGGTTCGCCGGATTACAAGGGCTCTAAGCACCCTCCACTTTGCCGTAACTCAGATAAGGGGTCGTAATTGACATAACCATTAAGGAAATGGCAGGTCTCACGCATATTTAGTCGGGAGTCTTATCACTTATCGATCTTTGGTGCTGAGGAATATCAGAGGTTCTCTCATCTAACTGGAGCACTAAGGCTAAACGCAGTTTGCTCTCAACCCGATATCATGACCGCCTAGTCAATTAGTGTAGCGAAATCCCTACGCGACGTTACAAATTTACCAAATTCATTGAAAAGAAAATTGAGCTCTAAAAGTTTTTGAATGGGAATTTCCCAAGATTTTCTTCATGGGAATTCAATTTTAAACCAGCCCTGGGTTTGAAAATGGGCCACTTCAGATGAACCCATTTTCCTGCCATTTGATGCTTTGTAAAAACATACTTATTGATTAACTTGATGATTGGTTGGAACATTTTTTGTGATCATTGTATTATTCCTTCAAGTAATTTTGAGTGGTACTCCACACTAACGCAATTAAATTCTGAGCGAAATATAATTATAAATAAGGTCTTTCTTAGTATAGAAAGGTTTCACCCCACAGAAATCAAAGCTTCTTCCACGTAAAAAGTGTTTTATTTAGACTGTTTGATTTCTCTCATCGAAAGCTATCAAAGAAAAGTAGAACAATTCAAACGATTATATACAACTTATGTTCGCACCATCTGAGTCTAATGTAAAACGGAGCCTTCCGCCGAGTCACCTTAAGTCTATATAGGTACCCTGCGAGCTCGGCAATAGTTGATCCTAAGTTGTATTTCGAACCGCGAAGTCGTGTTCCTCATGTAAATGAAGTTTGTAATTTTAAAAACACTTTCATCAACCACCAAACTTAGCTTACATTTTTACGAAACAAATTCGATCTAATTCTTTCCACTTCTGAGGGAAATGGTTGGGAAATTTTTTTCGGCAGGGTCAATACAACCAATCAAAACATTTGATCAATAAATGTTTTTTCTCTCTACAACCAATCAATTGTTTATCGCAACCAACAACTCTTCACATACCTCTCGTATTCAACTAGTAGAAATGCATTTTAGACATAACAAGGGGCCTGTTCTGTACTTGCCTAGTAGGTTTGTTTGGACATCGTTTATGAGTTCATCGTACTGGGGCCCAAGGTACTACTAAATTGCCACTTCTGAGTAAAAATCGTATAAATTAGCTTTAGTTGCCTCTGACCTGGTATACATCAGATTCTTCTTCTATATGCTGCAGGAACTCAAATTATCTTTGTGGACACAATGTTCCATTGTATTAATAACAAAAACTGTAAATTACACACAAAGCTCGATTATTCCTGCATGAGATAGTCCGTCTCCAAATACAAATGATCCATCATTCATTATCATTCCCATAACTGATACCCACCTGGTGGATTATGGGAGCCACAATTAGCTCAATTCCTTGACGAGAGACTTCCATTGCAGTTATATCAGCTTGATGTAGTCTATTTCGTCATTTGCACTATGATCACTCTAGTAAATTAATGCTCAGCTGCATTCTTGGCCAATTGTGATTGTTGATCCAAGTTCCACAAACTTTGTTCCAGTAGTTTTTTAGAAAAGACTAGACGGCGTAAGGCGAACGGAGGGAGATTTAATGAATTGTTTGAATGTAGTGGTATGAAGGTAGAGCATTGACCGGTCGATGGAACCCCTATCCGATGGCCTTTTCTTCAATTACCATTGTAACCGATCAAGAGAAAAAAGTCTGATGTGTTGTGGTTTCAGAACAAAAGTAAGTATAGATTTGTAATCGGCAAAAAATTTCTTGTGAATTTTTATTGGAATGACTTTTTACAGAAGTTTGAGCAAAGTCAGTGATTACTCCAAAGGCCCAAAAACCAAAAAAAAAAAAAAAAAAACTGCCAAAAAATTGTCTTATAGGAACCAATCTAAGAATTCTTTGGAATAGATGAAAAACAGCCAGCAACTCGCTGGAGATTTTTGGTTTGCAAACCAGTGCCATCAATAACGATGTCCCCAAACATCAATTCGGTGGAGTAACGGGTTAATCTTAAATGGAAACATTCTTTCTGCCTATACTGTCCATAAATTCGACTACGAGGACTACCTGATATAGAAATAGTAAACCTATGTGTATTAATTTGTCACGTTCTCTGCTCATCTCAGACTAAAATGGCCTTGATAACTTTTGTCATAGTTTGAGGTTTGTCAAGAGACGAAACTAACACTTTTGGTTCACATCAGACATGAACATCAAGAACTCATGAACGTTGGATTATTTCAATAAATCTGGGACCTCTCGGTAGGCAGGCGTTCCTGTTTCTTGTCAACCTAGGTACCTATGTCAAACCTGGTAGTTTTATTTTTTTTCAATAGTTTTTCTGGCGTGATTTTGGATGATTGAATCACTCCAAGTCTACTACTTTATATTAACAGTAAGTAGTGAGTTTTCTACCCAACAGCCGGGTGCCTCCCTACCTGTTTGCTAGTTCAAAATACATTCCTCGCTTATCTCGGAATAGATTCCACCTCCACAGAAATCTGTTTACTTCACAACGTGAAGAAACATTTTTCCAGCCGCCGCCAACCTTCATGAATATAAAATTCACCCCTGAGTGGAGTCCGACCTCGAAGTGCGTCGTAACAAATGCATATTGGCAGTAGAGAGGGTAGTTGGAGAAACGGAATATTTATGACGAAGTAGGTAGTAGATCAAGGAGGCTGAGTGAGCCGATAGTCTCGGGGTCAATACTGCATGTATGAGAAAACAAGGGAGAAGGTCTTATTGCCCATCTGAAGGCAACTCAAAGGAAATTACTTGCCCTCCGGTCTTCGCTTTATGCTTTCAAAGTCAACCCGATATAGCACTATGTCTTGGCCTCAGTCTTCCCGTGAAAATTGAATAACTTTTTTTCTACTCTTTTTCCTTTTCTTCCAGCGAACCAAGCGAGGGTGGTAAATATTGGAAAAGGACGTACGAAAGGGGGGAAAAGGTGTGTGACGGGATTTACAATAGGTAAAGGCAGTGCATGGATCGCTCTTGTCTCAAGATAGAGCGCTAAGAGGAAACAATATACCTACGGGCAGCGGAGTGAGCAGTCACTTGTTACCCAGCCATTTCATCAACTTCCAATTCCAACACCTGGTCTTCTTTTGGTTCAGCAGACAAATAATCCCACAGCTAAAGTTGTGACGATGAGTTGAAGATGGTTTTTTCACAAGTAGCAATCGTATAAATTTCAGCCCATTATTTTTACAATATAGTTTTACGGTCAAAGTTGATACAAAACTACTTTACTTGCTCACTATTATCATTAACCAGTCAATGATTCTGAAAGTTACATAACATTAATGGTGGGATGAATTAATTAACATATTTCGTTTCCGAGTAGAACAATATCCATTTTAAAATGTTTCTGAAATTAATTTACGCTCGGATTTCACGTGGATGTCCCTCGAACAACTTTCGTTTCATTTCTTTCTGTAAGTTGGTATGCAAAAAAAAAAAAAAAAATAAATAAATAAATAAAATAAAAGCTGCAAACTATTTCAATAAGGTTTATTATTGCTTAACCCCCCAGAATCTCCCACACCCCATCCACCATCATATGCTTTTGACTGCCAAGTCGTCGAAACGAGAAAATAAAAAAACTGGGATTTGAAGAATTGTATACCACACATTTTCTTCAACATACTCACCCCTAAAATGGTCTTTTTTAAGTCAGTTGAGAACAGACTCACACATATCAATCCCTTAGGCGTCTAAAACGGCTTGAAAATGACACCTCACTTCCCTGGGTCAATTTACCTCGAAAAAAAAACACACCTTTTTGACGAGTTTTTGGTTCGTAGCATTTATGAGTGCGAAGCGAATTTGGATCAACTAGATCCCAAAAGAGTCCATGTGCAAAAGAACGGATATTTAGGATGTCCCTCTTCATCAAGGCTTTCAGTAGACGGACGCAGATTGGAATTGGTCAAGGGGGGTGCGGAATTTAGTTTAATTAACATTTTGGTATAGTATATGAAAATATTTCAGCACATTCAAGTTTCATCGTGGAAGATGGTGAATGGAGGAGCTAATACTAAAAAATCGTTATCTCTTCGCTATTTGCATCCTATCCGTACATTTTTTTCATTGATTTAAAAACATTTTCTCTGTTTAACTCTGATTCTGGTCTAGTTGTACTACAAACTCCGAATTTTCTGTTGGGAGGGGAAATGGAAGAGTTAAGAAGAGTTTTTATTGTTTTATTATTTTTTCCACCGATTTTTGTCTAACAAATGTCTCTAGCGGAATAAACCTCGGGAAAGTTGAATTTAATGTCGGGAATGATGATTAGGGGGGGGGGGGTTACTTCCCACCCATACAGTAAGTATGTGTTCTTTCCTTCCTTTAAAAAAAGGACTTTCTCGAGTTTTCATCTAGTTTGGATCAAATTTACTAAAAAATGTGCTATCGGTTTCAGTTTTCATGGGTGAACATAAAATATACCATGTGTCGTGTTCCCAAATGTCTGGGAGTCAGATACCGCCCAAGTTTGGCTAAAGTTAGGGAAAAGACGATTTAGTCATCACTTATCAATACGGTCATATCATATCACTGTAAGTTTCATGCGCCAAACTAAAATCTTCGTAAGAAGTTTGGTTTCCTTAGTTTATGAAATCTTTTTCTCATAAATGAACTTTAGTCTGTGGATGAACTTTATTCCATTGTGACCAACACCTACTTCGTCCAACCGCTCGAACGTATAGTCCATCTCTCGTCATTGTCTTGAGGATTTTTAGGTGGATGGCGAACGAATTCCTCTAAATGTATGTTAGTAGTGTAATCGTACAAACGTACAACATGACAAATTACTACTGGTGGGCGCTAAAAAAAAACCCCGTGCAACTGGTTGAAGACTACTGGGTTACACCAACGGTGAAAAAAAAACACTATTTTGAACCAAGTTTCAAAACTAAACGACGGTTAGCTAAGTTTCCGTTTAACCTTCAACTTGTACACCTGGCCCTTAATGTTCCAACTCAGATTGAAAACGTATTGGTTAGAAGAAAAATTGATAAACAAGATACATGTTTTATTTATGGAAACCTAATTGCAACATGATGGCATGTGTATCTAGTGTACAAGCACCTGGTAGGGGCAACTCTTGTTTTCTCCTCGTCAACCTCCCCAAGTTGGTCAAAACTTCCAGCCAAGCACCAATTTACCTGGAGGGGATCGGAAAATGACCTAAAGTTTCGCTCCGCGAGAGGAGCCTGATGGGGAGGGACTGATCGATCTTATCAAAAGATCTAAACAGGAGGAGGGGAGTAGGCTCTCCTGATAAGCGAAGCCGTAAGTCAGTTAAAGTTGGATTAAGTGGGGAAGGAGGAAGCTTGGTAGAGTGCTACTTAAACATTTATGTTCTGGGAGGAGCTGGGATCTCCTCCTCGACCTCTTCATCTATTGCTCTTTAACCACATTTAGCACGGCATTAATCCCTTCGCTCCACAACCAAATGGGATAGGCCGCGACGTGCGCGTCAGTGACGAATTAATTCATTTCCTCAACTAGCTGCCGGAATCCGTTTGAACCGGAAAGGACAACCTTACTTATCACGACAGGTAATGTTATAACATGGTAGTTTTATCCAAGATTTATTATCTTCTAAATTATTCACTCATTCCAATTTTAAACAGAAACAAAAAACTCACTCGAAGGATCTTAATTCATAACTATCAAAATCGATATCTTATTGAAATCCGTAATACAACAGACGTTACTTGTTGGTTATAGTGATCAGCATGTATACGAGGCAGTATACCGTCCGACGAGCTTGTGGAGAGGGGGGGTGGGGTCGCTCTAAAAAAAGTGGCCTGACGGTGTGACTGAACGCAGAAAGCTTGCATTCTAATTCACTCAATGTAGTGGGTTTAAAGCCAGAATTTAATATAGGCAGTTTTCAGTTTAAAATTCATCTTCTATATTGTTGTCAAGCGTTTTCTCCCATTAAGACCCTCTCAGGACTTTTGTCTTGTAACAGGATGAGATAGTTGAGAAGCCTCCATGAGAAATGATTCCATCAGGATTATACCGGTTAAAATCCGATTTCGGTGTAAAAAATTTAAGTAAGTCTAAGTACAGCATAATTTTTGGATTTGGCTTGATTACTCAACCTATATAGCTCCACCTACGCCCTGTCACCTATGACCAAAACTTTGGGATGAAATCCAGTGTAGAACGTTCCTCGAGATATGAAGACTCAATTTTGTACAGTAGGAATTCTATAAAATGATTGCACGTTCTCTACAATGACTAGTTATTGTAGTCGGAGTATATGATATCTTCATTTTTCGAACTTCTTGCACAAATTGACAGGGCATTGTGCGTGATTGCTTCTGTTATTCCTTCAATAACACTTCTGATATCGAGAAGAAGTAAACTTCATAATCAGACATTTCCCAGTTGACTTTTCAATGTCTATTTCTCGATATTTATGAGATATTTGGAAGGAGGAGAAAATCAAACCTATTCTCTACATCAAGATACCAACACCTGATAACGATTGTCTTATCATTTCATTACATTGTGAGCTTGGTAAAATCCTAGACAAATCTTTAAATAGGAATTGAGCATGTTCGTCCGGAGGAATAATTTCCAAGATACCGCTACCACTCTGGTTTTAGAACTAGGTTTAGCAGAGAAACGGCTCTTTTTAAAGTAATAGACGATGTGTGTAAAGGGATGGACAAAAGAGAGGACTAGGTACAATTTTCTTCCGCATTTGACCTTCTTAGAGCGAATATATTGTTGTGCATTTTGAGATCTGCTGAGATGCAAGGAAATCAATTAGACTGGTTTGAAGCAGTTTTTTTTTTAATTTAAAATTTGTTATCTTCTTGGTCTGAGTTTGAATTAGGTTGTTCCCAAGGGTCTGTTCTTTCTGCCCTGTTGTTCATAAAGAATTGATCATTCCAGCATGATTTGGTCAGTGCAGTTGAACCAGAACATGGTCGAACAAATAAATACATATTTTATGGTTTTCTATAACTTAATATGATGTCATTACTCCTGAGGTAGTGACCACCTTATTCATAATTTCGATTCTCTTGAAGATGAAATGCGAGTTAACTTCCCAGAACATGTACTTTTTGAATATCATTTCAACTTGATCATATAACAAGAAGGTGATTTAAAGAACTATTTCTTCCTTCCGAGGGCTGAGGCGATAAGATTGCAATATCTGTAGGATATCCCAGAAGTAATGTGTTTCAGAAGTTGGGATTTCGATAAATGGCAAGGAAGAACCATTCACATCCGTCACACTCTCGGGGTTTCAACATGCAACGGGTATGGGGCCTGAATGGGGGCAAAAGTTTAGCAGTACGCTAAATTCATCATTTTAAAGAGGAAATATTTAGAAGTATTGCCAAATTTTTCTAAGAGGGAAAGTCTCGGTAATGGGATGACAGGACGGTCAATATCAGAGAAAGATTGGTTCGTGAAAGACCTTTCTAACAAGGACGTAACGGAATGAACTAGTTTACCTTCCATGGGCTGAGCTGATAAGCCTCGTCTCACCTAGAGGATAGCCAGAAAACTAAAAATCCTTCAGTTTTGTGTTTTGTACTTGCAGTTTCAAGAAGAAGGGGTCCATATCCATCAAAAGCATTTTATCTATTTCATTATCCGAGCGATGTTCTGTTATTTGTTGGAATCATTCAGTTGTTAATCCAATTATTTACAGAGCTGGTAGTTCATTTTTACTAATGCTTATAAGTTTATGTACTTGAACATTAATCCACAAATGGTAGCTTTAACAACACCTGAGTGTTACTTGAAAATAGCTCTATATACTCTTATCCGTCCATTCTATCATTCATTGATTCCACTAAAACACGCGAAAAGTAGCTTTTAACATGGATTCCCAACACCCCTATACCTAAATGTCCTCTATTCTGTGGAATATTGTGATGGAACCTTACTGTAAAAAAAGGGTAAAAAGAAACAGAAGGTGTTATTCTTTAAACTATTAATACCTTCACCAGAAAATACTGTCCATCAAGGATGAGAAAAATAATAACATGCTATTTTACTTACAATGATGTTTCCGCTCCCAACTCTTTTCATTGACCCTGATCCCAGCGCCAGCTGGGAATTTGTTTACATAATACGCTCTCCGTTTCCTTGCTTTCTCGCAAAGTAGTAATAATTCTCTTTTTAAAAGCATTTGTGTGTTGTCTGAGAGGGCCTGAATAATGGGCGGTGGGGTGCGGAAGGTTGCTCCGCCCGCTCTGCCGACTCGAAGCCGTACTTACCGCCTTGACACCTTTTTCGCTTCTCCATTCTCCAGGGGTCCCAACTCCCCTTCTTAATATCTCAAGTTTCGTTTCGCAGGTGCTTCAAATGACCGTGGTCATTCCCTTTCATGGTGATGAAGAGCTCTTAACTGCTCATATATTGATATTTTATTCTTCTACCTACCACCCTCATGCCATATTTTGTCTTAAATTGCACGGATGTTACCGAGAAAAATTCTCAGCCTACGAAATGTTGAATGTTCAATTCCTAGATGCCTCTAGTCAGTCAAAAACACTGGTGGGGCAGATCACATTCGTCATAACGTCAGGAAACTCTGAAAACGTCATCGAAACCATACATACAGATTGAAACTAGATCCTGTGGTGATGGTTAATGGACTAGCATACAATCAAAACTGGTTTCAAACCAATAGATATTGCTGAAATGTTGACCCTATTTAATGTTATGTCACAATGTTTGAATAGCATGGAGTAATACTGAAAATGAAAACAAAAAAAGAGAACTGAAGGGATAAAATTTGAGAGATATAAAAGTGCAGCGTAAACTATATGCTTGCAAACTATCGTGATAAATGTTCACGCCCTCGAGCATTTTGTGCTAATCTTTAGGGATAGTAGTGATGTGCAGCCCCTTCAGCAAGGCAGTTTTTACATTGAGCTGCAGCATCAACTGACTTCCATCTGCTATCGACTACGTTCTCCCGTATATTTGCGAAGCCTTGCCCACGTGGCTATTGTCAGTCGATTCCCCATTCCTCCTCCGTTAATTGCAAGTCTTCAGCATCCCAAGCGACTCTTTGGTCACCGATATTCCTATCACAGCATCACTCCTCAACACTATTCTATATTGTAGACATCACCCTAATCACAATTTTCAAGATAGGTAATCATTTCATTTTTGAGCCACAACTGTATGCAGCCGTTCCCGAATGTCACCTTACTGTCTCTTCTCTCAGAGCGTAATTTTGGTAAATATTCCAATTCTGATTTATCCAAATATAACAGCACCATTTGCTCAGCTTTTCAATTTTATCATCGCCCTTCTATGCCTCGGTCTTTTCCTTTTACCGACCTAGATTTTCTTGGATGGGATACATGCGGATGCTATCTGTCCATCACGATTCGAATTGATCTCAGACTTATAAATTGTAATTCTAGACGATTTCTCTGGAACGACTCAAATACCATTTAAGAAATGTCGTTATCATTATCAAAATAACAAGAGTTCAAAGGACATTTTTTTGTTGTTTGCCTTCGACGATATGCACAAAATACAACTATACCAATTTCGTTCAAACGAATAGGCCTTTCGCTTTGGGTCATTGGTTTTGAATTTTGTGACCTCTAGTCGCCCAAGCAAAAATTTTACTGTGGGACAATCTAATCGTCAACAGTATGCAGAATAAGAGTTCTAATACAAACCACCAACATTTGGAATGTGTGTATCGAAAAATACTATATCTGTTTTGGTCAAGAATTGAAAATTCTCAAGAACCATTACTACCAAAAAATGTCTAATCCTGTTTTTTTTTTATTAATCCTCTAACTTTAAATTACAAATGCGGTGAAGAAAGTTCAATTCGTTTCAGATGAAAATTAAAATTCATTCATTTTGGAAATAATAGTTTCTGGAAAGGAAAGTGTCCTTTTTGAATACCTACGTTTTGGAATAAAATTGTGCATTCTTAATATATAGTAGGTACCTGTGTCTTCCGCTGGGTTCGTTACTATTCTTCTCGGAAATGAAAACAAAAACTGAGAAAAACTATTTTTTGTGACTTTTGAAAAAACTCTGCTATACTGCATATAAATAAGATGATTAAAATAAATGATACCTCACGATCTGCTGTTTCCGAAGGAACAATTTAAGGTTTGTTATTATTGTTTGAGATTGAAACCTTGAAGAAGATTTCACCTGGTACTCCCACATTCATTCCAGTAAAACTCACTTCAAAAAACTAAAATCGCCTAGTTAAAACTTGGAAACTTTCTTAAAACAGCTGAGTAATTCTGGAAAATAATGGGCAACTAATAAAATCCGCTGTTACAACTCTATGTTGACGAAGGACTTCTTGAAATGAAACCAATTTCAGAGCTTCCTGCAGATGGATATAGCACGGTTTGACTTGAAACTAAGTGTTTAATTATCAATCGAAGGGTACGGGGGAAGAACCTGGTTGGTCCCTTTTTTATCAAATCTGAGTTATGGGTGCAGTTGTGTAGTTTATATGGAGGAGTTTCATATAGTGTAGTCAAAAAAGGAGAAAAAAGTGGATTGTCACTGAAAAATGAGGCCGAAAGATTTGCTGGACTGAAGAAGAACGGGACCTTTTGAACTTTCAATTCGAAATTAGTCAAATCAACCCCCAGATGACATACCAGGTTCTTCCACGGGGATTATCAAGGGGATGCTCTTTCTACCGGTCCAAATTATGTTATTTTTGTGAAGAATAAGTCCTGCAGCCCCAGGAAAGTATTACCTCCGTTGAAAAATAGTCTTCCATACCTTTTGAAAACTTCTCTTTTGGTTCTAACAAAACTTTCACGACTGTTCAACGAAATTTGCCGGATAGTAGGGGTGAAACTTAGTTAGAATGATTTTTTCAAAATCTCTGTAACATGAATTAATGAAATGCAAGTTGGGAACGTTGTGCGAAATATTGCAGCGGACGTTTTATCATTGCAGCGCATAGCATGACTAAAATTCTACTACGGAGAAAGTTAAAATTTAATTACCGAGTTTAACAGGTTTCAACCAGCGCACAACGTTGAAAAATTGAAACTTTCCGAGCAAGCGTGATTAGTTGGTTTTTTTTTTATTTTTTTTTTTTCATTCTTTAAATTAGAAAGTGCAAAAAAGAGAGGAGCAGGGTGGAAGGTAAACCACAATTACTAAACAATATTTTCAGGAGGTAATTGGTACCAGGGGAAGGGTTCGTTGAGGAGGGGAGGGATGAGGTAGAACTAATGTGCTCCATTACCCTCACCTGTCTGAATTATTTAACTCTAATAACTCTTATTCTGCCCGAGCGAGTTTCATTTTGAATATTCTCTCGAGTTCCTCTCCAATTCTCTTGTAGCCCCCCTCTCATTCCCTGTCTCCGCAATAATCCCGTCACCAAACTTTATGAAACCGGTGTAATATGATACCTGGGCCCTTACTAGGTACTTTTCAACAACAAACTTAGCCTTAATAACCGTTCAATTTAATTATGGCGAGCATTTAGTTCTGTGCCTGTTTAGGGTTTTCTGTCAAATGAGCAAGAAAATAACACCTACCTAATATGTGTAGTACACAACTGTTTCCAACGATTAAAATGGCTAATTGTATAATCCATTGATGAGTATAAAAATCATTGAAAAGGATGATTAAGTACAAGAGCCGTTCTCACAAATCAATTTTAATTATAGTATCATACTAAATACTTAATACTCATTTCACATTACTTGTTACTGCAGAATAATAATTTTTTGATCATTCAATTCTGTGAAAATCATTGCAGAACTCCGCCCTTGAATCTAAATTTTTATTTAAAATTGAAGCTGCATGTAGGTTTTCTGTAAACACTTATCCTACTACTTTACACTGCTACCAGAGACAATTTATTTATGAAGGCCAAAATTTCTGCAAGAGTGTGTATTGTGTGCTGAAAAAATCAGTTTTATTTGCACTTCTATTTAGTCAACATAATCACATTCTAATGTTTGATTTTTCGGAAGAAGACTTGGAGCAGTATTTTGTAGCTCCAAGTAGTAAAATAATACTAAGATTCTAGCAGACTCCCTAAACAATGCGCCCCAGGTACCTAGCCGTTTGTGAGGGCCTAGAAGTCACCTAAATCAACCCTTGCTTATATTCGGTTATATATACTTCGTCCCAAAGAACTTGAGAGCGTGGTTGCCACCCCTTGCTGAAAAGAGTTCCTGGTTACTTCTCCAAAGTAAAATAAAATATGACTGGGCGGCAGGAGGATGGCTGGGCAGTAGCGATGGAAACCAGCCTATAAAATCAAAGTTGTGTACTACCTTTTCCGTCTCAACTTTTTGGGTGGTCATGAAATGATGAAACCATTAAGTGACATTGTTTTTTACACAGTGGCTTTTTTCGTTCAAGAGGAACTATTCAGTCGATCACGAAAACCTCAAACACCCTTTTACCTTTTACCTACAGGTTATTAGTTGGTATGCATCACAAAATGACAAAAGTTGAAAAAGTAGAAGCTAAAACAAAAAATCCATACTTTTTATCATAAAAATTGTTGTAATCAAAACGGTTATTCACTGTATATACAATGTAACCAATAACAGTGAATGAGCGGTACGACCATTCCGAAAAAGGATTTTCTAAATAAAGGAGTTTTTGGCGATCAGCTTACCTGTAGGAGGTTTGGGAATTGATTACCCCGCAGCAGCGCACATCACGCAGCCGTCCTGTAGCATATTGTCCTGATAATGTAGCTCTAATTATGTAAATGATCTAATTATGAGCCTGCGGAAATATAAGGCTATTAAATCCACGTGCTTCGGATTTAAAGCAGGAATCATGTTCGTTTATTGCAATTATGCAACACACCTCTGTGGCTGAGAGATCCAATTTTGGCTACAATCTAGTCTGATAGTTTGTAAAGACTGCTGTCAGTGCTAGTTCAGGGGTGTTTGATTCAATTGGGTATCTAAGGAAAAGTCGGCAATCAAGCTAAATAAAGACTATAATTAACAACTTCGTCTTAATCCTAATTATCTATTAACTAACCCTAAACTAAAGTCTCTCCTCATATGGTACCTTAACGTCGAGAACGATGGGGCGACCGCTTGTTCCGAACGCGAGGGGTACTGCTTCGAGCACTGGATACTACGACGGGGCTATTCGTCTTAGGAGTCGTGGATGTGGTAGGAAACAACAGCGAATTGTTTTCTACCGTAGCTTTCTCCGGACTAAATTTTGTGCAGTTCGCTGCTTCCTAAGAAAACTCCTGCCGTCTTCAATTTCCCGGGAGAAGGCCGCCTTGAGCCAGGTGGAGGGGACACTGGACGCTCACTTCCTTTCCGTGGACCCGACACTGCTCTGAATATGTAGGAATGCTGGCGATCCTAAATTGATCAGGATTATCTGCTCATTTGCATTTGGATTGGAATAGTAGAATGGAAACACACCAAGGAATATGTTGAGAACCTAGAGAGGTATAATTATTGCTTTATAATAAAATATTATTGCTGTATTGCAGTCAAACTGAGAACATACCTCAATAAATTCGAAGTGAAAGGTAGAAACTGTGAAGTACTGAGTAAAAATGGCGAAACTAAGAGTCAATATTTGTTATTACAAAAATGCCACATGATTTTGTTCCATTTTTTCAGTAATAAACCTTTGTGACCGATCAAGAAAACAAATATTTTACACCCCTCTTCAAAATTAGTTGTTTTACGTTTTAAGATATGTAGAATCCTAAAAACGAATTACGAAATTCAATTAATTCGTTCAGCCTCCGGAGCTTTTTTTCTGAAACTACTAAATCAAACTTAATAAAGCACAATAAAGCAGGGGTGTCCACAAGGGGGGGGGGGGGGCTATGACGCAGACTGCATCATTAAAATTCTTGAGGGGGTGGGGGGTAAAGTTGATTAAAATAGTGTTTAACGTAACGACATTAAAAAATATATGAAATCATTAGATAGAACATGAATAATAATGAACCTAGTTATTAATTTAAATGTGGTTTGTTTTTCTATCTGAGAATGTATAAATTACAATGATAGTGCTGAAATATTGCCCGACTAGGTTTGAATTTTTTCAATACCTGTACACTTTTTTTTTAGTTTTAGATTAAACAACGGGTGATTACGACTACTTCTTACATTTTTGTTTTGGGGAGGGGATATCACCTTATATGGTGGGGGCTGGTTCTAACTGGGGGGAGGGGGGGGGTGCATCATGAAGCTTGCTGGGGAAGGGGGAAACCCCTGAATAAAGGGTTATTCTAATACGGGAATAATGAACCTCTGTAAATATTTTGCAAAGTTTAATGTATTGCGAGTGAAAATATTGCGGTCAATAAACCAATTTAATTTGATTTTCCATGGTCAATATTATACGATTATGATATCATGTTGAGGGGATACGATAGTGAGTGGCAAAATATTTTCACTAGTGGAGCTCTAATACAAGGAAAACGGCACCAGTCGAGAGCAAATATGAAACACTCGTTCCGAAACCTAGCTCCATTAGCGGTTTGCACGTTGAGTTTGGGGAAGTGGTTAGCGAAGCTGAGATGTATGGGAGTTGCTTCTTGATAATTACTCCTAATTGCATTGAAGATACTCAGCCCTAACCTCTACTATTTACTAATTGCTTCCACTTTATCTGATTAACATCAACGGTCTCGATGATAGAGGCGATTATCTTCAGTTCTGCGAGAGCCCCCCTCTTCAACCCTCGCGGCTCCTGGTCTCGACTTTCCGGTCTTCGGCTCCGGTCTCCTTCCTGCGAGTTCCTTCCGTTTAACACCAGGTCAATACTAATTGTTTTTCAATCACCGCTCAAACTCCGAACTCCCCTTTTCATTGTTCTAAGTTCGCTCCCTCTCCCTCTGAATGGTGACGGTTCAATGAGTAACAAATCCATTTTTGTAACTTAACAATTATTCTTGTAACAAATTTGTAGGTATTGGACCGCTGACATATGAAACCACACTACTTTCTATGGGTAAAGTGACAACCACTTTCTCAATTCGCACGATCAGTATTCGTGCTTTTGCTTATTTATTTTTGCAAACGTACTTATTGAATACTTGTACTCATATTATCCCGCAAAAACGCTGCAAATTCTTTCAATGGGGTTTAATATTTAGTTGGCTTGCGTTCATGATTTGAATTTCTACTAAGCTTTGAAGTGTCCCTGTTTCACAGGTGATAGAGCGATTCTTGAATTTCAGGAGAAATGCATAGAACACGTAAATCTGTTCTCAACCAAATACCTATTTGGATTGATCAGTTGATCATATTTGTGTGCCTCCTAAAATCCAATAATCGCTCTATCCCCTGTGAAACACGCACACTCCAAAGCTTAGTAGAAATTCAAATCATGAACGCAAGCCAATTGAATAATAAACTCCAGTGAACGAATTTGCAGCGTTTTTTAATGGTTATCAGAATACTTCAACCATTGTATCGGCTATAAACCCTTTCAGGAGTTCACTCCGGTATCCACGTTCACTAGATCTTTAGGTTACTGCTATCAAAACAAAGACAATAATAAACCAAAACAACGCAAATGTTGGCACCATAAATCGGGCCATACATCGGGAATGGTTTGAGCTACGGACCTGGGGAAGGGCTCATTCTATTCCTCATGGAAAGTTTTCCAAAAAAAGTCCAAATTTAAGCCGCCTTGACTTTTTTTTGAGGTTTTTAGGGATTTTACGAAACTTTGACAACCCTTAAAGGGCACTTTCAATTAAGTGAGAGTGCTGGCTAAAGAGTTGAGGCGTTGTCGGACCAATATTGATTTTTCCTGAAAATTCCAGATTTTTTGCTCCAGCCGTTTGGGAGAAATCGTGCGTACGGAAAAATGTTTATTGCAGATTTGGATTCTACACCCTTTGAATTTTCAGGGGGGTCAAACATTTTTTTTCCAAGAGCGATTACAATGGTTTACTATTAAATAATAAACCAAAAACCGAATAACCTGGTAATTGTTGTCCAAGCAAATTCATTTTACTGCTTCCCTACCTCACAGAATTTATTTTATGATATCGATGGAATTTGATAGTCGTTTATTATCCGGTGCTCCCATGGTAGTATCCGTCAATTTCATTACAGCAGGTGAAAATAAACTTCAACAATTCCAAGCAGAGCACATATATATACAGGGTTACTTTTTTCCATTTGATAACAAATTTATTCTCAGCTAATAACGATACAGACAAGATTTTTATTGGATGTTTCTAGAACTAAGTGAGTCTTTTATTAGTCGATGCAGGATGGTTATTGCGAATCAATCAGTTGCGGTAGAATTCCATTATTGGCTGACAGAACTGTTCAAGGAAGATTAATATTAATGCAATCAGATTAGGGTAGCCCAGTTGTTACCATACATTACGCCCTTTAAACCTGTAACCTGAAAAGCCACACTGTAAGCACTCAAAGCTGCTGTTACACCATTATTTGTATTCATCTTAATTTTAGACGCCTGAATATGAAGGAAACGAAGGAGTAAGAACAGCTTCCTATGAAGCCCCATTGAGGGGAAATAAAGTCGTTTGTCGGAGCGAGGGAAACAGTCGAGAGGTTACACTTGCGGGTTACGGCCGAACATAAATCGCGATTGTTACCGGCGACAGCCAGCGTACGCCTTAAGCTTCCTGTCAAAGGCCAAGGGCGGTTGATGATACATTAGGTGAGGAAGTGTCCCGGCAGAGCTCCCCGTATTTACAGACGGAGGGGTTATGAATTGGTTGGCGGGGAAGTGTACAGTGGGATCGGGGTTGGGATGGAAGGAGGAGGTCCTCTCCCGCGAGATTTGTTGAGGTATTCATAACTAAAGCCTCCCCCATTCCCCCTTTGTCATCGATAACAGCCTATCGAAGCTTACCATCTCGATGGCGTTCACCACCTGTTCGAAGGGAATGCGTAATTTCGCCGCAATGCTACCGAATATCACGGGATGAGAATCGTGATTTAAATATTTATGACCTACATTTATCGACAACTTTACATTTAGTTTTGGGAACTGACAACGAATTTAAAGTTGGCATATTTAGGGTAAACACGGCATAGACGGCACCGTTCACAGTTTTCGTTATCAATTTAGCTCCCATGACCAGTCGGCTAGAAAATATGCTAGAACAAGTCGCTGTGCGCATGTCTCCAAAGTTTGAGTGCGTTGAGACGATTTCACAACGTATTAAAAAATCTCAAGAGTCATTGTTGCTAAATCAGTGCTATTTTGTCACAATAGGTAAAAAGCATCTCTTTATTTGTTTGCATGATAATTATTATGTTCTCCTGTATGTTATACTATTGATTGAATTTCCAGCAGCTTTCCGAGGGATTCATGCGTATTTTAGCAAATCAATTAACTAGTTTGGGCTGATGCTTAAAAGTTTTAAAGGGATTCCCACTGCTAGCCTCTTCAAGCTCGAAGTTTTTGAGACTTCATTATGGAAAAAGGAATATTTCTTTGTAGTACAACTTCTCTGTACAAGCGCCCAAATTGATCAAAAAACGGAACAATTTCGGGCCATCTGGCCTGCGGTTCCATCAGAGCTGACATTCTGAAGAAGAAATTCGAAATTCTTGTCGATTTACTATTTAAATAAAAAAGGGCTCATAGAAAGATTACAGTTTCTACAGTAATGTTCTTTTGGTTGTCATTCCTGTCCCAATTTGAAAGGTAGTTCGTAGGAGTGGCAGTGTGAAAACTGCCCGTATGATACCACATAAAATGGAACCGATTTATAAGTATGAAGCACTTGAATGGGGAACAAATGTAAGACATTAAACTGGATAATAAATTATTTTTAGTCTGGAACTACAACAATTCAAGATTTCAAAAGCGCATTAATTGTTACTGTTATTCAACTTCTTAAAAGTAATTGCAAACATTGGAAATATAAAATTATCCAATTGTGGTTGATAAGTTGTCACAGTTCCTTTGTACCGTTTGATAATTATTATTCCCTCCAACATAACAAATTCTGACAATCTACCGTGGGTGTGCTTTACAATTAAAGGCAGAAGGCTATAAAAGAGAAGTGCAAGAACGGCAAGGTCGGAAAAGAAGGGGAATGAATAGAAGTGGGAGCCATTCGTGAGTGAGCAGGGATTTCAATTAATTCCACGCTCTATGTAGTTCTAGAGTGAAAAGTTCTACACCATTCGTATATTTAAACAATCAGGTATAATAATTCAATATTAAGGTCAACAATAAATGCTAGAGCGACTAAGTAAGTCATTAAATTAAATTTCAGTCCGTAAATGGTAGAATGATGAAGTTTCCGTGTCCTTCGTAAGTATCAATGAGCTACTAGTATCTACTCGGCATTTGATACTTTTGGTCGTGTTTATGGACATTGATCACCTTTATATGTTGAACGCAAAGGAATTAACTAATATTTAAGTTAATTATCCCCTGAAGTTCTGAATTAAATAAGACCAGAGCAGAGGAATGTAAAAGCCCTTTAAACGTTATGATGATTTATACAAATTCAGATAAATCGCACTACTTTTAGCAAACCGGGAATGTCACTCACTTTGATGTTCCGGGGGGAACGCTTCCGTGGCCACGTGAAAACCCTTGCAGACTTTTCAGGACGTTTAACGAGGGAGAAAACGGGAGCGCGTTCTCGGACCGAAGGAGACGGAGCTCTCGTTCATACTGACGTCGAAGGGCGCGTGGACGGGAGAGGAGTAAGATAACAATCCCTCTACTAGTGCGATAGGTAAACAAAACATGATAAATGTGCATAAACATTCCGCCCACCTAGGAACATATTCCTAAATTCCAGGAACTCCAAGGGACGTACCCAAGATTATACCACCCAGCTTGTGAGAAATCCAACAGCAAGTGGTAATACAAAATACGACTAGATTAGTATTAATTAAATTAACAAGTTATTAGAAATACAGGTCGAGTGTGCTACTTAGAGGGGTTGTATCTAGCAATTGCCCTAGGTAGGTTTTATGCGAAATATCAGATTACTTCAGAGCTTTTATGCCGTTACTTGGATAGAACATTTCGAGGAATCTTTGTAGTGAGCTAGGATCAATGTAATTTTACATTTTTTACAGCGTCAGTATGATGTAATGGACACGAAGTCATGGCCTCAGACTCCCCAAATGTGTTACTCATCATCTTGCTTGAAATGTTCACTGTACATTCCAAGACTACGCTTATGGCCGTCTAATAGCAATATATAGCACTTCGTTAGAAAGCTCGCAGAGTTATGTTGCTCGAAGAAACACAATGTAACCATGCGTATACTCACCCATCCATATCTTCCCGCCGAGTTAACTCCGTTCCAAGACACTCGTAACCCGCACAGTTCCTTCAGCACAACCAAATGTAAAATCGAATTAAATACAAACGACTGAAGGTGACAAGCGGTTGTGTCGTTTGCCCTAGCAAAGGAAGCTGTACGTCCCACCCTTAGGAGTATCGTTTAGTGCGAGGGGGAGGAAAAGGAATGTTGTCATGGCACTGTAGGCGTATTCATCACAAATAATGGGTTTCTAACAAACTCAAGTGCCGATTAAAGTGGAAATATAGGAGGCAGGCCGGTTCCATTACGGTAATGGGAAAGCGAGTACATGGGGAGCTGAGGGAAGCGATGACTATTCCCCAGCTCTGACTTTCAACACCTAAGAAGTCGCTTGGACTGGGGGACTGTTTTACATCGCCTCTACCTACTACTGTTTCTTCTCAGTCCATAAAAATGAATGTTTACTTTTCAAACAACTGGTAAAGCAATGAGTAATTGAGTAAGCGGATGAACATGTTTCATTCAACAAGACCCTATTGATGTTCAACAACAGTTGAGAGGTGAAAGGGCCTTGATGCCTAACCCTCAATAGTCAAGACGTGATTCACGTTTGTGATTGTTGGAAAATAAACCTCAATTCTCAGTTATCTGAATGTTAACTAAAGATTGTCATTTGCTTATTACTCGCTTGTTACTAGATTATGTTATGCGCGTTACTGGGCAGTCAATGTCACAGCTCTATCTCCCATGAAAGGAGCTCAATATATAATTATGAAAGGCTAATAAATGTAACTGCAATTTGTTCTGGAACGTTCATTCGTAACCCATTAATGATGATCTGTTCACGCCCAAGTGTAATGTTTATTTTTATTCTACCGTCCGATGTATATACCAATAAGAAAAGTGTATGTGTGACCCCTGTGAAGACTCAACGATCATCTCTCCACCAACCCTTCCTGACATGACTGATGCTCCCACCCCCTCGACTCGTCTGGAGCAAGGATCATCCTCCTTACACGCGTTAGTTGCATTTGACGAGCCATCAGCATCTCTTGAAGCTTCAGTGAATATTCAACACATATAATTTAAATTCAAATTCACTCTTCAACAATCAAGGACGGGTCATCAGCATCCCATTCCAATTGGACCTATCTATTCTTCTTCATTGTTTCTACATTTCGACGTAAGTGATGACTCCAAGAGCTCAAATGTATTCGCGCCATGTGCTCCATGTCGGCTGCCACCTCAGCAATGGTGAAACATATATTCATAGCATTGTCATATTTTATTTGTTAACAGCTCCAAGTGGCGTATCAGGCAGCATCGTTCACATTCTCATCGTATTTTCCCTCTTGGTTCATCGATATCGTCATTGAAGTACCTCCAGTCTTCGAACCTGAGAGCATAAACGCGTACTCCTCACGTCGCACATAAGCGGTCAGAGTATTTGTTGCATATTAGGAAGTAGAAGTATAGAATTAATTGCATTGTCATTTATATGAATCTTTCGTAAACAAGTAGGTAGGCACCTGCTTATTATAAGAATGAGCTCCCTATTTCCATCAGTAGTATCATCTAATATATTTTCTCTCTATAGAACTTGTACATCTATAAATTTGCAAAACTATCATATAATTAAAATATTGATACTTTTGGTAATTGATCTTTCTTTGCTAAATTAAAACCCCACCTCTGGTATGCAACACGATCAATGATAATTAATTACTATTATTATGAGATGAATATAAAACCCATTAGAAAAGGGTAAAACATTCTAATAAATTATCTGAAAACGAACACGCCTTCTTGAAGAATAGTTTCATTGAAAAGTCTCTGGTTCACTCAAGAGTTCACTCAAATTCATATTTGAACTTGACTGAAGGTCGTGTGTTCAATCGAAGACTAGGTTATTTTATACATGAACGAACACATACTGTGTTTCAACTATCGACGTTCAGTCCTTAGTTGAGATTAATAAGCGGTTTAACGTCTCTTCCCCGAACTTTAATTAAAATTTAAATTTAACCTAATGGAAAAATAATTAGTTGTGGTGCTAACCGATCACGAGAACTTCAAAAGTCTTCCTAGGGCGAACAACGTGATATTAAACGTCGAGTTGTTACATCCTTTTAAAGTAATGTAAAGGACAGTGAACTAACGATTTGTAGAGATTTCTCGAAGTAGCGTTTGTTTTGAATGTAAGTATTCAAAAAAGTGATAATTCAAACAAATATTTTTTAAAGCAACCATGATTAATATAGGTAGCTTTGTTTTTTGTAAGTATGTATGTAGACTGAACAAGTATCTTGTGGTTCGAGTGCTGACCTACCTTCCTACCCCTTGCGATTGTTGGGCCGTTAGTGGCTATCGAAAACTCTCTATTCTACTTCTTTTTTGAGTTATTGGGGATTTAATTATCCGCTCCTACGACAAAGTTAGGCGTGTAGGTTTTTTTCTGATTGGTAGACAGTGAGAAACTAAGATGAAGTATCCCTAATCACTTGTTTCTAATTTATAGCAAATCCAAAAAGAATTGAATAGAACTTTCACTCCGAAAAATAATTTAGGAAATTATGAGAACTGGATGACCAGCGAGAAACTCAATGTTTGTTTTGGTCAGAGCTCGTGTGACCTCAAGTGTAGATTGAAAGTCGAGTTGATCGAACAAGAAGAGTTTGTTGTGTGGCCTGATGTATGTTGTGTGGTATGTGACAAAAACTTGTTTTACAAATGAATAAATAAGTAAACGCACTCGTAACTAAGTATTCAATTAGGAGCATGTATAACACATAAAATCCGCAGAGCTCAGGAACTAACATTCCGCCAGAAACGTTTCTCGAGATTGTATTTTTTTTTTTTCTGCGTGGTTGAAGAGCAAGTATGCGGCCTCCAACCCGCTTGCCAACAAAAACCTCACTTTCTCACTCAAACTCACTCGCGCCCCTGAGTTAGGGGCGGAGGCCGACCGTGGAATTAGGTCCGCCCCTCCGTTCTCCTAACCGAGGCGTAAAAATTGAACGGAAACCACTTTTAGCAGGTTCGCGTCCTCCGTTGCCGAACATCCTTTTGGTGGAACTCGACCGCTCTTGATTCACAGATTCAGATCAGCCGAGTGTGATTGATCGAAGGTCGAAACACTCGGAAATATCTCCGCCCCTGTCAAGGGAAGGGGTTTCCCTTTCAGTCGTTCGGTAGTTGTTATTCCATTTCATTCGGTATACACAGCGACCGGTGTCCCGTCCTTCACTATTCTATTTTCTTAGAAACCGATTTTTTCTGCGATACGTCTCTCTAGTTGAGGTAATTGCTTCCTCACTTGTTGTGATGAGTGCATTTGAGAGCAGATTTAAAACGAAGTCCGAATCAAAATAGTAGGATATCACTATATTTCGATATTCAAATTATAGCTTTGATGTCATGTTAGCACATCAGTAACCCTACCTCTCTCTCTCGAATTTTGTTGGTAGGTTTTGCACGTTCATTTAGCGCGTTCAATCGTTGTCTTACCTGAACCGGAGTTGTTGAAACCGATTATCGCCGTTTAAGAGGTGAGATCTTTAGATTAATGACTGGAGTCTAGTTTGATGAACTTTTAGCTCCAATAGTGATTAGCACTGTGCAGGACGGCGAAATGGTTATACCTGACCCGCAATACAGTCAGGTCGTGAAGGCGGGGTTGGTTTAGCCCCTTAACGAAACTCCAAACTGAGTACCTACCTGTCGGAAGCAATGTTTTCACTTAGGGAGATATACTCATCTTTTCTATCACCTATCTAAGTTTCTATACTACTAAAGAGTGGTCTTTCCTTTTTTAATGAGCCAGAAAAAGTATGCTCGCACAGTAACAGACACGAGAGACTAAGCCCCTCATTGTATTTGATCCTTGGTGGAACCCCAAAATTTTTTTATGCATTCTCTCTCTCTCTCTCTCTCTCTCTCTCTCTCTCTCTCTCTCTCTCTCTCTCTCTCTCTCTCTCTCTCTCACTCTCTCTCTCTCTCTCTCTTTCGTCAACGTGAGTTATAATTTAAATAACATCACTTGTGACAATTTCCCTTAGTTTCGTGGAGTGAAAATGGTTCATATTTTTGTTGCTCAAACAGTTGGTTTTCTTTTATTTGCCATGAAAACCATTAAATACTTAATGATTTCCGCATCACCAACCCAATCAAGGCGGAAACCTTTTCAATATGTGTACGATTATCGTTCCTCGCGCGGTTGTAGATATTCAGTGTTAAGCAAGTTCCTCACCAACTTTTTTTGTCGAACCAAAAAACATGATACCAAGGTAAATGAAGCTTGTGCAGCTAGCGATACTGACTATGTGTTATGTTAGCCACGTTGTTAATAAACTATTATAATCAATAACGAACATGTGTTTCACATGATAGGGAATCAGGGTTGTAGGGGTTCGAAAAGCCAACCTTCTTCGTGTACCGCTCATAGCTACCGTAGCTATGTTATTATTACTAGATAGATCAGTATTGTGTTTGTCCTTTAAGTATGGCTATTAGTGATACCATTGAATGGTAATATAATTAATTGTTTATTTTCATGTTATTAATTGAGTGCGAACAAAATTTATCAATTTAATATTCTAAATCCATTTGTGAACTATACCATGTAGATTAGTACATAATTCGGTCATCAAGTACACGGAAGCAGTATAGGAAAACCATGTTGAACGGTTGAAAACTGAAGCCTATCATAGAGTTGATATGACTGCTAGTTTTATTCGTATTCTTGCAACTAAAAAATCTCAATCCTTCATGACGGTATCAACACCATAACAATATCTAAAATTAAAAAATAATAATAATGCTATTTATTGTGGGGTTCCCATTTATTGAACCAGACACAGGCGTACCGAAATGAAACCTAAGCGTCACGTTCGAAAATAACTACGAAAAACTAGTGCTCTGATGAGCAGTGTTCTAAACGAGAAATTCAGGAATCCAGAACATTGTTTTCCTTCCGCCGTTCTGTTCTCCCAGTAATGAAACACATTGCGATGATTTTATTACAGCCCCTACTTCCCGGTAGGTATCCGGAGTTAATTCGATCACGTTTCCAAATTTTGCTATTCTCCCCGCTTTTCATTGTTGTTGCTCATTGTCGTTACCGTACCGCTTGAACCCCTTTGCCGTTACCTCGTTGTCGTTACTCTGTCCCAGTTGAATACCCCCATCCTTGGAACATGAATCCGAGAGCGGACAACGGATCTGGGGCGCTCCCTTCGTTTAATCAAGAACCTTGTTCAATACTCCCCAGAAAAAAAAAGATCCGCTGTTGTGCTTGGGTGATGCACCGGACGGTTGTGTGTATTGTTGTTTTGTCTGACCTGACACGATCCCCAGGTTGCAATCGGGAAACCTGATTAGAAGGAACAGAATCCAAAGAAATGTGGTGACGTGGCTGGTTGATTGGCCGCGATTCAGGACATTGGATTGATGACTGCGGACTTTTAGCTTTTCTCTCTCTCTCATTCATTTATTTTTACAAGCTTTCACGTAACAACTGAATTCTGCACTAGTAAGTCTCAACCAATCAAGGCCGTAGTTGTATTAATGCGCCTTAACAGACTCACACATGCACACTCAAACACACACACATTTAGCTATCAAAAAATTGAACCGGACCTTTTCCATAGTATTTTCACTCTGCTTGAAGGTGGTGGAACCCGTTTTTCATTTTTCGATGTTTTAGTGCCTCAAATTTTCTATTGAAACTTGAGGTTACCTCTTGACCCCCCTTTTTTATTTTAGTTTTCGATTCTACGTTGAATTTGGAAGAGAAAATGCATCGTTAATAAATTTTTTAGAGACTTCGTTTCAGAGTAATTTCACTTTTTGCGAACAACAAAAATCGACGAATTCTTTTAGAAAAAGACGCTTTTCTTCAATCATCTTCAATATTTTACTAGATTTTGACCACATTTTTGAAATCAGCATCAATTTTCCTATAAGCAGAAGTCAGTCTTGAACTCAATTCTCGCATCAGGTGATAGTAAATGAGTAGCATTCATACAAATTTTACTAGACGAGTTTTATTGTCTCTTTTTATTCTACTAAAATTACCTACTTTTGGGATGGACCCACTTGCTCCTGTAAGCAGATTGCGAGTCGATCTCTCACCGAAGAAGTTGTTCTTCGTACCATATCCGGTGGAATAGCTAAGCAAGCTTGAACCAGATCACCTCTGGTGTAGTAGGTTGCCTGGCGTACATTATATTTTTGAGATAACCCCGAAAGAAAAAATCCAGTGCGCTGAGATCGGGAAATCTCGCAGACCAATTGACCGGGTATTGCCTGCCGATCCTTCAGTTGGAGAATTGGTTGTTAACTTCCCTCCGTGCTAGAGAATTGGTTGAACAGTAATCTTCCTCTTATGATGATTGTTGATGAAGGAAACTGGCTTCTATTGATAGGAAATTCGATGCTGATTTCAAAATTGTGGTCAAACTCTAAAATATATTGAAGATAATTGGTGAAAAGCTGGTTTTTTCTAAAAGAATTGGTCGATTTTTGTTGTTCCCAAAAAATGAAATAACTTTGAAACGAAGTCTCTAAAAAAACGTCATATAGACCTTCTATCTATTTCACCGCTGCGCATACATGGTATTGTTAACACATGTGAGAAAAAAATAAACGAGAGAGAGAGAAAAAAGATCCCCGTTCAAAATTGGCGTTCAATTTTACAAATTTTTTTCACTTTCAGATGGATTGAGGTCAATAAGATATTATCATTCGTTTAGCACATGGTTGGCCTCACCTGCTAGAGTAGGGGAGGGAATGGCCAAAATAAACTTCCGGATTGTGAGGCAGGACGAGGTACCAACGAATACACCATTTCCAGGAGATAGGGAGAGTCTACGAATCCATTTTAGATATTAAATAAAAATGGAACATCTGACGTATTTGCTGACTTGAGACGATAGAGACCCGTAGTGGTCATTAATATGAAGCTTAAATGCCACATTATGAAGGAAACGACGATGAACCCTCTCAAGCTAGTCAATGTGAGAAATACAAAATGTGGTGCAAATCGCGGATGTAGGTGAATCCACTATCTAGTGGTTGCTGGTACGTACTAAGTTGATAAGAAACTATGCAAACTGTTTGGCCGTATCTGTGTAACAAATTTTTTTGAAATGTTTTTGATGCTGAAGAGAAAGTGCTGTTTGCAGAATAGGCAATTACAGCCAAGAGTCTGTAGTTAAGCTGAAACGTTACTTATTATGTATATCTTAAAGTTGTGTTTATTTTACTGATGGCAATAGGCGCTACAGGAACTACTCATGTTGCCAGGTATTTACGATTTAACTTACTACAATTGTGACTTGAATAAAAATGTGAATGTACAAAAATTAATGTCCTAACGTCTGTGATCAAAATGACACCGCTATGTCTTCCAAGAACTGCAGTTCATTGTATTTTCTTCTCTCTTCATCGTATTTCTGGCAGTCCATGAGTAAAATTTATTTAATGCTCTATTAATTTAATGCATTTGATGCTCCACATCCTCCAATTCATCGCACTGGTCACAAAGTTGGGTGGAAGCGTAGCAATTTTGTGATATTTGATTCATTTCCCCATGTCCCGTCCTGATTCGGGTTACCGATTTTTCTTTCTACATTTTGCGCTTTTTGAACCGTGGTACCATTGTGATGTTGTGATGTTGGGAAATGAAATTGGCTCGATCTTTTTAGACTAATCCACAATGGCTAGGTACCCATTTTATATGGATATTCTGCATGGTTGCTATGAGTAGCCTTCCTATTTTAATTACCATATAGAGTACAGCTTATAGTTATAGAAGCTCTTTCTACCCTCTTCAGTGCCATAAAACGAGAATAGTACTTAAGCTCTCGTGTGAATGTGCAAGTAAAATAGCTGCTGTCATGATAATTTTGACATAATGAACCTCTTTATACTGGCCGGCTTGATTTTACTTTACCAATTCCATTTGAGACTTCATCGCAAATCGTATTTCATCCCACAGCTCCTTGGAGCGCAGCAGCGTCAATTAAATTAGCGAGGCGGCCCCCACCGAATACTTTCCAGGTTTTTCGTCAGAAAAACGGGTATGAAGGAGACGGAAGTTCGTAATTGATTTACAGTGTGGCCGGGTGGGGGATGGGGAGCGAAGGATATATGAAGAGGTCGGCAAGTGCACTTGGTCATCATTAATCTTTGTTTTAAAGACGGAACTGCCACCCCCAACCGTATATCTGCTCTACTTCCTCTTCTTCTTCGTCCTTCTTTTCCACTTCTCCAGGCTCCACTTCACTCAGTCATTTCCCGTTTCCATTTGTCTAGATTCCGCCCGGCACCTTCACAAACCTAATATCCTCCAATGAAAAAAAGCGTCTCTTTGTGGTATTGGTAGCAATTTCATTTTGAACGTATTTGATGGTGCGCGATTTGCATCAGATAGGCTTTTACATTCGACCGTGTAAGACAGCATCAGAACCGTCCTCACCCATCTTTCTAACTTTGAGCGATATCGGATATCAGGCTCATAAAACGTCATAGTCCGGACTTGATACATTTATAAAAATGTATTCATATTACATTTCATTCCGCAGATTTACACTAAGCAGCAGCAGCTTCGTTATCTTTGAATATTCGCTGAAACAGGAAGAACAATTAAGGAATGTTCTCACCTATTTATTCATCTGAAGACGAGCGAAGATCAACAGCCCCGACAATGTTTTCTTGTTCTTGGGGGTTTCGTACTGCTGGCTCTTTCAGCGTAAGATCAAGTTATATGATAAAACAAGTCGTCACCTTTAAAACTGGATTGTGCTGTTACTATATCATTATTACCAGTAGCACCGCTCCCTCAATCACTGACATTTCTACTACAGGAGTTGAAATCGGTGAATGACTGAGCTCACTTGGTTGTTCGAAATCGGCTCTAGAACGGTGAACAACAGAGAAGCAGCGTTGGGATGTTGGAGACATGTTCGGAATAATCCAGAAGACTGATATTCGAAGCCGTCAGTTTCAACGCATATTGTTTACTTGCCCGGAGGGGCTTTTAAGAAAAACATGAGGGGCGACGGTACGAACTAACTCCCATCCCATCCCTTCGCAAGTGCAGCCTTGTTTCAAGCGAATCAATCTATCAACGTCTCCCCCTTCCTTCACCAATCTTCTGCGTGAGCCCACTGATGAAATTTCCATTTTGAAATACATTAAACCGCCTGTTTTTGTATGGTAAAGATTTGGAATTTAGGAAGAAGGGTGTTTGAAGATTCATTGGAACTAATTGTTCTCATGCAGTTGACTATGTATACGCGAAAGTATCTACACAGTATATAAATGCCGCAGTATTCTATAAATACATGAATACTTATGAATATCACGCAAACTGCTCTACCTAACGATACGAGATTCTTCAAAATAATGGTTTTTAGATTAACTCATCTATCCGATCAGCTGAGAGGGTTCTGAGATTATTAATCAAATATGATGAAAATCACTCATACAATCCAAAAATCTGCCAATCATTGTGATACCTCCCGTGTCTTCTTCTTCATGTCCGTGTAACTTTGACCTACCGTTAGATTGGTTCTAAATCTTAACTGTTTTATACAACGTAATGGGGTAGAGTTTTCACATCATTATGCCAGGATCAAACTAACTTATTTTGGATTGAGCGGTGTTCCATCCTTTACAACCTTCAAACTTTTGAAACAATGAAATATTTCATGCGTTACTGTTTTTGAACAATTATTGTATAATACGGATCAACAAGCTTAAACTCTTGTCGTCCGTCAAATTATAGCGGGCTGAAGAGGTATTTATTAATCTACAATGAGAAGTTGTCCCTTAATAACGACAGTGAGATAACAGATGCTTAAGAGGAAAACATTTTCTGTCTAATTGTATAAAAATTATTTTGCCTGCAAATGAATGATCCTGGTTTGTTGAGTCTCGAATGCTTCCCTTAGATCTGCTCTGACCTAGACCCTTCGACAGGTTGCGGAGAAGCCGGAACATCGGGTTGAACAAAATGTTTTGTTCGAATTAGATGAGTAAAAATCTAGCACCGAGAAAAATGGAGTCTTTTCCATAACACCGAATTTACATTAGTTATTGGTAAAGCTAATTACCTCATGATTGAACAATCATCAACATTTTGTTAGCTCTTTCTGAGGTATTTGTTTTTGCGGAAAGTAAAGTTTCATTAACGGCAAAGCAGCTGTTGGGGTGAAACGGAGAGGCCAAGCCGAGGGCAGGTGATTGGTAGATTAAAGTGGTCCCCGAAGAGAGAACACACTAAATGGTTCGTAACTCAGACAACCTCTCAGAGCAATTGGTCGGCCATCAACTAGTGGGACATTCATCCACCGCTTCCCCACACCTGCTCACTTTCGACCGGAGTGAAAACTCTCATCTCGACCAGAATCAATTTTCTGAAATGTACCGAGTTCAATATACCCTCCGAGTTTACAAGATAGCTAAGAATTGTGTTCGCTTCGAGAGGTGTGAACATATTTTGTTCCAATCGAAATCTATTACAGTAGTGGTCCCCTTAACGTACATAATCGGTTCCTGAAGAATATCCGGACAGCGGACCTAATATTCCCATAAGAAAATTTCTTATTTAATATTTATATTAATTCCATTATTTGATAATGGAAATAGCGATTAATCCGTTCTCTCGTCCCCGCACCCACCCATTTAAATGTTTGTTTGTACCATATTATTGCTACATAATGGCAACCAAAGTGTAAATACGTAATTAGAAGAAATATAAACAAATAATGAAAAAAATTGTCAATAAACAAATGAATAAATCCATGACCCATGACTGCAGAAGCTGCAGCAACAGTAATGGTTGAGGTAACCGCTGACAATGACCGTTTAATCGTCACAACTCCTCAACTTTTTCCTACCGATAAGACAGGTTTTAAGAGAGATAGTAACAAAGATCACTTAAATATAAAGCGATTTACATACGAGCAAGAATATTTTCGGCACAGGGTCGAAACGATGTGTTCGCTGGAACTGAGCGAAAGGCATGTTGGCGTGGGTTTGCGGCAGTGTTGGTACGCATCCGCCAAAATCTGGCCAAGATCCATTTTCTTCCACGCGCCAAATCCAAAATTCGGAAAAATATGTTCGCCCTAACTTTGTACGTTCTCCGGAAGAATGTTCATTATGCGGACTAAATTTTCCAAACAACAAAGTTGGTCCACTACCTGCTGTTTTAGTCACCATAAGAATTAACTGTGTTGATTTAGTCTTATCTCAAAACTAAAATTGGTCGAGATTGTGTACTTGAGTCTGAATTGAATCCTTTTATAACTTACAAAATAATGGTCGTAGGAAGGGTGTGCTTATGCTCAAATATGAATATAGATCTACTGTGCTTAATAACATGTATACATGTACATTATTTATGTATTGTCCATATTTCCTTTTTAATTAGTACTTCGATTTTGAATTAACTTTGTTCGACCATCTAGCAATACGTGAGGAAGCTATACCGTCCAAACAGCTTGGCCCACGTTGTAGTTCGTGTCTTCTCGGAGCTCAATTTATTGGTTATGAGTTTTAACCAAAGAGCTCGCATTGTGGACACTTTCCCTTACTACTAAACAGCCCCAAGAGGTTTCATTAAGGACAATCCTAGATTGATTTGGAATGAATCAAGATGCACTTGTCTCATCATCATTTATCCTTTTACCACCAAAACCTCCACTACTTCTACCACCTCAACTTCTAATATGAACGAAATAATTCATACAGGTCATTCTGTTGATCAGGATGCAACAAAACTTGGGATTACTTTTCATGAGCAGTATCGGAATCTCAAATTGTTTGGAAGCAAATCACCCTATGAAATCACTTAGCTGTCCATTTCTTGTCATTGTTATCATAAAGTCCAAAAAACAATCGACTCAGCCACCTTTGGAATAATTTATCTATGAACACTTTCTCTTTCTCTCAACTTCCAATCCAATTGAACCAAAACCTCGGTGGTTAATCGTCAGTTGGAGTCACAATGCACTCTCTTGACCAATTAGTCTTCATAGCCGTGAGGTAGCAGCTTCGGACTACGGAGTCAGAGGCGGTAGGTTCGTTCGTGTCAAGTAAGGGGACATTTTAGTTGTTGTAGAGCTACAACGTTTAAACATCATTTAATGAAGTTTGAACATCAAAGTTTAGACATAGTTGTTTTGTCCCAGACAACAACAGATTCCAATCTATTTATCCAACTTATCTATACATTACTGGAAGGACTGATTTAGTTTTTTAAATTTTTTTTTTTTAAATTTAATTTAGAGATACGAGCACCTTTACCATTGAAATAAAGAGAAGACTGGTGTCCGTGTAAACATGAATACAACTCTCCATGGTTATCTAACCCATAATCGACATAAAAACATTGATATTAGACAGAATGACAGATGCGGAGTGATGAGAGAAGGCTGGTCGAACTGAAACGAACATTGGTAGGAGGATTGCGCCCAATAACCCTGTACTGGGTTGTACTAAGCCCGCCGGTTCGGAGGGGAGGGGCTTAATGTTATTTTATATCGGTTAGGTATTGGGAGAGAAAATATTGGAGACGTTGGAAGTTAATTAGCAATAGGTGTTGGTGGTGCGGCCCGGTGGCATTACACGAACTCAATCATTTGTAATTCAACGTCTACTATGCCAGAATTCTTCATTTCACCAGTTACGCTACACTCAATACCTAGTTGTTTAGTGATATGTTGCAGTGGAAGATGACACTGTTACCTATCATAGGATCTGAGTTAACACTCCGTCGTGCTACAAAGAGCCCATGGTAGGTCCATCTACCTACTTCCCTACCAGAGAATAGGCCCATCGGAGATGCAAAGTAGATAACTGGTCGCGATGGCCCTCGAGGGCCCAGTTTGCGGTTGATAAGGCCCGCTAATGGCATTAATATCGTCCCCGTTCCCTTCCCCCAACCTAACCCACCGTTTGACTTCCTCATCTAATCCAGAGAACGACCTCTTTTATTAGTCTGGCTCCGGGATTTTTTTTTCTAAATAAAAAAACCCCGGATTAACCGCTCCCCCGGTACTTGGCACATTCCGGCCGAATTGTTGGAAGCGCATAATACAGAGCGGCCTACGAGAGATGAGACCGAATCTTTTAAAGCCAACAAAGGCTACGTTACTCCGGCGGGGGAGTGATCAACATGATCACGTTCAATTCTTGAGTGGTCATGCGGGGCAAGTAAATCTATTCACACTAGTCTCTCCCCTCCTGCTAAATACTCCCACATTCTTGAGGTTTAAAGTGCCGAACGAACCATCATGAACCTACATTATTCATGGTTGGGTACGCCTTTCAAATTTGGCATAATTTACACCAGAGAGTTTTCGGCAGTTAGATTAAGTGCGATAGGTACTGTTCAAAACGTATACCATATGCGCAGGCGCGGGAGATAAGTCACCTGTTCGATAGGCTATCCCCAGAAAACTCTTGAAGTAGGCTCGCCTGTCTCCCTTAACCGCATCTCTCTCTCTAATTGCATTCTATGGACGAAGAAAACGACACCATTTATACTTTAGCACGCTAATTGACCTGAAACGAAGCTAGCTACAGGCCTCTCAGCTCATCACTGTGTCTCTCTAAATCGTAATCGACTTCTAGATGTCCCACAGAAGTTGGATGACTTTGTCTTGAATATAATCCCGTAAACATCAACCCCTCCAGTAATCTCAATGTACGGAACAAAATCTTATATCAAAATACCTGCAATTGTGCAACATACTGTGCATTGACAAAAGACCCACAATTAGAACTACTCTAATTACGCGAGATAAAATAAGAACCTACCAGCGCTTTTTCTGTGTATCGATTAGGAATGAAATTAGCCACAAGCGCCCTTCAGCTGAATATTGAGTCCACGTACATTCCACTCGTCCCAAACATTTGAATGATTTTGTCTTAAATATAACTACGTTATCACCAACCTTTACTCGTCCCTTCGAACGAAGCAAAGCTGATATCAAAATACTGCTTTGGACCAACATAGTACGTAAGGATACGTCGTAGCAATCTACAGATAAAACATTGAAATTGAACTAGTTAAAATTAAAAACCTACCTACGCTTCACTTGTCCGCGACAGTATAAGGCTTAAAAATCTTGATTTCAAAAGAAACTCATGAATACAAAATTTCCATTGCATTTAAATCAGTTGATTCTATTCTCACGTGATACTAAGCAATTCTTGCTTTCTCAAAGCACGTTCGTATTCGCATTCCTGATGACGTTCCTTTTTTCTGTGAAAGTTCTGGCACTTACGTTAGTGAACGGATGAACCGAAAGCGGTCAGGGTGGGTTGATTTGACTCATTGATAGAAGGGACGGCTACCAATAACGAGCATAAAATTGCATTGTGTTATTCCGAAATTATTCAAAATTGTGATTCTTTTTTATTGCAGCCCCCCCTGATTTCACCCATCAGGATTGGCTAACAATCTTACGAGAAGGCCCCAACTGTTGTGATCGCCACTCTGTGATCATTCAGTCAGATCTCCCGACAGATGTCGCCAACCACGCCCCCTTCCCAATTACCTACCTAGGTACCTTCCTACTTGTTACCTATCTAAAAAATATAACCAGTTGTAAAAAGTCCTTTCGCGTCGATTCTTAATCAAACTCGATCCAATCTAATTCCAACTATATATTAAAAAGTAATATAGTTTTAACATGGTGTCAGAAGTAAAGCAGTGAATAACAGTGCGAAACTGCTGACTGCCCGCTAATTCGTGCTCCGGAGTCGCGAGATTTCGCGGTTACCTGAATTTAAAAAAATCATCATCAGCCTCTCGAAGCAATCGTTGCCATTACCCACTTTGCGGCAACACGTCGGATGCGCGACCACCGCAACTATTTAATTTCGAGGCAAGCGATTTAAAAAAAGAGTGGCTAGATTGGATGCAGGCTTTTGGTTTTTGCTTAATAGCTTCCAAAAAAAAGTCCGAAAAGGATGATGTAAAATAGCAATACTTCTTAACCAATTGGGAAATAAAGGAAATTAAATATATAATACCCTAAAAACCTAAAAACTAGTGAAGCTCTCGTCACAAAAACTGCCTTATGCCAATACCAAGAAACGATCGATGCTTTCACAGAATATTTCGCTCCTAAAAGGAATGTATTGCACGAGCGTTTCAAGTTTAACACCCTTGCGCTCCAACAACACTATAACTATAAATAGACTAGACTATAACTGTTATATTTGTAAGTTTCATTAGGTTTGGTTAAGTAGTTTTAACCAAAGTCCGTTTAAGTACGGACGACGGAAGGACGGATTTTTCCAATATGATTTTCGGATTCCACACATTCTGAATGAAGCGCTCAATTTTGAAGAGGGTTAAATTTTTGTTTTCTTGGTCGATTACAAAGGTTTATTATTGAAAGTACCAACCAACCAAACCGAAAAGCTTGTAGCAAGGGATCTCTGACACATAACAGGCACACAGTATTCTTTATATTTTTGTTATTCGTTAATTTCCGCCTCATCAAATTTTATAGGTTCTGAGAGCTCTGAACTCATGATTTTCCACCAAAATAAAGCAATGCAAGTTTGGCAACTTTTCACCCTCAAAATCAAATTTAAACAGGGACGGTGTAGGGCATATTTATATTCATGAATACAAATACGAATATATTCACAGAATACATTATGTGTGAATATAAATACGAATACATTCGTATTTACACGTATGAATACTAATACATTCGTATTTACACGTATGAATATAAATACGATCGCATTCGCAGAATCGAGTGTAAATACGAATGTATTCGTATTTATATTGACACATAATGGTTTCTGTGAATATATTCGTATGTGTATTCATGAATATAAATATGCCCTACACTGAACAGGGATGCTAGAAAATAATTTGGTTTTTCGTGTTTTTCAACATTCAAAAACTTAATGAACACTCGATAAACCTCTTATTTGGACAAAACTCTTTCCTCACTAAAGGGAGTACTTAGTAATTATAATAAAATTCCCGGAAGCTGAGAGATGGAAGAGCGACGACTTGTTAGAAATTCAACTGCTCACGAGGTATCAATCAAACTTTAAATAGATGATAGCAACTTTCTTTAAAGTATGAAAAGATTCGAAAAAAGCGAGGGACACCGTACCCTACCCATTTTCCTTCTCACTCCTTCATAAATCTTTCAAGTTGTTCTTTCAAGCAAAGGGCTGTCAGCTCATTACACTTGATATTTACTGTAGTGGTATTTTTCTAAGGAAATATAAGTCACAGAGGGAGCAGTGATTAACGTGAAGTACAGAAGTAAGTAAACAAGAGTTTGGTTGTATTTACCATATAAAACATTTGTATTTGATCCCAGTCATTACTTTTAAGGGGAAATATCTTTGATGTCGAAAGAAAGAAAAACATTGCTCAATACCAAATGAAAATAAAATAGAAATAAAATCTTTTCAAAATGAGATACCAGTACTGATTTATAAAACAGAGAGAAAAAAACATTTATTGATCATTATATGGGGTGGAATGTTGGGATAGTTGGGGTTGTGAAAAGTATAAATTGATATGCCAAAAGCTTGAATTGGTATGCCGAAAGTGGAAATTGAGTCGCCAAAAGTTGAAATTGATTAAATATTAAAATTCATTTGTGCCAAAGGTTCATATACTTTGCCAAAATTTTCAATTTGATAATATGCCAAAAATTCAAATTGGTTTTGCCAAACTAGCATGATTTAATTTTATTTTTTTCCTAACTGTGTGTGTGATTTCATTCTTCTGCTAGCTAAATTGCTGCTCCGTCCTCCAGTCCAAATCCTCGCACGTGTTTCCTCGGGCCCCTTAGCCTCGTGGAAACTGCTGGGTGAACTGAGAACTGAATTGAGAATAGTTTATAAAACTATTTTCAATTTTAATTTTATGAACTAATAGTTCATTAGGTAAGTATTTAAAGGAATTATTATGCTAACAAAATTGTGCTTTCAATAATAGAGTTTCACTAACTGTGGTTAAACTTATTTTTTGTGTCCCTTAAAATTTCTCTGAATTGTACTCTATGAACAACTGATTTCGATGATTGGATTTTTGTCAGGCATGATAAGTATGAGTAGCATGACTGGTAGGGATTCAAGGAAAAAATTCCCTCAAAGTTCCAAATCTCATTAAATGGATTTTAAAACTCCAATTTCCCCTGAAATAGGAGGAATAATTCATAAACAGATTTGTGACGAGTTGAGTTATTACTTCTAAGCTTTCCGGTTGTTGAATTACAAGACAACTCCGCACAATAATATTAATGGCTGCCATTACCAGACCCTCCGATAAACACCTCAGCTGAGTGCCTATGGTAATGATTATCCATCTGGAAGAAGGTGGTTGAAAACGAGTTTACCAGATTTACCTGTTTGCCACGGAAAGCTTTTCCGTGTAATGGAGCAACACGGCTTTATTTTCAAACATCCAGTATCGTTCGACCTAATACCTACGGCATCGTGGGGAGAACCGGTTTATTCTATATCAGATATCTCCGCGACAACGCCGGGAACCACCGCGACGACTATAGTGTCATTCGTGGTTTGCAACGACTTGACCCTCCAGGCCATTGTGCTTGTACAGAGAAAGAGGACGTGTTGAGCGTGTCGAGTATACATATTTGATACGTTACATATGTGTATATATGTAATTATCATTCAATATATATATTTTGGTTTATTATTCAATAATAAACCATTGTAATCGCTCTTGAAAAAAAAATTCTAACCCCCCTGAAAATTTTATGGTTTACGTTTCAAAGGGTGTAGAATCCGAATCTGCTATAAAAAATTTTCCGTCCGTCCGCCGTACGTCGTACGCACGATTTCTCCCAAACGGCTTGAGCAAAAAATCTGAAATTTTGAGGAAAAATCCATCTTGGTCCGACAACGACCCAATTCTTTAGCCAGCTCTCTCACTTAATTTAAAGTGCCCTTTAAGTTCTGTCAAAGTTTTGTAAAATCCCCAAAAACCTCAAAACAAGTCCAAGCGGCATGGATGTAAACTTATTTTAAGAACATACCGTCAGGAATCGAATGAGCCCCTCCCCACGTCCGTAGGTCAAACCATTCCCGATGTATGGGCCGATTTATGGTGCCAACATTTGCGTTTTTTGGTTTATTATTGTTTGTTTGTAACCTAGTGATGTCCGGCCGATAGCGTCGAGTTGTAGTGAATGTGGATTACTGGAGTGATGCCGATGTGGATACTTGTAGTTTATAGCCGATACACGGGTTGAAGCATTCTGATATGCATGAAACGCTGATAATAGATAGGTAAATATTATTCAATATTATTACTGGGGTTTATAATTCAATATTATTACTGGGGTAAATAAGTATTCTTTCACTGGGGTTTATTATTCAATTGGCTTGCGTTAATGATTTGAATCTGTACTAAGCTTCGGAGTGTGCGTGTTTCACAGGTGATAGAGGGATTATTGAATTTCAGGAGATATGCAAATAGCACGTAAATCTGTTCTCAACCAATATACCTATTTGGATTGACCAGTTGATCATATTTCTGTGAAAACAGATTTACGTGCTCCATGCATATCTCCTGGAATTCAATAATCACTCTATCACCTGTGAAACACGCACACTCCAAAGCTTAGTAGAAATTCAAATCATGAACGCAAGCCAATTGAATAATAAACCCCAGTGAAAGAATTTGCAGCGTTTTTTTTTCGTAGACGAGCATTGAAATAGTAACTTAGTTGGCCACATGTTTTGTTGTTAGGGATTGGGAAGCAATTAATTATAAGAATTTAACCGTGTTCGGTAGTGAACTTGAGTTATTGTTTCGTCTAACTTTACAGTTTATCAATACACTTTCATTCACTTGAATCATCCTCAAAATAGTAACGGTGGGGTCGGAGTCGGATTCGAACCCGCGCCCACGCCCAGTAGGCTGGATGCAAGAAAAAAAACTCGGAGATTAGATGATGAAAGATTTGTGTTTTGAGACTGCCCATCACGAGTTGTGATTTGTTGAAGGCGTGACACTGTTGGACACAGTGCACGAAATTGCCTTACAAGACAGGGAAAAGGCCGAAAGTTATAGGTAAGGGGTAAACAAAGACTATGACTATGACTCCACGAGAGCCTCATTCAGTGGAAGGCCAAGTGGCTACTGTGGACTGCGTCAGTAGCTGCTCATCATTCGTCCTACGAGGTATTGTGAATAATGTGCCATGTTAAATGGTGATTGATACAGGAGCAAATGCTACTATTCAGCGGACGGTTATTGAAGGAATGGGTGTTTATGATGGCTGAGATCTCTCGTGAGTGCATCCTGTGCATGGATTTTCTGGGCAAATGGGGTTTCTTGATTGATGTGGTGCAGGTCGGGGAGATCAAATGGCATTATTCTTGCTGCCTCTGTTTTTATTCTGTATATTTGAAATTCAGTTCTCGTGGGCTTTTTCCTAGGAAGCATTGTTTCTCGATGTACCGTCCAATCCTGGTTGTGTGAAGATGTGCGTAGGATGCGTACAGAAATTATAAACCTTTGTGTAATAGTTTGCAGCGTTTTTGATAGTTCGTTTCTAGTTAATAGAGATCAGAAATATCTACTTGACAGCTCTCCCACTCCCAGACGAGGTCTTGAGCGGGACCATTTGAAGTCCGACACTAGAGCCCCTTACATTAGCAAATGAGTCGAGTGCTCTTATTGCTTAGACTGTTGTTGTCACCAACTGTCGTCCCACTATGTCGCCCTTTTCCTCCGAAGAACCCCCGCGCCCTCCGCTATTTCTCCGCCTCCGCGTTTTAATCATGAACAAGGCACGGAGGGTTGCCACCGCAAATACGTTCATCCACTAGAAATGAGCTGCCACCGAGAACAACCGCCGGGGAAAAAATAAAGACAAATACCGGAGGCCACGGAGTCACCCGCGGTGCGTCCCATTTGCCGTATAAGGGACCTTCCGTTAGGTGGTAACCGCCAGCGGAAAAACGTCTGACGTCTTCTTAAATATTATATTCTTGAAATGTTTCGCTTACGAGACGGGATCTAAAACACACACAGACGTGCACACCATCAAAAAATAAAAGAAAGAAAATCGTATGTATTTTTATGGCGTGGTGCTTACTTCTGCGCGTGGGGGTATGTGGAACACGAAAAAGGAACAGTGGAAATGCGAGAGAGACTGAATGTATAATGTATGTCTCAAGGGGCATTTAGTGGATGATAAGGGAAACCGTTATCATGAGTTGCTTCGTCCACATCTCAGCTATTCATGCCCCAACGAGTTCCAATTATAAAATGTCCCAGGCACAAAAATAAAAAAAATAAGAGGGGGAAAAAACGTGAGTTATTCTTTTTTTTCCGATGTGGATGCTGTCTCTCTCTCTGGACCAACGATCCTCCCCTCTCCCGTCACCCCGTTGTCCTCCCCAACGTTCCTTTTACTCTCTAGTTCCTCTTTCTTGTCTGTAACGCAAATTGAATTCGTTGGAGTTGGAAGATAATGCCGGCGGACAAGGCTAAAAACCCAACTTCTCTTCGGGAGCACCCCTTTACCGCTGTTTTATCGTACGTGGGTTTTTGAAAGCACTTTGCTAAATACGTAGCGTTGCTCCCTCTTGCTGCTTGTGTTGTGGAGAAGGGATGAGAGGGGAGCGGTTTCATACGAATCTGAGGATCATAGAATCCGTTTTCGTCAATGAATTTACTGGCGAGTTCAACTTGCGGTGGGATGTGAAAAGGAAACTTGCGGAGGTGTTGAACTGAACTCAACTGAAAAATTTATTGAATGTAGGTACTGGCACGTTAATTAAACTCCATCCGCCTGTACCATAGCAGCCATCTCAAAGCACATTTTCCTTAATTTTTCATTAGTTTTTCTTAGTAGTCTACCTGCACGTAGGTTTTCACTATGTTTACCTCAAAATAACTTTGTGCTACAAAATTTCCATTCGCAAATTGATGCAACGTTCAACAATCTTGTTGCTAATGTTTTTATGCTATTGTTATGAAATGCTCAGGGAATTGGCGGATTAGGCACCTTAAAGTTTCCTAGCTTATTTGTTACTAGGTCAATCTGTACGTGTGATCACGTAGCAACCTTCAAGCATCCATTTCTAAACGTCCAATCTTGCTCATTTTGATTTTATAATTAGGTATGGCCCTCGATATTCAATTAGTGCTACGACAAATCTACAATTCGAGTTGATTCGCGCACTTGAAAGCGATGAAATCTTTGGAACATGTCCCGTTGTGTGAGTCCAAATACTTATTTTTTCCACGAATTTACTGCATTTACATAATATCTTCCTATATGTATTGGGCTTGTTCATTTTATTGTAATAAATAAATAAGATGTATTCTTAATAAAATGTCATGAATGATTAGTAGATATTACATAATTTAGGCACTTCTATTTAGTGAGAGTAGACATATTTACCTGGTACGAATGCACATAAAAGTCTTTTATTTGTATCAAAAACATTCAGTGATTTGAAAATTGATGTTTCCAATACAAGGAGGCAACCCGTTTTGGAATAAATTTGTACTTCAGAATGTATTGATTAAATATCCATTTTAACATCGATTACTTCAGAGGTTTTGATTGGTTTTGATTCTTATTGATTGTATGTATGCTAAAATTCTTTTTAGAAGAGCACCATGCACCCTTATAAGAAAATAAGTCATCGTTTTTCAGATCTTGAACCATAACAGCGAATAATTGTTTTAACTTTTTTAGAATCTTTTAACAAACACATTTTTCTCTTAAGTATTTTCGAGAAAATTTTGATTGTTTACAGCCTGTTTTTCTCGGAAAGCTGAAATAACCACGTAATATTTAGAGGGTTGCTTTTCGGGAATGGTGCCGGAAGATTGGGAATTTCCTTGAAAACGATTGAGACGAACGTCATTAATGCCATTACGCTTTTAAAAACAATTGAATACCATAAAACGTAAGGATGACTAAGCATTGCCGTCAACCTCACTAAATTGTCACATCGCTTGCTGAGAACAACAGTGAACCAAACTCCGAATTCGTAAAAAAAGTCAAATGCTGAAATATGGCATAACCCCGTTACTGCATTAACTACAATATAGTTAGTTTGTCACCTTCTCCCCCCTTCCTCCCCGGAATGTACTTTCTCCTTTGAGGAGGGATATGTTGGAAAGTTTTACTGGAACAACAATGATACGACTGAGTGTTGTTGGCACTATTGTTAAACTGGAATCAAGCCAACAGTGACCAAGCGGTTGGTAAGGCAATGATGTCCATTTTTAAACTCGTTTTCCTTCTGACTTCGTGCTTCATAGAACGATGTCTTGTTTACACCATTTAGCTTAAATTTGCAGCCGCAAAATACAGAAGGGCAAAGCCTAATGGGGATTATCGCTCTTCGAGCATCGTCCATACAGCAAAAGAAAAACGCTGCAAATTATCACACAGCGGTTTATTGTTTCCGTATTAGGATAACCCTTCAACATAAAACATCGATTTATGATTATTATACGTGTTCAGTGGTACAACACCTAAACTCCACATCTTGCCTTGTCCACTCTAGAGGCCATAAAAAGAGTTAATTTTGTATTTCAGCAAGTTAGGTTTATTAGAAACAAAATTTAGCCGCAAGTTCAGCTGATCAACTTTTGGATGCCCAAAGAAAGTTGGAAGACTGATTCAAATATAACTCAGTGAACACCAACTTTTACTAGTTACTTACTACGGAACAAAATTTGATGTCAAAACTTATGGCTCTAGAGGCTCTGCATTTCAATACACAATGGTGCAATTTAATAATTACACAATGAACAATTACAGTACTAGAGAGAAACCCGAACGAAATGTGGGATTTCTGTACAAGGCTTCTCCAGTTGCCACGGTTTATACGCCACTAATAAACTGGCTGCTGGCAACCATGATAACTCAAGTTCAGGAACAAACAAATCGGTAGAGAAGAATAGCTCCGTATATGAGGTATAAGGGTGATTCTCAAACTATGGGCAATTTTCATTCCCTGACATTTACTCGTAAAATGTTTACTATTTCTTTTGTTTTATTATTGAATGTTTATCACTTAATTAGCCTCATGGATGTCTTTCTGATGGCCAATCATTCATGACATCACATTATTCTCCGCAAAATTCAAATTTGAAATTCGGCCTCCACGACAATAGTAGAAATCATAACGATGGCATGGCGGTTTCGATCAAGACAGTGACAATTTTGGTATGTTTTCACCTACATGGTATTGACAATTCGGACTTTCAACAGAGATTCTTCCAAAACACCTGGACTTTTTGTGAGTTTTAAAAATGCAGCATGATTCGGCCATCCAAGAGAATAAGTGCTCGATCAGCCAAACACCGACTGCCGTTATAGTGACTAAAGGGTGAGCCCGCTTGCCAGTGAGTCACTGCTGCTGCCCTAATAAGAACTTCTTCGAAAATTCCCGTTTTGTTCCCCCAGGAACACCTCACTCATCCCGCATAGTTATTAAAAAATTCACCCAAAATAGATGGAAGCTGTAAAATGAAGCTCAGACGTAAACAACTCACCTCACAAAAGTTGTCCAGAATGCCTGAAATGAAAAATGGGAATAGAAAATTTGGTTTTGGAAAATAAAATTGAAATCCCAGATGTGAAAACATTGCCTCCACTGAAGGTACCAAGTTCCAAGATTGGAGATCCGGTTCAAAAAGGGGCCAGACCTACCCCTCCTTCAAGACCTGGCGGTCCTGCGGGTCAGGTATAACCATTGCGCCGTCCTTACCGCTGTTATTCCAAATCCATCTGTAGGAAGCGGGAGCTTTTTTTCCCTCTTGGGACAGAGAATTCCTTTTCGCGCAAATTGAAATTCCCATTTGGATTTCGGGTTTAGAACATCTTGGATGGTTTTAGTTTCGTTTCAGTCAGTTTCGGATCAAACATAATTGGTGAGCAACTAGGGCCATTAAATGACATTGAATAAACTTACCTACTAAGCTGTTTTCAGATGTTCTCGCTCCATCAGAAGCTTAACTGATGCTACTAAAACAAGAGCTTCCTCCAAAATCCCCTTTTTGTCCCCTCAGGAACATGTTTTTTTTTTTTTTTTTTTTTGGGCCATGACGGTGACTCTAGACTAAAGTGACCTGAATGAAGTGCAGCGTTATTACATTATAAACTTGAAGCAGCGGTTGAATATTCAAAAAACGAACTCCAAATTGGGAACTTCGGTACAGTTGCAGGTCATGACAATGACAAAACAGGGTTTCTCAACCCTAAAAACCAAAGAAATTATATTGGATTCCTAAGTTTTGTATTGGTCAATTTAGTACACAATAATTATATGTAGGTACTTAGTCAAGGAGAAAAAGTTGAACGTCAGAAGACTTTAAACATCACAGCGTTCCATTTACACGACTTTGCCCGTAGTTTGAGAATCACGCATAAGGATGTTTTGGATATTTTCTGACCTAGCTCATGTTGTGCACCGGACCTCGGTGATAATTTTACGACTACTCTCATCAGAATCAGTCCGGCAGTTTAGCATTCTGTAGGGAACATAGATAGATAGATAGATACATACAAAGAAACAAGCTTTGAGTTTTATATATTTTAGCCTCATCCGATTAATATAGTAGGAATTTGCTTTTGGAGCAATTCAGATGATCCTGGGATTGATCTCTTCTAGTATCAATGCTGATTAGGCTATTTTGCAAATGCCATACCTCCAGATGGTTTGAACATTGAAATTGTCGAACAGCAAGGAATGATGCTGATTAATATTTATATTCGTTCGTGTAAAACCTATAGATGGATCTTTAAAGTAAATTTAATAGGTGTGATTTAATTGTAAAGTGATCCTGATCAATAATTAAGAGCTGCTATAACATGAGATCGGTAGAACAAGATGAAATATAAAAGCCGTAAAACGTTTTTTCTCTCCACTCCGGTGTTAGTGTGGGATATATATGTTGAACAAGTGAATTACGAAAGGCTGTTAATCACGAGAATGTCCCCGCGGAATTAATAATACTCAGCTCGTCGCTCACCGCCAGATGAGTCAGTGTATTCCTGGTGAGGCGGACGAGTGTGTTTGTGTGGACCGTGATGTACGTACGTACATGTGTTGCGTGCCTCCGTGTGAAGGCAACGCTTTCACCTTCCTGATGATACAAACCCCCTTTCACCTCCTCTCAGCGACCTTCTCTAATTGGCCAAATTAAGGAAACACTGCTTTTCCCTCTTCGCTTCGCCTGTAAGGCGGGTGTTCCGACGGGGAGATCCCTCCTAACAATTTACCGGTGTAAAACGCGGCGGTCCATCAGCTCGTTATCGTTAATCTCCTGACTTAATGAGAGCGGACGGAAACCTTTTTCAAATAGATACACCTAGCGTTGTGACCGCGGCGCGGACAAATGGATGATTTAGGGGAACGTAACGAGTTCCTAATTGTAGTTTTGAAAGTATGCGGCTTCGCTGTTTTCCTAAACCACGATGTGTTTCCACAGGGCAACTAGTTCTTCATGACATCCGATTCCCAGTAGAACTTTTTACCTACAAGTCGTCTTAGATCTAGTTTAGCCAAAAATTTAAACGAGCCTAACCTGGAAGAGTTTGAATTAACGACGATTAACCACTTCTGTCTTTCAACAGAGCACTATGCGAGTTGAAACTCTCAACAAGATACTCGTAGCTCGGGTTGAAATCCCCAGATCCAGCAAAATAACTTTACCAATCTCCGTTATCTACTCATATACTGTGGTCAAATTTGTAGGGAGCAACCGTAGGGAGCACTACGGTTGGACATTCTGATACGTTCCCTGCGGAGGCCAGCCCATTAATGCTCATTGAACAATCTTAGTCTCCAAAGAAAGAGATATTGAATAATATTGAACAATATTGAACGACTCCAAGAAATACTAAAGTATAATTTTTTTCTCAAAGAAGTACTGCACAACTTTATACTTGCCTCCACTTGCTACTTTCATTAATTCTTATTTCCCCAAGATAGAGTTGCCCTAATAAAGGGAAAAAATGGGTTCTTACCCATGGGAAAACTCAATGAGAAATATGGAGGGCACTCCGAGCTTCGTGATTTCCATGTTCAATCCCTAAACTGGAGGTGTGTTTATTATCTTGCTCTGGATCAGTGAAAATATAGACTAATAGGTAAACATGATTTTAAAGGAAGAAAACTTCCATTTCTCAAATTTTGACTCGATAAATTAAGTTTTTGTCCCACTTTGTGCCGGTTCAGCATATCATTTGTCATTTGTCACTTTTGTTTTACGGTACAGCTTTTGGGTTCTCTAGCATTCTAAAAATTGGAAGAAGTTTAAAAAATGCAACTTTGTTCTTAGAACCGTTGCGATTCCCACAAAAAAAATCTCTTCTGAGAGATTTTAAAAAGCAAGTTAACCCATTTTTTCCATATTGCCTTCATGTGCCAGTGTGAGCATGAATTAGGCTTGAACGTTTTGTTGAGAGAAGAAAAATGTTGTCGCCATTGTTACTGATAAGTTACTAACCATAGAGATAGATATTTTTAGGTTTGTGGGAGATCTCTGACAAACTTAATAACGACGTTTGTTTGACTCTCGGCTCAATAGCCTTATAGTTTCGCCATTTTCTAAGTTATTCAAAACTCTGGTAACTCACTAAAAAACAAACGAACCATAACTCAATCCTCGGGAGTAGAAAGATGTCGAAGGAGAGAAGAGAAAAGAAGGTAACAACAAAAAACCGTTGAATATTGAAAGGGGACTTTGAGATAAGTAAGTCGCATAATACACCTAACTCGTCTCATTTTCGAAACAGGCCTCGCCTTGAATAAAGCAGGCCCTGATGAATTTTTAAAATGAAATTAAAAGGGCGAAGGTGTGGTAAGTTTAATCCAAAGTCGGAGAGGAGGCTCTTTACTTCAAAGGTATGTAAATCCCTGGGGAAAAGGCAGGACTGCAAAGTAGCGCCAGGGTGTCTCGGCTTCCTTAATACTTTCTTACTTATTGCACACTTGCATCGCGTCGCGTTCAATTAGAACTCAAAACTGTATAAATGAAGCGGTTAATTTATATACATTCATATTTGGAAGACACACAGGACAATTCTAGTGCCTTGCTAGGTAGGAAATTGAATTAAATTTTCCCTAAAAAAGAGTGTAAAAAAACAATGGTTGTTTGGGATTAGCCAGTAAAGTTTTTACTTTCTCGTTTCTGAATTCTAATTTAATTTGCAGATACATAGTCCCGTGTTGTAGTACAACCGTCATAAGTTGATGGCGTCTCTGCGTGAACAAAAGTTGTAAAAGGAGAAAAAAATTATAGAGTAATCCAGAGAGCCTAACATTCACGAAATATTCAGAGTCATTGCATATTCATTATTTCACACAATTACCTTTTTCATTCGGTGAAACTCTATCTCGCTGACATGGCCGTTAAGACTTAGTTTGAGACCAGTGAACATTGCTGGATGTTTCTCATTTTGTTTTGTCTTTGCTGTGCCACATAAACAAAAAATCGTCACAAAATTGTTCACGAAATTTGTCCACGAAAATTGTCTCAGCTGTGCGTTACGGTCGCCCTAAATAGATAAACACTATCGCCCGTTGGTCAGTATTTCTTCCCCTAACTAACAAGAAAATAATGGAGCGAATGGATATTGAGTCAATTAATTAATGTTCATTAGTTGTGTATATTTAACATAAATACGTTTCTTGATTAAAATTTGAGTTCTATTATCATTATTCCTTGTCTCTGTGTCCAAGTTTTGCGAGTCGGTGGGACATCCTGCTTCATAAGCATTCACCCTTCATGAAGATGCCTCACGTGTTGTGGCAAGCGTTTCATGTTTATTTAATTTCGATGGAGAATATTATATAATTGATATTCTCATAGAATATAATAGGTATTAAACGAATATTCAGAATGAAGAGGTGACTCGAAAATAAAGCAACGTTGCCAAATATGTTCCATTTATTCCAAATTTGAATTTATTTCTGTTCCTTCTTGGTATTCATCGTTCCATTGAATCCAATAAGTCCACTCGGTTGGCTTTATATTCTGTATATGGGCTTTAAACAGAAAAAAAGAGCTTTAACGTGAACTTAAGTGTGAGTGGATGTAATGAAAATCGTGAACTGTGACGATCGAATAAGAGTCTCATTTAATTCTTGATCAATTAACAGTTTCCGTGAAAAGCACTCTACCATAAACCAGGTGCATCGGATTACAAGTGTCATTGAGTAGGCATTGGAAGGTAAGAACGTGTGTTCTGCCATCTTTCTCGACGTAACACAGGCATATGACAAAGTCTGGCACGATGGGCTAAATTACAAACTCTGAGAAATGTTAACAGCAAAATATGCAGAATTATTTCAATCCTCTCTATCAGATCGAGACTTCCGCATAAAGCACGAAGATAGTACACGAAAGCACGAAGTACACCCCGTTCACCAGTGATTATCCAGAAAGAGGGGAGAACACACTAGCGACATTTGCAGATGATACAGCTGTCCTAGCAGTCGGTGAAACGAATCATGCAACAATTCCCAAACTATGAAGATCTATTAAGCAAATCCAAGGACATCAAATTGGAAGATCAGGATGAATGAAACCAAATCAGTTCATATTGACTTTACCAACCGCAAGCTCGACCACATTCCGGTCTATCTCAATGGCAAGAGTATACCGCACGCCAATAAGGCCACGTATCTGGTTCTCAAGTTCGGAAAGAAGTACTGGTTAAGCACTCAAATATGTCAATCCAGAACAAATTAACATTGTACAAACAATCCACATTCAATCCATATTTAAATTTAAAAAATGTGTTGCTAATAAGTTGTAACTTTTTTGCAACAAATCATTAAAGAAAAAACTAACGGTACTGCCAAATAAATGAAGATTTTTTAGGGCATCTATTATGCAATTTTTAGGCATGGAGTGCCTAGTGTAGATAGTATGCCACACACTTCGTCCGATAAACGTAAATGGGAGATTGTTGTAGAAGGTTGTATACATGAAACTCAGCGCTAGGCGTCCGCCAGGGTTTTTTTTCTGAAAACTGCTATGATTTCCCTTCACTGAAAATGGATGAAAAACTCTCTGAAGTTTCGTCAGAAATTACGAGTTTGTAGTTTCGATTAGAAAACAATATTTAGATACAATTTTATAAATGCGGTTTGCAGCCAACTTGTGGGATATTTAATATGCTTTCGACCGGCGTTTTCAGATTTTAATTTTCACGAAAAATAAGGGAGGTATGGTAATTTTAGTTTGACAAGGTCCAAAATTGGAAGACATTTTTAATGAAATAACTCAACAGCTAAGCTTCTAAAAAGAAAACTCTATAAAGAATTTTGTTGTTGAAAATTTGTAATCCAATCGATCCTTGAATTTTGGGTGGGCTAGTATGTGGTGTAATGCCTGTGTAATGGTTGACAGTGTACGAACCAATGGTCTAGTCATAAAATGATAAGAACATAATAAGAATGAGATAAATTCGTAGATCCCATGCTGATAAAGGTAAACTCTATTTAAGGTCCCCATCATTTTTAGGTCGGTAAGAAAAGCGACGTAACTGAACCTTTTCGTTGATGTAGATGAGAACGTGGAGGGGACACCTTGGGAGGACCTCCGAGAACAAAGTCCTCCAATTCCAAAGATGAGAGGTCGACGATGTAATTAGACGAACAAAGATATAATACTCGACATGAGTAGGTTCCAGGGGAGCAGTTGTATAGCGGAGGTGCCTGGTGATTAAGTTGAAGTTTACGGAAGAAGGAGCAGGAAAGAGGGCGCTGCCTGTTGGGTTAAGAAAGAGGCAGGAGATAGAAGGCCGGGTTTCCCTTCAGCCCCTCGTTAGCGGGGATGTACCGCACATTGACATCCCTCTAATGATAACATGTCATATGTCTGTTCATTAGCTCTTATTCGGGGCTTCCTCGTTAATTAATCAGACGTCGGCAAACCTCCGGCGGCTCGGCTCCACTTTCCACGGTTATCTAATGTTGAAAATCTCCTGAACACAACGGCGCCGACGTGAGAGTTAACGCTAATCTATATTCCTTGAACTTGGATAATTTGGCGGTTTTACCCAGTAGAACCTCTCTGTTCCAAGTCCTTTCAGGACAGTAAATTTCCTAGGATTCAGTACTCAGCGTGTACAATAATATGGCAACATATGTAAGTACATATTAAACTGCAGTTCAACTTCTATTAACAACCTACCCATAGGCTACTATATGTAAGAGGGTATAGAGATAGTACCTACTCATCGATTTGAAATTAATAGGTACCGCAGAGAAATCTTGCGGGAAATATTAAATAAGAATCATATGCAAAAAGTCCAGAGAAAAAAATATTTAGAGTATCATTATAGAGTGAAACAAATCTTGAATAATGAAGAGGAAAAAATAATAATGAATGCACCTGCCTACTGGCCTGTTTTGATTGAGCACATCTTCCAGGATTCTGTGAACTCCCTTGCTTTGAATTAGTGAAGCCGAACATTCAGCCTCTGCGACTGAAGATGTCTAAGTAACGCGGCCTACTTTTAGAGGCTGCTGATGTGGATCCGCGGTCAATTTTGTCCAAGATATAGTTCCAGATTTGTTTCCCAAGTTCTTATTCGAATAGACACTTCTTGATTATCTTCTTTGCCCCCGATTATTACCAGCATTGAGACTACGTTTATTATTCATCAACACTACCAATACAAGCTACTTTTTCAATCAATCAGTTCCAGCCGTGGGCAATATCTGCGTAAAAACGCTGATTACTCTGCCTCAATGAATTGACCATATTTTCATGATCTTTTCACATAAATGTAAAACAATAAGTGTAAAACGTCGATATCTATGGTGGGGACTTTGAAGCTCATGATTATTACCCAAAAATAGGCAAGACTATCAATTTCATCACTGCATATTCACAGATTAATCATTTTAAAAACTATGAGCGCCAGTTTTGTTCCGATTTCTTGTCTGTATAAATGCGAAAAAATGAAATACATACAGACTTCTAATAACAACTGAACACATATATGAACCGGAAAGAAATTCACATCCAATAGGGGATACTCCATAGCTCATGGTTATTACCAGACTATGTCGGACGTAGATGGATAAAATTTATCATTATAATTAAAATTTATTATTATTAATATTTAATATTAATTTCATCACCAAACCGATCAATTGACTTGTTGACTTGTTGATTTACAGCTATTAGATTCCGCTAGTATGTAAGCTTAATAATTTAAACATAAACTATCATTGAGACTCAACTGTAGTAGTTGGGCTCATGCCATTGACATTTCCCATGTTTCTCTGAAAAGATGTAGGTAGCTTCCAGATGGTGTTAATAATGTTTAAATCAGGTGAATAGTTTTTGAGTTAGTTATTTGTAACCTTCATTCAGACAAACAAAAAGCTAAATCTTCCCTTTTTATAATATTATTATTGGTGGTTGCTTCAAACAATCGAATAGCCTAGTTGAACGATCAAATTATCTCTATTCTTTGTGAGTTTACTGTCAATCTAGCCTTATTCAAAATATTTGCTCCGCTATTTTCACAAAATCTATTACCTGCTACTTTTTATTCGAGTGGTGTTTAATTTTCTAATGTTCAATAAAATCTATCATATATGAACAAATTTTATACAATATAAAAAGTGAAACAACCATAATTATTCCAATCTTGTGATTAGGAAGTCTAACTACATACTCCTTGCGTATACGTTCTGCTGTCAGCCAATTCATTTTTAGGGCTTGTCATTTATTTTATTTCCGTACGACTTTTGGCTCCTCATAAATGTTAGGTTTAGATAAATACATGATTACATTGTCCAAGGAACTCTTATTGTCGTCACCCAACCTTGCGATGATTCATGAACTTGTACCGGAAGTTAATTTATTATACTTGAAAAATGGGTTGGAAACAAATAATTTATTGACACATGTTGTTCGGAAACACACATTTAGGTACTCACCGCTATATGTAGGTATATAACAATTATTGTTCATTAACATGAAAATGGATAAAAAAAATTTTCATTTACCAACCACCTTTATTCTTTTAGGGAAACTTTGAACAAAATTAAAGTCTCACAACACAAAATATGTAAGTATTTGAACCATAAGCCAAATAGGGCCCCTCCGTAGGCATTAAAAACAATATTAAATATTCCCCAACATAGGCTTGTTGATTTAATGACTTTTGATACCGTTTCAATTCTTTATGTGCTGAATAGCTATATAATGAAGAATAATAAACGTTAGCATAACAATTTTATTCGTTTTCTACTCATTTGATTATAATCTGATTTATCATTTTCTGGAAAGAATTACTCCGTAATGTAATACACGGATAAATAAATACCACGCTTTGAGGGCTCGTGTAGAGAATCCCTTCGGAGCCAATTATTGGAATAGCCATTAACGCTCGGGTAAGTTCCCCCTATAGCGTTCCACCATTTTCCCAAAGGTGCCGTATCAGTTGATTGTGTTCTTTTGTTTGAGGCGAGACCTCCCGCTAGCCCGCGAACACATCTCATTTTCCCGGACTCCCGTCATTAGATCTAATCGCAGTATCGACGATGTTATTCAGGATCCGAAACTTGAAGAGAATTAGGACTGATAGCCACTCTCTGGGGAGTCATTATCATACTTGTATATCTATCTTGAGTCTGTTGACTGAGCCGGATCTAATTTCAAGTGACAACAAAATTGGGTGACCCGGTGATGCTCTGAACTCGAGACCATTAATGTTCTATTCGACACCTCAAGTGCCCTTCAGAAATTCCTTCGAATCGCAAGCCCTCGGCGCCTCCGTCCATTTCCAAAAGGTCAACTATACAACTGGTTACTTCATACTAATCAATAATGGTAGAAGCGTTGGGATGGCAATATCATACAACCTATTCTCATTCTCTATGTTAATCATTCGTCTACCGATCAACCAGCTACCTAGATGGTCCGATATGCTAGAGTCTCTGGATACTTCATTTAAAATCCCACATTATCTGTTAACAGTCATGGACAGCTACCTCAAAAATCGAACCCTGGTCTATGAGACAGCCCAAGGAGAAAGAGAGAAAGAGATCACTGCAGGAGCCGCTCAGGGATCAGTCTTGGGTCCTCAGCTCTGGAATGCATCATACGACAGTGTCCTAAAATTGGAGATGCCTGAAAACTGCTACCTCATTGGATACGCAGATGATATTGCGGCGGTGATTTCGGCTAGAACCACAGAACTGGCCCAGAGTAAACTGAACCAAGTCATGACGAAAATCACCAGATGGATGGAGGATCAGTTGACTTTAGCAGCTGCCAAAACGGAAGTAGTTGTTTTTACTAGAAAGCGAATCTCCACTATCATCCCAGTACAAATCGAGGGCACAGAGGTCACTAGCAAACAAACTGTTACATATCTAGGAGTTACATTAGATACAAAAATTACATTCTGGGAACAAATTAAAAAAGCAGCGGACAAAGCAGAGCAGAAAACTACAGCTCTCAGCCACCTTATGCGAAACATGAATGGGCCAAGACCATGCAAGCGTCGTCTGATGATGAGCGTGGTCCAATCTATTCTCTTGTATGGCGCGGAGGTGTGGGCAGACGCCTTGAACGTCGCCTATTACCGCAAGAGAATGGTAGCAGTACAACGAAGAGGAGCACTACGGATCGCCTGTGCATACAGGACTGTGTCGGAACCAGCCATATTTGTTATTGCGGGAGTCATGCCAATACAACTCATGGCAGCGGAACGGAAACGTAAGTTCGATAGAAAAGGGGAAATAAATAAAAGTACAAGACACGCACGATGGCTAACTGGCAGGAGATGTGGATATGGACTGCACGCTTAAATACCCCGTATCGACACATGGACGAACAGATCGCATGGGGAGGTGAACTTTTTCCTGACGCAGTTCCTCTCAGGCCATGGACTCTTCTACGCCTACTTGCATAGGATGGGGAAAGTGGATGACCCAGCATGCCCGTATTGCAATGAAGAGGATGATGAAGATGTGTTCCATACTTTCTTTAAATGTGAATACTGGGCTGCCAACAGAAGTTGGCTTAAGCAGACACTGGAGCTATCACCTCAGGACATGAGACCAGAATGTATCCTAAGTAAAATGCTTGAGCGTGAACTGGACCGCCGTAGCATCCTTTTCTGAAAAGATCCTAAAAATAAAGGCTGTGAAGGAACGGGAGAGGCAGGGCAGAGAGAACACGGACCGAGAGGAGTAACATATCTCTCCATAGAACCCGCCCGAAGTAATGTGTCAAACAGTTCCAGGCTGAGTTCCGTCGTGGGAAATGGAAGGTGAGGTTTTAGTGGGTTTGAATCCCACATAATCCAAAGTGCGGTCCCTTTTGGGTATCTTAGGAGATCCGATTTCCACCTAAGGATCTCAAAGATTTCCTCACCTGCCACCGAAAAAAAAAAAAAAAAAAAACAGCTACCTAACATCACCTTGTCAGTAATTCATACTAGGCGATGTTATCTGGAAGCACTGTGAACATTTTCCTCCATCAAAAAGTAGTCTAAATTGTCGAATTTCACTCAAATGTCCCGTCAAGGAATTTTGTCAAAATTCGGTGAATGTCTTTGTGTCTGCATATTCTTGAAAAAATTTACCTTTACCTTGTACTTAGCATTCTTGATTTCTTTGACTTTGTACGGTTTGCATTCAGATTTCAATAGCATTTTCTGGTATTGTGCGATTGGGAGCTAACTTTATCCTAATTTATTTCTTCGTACTTTCAATTTATAAGACATAAAAAAATTTACTCGGATCTTGAATCCAAAGGCGTCGTAAAAATCGAAGTTATAAAATTCTTGGATCAAATATGACTTCTCCATTATCCATCCGAGTTCAATAAAATTCCAAGAGAATGAATTCAATAAAGTTTTATTGAAGTTCTATTTAGGTTCATTCATTGTTGCAGATGATCGTGCCCCCCCCCCCCCCCCCCCCCCATATGATGACAGAACTGGAGGAGCTCTTGTTGTATATCCAACGGAAGCTACAGACTCTATGGAGGAGTGCACAGACTGGTGGACTGGTGTAAGAATAACCAGGGGGAGGTTCTTGCCAAACCAGAAGCCCTGGGGTTTCAAGAAGAGCAGAATGTACTTTCAACGGATAGCTTTGGGTTGATTTGCAAAGATATCCAGTTTGTTCGGGACCGCTGCAGAACTTGCGAATTCGGATTTTGTTGATTGAGGATACAAGGCGGGCTTCATATAATAGCCTGTCATGGAGCACTTCGTTGGAAGAAGGCACATTGTGAAGTACAGGCGAATGAGGAGCACAATAACGAGGAGATACTCGTGAAACGGAAGGGGCAGATGGACTGTGAACTGAAATTTACTCTGGTGCCTGTAGCGACGGTGAAAAGTGTTGTAATACGAAAGCAAATGATTTTTTCCTGGTATCTATTCTAAACTAAAGAGGAGTTTTCGGCTAACACCCAAGGTGACTAATGTACTGACAGGTCATGGATTGAATAGGGCTTTTCATCTCCATCATCTTGAAATTTTTGATAACCGGTGATGCACTTGTGACTGATCGATTTCACAGGCATGGTATAACATATGTTTTAAGTTCCGCTGCAGATTGAGTAGTCGAATTGTCTTGACGAGTGAACGATGGCCGTCTAATTTCAATGAAATGTGGAACAACTTAAGGAACTATTTGTAATCTATCTGTATTAATTTCCTTGGTTTTGAAGTTATAAACTAGACTTACATATTCCATGTAACTAGCTTCGCACAAAATTGTGCAGCGATTGAAAAAAAAACATACCGTCATGTGTTTTCCAGTTGTCACGATTATCCAACCCAATATTAAGGGGACACCCGATTAGTAAGGCGTCTCAGTCGTTTGAAGTTTTAGAAGCTCCCTCGTTTCATTTTAAATAATGTACAGATGCAAAGTTGTAGAAATCAGTAATTCTTAATTTTCCGCAATGAATATAATAGTTCAAAGACGCTTTTTTTAGGGGGCCCGGATTTTCGCTCCGGGGCTCGGATTCTCTCTCCGCGGCTTTAGGATTATCCGCCGTTACCAACCATAATAGCAAACTTTCGAAAACCAAACAAACAAATCAGTAGCGAAGAATAGCACTGTTTATGAAGTAGAAGGATGTTTTAGAGTTCTGACCTAACCTATTCTTGGGCGCCGAAACTCCCAGATCGTTCCAAGACCTCTCTCGTCAAAATCGGTTCGGCAGTTTAACCGTTTACAAGGAACATGCTTCCTTTCCTATGCACAGACAAACAAACTTTGAGTTTTATATAAATGATGAACATGAAAAACAGAGCTGGTTGACAATGTAAAAAAAAAAAACATTCGTAAATAAATTCAACTTTGTATATAATTGAAAAAAGTATGAGGTAATAGAAAGGTAGTAATTTAAATGAGAGCATACAGGAAATGATAATGTATGTCTAGTCCTATTAGACACGTATATTTATGATATGAATAAAATCTTCCATTCTCAGTCTCGTTCTCCCTCATCATCGGTATAGCACCCATGATTCATCATAATTCAGCAGCACAACCACATCTACAATTCACATAATTCTGTGTAACACTCAGAACTACTCTTCTACATGCTGAGCGGTTTGAAATATAGTAAGGTAAAATTTTTGGTCCGATCCTGGGGACAAACACAAATAAAATCAAGCCCTACCCTGTTCATAAAATCAAACCAAAATATTAGGTTCGGTTGATTTCCCCAGAATATACCTGGTTAGACTATAAAACAGTTTTCTGTAAACGGTTTATCAAAAGTTATTAATTCCCCTTCAAGAAAATTGATCATAACAACTTCAGGTGATTACCAAGTTTGGTATGCAAAGTGGAAGACCATCGATCAGAAAGTCATTTGAATTTTTCACTCTCCGTCGTCCAACTTTCAACGTAAGGGAGTTTACCCAAGATAAAAGCTTTGCTTCCCATTTTTCAAGAATTAAAAACAATAGATGCCTGAATGAACCGTCAGTCTGTAATGCGAGAATTATAATGAATTCATGATTGCCCGAGATGAAACTGTAATTTTTCTGGAGCCCCACGATCATAAGAAAGAATATCAATAACACTACCAACATGAAAGTTTACTATCCTATATTATATTTGTGTAAGGAATTTGAGCTTAGTGGGCTCGACCAAGAAAAATCGAGGACGGAAAAGAGAAGCCTAGGTTACAACACGAACCGAAATGATGAGGCCTTTTCAACAAATGCCCTGCATTAAAATAAATAAGTAAAAGTAGATTAGTGATTGTGGCATTTACGTTTAGGAACCTAAAGCATTTTTCTTGTCGTTGAGTCATGTAATCTATTCAGTCAACTAATCTGTCCAACGAGACGTATTTCGTAAGCTATTCAAGACCAATCATATCGAAAATGTATTCTGTCGTATCTCTGTTCTATGCCCAAGACCTAGCAAATATAAACCAAGTATAAACAAATTTTTTGAAGACGTGTTGAGTTTCGAAAAACTCTTGACAGCTAATAACTGTGATGGGTATGGTTAGTTGGCCCTTTTCTGATTCTTGGATCTTCCTCACCTCCTCGTGTTGTAAAACTGAAAACAAAATGAATCTGTGCCTCAATGAGATGAATATCAGGAAAAATCGGGAACCCTACGCAGTCCAGAGAAATCGTGCTCAGAAGTTTCACTTTCATCAGGATCGTATGAAAACTCGCTCTGAAATATAAGTAAATTAAATTCTAGCGAAAACCCATTCAGATAATCCAGATCATCAATGAACATTTCTGGGGAATCATGCCTCATACGTCTGAAAGTTCAGGCAGAGGAACCGCTTCCTAAATCCCAAATTCTCACTCACAAATAACTCTGAAATGAAATCAAACGCAATATGCTTGCAATATCTCATGTTATTATGAATCGTGTGTTTGACATTGAGTGGACTTGGGTGTTCAGGGTCAAGTGCACATACACTAAAAATCTAACAACCCAGATTCTAGATCTATGATTTTTTACATCTGCTTGTCAGAAATATCACTCTGAAAAATGATCTACTGGGCCCGATTCTACAGCTCCACGACAGTCTAAAAATTCATTGGTACCCAACCTCGTCAACAGTTCTCCACAATTTCGACCATCAATGACGAAATGTCAGCTTTTCCTGGATCACGATCACATGTACTGTATTGCGAATTTCATGCTTACCTTGATATTGCTAGTTTTGTAACTCGGAAAATGTGTTGTAAGATCTAGTGAGAGGTATTGGGATATTATTTTACTGCTTATCATTTACGGCCGTTCGTCATGATAGAAAATGCATAATGTTCGAGTAGAGGTGACGAATATTATCCCTTATCATTGGCCGTATAGGTGGTGTTCATGTACAACGAGAGAAATGTGTGTGAGAAAAAAGAGGAAAGTGAGAGAGGGCGTTTACATGACTGTGTAAAGGCTAACAATTTCATACTTACTACTTCGTTCACAGAATCCAATGGGAACAACGAACTGTGTAGTAATTTATTGTACTAAGTAAATAATAAGTGTTTTCATATATGTAACAAAAAAAAATTAATAAGAATGAAAACAAAATTTGTTCTCAAAGGTTTCGGGCCTATCGATATAACTAGATTCCTTACAAATATTCGCTAAAAACGATAACACGAAAGCAGGGGAAAGAGGGAGGTTTTAAACTGTTCAACTTCGTTTTTTTAGTAGGTCGGCTTTCGAGTAATTTATACATGCATTCGGAGGGATAATATATCTAAGAGACAACACGTTTGCAGCTTCCACCCCCACCGCCTAACTTCTCGTAACACTTGTGAATGGGTTAGTGGAGAAAAACTGAGAAAGGGGAATTTATGAGGAATGACGCGGGAGGGGGTAAATGGAGGGATATGAAGGAGTGGGGTGAGGAATACCGAAGTGGTGAAGAGAGTGGTGGAGAGAGGAGGGTGTGCGAGAGAGTGAGATGGTGAGGAAAGGGTTGTGTGAGAGTAAGTGAGATAGTGTGGGGGTTAGGTGTGAAGAAGAGAAGAGGCTTTCACGCCAACCCCTCCCTCCTTTCCCCTATTTCCACTCTACGCGGCCGTAATATATAATAAGAGGAGCCGGTTATAGCGAGCTGCTTGAAAAGAATTTAATTAGCGAAGCGTGTTGGTCACAACAATGGGGCGTCTGCTCCCGTGGACAGGCCCCACCCATTGTTCTCCAATCAACCAGATCGCAGGTCACACAGCTGAGGAGGTGGTCGGTAGTGGGAAGCGGGGTGACCGTCGGTCCTCTGAAAAATTATTCCTTCATCCCCTCTTCACCCTCCGATCTCTTGTTCAAGCTTCATTTCTATTGAATCGGAAATACTTTTCATCAGGAGGTCTTTTTTTTAGACCAAGGGAGAGATTTTCTCAATAGTAATCAGGGCTCTGTTTTCCCTTTTTATGGCCGCAGCTCCAATCTTTTCACGCACTGCTTCAATGCGTATTGGCGAATGAGTTCAATCGAGAATGAAATCTCGAGTTGTCACAATTGGGTGGAAACAGAAAAGTCGGTTTGTCATCTATAATGAATCATTATAATGCACTTTTCCTTGCAATGGAAAACAGGAACTCTCAACTGGTGACATCTGTAATAGTAAACTCTGGTTCGGGGATCTGAAAATGGAGAGGAAAATGGAATGTTATTCGACATTGACTTATAAGATATACGTGAAGGGTTCAGCTTCCAGCGTGAATCGAGAGTTTGTACAGGAAATGCTGAGGAGTCATCTCCATGATCGTGAATTCGAATGCGCTTTTTCAAGGGAAAAACCAGGAGGTTCCAGGGATTTTGAGCTAGTCAATGGAATTCTGAAGTTTTGTTCGACAGTTGAAGAGCACTTGATTCAAATGGCTCTAGCAGTTAGTGTTTCTTATGTCATAAAGGGGTTTAGGCAGACGCCATGCACTTTCCAAATGTGATGAGTTGGTCCGGTTCATGCCCAAAAAAAGAGAAAATAATCTAACTGTAACATGATACTTGTTACTTTTTGTCTCTCTCTGCAGTGACCATATGTAATTGATCAAAATAGAAATATGATGCCCGAGGAAATGGCATGCCTAGCATGACCAGACTTTTGTGTGACGCCTGTTGCTGTATCATTCTCGTATCCCGGTGCTGTTTGAAGAGGGAAGCTTCGTCTGGTTTTTGTATCTACTGTTGCAACCCAAGACCCCACATAAAACATCATGAATGACGTTACATGTAGATAAGTGAGAGACAGGCTGATGCGCTTAGATCATTGTAAATAGAGAGTGGATCAGTCAGAGGCAGTAACATTATCCTGTGGTAGGGCTGAACGTGAACCCAACAACGTTTTTACCTCTCGGAGGTACTGCTTTGGCTTAAAACCCATGGTTAGAATTTTTTGCGCTTTCTCTAGGTCATTTTTTAAACAAATATGGGATATTATTAGGGTCCTTTCAGACATATTCTTTACTAGATTAATCTCCTGTGTTTTTGGATGTTGGGAATGGTAATTGAGTATAATTCTCTGTATACCAACTGTGGACTCAAATTATTTGCCGATTCCCCCTCAATCAGGCTACACATTTCCCTAAATAGAAATTGATGAAGCTTATTTGGATATATGTTGTTCTAATACAGAAACAATCCTTTTACACTAATAGGACTGATATTTGCTGGTTCGACGATGTGTTAATTGTCTTTTTCATCATTTTGTGGCATATTATGAGCTTGAAAAACATGAGCGTTACCAATATTTACATTGTAGTTGTCCTTGACTCACATACTGCAAGCGTAATAATTTTGTGTTTTGCGAAAATGCCCTGCGCTTGCTAATACATGATGAATCATATAAAGCAAATTTCGTTTTTGAATATAACTTTTTTCATGGCTTGACACAAGAGTGTTACCGACACGTAAAATGTCAAACTTTTAGTTTCTCGTTTCAACTATGTGAATAAATTCAGAAAACAATGTATTCATTGGTACGCGAAGAGGAGGTATGAAGCTACAAACTGAGATAGTCTCATAATAATAGATTTGTATGAACTTTTACATAGACAAAACTATATTCAGTAGTATACTTGTCGCGCAGTAACACTTTTGACGACTTGGTATCATCCATGTTGAATATCACCTTACTTTAGCCCGCAGCCAACCATTAGACTTAAGAGTCCGCCGGGCTGTTCCTAAAAAAATCTCTGGACTTACCATTGTTTTTTTTCTAAATACAGATGAACCGAAACCCGCATTGTGAGTAACATACAGGTACACGACACAGCATTCACGTAAACATCTTACTTTAGGTACCTAAGGAAATACCCTTTTATTGGAAACGCGCCTGTTCGGGAATCGCCGTTGATGTTCCCTGACAGCTTCACGGGCATTTACATTTGTGTACCCATATACAAGCATTCCACGTTGATGAATTTCGCAGGCATTGTACTGATGCTAAAAACGAAAAAGAAACTAATTATCGCAGAGGTTTTTTTTGGAACAGCCCGGCGGACTGACTCCTTCGTGTACAAATCTGCGTCGCTCATTGATAGAAGGGGGTAATAGATTGAATGGTGGACATTTTGGACAATATTTAAAGTAAGAATGTACAATTTATTACAATGCTTCATTAATAATTGTTTTAAAAATCCAAGTTCATTTTTTTTTTAATTTTTTTTACCAGACGAATCAACGCATGATGAAATACCGGAGTATCCAGTCAAAAACCACGTTTTTCTTACTTGAAAAGCAATTTTCTCCCAGAAAACTACACGGAATTTCAAATTTATTTATACTGCTGGGTTCAGATTTGAAATCACACGCACAATGAAGGAGATATGGCCGTTTTAATGCGGTAAGGTCGAAAAAACGAGAAAAATCTTAAAATTGAAAAAAAAAAACGCATTTCTAAAGGTGTAAAAAAAATTTCTAAGAGGCATTTTCGATCAGAATTTTGGCCTGTGACCGTCACGAAATGAAACACCCTGTATACGTCATTACTCAGGTAATCTATGTTAAGGCTGTTGAAAAACAAGTCCAAAAGTACAACAAATGTTGGAACACTCAGATCAAGGAACAAAAATACTTACCATTTTGTTGAGGTCAAACACACACAATGTTCACAAAACACGTGGTTAGCAACTGATGAGGTTGGGTTTGTTAACAACGTGGTCTGGGTGAGCAGTGACGCCAATCAGATGAAGCAAACTCTCAAATTACACTAGATAGAGGCATTTTGAAGTTTCGGTAACACTCTTGTCGACAGGGTGATACAAACACAAAATATTTTTAAATAAACGATTGATTGCTCTATGGATTAAAATTACAAATATGAGCTGGAATCACGAGGTATGAGGAACAATTGCATGAAAATCAATTTCATTTTCATCTGCTAACTGCACAAATTATTTTTACTCGAACATCAGTAAATAGGTTGGGGGACGGTAACGTGACTGTTGAACAATTTTTAAACATTTTTATGAAATAGGGAGGACTATGAAAAGCCAGATAATTTGATCATGACCTGGGTACCAAAACATCCACTTTTGGGAGTCTGTTCCGTTCTCGTTGAGTTAGGGTGGAACATCTCGCACGGCCTCTCTTCGTTAGACTAGGGTTAGGTGCCTAAGCTGAATAACGGAGCATACTGGCTGGAGCTCAAGAGTTCGATTGATAAGCGTGAAGATGCTGTCAAATTGGTTACAGTGTTTAATGGTGCGCATAGGTAAACGATTTTTCATTTTTCTAAATTACGAGACAAAGGCAAATTAAAAAACCACAAAGCTGTTAATAATTATTTTACAGTGCAGCAAACTACGGAGTAGTGTGGACTATCATCCATGTTTTTGTAGAGTGGATTTCAGTTTTGAAGGGCACGGAGAAAAAATTGAACATGAAATTTTCGAAACTTTTGACAATGACCGTTTAATCTTAGGAACAAATACAACATCGTAATTCTGTTTCGAAAAATTGGTACGATATAACTGCGCACCCTATTGTTTGCTACATAATTTCAAAATAGATGTATCATCAAAGAAATAATTTTTAAAAGTCTGAAAAAATGGTTGTGTTGTAATCTACAACTAAGGGGCTAACTGAAGACGTGCATTATAATCCAATAAAACCTGAGCCTCGAGTTGCAGGGGCGACGAGTGGAGGCGGGGTCGCTCCCACCGCTTACTAATTTATTTAATTTGCCGTGATGATCCGGCTAAAGGTCTCTCTCCGGCATTTAGTATAGGTTTACCCTAATGCCCTTCACCAATAATAATTATCTCCCAGCGCGAGCGGGAGGACGCTGCAAAGTTTTGAAGGGTCATTGTCGCGGAGTTGGGCTCGAAATCGAATCAATTAGCAGTGATTTCAATCTCAATCGGCAGGTAAAGGGACAATTGAAAGGCTCTCAGAGGCCCTCAGGCTCTCAGAGCTTCGCTGCCACAGGTTATATCGCCCGTTGGCGAGAAATTTGTCTCAACGTGGAAATCTCATTTCCATATGAAGTCTAAAACAATAATGTACAATCGTTCGTATTCACGGTTCCGATCTTGTTATACAATGCAGTATACTTGGACTTCGATGGTATGATGATGGTTTCATACCATTTTTTTCAATGTGAAATAAGAATAAATTATCAATAATTGAAGCGTTCCTCGAACTGCCTCTTGGAATCTAAAACTACTCCCCGAATATTGTAGAACCCCAATATTTCATTTTCAAGCTTTGCATTCAGCACGCCGACCGTGCTGCAGATTATTTCCACGGTGGATATTTCAAAGGAGAAAAACGTGGAATTCTATCGTCCGGTAATGAAACACCCCGGTCCCTTTGAAATAGCCCTTTTCTAATAATAATGCAGGTTGATACGGCAAGACGGAAGGGGAGAAAAGGAACCAAGATGGTGTATTCCCTACTTAAATGTTTAATCTCCAATTCTGAGCCTCCTCAAATATAGATAGGGGAATGCGGATTAAGGGAGCATGTTGATCTTAGCTTATTTCTCGCTAGGATTTAACCGCAGTATTATGCGAGAGGGAGCTGGAGGCAACCTCACTGGAGCAACCTTGCTACCCACTTCATCTTGAAAGGGGTTCCCGAGGACAATTTAAACATCTTCATCCCAATTTATGAAACAAAGAGAATTGCTTCCTCGGTGTTTTATATTGTTTGAGTTTGGGCCTTAAGCGGAATAGAGGGGCTTAACCCTGGAAGAGGTTCTGGGATTAGTCTTACGGTCTTTATGAAAGAAAATCAAATTGGACGGGAAAAGCGGTACAAGAATGATTTGGTTTCCGTCTTTCTCACGAGAGTTTTTCGGAAGAGGAATATGGACGAAAGATCATAACTGAATGGGAGTCACCGAGAGGCAAGATCAAAATCAGTGGACTTGGAGCATTGTTTTCAATTTCCTGCAACAGTTTTCTTCGCAGGGCGGCTTGTTTATGAATAGGACACCTAGTAAATTGTAACTCATTTGAGCCAATATTTCAGTGGTAGTAAAATTTTAGAGTTTTGTATATACAAATCAAAACACTACATATTCTTAAAAAATATTTTATCGTTATTTTTATTTAGTTAGCTTGGTTTGATTGGTTTTCTGAAGTGGATCTTTTCAGATCACCAGCTGATTCGCGGTTGACGTTCCTATCAATAACAATCATGTTGTCACCATTGTTATGGTTTTAAGAAAGTCTTATTGAATTTAAAAATTCGAAAAAGCTCATTAGGGAACAAAGTAGTAGAAAAAATGGAATCATCAAGATTTTGGATGAAATCAATTCTAAACAAAGTAAAAATCGCGACAACAACCAACTCTAATTCTTTGTTAATTTTAGCATGATAGACCAGCTGCTATAATCGAGTAGCTGATTATATTTCAATAGTACTTATTAAGTTTTCAAAAAATTGAGTTTATTAAAATTTTTGTTGGACATTTACGGACTATAATGAAGCTGTTTATTTATTTTGACTAATCACTAGGTAGCTAAACTTAGATGATGTACTATTGCACTCATAAGATAATGATTCATCCACTTTTTTTGTCAACAGACGTCTAATGAAACAGTACTATTTTATTTCATAAATTTTCTACTAAAGACGTACTACTGAATGAATAATGATGAACTATAAGATCCGTTTAATAATAATATACTATGAACAAAAAAAAACGACCATGTGATGTTCTACTCATATAAGCTCAAGCGCTGTTAATTGGTTAAAGACTGGTACAGGGAAATCACTGGGTTGTACGTGATATGCATATTTCAAGTTTGTTAGATATTTAATCTATTATATTACAATTGTTACCAAAACTATAATGTTGATTTTCAAACAATAAAGTTTACTTTTGATAAAAAAAAGAGCATTAATGATATACCTACGTATAAAATGTTAGAGCTTTTTAAGTCGGTTTGAAAGCTTGAAACAGCCGGAAAATAGATCATGTTCAGAACTTCGATGGATCTGTGAAGTATTTAGTAAGAATGTGATTCCAGTTGGTTACCAAATTCATGTGGAGACAACTAGAATAATGGATGTCACTGACCATCCATTTGACCTGATCACTGATTTTTAATCTATGATAAAGTTAAATTGGTTGAAACTACCCACATTTTTTTTCTAAGGAGGGTAGAACTGATTACATATTGTATTTCCAAACTCTCCATCACGTCAGTATGAATAGAGATGAGTCCGTTATTGGCCGATTCGAACCGTTCAACACCTGAAAACCTCATGATTGATCGAGGACTCTCCTGTCACGAACTGATTGATTCAGCACTAAAATTCATTAATAGCCCCTTTCTCAACTATATCCCGTCTCCGGGTATAAGGTCGAGCATAATCACTTAATGGTAATTGAGGTGGATCTTGGTGCCGGCAATAGGGAAAGGGGCGATATGGGTTGAGAGAAGAGGGGAGGGGGATTCATCAAAGCTGATTAATGGTCAGGCCGAGTTGGTAAATGGAACGGCTGAGCTGAGGTCAGTCTTCCGCTAACTCCAACTTAACCGGTGCTTAACAGATATAACAAATGATATGGGGGCCTCGTGGATTCTGTCCGCTCGGACAAGATACCTGTCCTAACCTCTCCGAGCCGCCCTAATATATTATCAAGGCGCCGCATGTGACATCTGTGAAGGCTCCCTCTTGTTCGCGAGCCCCTAATCATTATAAATGTGTTTTTACCCCGTTCGTCCTCGGAAGGGTTCCGGGCGACAGCTTTATTCAGATGTTCTGTCACTCGGAATGAACCCTTCTCCGCGAATTAACATACACCTTCCAGTTAAGCCTCTCAAGGAATTCCTGGAAGGTAGGGATAACGCGTAAATGACATAGTAATTAATGGAATGTGATGTCCCCTGCAACATAATAATACCTAACACCTTCATCCTTACCATAAAACACTATAATCGATGTTTTCTTCATTTCATGTTATAATTTGAAGGAGAAGGAGAGTTTTCGAATAAGAAAAAATTATTGCCGGATAACTTGTCATCGTGGCTTAAAGAACTTATACTTTAGTTGAATAATTCTGAATACAGGTAGAACGGATAGCACGCCTGTGAGCGATATATAAGCTGGAAGGAGTGGAGCACGGTAACATCACTGGCATAAATACAGTCAACCTTGCAGGGCTAGGAATATGGTTCGGGGAAATGTTCCACGAAGCTACTGAAGTTGGGGATCACATCAGGGGTCCTTGGTGCTATCACCACCCTCCTCCTATGGCTCTTGGTCATTTTATAGGGGCACCTCCTTTCATTGCTCACTTGCCCACCCATGTTCTTCCATAGCCCTAATCCCCATGGCGTCTCGAAAGCCTGAGCTTCCGCCCACTTATTTTTTTACTACGATTTTTTGTTCTTAATAAATGTTTTACCTCCTCTTTCTTTGATAGGAAGACCTTATTGCGAAAACACTTATTAAAACTCCTATCACTTTGCTGTCAGTTGACATCCGTTTTTGTCCCGAAGGAAAACATGTGGTATTCCAGAATCGGACAAAGTAAATCAATAACTTGACCTGTTGAGCTATGTGAAATACAGGAATATTTTAGCTAAGCAAATAAGCAAACGCGATTTCTTGGATTCACTCACACTCTTCATCAATAATTGGCTGCTATGTCATTCACAATCATCTTTCTGATTAGTTGCCACTCGCCGAAGAGCGCTGCTAATCAGATACATCTTTTGCGCCGCTTACCGATCTAAAACTAATTATTAAACAAAGCACATGAAACATAACATGAATGCCCACAACTGAAAAAAGAAGTTTGGGGCGGTAAAGTTGGTTGAAACAGTGTTTGACGTGACAACATTCAAAAATATATTACATCACTAGATAGAACTTAAATAATAATGAACCTATCAATCAATTTAAATATGGTTTGTTTTTATATCTGAAAATTTATATATAACAGTGACAGTGCTCGAATGTTGCTTAACATTTTTGTTTTCAGGGGAGAAAACGAACTTACATGGAGAGGCTGGTTCTAAGTTTAGGGAGTTGGTCATGAAGCTTAGGGGGTGTGGGTACCCCTGTTTTATATATAGGGTGTCCCAGGAGTTATAAATAATCCGACTCCTACGTGTTGTACAACTCATTTCCGACCAAAAATGCCACTTAGCAATTTTTTGCCAGAGGCCTCGTTTCCGAGCTATTCGAGATTTAAGATTTTTTTCGTGTTTTCGATCTTAAGTCATTAAAACTGTTTTGAATCCCTCAATTGTGGAGATATCTCAAATTTGATGACAATGTTAGAAAGAGCGTTAAATTTCCTATCTAACTGACGTCGGAAACTTTTTTAAAGTGCATTGAAGATGTGCGATTGCTACGCGAAATGACAGTTTTGTCAAAATCTTAAAATCGCCTGTTTTTCATCTCGCCTAGAAACCTCATGAATGCTTGACGCAAAACTGTGCAGGCCAGGTAAAACGTGTGCCAAAATGTCAGCTTTCCAACAGTGTAGTCGTTTTGGTTATTAAAAATATTTTTAGTTAAGGAAATGGTGTTTAACTACAGAAAAACGTGTGTTTTCTGTTAAAATTGAGGTCTTTCCAAAAGTCTCGACGAAAAAAGGTTGGTGGCGGGATATACGTAACTTTTCTCGCTGAATCGAATAGTGACAACGCCAGACCTCCCAAGTGACGATATAAGTTAGTTTTGTCGGATGCATAAACCCGTGTGTTTGTGAACAGCGTCTACGGCATTTCTAAGCTGTCCGGCCAAAGTCAAGATAATCGAAGAGCCGAGAGACGGCTATTGTTTGTGTTCATTTATGATTGATTGCGATGAGTTGCATTCATCTTTTTGCTGACACTATGGACCCTTATCAAACCAGGCTTCCGTATCATTACCAACTCTTCCCTTTCGTCTCTTTCCTCGCTGTATTTCCTTCAGAATGGTTTCGATATTGCATATTCCCATTGATCATGGTGCGCTCTAGCTATTGAACATAGCAGGTAGTAATAACCAAAACCTTAGCGACAAAAAACAATTAGTAGATAAAAAACGCTGCAAATTCTTTCACTGAGGTTTATTATTCAATTGGCTTGCGTTAATGATTTGAATTTCACACTAAGCTTTGGAGCGTGCGTGTTTCACAGGTCATAGAGCGATTATTGAACTTCAGGAGATATGCATAGAGCACGTAAATCTGTTCTCAACCAAAGTACCTATTTGGATTGTTCAGTTGATCATATTTGTGTGCCTCCTGAAATCCAATAATCACTCCATCACCTGTGAAACACGCACACTCCAAAGCTTAGTAGAAATTCAAATCATGAACGCAAGCCAATTGAATAATAAACCCCAGTGAAAGAATTTGCAGCGTTTCATGCATATCAGAATGCTTCAACCCGTGTATCGGCAACAGAGCCTTTTAGGAGTTTACTCCAGTATCCACATTATTACATCACTACATCACTATTCTACTGATATCAAAACAAAAACAATAATATACCAAAATAACACAAATGTTGGCACCATAAATCGGGCCATACATCGGGAATGGTTTGATCTTCGGAACTAGGGAGGCGCTCATTCCATTCCTCGTGGAAAGTTCTTCAAAAAGTCCAAATTTAGGCCGCCTTGACTTTTTTTGAGGTTTTTAGGGATTTTACAAAACTTTCACAACCCTTAAAGGGCACTTTAAATTTAGTGAGAGAGCTGGCTCAAGAATTGGGGCATCGTCGGACCAACATGGATTTTTCCTGAAAATTTCAGCTTTTTTGCTTCAGCCATCATTTGGGAGAAATCGTACGTACGGCGTACGGCGGATGGACGGAAATTTTTTTATTGCAGATTGCATTCTACACCCTTTGAAACGTAAACCACGAAATTTTCAGAGGGGGTCACCATTTTTTTCTAGAGCGATTACAATGGTTTCTTATTGAATAATAAACCAATAGATAGGTTACTTGATAAAGAAGGATCGGCGACATAAATTATATTATGTACCAATATTTTTTCCTCATACTATCCGACGAGTTCGCTTGGGTGTTTGTTGTATACAGTGTGACTCCCTTGCTGTTTCAGAAGCATCACCAGCATACACAAAAATCATGTCAACATACTCACTTGTGGTATAGGTACTCTACTGAAAGCAAATCGTCGCAATCAATCGTAAATGAACGCAAACAATAGCTGTATCCCGATCTTCGATTATCCTGACTTTGGCTGGACAGCTTGGAAATGCCGTAGACGCTGATCACAAACGAACGTCTTCATTCATTAAATTCATTTTCATTTTTCATGTTTAAATATTTTTTTTTAATTTAAATCTTAACAATCTTGTTTAAACTCTAACTCTTTGTATGAACTCGATTTAAACCCCAATATCTTACCATTGTCCAACAGCTGGATAACATATTTGAGTCAACAAACATCTTACTAAAACTGAATTTGGTCAGGAACAACAAATTACCCACATTACAACTCCCAATACTACGGTCAAATCACATTGGGGTTTACACGGCGCACAAAGCAACCCCTCCTTCAAGACCGGGGGGTCGTGCGGGTCATTGCATACCCTCGCCCCTGACCAAGACAATGCCTCCTACTTAGCTTCCCCAATTTTCAAACAGGTCTTTTTTAGTGATACGGGGTGTCCCAGGACTTATGAACAATCCAACTTCTACGTGTTCTACTACTCATTTCCGACTGCGATGAGTTGCATTCATCTTCGAGACTTTCGGAAAAACCTCAATTTTAACAGAAAGTTTTTCTGCAGTTAAACACCATTTCCTTAACTAAAAATATTTTTAAAAACCAAAACGACTACTCCATTGGAAAGCTGACATTTTGGCGCACGTTTTACCAGGCCTACACAGTTCTGCGTCAAGCATTCATGGGGTTTCTAGGCGAGATGAAAAACAGGCGATTTCAAGATTTTGACAAAACTGTCATTTCGCGCAGCAATCGCACATCTTCAATGCAATTTAAAAAAAGTTTTCTGACATCAAATAGATAGAAAATTTAACGCTCTTTCCAATGGTGTCATCAAATTTGAGCTATCTTCAAAATTGAGGGAGTTAAAACAGTTTTAATGACTTAAGATCGAAAACACGAAAAAAATCTTAAATCGCGAATAGCTCGGAAACGAGGCCTCTGGCAAAAAATTTCCACGTGGCATTTTTGGTTGGAAATGACTTGTAGAACACGCAGGAGTCGAATTGTGCATAACTCTGGGGCACCCTGTATAAGTTGATAGCGAATCGAACGTCGGTCTCCCGAGTCTCACACTCAGGATATTGTAAACTTTCAACTTTAAATTCTGACGCGAATCGACTTAACTTTACGAGTATTCACAATATTTCTGTTTTTCGAAACCTATAATTTTGTTCGAGGAATCCAAAGAAGTACAATAGGTTGGTGCAGTTGAACAGCATGATAGTAAGTACACTGGGTATCCGTTATATCACTTCAAAACGTGAATATTAATTATTCAATAAAGAAGACTGCATATTTTTTCTTCCTCCTGCTCCTTTTCTTCCTTCTTCTCAAGCAGTTCAGACATTCAACCTGGGCTCTACTTCCAATATTGTTTACCACCTTCAAAAGGAGGGAGGTACCTACTCAATTTTGCTCGTATGATAATGTGTGTAGGTTTGTTAACACCTAATACTATTAAATTCTTAACCGATTTTGCTCAGATTTTTCTCAGTGTTCTTTGGGATTTCGCTTTAGGCCCATTATTTACATTTATATACGAGTCAAATGGGGGAAGTTATCAAATTAGAAATATCACGCTTACTTATTCAAGATCACGATTACTACTACTATTTTTACTTATTCAAATGGTTTGAGGGTGAAAAATGTTTAGAAGTCACTGAAGGGTTGGCGTAGTTACCTCGAATGCTGAATTGGTTACAACCAAAAATCAGAGGACACAAAATCATATGGGCAACAGCAGGGTGGATTAAACTTATTTGACCTTGTAATTTATTGTACTTCTTCTGTAGCAACTTTGTTTAATTCGTTATTTCACTTTCAAGAGTTGTTTTTATTTCAACTCTCCTTCATCAAAAATCATGAAGACGAGCCCATCGCTCCTCATCACAAGCATCTACAGTCGAGATGCCCTTCATCTCGAGACATTTCCTATCAAAACACCCCGCCAAAAATTGATTGAGTCGTTGATGTCGGAGTTGGAAAAGACTGAAGTACGTAATAGGCAATCGGCCTCTTAGAGTAGAGCTGATGAAAGGAAAACACGACGTGAGAAGGACAGACAGGCTAGCAGAGAAAGAACCTGAAAGGACAGGAGACATCTCCCATCGACCCGAAAGACCCTGACTTCAAGTAGAGAGTTTTCTTCTTATTTTTTATACCTTTGTCGATCTCCCTTCTTTTTCGGCAACAGTCGAAATATTATTACGACTCTCCTGAGGGACGAAGGTTCCAACGTTTAACTGAGACGTTGTGTTGGGGAGGATACACATAAATGCTCTGAGCTCCTACAATGTGCTTACAACGTTATTGATATTGATGGTGACAAAATATTGTACCATGACTGAAAGCAAAAACTCTCGGGTTCGAGAAATACAATAATACATATAGTTTCCAATTTCGCAATTAAATTTTTTTGCAATTTGCAAAATTTTGGTTTATTTCTTACTTTTATTTCAAAGATATTATCTCTCTTCTTTATAATTTAATAGATCTTTAAAAAATGAGGTCGAAATTGAAAATTTAGAACTACTTTCACGAAAATCTTTTATCTAAAAAAAATACCGAAATCATGAAGGTAACTTGCCCGTTAGCACTAAAAGCTTCATCCGTTTCTATATCTGCTGGGAGGCTGCCTGGAAAGCTTCTAATGATCTCCTACTCTATGTTTGAGTTAAAACCTCATATGACGAAAAGTGTGAGCGTGGACCAACATGAATTAAGCAAGATTTGTGAGAAAGAAAAAAAGGTTTATTTATAAATAATAAGGATATAATACGGAGCACCGATAAATTATTATATAGAAATACATGTGCGCTTGAATTTGGTGGAAATGTTCACATAACTTTTGTCTTATTATACAATGGAAGCTTTTGATTTACAATAGTATTTAATAAATTGGAACAATCCGACCTTGATTCCGCTAAGATGGCGATTTACTGCGGCCCACCGAAATGGATCCTTTGAAGATGATGGCGACTTCTTGCTCTCGACATTTCTTAAGTGAATTCTGAGTACTAGGCGATTGTTTCACTGTATAAGCTTATAGTAAGATATAATATATTATATGATACGTACCATGACGGATCACAGTACAAAACCTCACGATATTGAGTATTCCGCAAAGCGGGTTGGATCTACGAAGGCTTCTACAACCTAAGGTTGTTTTTTGTTCTTCCTTACCTCTCCAGTGTTCCGTCAAGGTATATTTTACATTCCGCTTTAATGTGGTGAGTAACTAATTAGCTGTAGATAAGGGTTTTTCTCCACCTCTGGTTTGCTGGACGGGTACTGATCAGGTTGCTCCATGGCACCGATGCGCTCCCAGATGAAAGTATCTCCTCTACATATCCATGTTTCGGCTGATCTTGAGGGGGTAATTCGTAATTTAGGTTGAAGTGAAGCGGTCATAAGGCAGGTAGCAATTCTCTGCCCTCGGGCCTGCTACCAATTCAGGAAACTGGATATTTCAATTTCAAAACATGGTTGGGGACCCCCAGGCTACGAGTATACAAGCGGTGTCTGAAACTATACCATACACCAGCCCAATGGATTGGCCCAGGGATTTCAAGAGAAGAGACTGCCTCGCTGGAACTTGTACCCCTATAATGTGAGTTCTGTCACAAACTCGGCCACCAACGTTGTTGGTTGGTAGAACCACCTAGAAGGTTCGGCTTAACCTGCAGCCCCTCTGCGAGCAAAGTACCTTGTGAGGAAATGTCTGAATCAGGTCTCCTGAATGATGAGCATCACCTTTCCTCACGCCGACTTGGAGAAGAACGCTCCATGGTGGATAAACTAGTCTAAACAAATCGTGGCAAAAAAAAAATAATAATACTTGAAAAATCTGGGAAAAAAACTGACTAGCCAATGTCCAAAGATTTTCTCCAAAACTGCTGCCCACAAGTGAATGAAACTTTTGTCAAAAATCTTCACATTGAATATTAAAGCGATAGTATTGAAGGATTTGAATGTAAAACATGGTACAGCTTAATTTACAATGAATTAAATCGGTTTCTGAAAGGAATGTTAATATATGTAACATGGTGAGGTGACGGAATAGTGTAGTTGCCCCATTCCTGGGCTCTGAGGCGGGTAGTGCCCGGAACACTCAAAGAATGAACCTGATGCTAGATGTCGCGTGGCTATATCCGTAGGCGGCGGTTTCAAGATGGAAATTGTAGGAGTATGTATGTAATGTGTGGATTAATGTAGGTACTGTGTTATGTACTTACTTTATTCCTTGAAAGGTCGAGGGCCGAGTAGCTCTTCTCAATCTCTCTATCTGCTTCGCAGTTCGTTAATAAGACGGAGAAAAACCGCGGAGTTTCTTCCTCCCTTGTTTCCTGTAACTTTTGAGAAACGGTGGTCGAGTGTTCGGAGATCGGGAAACAGCGTACAGCTCCGCACCGGACCCATTGGACGGGCATCTTTAGCCTCCTCCTCGGCGGATATTCCCAGGTGCAAACCTGGGTTGAGGGCACAAGGAAATTCCTCTGAACTACCTAAATTTGAATTCCAATTTATTGTAAGGGAAGATACTGGATTCTACGTACCGTGTTTTGAGAGTGTTTGAACGTTCAACGGATCGTTATGATTCATACAGTGTAAAAGTGAAGTTAACTTTTCACAATCCCGGCTTAAGAAATTTCAATGATCATGTTTTCCGAAAAAGAAAATTATAAAATTCTTGTTCGATTTTTTGCACACATAACTCCGTTTTTCCCAAAGACAGAAGGAAATTCACTAAATTTTTAAAATCAGCTAAAGATCTTTGTGGTATTGATGTGACACACGCTGAAACTCCAGGTAAAAAAACATCCACCTCAAAAGCCATGATGCACGAAGCTGTCCAAAAGCAAAACCTGCCGAATTTTACGTTACCGTTTCGTTGTTGTCATTATGCCAAATCCTACCCCTCCGTCAATAATATCTTCTTCGATCTCAGTACTATTGTGTTGGTACCTATTTTTCAATAATGAAAACCGATTTGGGATTGATAATGACGTTATTGTAAGAATCAGTTGTAATGTCTAGCAACTTTTGGGATGTTTCACCGTATAAGGATGCAAATTGTGGATCATACAAGTTCAAAAGCTGCTAGTAAGCCACTCGCAGGTGGAAACCAGCTGTACTCTATCAAGATTTTTGTTGAAAAAACCATTTATCTACCGCGTTTGGTAAATATGCGGCAAAAGACTTCTGTGCAATTACCTCAACTCCGCTTGTACAGGTTCTAGCTGGTTTTGGAAATTCCCTGCTCAATTAAAGCATGTAGTTACATGATGTAACTATGTTGATGCTTTTCTTTACGGTTACGGATTTAAAGAAGCTTCTAATTTACTTTCCTAACTGACCTCAATCCAAAACAACGCTAATTATGACGAGCATGACAAGGAACAAAAGTAATTTCTCGTTATTTCTGACATGCCATGATAAATATCAATTTACCTTTTCTTTCTCTAGGATCCTTTTCTCCCTTACATAAAAGTGGATCTTATCATTCCATTATTATTCTTGAAAGGATTGTCCTGAAGATGTTTCGAGAAATATGAACAACGCGAGATATCAAGGAGTACCTTGCGCTATAACCGGCGACTTTTAATAAGGGAGTCGACTGACGTTCCTAAGCTTCGAGTCCCGGCAAAGGGAACCGAGAGCGCATTGTGGAAGGCTGACAAGTCAAAGAGAAGCTCCCTCAAAAACGTTTTGTTCGAGATAAAATTCTTTCGATAACCAGGGGAATGAGGCCGGGTGAATAGCCGGGGAGGAGGAGGATGAGGCCTTGTGTTGCAGAGCTTTCTACCGTTAAAACGATATCCAGGAGGTTGGTTGAGGGGGGTTGTCTGTTGTGGAGTCGCGGCGGATAAGATCAGCGTTGTTCCTGAAGGAATTTAATCTGCGGTTGCCCATGGGGAAACAAAAACTGGCCACATTTCCGAAAATGACTGCCTGTAAGAAGCGCTTTACGAATTGAATGCTGTCCATCTTATCATCACGCAACATATCAGGCGTATATTAACCTGAGATATGGTACTTGGTATTTTCAAAAATGAACACAGTAACTCTAGTAGTTTTATTCATGCTTAATAGTTCTCAAATTGAAATACACCAGTGTTTACAAAGATGGTTGACTAACTAAAAATGTTGTTGCAAAAAAAAAAAAAAAAAACCATGTCCTAAATAGGAATCTAGTTGGTTACAGATTTTGGACTTGTAGCATTTTCCATTTGATTTCGGCACAATTAAATCACATTGAATTTCATTTTATATCGTTTTATATTAATTTGTTTTCAAAGTTTTTTCCTTGAGTCTCACAACATTCCGTCAATGGTCAACTATCACTTTTAATTGCTTTTCGTAATTCTTATTTTAGCGAATTTTCTTAGAAAATGAAGATTTCTGGATTTTAACGCATTATAAACGTAAATACCATTCCCGATGATAACTCTAGAACGGATTGAGATGAACATTTCTGTCTATATCTGAAAAAAAAAACAAAGCTTTCCAATGAGAACAACAACAACTTTCAACAACAAATTAAAATTAATCGTAAACGATTTCTTTGACCCCATATTGCTCAAATTTAAATCCAATTCAACATCAATGTAAAATAAAAATCGTGGAAATTCGCTCATACGATCTTGCTGCACGAACGGACCTCTTTGTTGTAATCTAGTATATTGTTAGACAACTTTAGCATTCTTGTGCAACAATCATCTGCATTAAATGTTAGATGTTTCAGCAAATTTCGCTGAAAGAAAGGGTGATGAAGGAGCAAATTCTTATAGTTGCTGCTGAAGGATGAATAGTCAACCGATTCTATTTGTCTTTTCCTGTTCGATCATGAATTCGGTATGAGTTATTTTGAAACATATTCTCTTACTTTCAAATGTCATAGTGGAAGAAGGGAATAAAGGAGGTGGTTATAGAGATGCATCGGTATGACTTTAATATTTCATTCTTCAGTTTTGTTCAAATCCATTTCAGTCCAGTTGTCCAAAATACCTCGGACATTTTGAATTTAATGTCAGGAGAAAGGATGGGTGAGATAACAGCCGATCCTTCCGAATACAGCTCATTCTTGTTTTCATCTTACGTCTGCCGATTTCCGTGACTTTGTTTTAGTTCAATTACATCTCGGTCGAATTTCAGAACACAGTGTGATTTCAAATCACAGTTTTTATGAACGATCGTTGAGTCAGAAATAGATCGATCACTATCAAAAGAATCCATTAATCTAGTGATCTTTGATATCTGATATCACCTCAGTAAATTGCCTTGGCTTGGTCGGATTGTTGTATGCTTGTGCGTTTGGTCTCATGAAGACATTTTGACCGGAAAGAAAGTAAACACAAATGTTAATCTGGATCATTGTGTACCCAGTGCGTATCTCCTAGGCAATATTATCAACTGAACATTGCGTTGTGACGACATTACAAGAAACTAAAAACGAAACCATACAGATGACTTAAACAAAATGTATTAGAAGTTTGCACGCCTACAAGCAAAGTCAATGTTGGTAGATTAGGTAGGAATGAAGCAATTTAGATGTCAGCTTCTGTGAATACAGAAAGCCTTGTAAAGTTCGTGTATATTGTTTATTTACTGCACAGAAATACTAAAACAATTTATGACAATCTGCAGTAATTTAAGATTTTAACAATTCAAATTATATACATTATGATTAATTTGGATGTGGAATAAAGAACAATTAATAATTTATTTCTTGATTAGAGATTGCAGGGGGATCATCAGATTTAGAATATCAGGCGTTTGTGGTGGCTGATGATGATTTTTGGATTGCACTGTGGGCAATTTTATACATTTTGAATAATAAAATTCATTATTTTATTCGACCAAACGAGCACATCTGATCGGAAAATGTGGAGTATGAATAATTTGTAGAGGTCAACCAGCACTTAAGCTCACCGTTCGCGTGGTCGCTACTACCGTACGGTTATCCCCGCTCAAGTAATTAGTCCTCTTGTAATGTAAAACCGATTCAACTTTAATCGAGTTATAAGTCAATCGATGCGATCCTTTATTGAATTAATCCGTTTTCGATATGTTTGATGGGAGATATCGAGGAATGCGATGGGGCTCTACTTCACAAAATAGCCCTAACCCTCTCATCCGTTCTGTGGAATACGTTTCAACTCTGTCGAGAGTTCCGTTTTGTGATGCGTTTGCGTGACGTATTAGGTAGGTATGTGCTTTGTAAGCCAGTTTAGGGACATCATAATCCTCATCAGCAATCCATCGAGAAGGGCTTTCTGCTCTCCCTTGAGTGCTGTTATTTGCCGTTACTCCTCAACTACTAACACGGTAGGTGGTTGGTGGAAAATATAAAGGTTGCTGTTTTTCATTTCTGTAATTCACGATGACAACTTTGTAAGGTCCTAATTGTTATAGCTAGAAACTGTTGTTTTCTTTTATCATAACAGTGGCATATCAAATGTTGAATAGGGTTTTCATTTCATATCATTTTTGTCTTAATCTTTTTTTTTTTCAATGTATAAATATAAATGCGTTATTGCTAGGTATAAAATGTGGTTCTGCTTAACATTAAAGTTAGCAAGAACACCCAAAGAAGATGTTGGCATGTACGCAACTAAGGGTTTTCAGAATAGCGTATGTATCAGTATCAGCGTCATTATGGGTATTACAATTTAATATTTAATACTGAACATTATTTATGTAACATATTTATGTTGATTCTTTTAGAATTATCCTCAACTTCAGGGTGATATTAAATTTATCGGAGTATTGGGTTCAATGAATGGTTTTACGGATCTAATAAACAATACTGTTTAGTAAATTTTTCAAATAACGCTAGTTGTTTGATTTTTCGTTAGCTTTGTCAACCTAGATTACTACCTCATTTCAAATATCAGATTCAAATATATATTGTATATATACAAGAACCCGGAGATGCTCAACGTTTTGGGCAACAAAGGAGAACTGCGGCGCTTCAATCGAAACAAGCCATTGGACTTGACTGTGCTGTGCAAGTTATAGTGAAGTGTGTTCCAGTTAACAGTGTGATACTCTGAAGGGGTGGTTTGTTGAAATCTCACCCTGTACATTGTGTCCACTTATGAGATAAAATATTGCTGGGTGATGTATCCTACAATCAGTTGCAATTAATAAAATAAATAAAACAAACAAATATATATATATATATACACTTCACAGATACAACCCACCTGAACTATACAACACTGTTAATAAGTTGAAACAAGATTTACAATAATGACTATTCAAAAAGCAGTTAATCACTTTAAAGCACTAGACAGGGAGATGTAGGGAGTCTAGTACCATCCGTGTGCAATTATGCCAATCTAACAATACGAAATTATGCCAACAAAATCTTGATACTGAATTAGTACCTACATAAATGATAATATCAAGATATTAGCGAGATACAAAATAGAAACAACATTCTGTAAGCTAAAATACAAACAAGTCTTGACACACATATCCAATTATGTGGTGAAGCCAACCAATGATTTTAGGACGCACGAGGCATACAATGAAAACATAGGAAATATATGCTAGAAGTCACATGGAACTATTTCTGAAATAGTGGCATAAATGTTAGGTATCGAGTTAAGACCATACACATTTCTCCTCAATTAGACTTTGATTTGGGAAATCGTTGATCTCGGAGAGGATCACGAACATCGTTTAAGAATAGAAAAAGTGTAAATAGAACGTTTCAATTCCCTCTCCCTATTCTCTCTTCCGTCACGCTTCGAATCGATTCTGGATATTGGATGTTTTTCTTCAGGATAGACGTAGAAAGTCGAATAATTTGTGACCTAGATTATGTTGCCTCCATTTAGGAGAAAACTGAGTACCCCATTCCAGAAGAAACCCTAGCTTTAAAACAAACATTACTCTTTCTTCCGAATTAGCACCTCAAACATCGCAAACTACTAGATCTCTAAAAATTGGGTCAAGCGCAATCGTGTTGAGGTCCCAGTGCGCCAAGCCCAACAGAATCAGGTACTGCCACCTACGTCATGTGCTCAAGTTAACAAGGCATCCGAATCGCCGTCGGCATTCCGAATCGATGTAAAACACGACGTGAATGGAAGCTGATTGAGTGGCGGCCAGCAGATTGATATTCGGCGAAGTGTCATTAGAAAACGCGTGTCCGGGTTACTCGAAGTAATCGATAGCCTTTGGAGGGGAACAGCGAAGCAAACCAGCCGTGATGCACTCAGAGCCTAATTACTGATAGCGCGCAAGGAGGGGAGGCGGGATCGATTTCACGGGAACATAAGCGTGAAAAAAGGGAAAGGTAATAAAACGCCGTAATATAGAATACTATCCATCTACTCCTTTCGGCATGGGCACGTGAATTTACGCATTTATTTGACGCGACTGATTCGACAGACGCGATTTTTTTTTTAAGAATGCTATTATTACTCACAAATTTATCATTTTGTTTATTCTAAAGATCAGATCAGTTGGTCTCACATCATTATCCATTTATCGCAATACAACTTACAATCTACACTAAAAGCGGTGGCGGAATGGCGTATTGACTTCATTGACCTAAGCATTGAGACAACGAGACTGCAACACCCAAAGAGTGAACTTGACCTTAAACAGCTTCAAGTATTTTCTCAGGGGATAGCAGTCCCAAGAAACGAGAAGGGAGAATCATCCATGCCAATCACATATCCTACTCTGTCATAGTCACTTTACGTTTCACAATCCTGTTGAAATACCAATAGTCCTATTTTGAAACCTTTCGATACCCAAATTTTTTTAATTGTTTTGGGTCACTAGAATGTGATTGCAGGAAATCAGGCCCGAATATGATAGTTCATTACTAGGACGGCATCTTGACATTCTGATTGGTCAAAAGCGATGTCTATGATTAAGGACCATACGTAGTTTTCTATGAATTCGGTTGATCCAGTAGTTTTGGACTGCGAAAGTCGTAAAGATGGATTTTTGGATTCACCTTGAAACGTTTAGCAACTACGTTCACTTTCTGTTCAAGAAATTGATTCTCATCAGTTTAGTTAGATATTGACTGTTATTCGATACATTTTTGTTTTCTTCTCATTATTCCTCAATTCCCGAATTCTGACGTCAAAGTGAACCTCTTAGATTCTGAGGTGCGATTATTACGTTAGATGTCAACCATGACATCGTTAAAATTAGCAGTAAATTAAACGGTGTTTCGTTTCATTTCATGAATTTTCCTAATTTTTACTGTCGTGAATCTAGTTATATTTCAGCAATCTACCAAATGCTATTACAATTTGAAAAATATTATTAAATTTAGTCGAAAAAAGCTATTAAGTATCTATGTTTATTATCATTCTGGTGTTAGCTAACTCAGCAACTTACACAACATTTGAAGTATGTAAGTATAGGTATATAAATATAAATAAATAAATATGTAAATTTGTGTGTGTATTGTATAGATAATTGAAATATAACATAGACGTGAATGTAGTCGCTTAACGTTTCAAGGTGCATCTAAAAACCCGTCTTTACTCCTTTCGCAGTTCGTAAGTATTAATTTATTGAATATCATTGTGTTAACTACTAAATGAAGCATCTAACGATTTTCTTACTGTTAAGCTCAGTACTTGTTTTCTCAAAATTCCCACCAATAACGTTCCAACAAAAATTCCTAACAGTAATTGTTAGGTATATTTGTATTGCTTCCGAGTCTACCAAGGTAGCGGAAGCATTGTTTTCACTTTCGGAATGTGAAAATTTTTTTGTCTCCAAAATCAAAAATTCCACTCGCATTTTGCGTTTTAGACCTTTCTGAACAATTTTGGTTCCGTGTCTCTTTGTGTCTGTCTGTCTGTCTGTCAGCAAATCCTTGTTACGGGCAAAACTACAGTTACTTGACCGATTTTGATGAAATTTTCAGGGATTTCGGGTTGGGATGTAGATGGTCCCCTTATAGGTTTCATGACCCCCGGATCAATAGTAGCCTTGCGCATGCGCATTGATTAGATTACTTGCGCAATTTCGGGAGTTCTTGACCAATTTCGGAAATTTGATTGTTTAGATGTCCCTTATAAGTTTCATGACCCCCGGATCAATAGTAGCCTCTGCGCATGCGCAAAATTGAAATCCTTGCCACAAGCATAACTCCGCTTATGTTTTATTTTTAGAAATGTCATAATAATTATTTATTACTTCAGTCATCTATCCATTCTTAGGTATATTTTATAGTTTTTTTTCAATAGTTGAACATGCCTACCTTTATTTTCTCAAGTTATGCTCCTGCATAACAATAAATTTACCCTAATTCAATATTTACTTCGCCTAATTGAACGAAGTTCTTTAGTCAATAATAATTTTCAATGATCTATACAGTCATGTTATGGATACGAGGAAGCTATGTGCCACACCCACTTGGCAGACGTTTTTTAATAAGATATTGGTAAGACTGAACTTGAGTAATGATGGACGAAGCTATTCAGTTTTCTGTGGTGTAAAGTTTGTTTACTCGCAAGTCGGAATATCGGTGGGTACCGTAAATTATAAGAATCTATTATATGTTTTAATGCAACGTTCGCCATTGAGATGAGATCGTTGGGGTTGAAGATACACCGCTGAAAACCTCGTTGAGATACGTCTGAAAAACGGCCTCCGATATATACGCCCTGTCGTGCTCCTTGAAACCTGTCGGGAGGGCGATTTATTGGAAAATTTTCCTTCTAATTAGCGCCGACGAGAAGACCGAGATGAAGAGGAAGGCAAAGGAGAAGGAGAGAGGAGGTGGAGGAATAAGAAGAAGAAGAATGGGGTGAAACAACGGGAGCTGCCACAGAGGAACGGGCCGGGATAACAAACATCCCCAACCGCCAGAAACCATGTAAAATATTCTGAAGGAAAACGCCGTGAGCCTTCCTTCCCCCCTCAACCCTTCTCGTCACAGCTACTTTCAAGGAAAGAAGGATAAAGTTTGTAAATAAATGTCACCGGTCGGAACTTTGGCAATTTCTAATGTTCCTTTGTGAAGTTTGGTAAATAGCCGTTGGGAGTGGAAGGCGACTTATCATGTGACCAGCCATCTCAGGAAATATTGCGAAGGTGGGGTTGACCTGACTGATTAATCATCTACTTAAAATAGGATCCGCGGCCTTTCCAGAACTATCAAAGACAAGAAATATGTCATTCTTGACAAAGTGTAGCCCTGGATCTTATTCTTTCATTGTTGAATAATCAGATGTTTGTTTATTAACCGTTTGGATTTATGGGACCAAGGTCACGCTGCCCATTTTTCCGTATTCAATTCTTTCACTATTGCTTCATCACCTTCGGACGGTAGGGAATGTTTTGTGATCGATTGAGAATCAGAAAAAAATGGTTGATGCAGTGAATTTAATTGGTCAGCTAAACAGGATTATTCCTTCCATTTAGATTTCGCACCAGCCCACACAGTATAGGCCACACCAATATCTCCTTGAACCGACTTTTTTTTCTCATAAGCAAGAACCCCCCCTCTTTCCACCTGTGCTGGTCCCCTAGTCTTAAACATATATAGTTCACCTCCACGATCCTTGAAGCTGCTGCTCCTGGGTACAAACTAGACACCTGATTTTCAGAAATATCCTGTGGGCGTTGCAGGCACAATCACCTCAGACTACTCATTCCAACACCTCATTTTGCATCTGTGATTTTTGTTTGTCCCTCACCAGTCTGTCTGTCACTCACCATTGGATCATCGTTGATTTACCATTAAACACCAACAGATCGTAATTAACCGTTGCCTATAAGGGATTCCATTGACTGATATTCAAGAGTAAAGAGAGCTTTTTTTCTATTTTTGTATGCTAATATGATGACTGGCTGAGAAAACTTAATTTCCTGTCAACTATCTATGGAGAATCTCAGCACACTAAAATTCAAATATGCTTTCGCTTTCCTAGTATACACATTTCAATGGTGGCAGTCAGGTCCTGAATTAGTCTTGTAGAGCTTGATTTTGTAAAAAAGTAATTTCACAGAGAAATCACGTTATTTGGTCGAATTTTTTTATTGCTTCACTTCCATCCACTTCAAGTGTGATGTACATTTTCCGTTTTATTCCACAAAGCGTTGTGGGCGCGCCTGTTGTAGCTCTAACATCAATGTGGCTTCCTGAGCGATGGCCAGATCGAAGTTCTGTGGATGTCATGCTAAACTCGTGGAGAGCCGGTGGAGGAGCCAAATATTTTTTCCTCCCGTTTTTGTTGTCGCTCGCCCTCCTTGTTGAGGCCGCCGCGGAGAGTGCTCAAAAATGATTGCTATTCAGGACATGCTCTCCGGATGGGATGTTCCCTCCCTCCACCAGTCGTTAGCTCTTGAGATCCGACCTCGGCGAGTTTATTTGGGAGGAGATACAATTCAAGCGAACCGTTTTTCCGCCCAACAGCTCCCCGAGTGTCTCCCAGAGTAATTAATTTGGGATGAAACCTGTTTTCGTCATATTGTGCGTGTTTAAGCCCGTCAGCTCGAGCAGCGTTCGTTCTCATGTTAGGTGAAAAACTCGCACTCAACAAAAAATAAACATTCAGTGTGTTTCTAGATGACGTATGAATATGTTTGTTTTCTGCAATACATATTCTAATTTGTGCGTTTGTACTTAAATGAGCAATATGTAAAATTCAAAGTTGGATCCTACTGTCTTCAGTGAAGCAAATCTACATGAATCGTCATACGTAAGAAAATAAAGTTCTGTATTAATTCATCATACCTCCAGCATGCCCTCTAAAACTTTGTTGGTTCAAGTTTCAATTAACACTATGTACTTGTATATTCCAAGAATCAAATGAAAAAACAGGAAATCATCTCTTACACTGCTGGAAGTTTTTTCTTCGAAAATATTTACTGGGCCAGAGCTTAAAAACCTGGGTCAACAATCACATTTTTCGAAATTAGATTCGATCAATATTGAGGAGGGAAGGATTCTGTAATATAGTGTCTGGAACATTTCTGTCCCAAAATTTCGCCTTTCGTTTCTGATTAGAAGTTTTTCCGCTTCTTCGGGTACATCCTCCAACGATAAGTAATTTAGTTTATTGAAATGTAGGTTTCAATCCACTAGTATAGGGAAAATGTCACGAACGGAAAATGTCTACTTCATTTTATTGAATTTTATAAAATTCTGTATCTACGATAACGATGTTACCGTTCTCGAAATTCTTGATATATTCACGAATGTATTTAATTCAAATCTAAATTCTTTAAACCCAAAATCTTCATCACAAACAAATTTATCAGCTGTATGATGCGATAACAATCCTAATGTGGCAGACACTTGCTTCCTGTAGCTGGATGTGTGGAAATTCAAAAATCAAGATAAGTGTTGTATTGTTATTGGTTTCATGATGATGTTTCCAAATGCCACCCAGTAACGAGTTTACGTATCCCAGCGCTTCTCTCGATCTACATTATATTTTGTGTTGAAGAATGCGATCTATCGTGTTTTGTATTCCTGCTGAAAATTACATGCATCAGGCTAGGTATTTGTATGTGCGCCACAATTTATAAATACATTAACGTTGTTGATTTTTGCATTGCAATCTTCTTATTTCCGAAGAACGGTTCTAACGTATCACAAGAATGAAAGAAAAGTCGTCGTCATTCTTGTGGTTAATTTTCCAGCAATGCTAGTCGAGGTGTGACCGCAGCATCTCAGTAGTAGTTCATCTCATTTTTTTTTTTTTTTTTTTTTTTCAGAATTCAAACTTTTGAATCTATCCAGGTACCTTCGATCTTTTGTGTGCTCGCCACTTCCAGGGTGTTCGTAATCTACTGGTGGTTTTCGGTTCTATGTTGGATACCAAGGCTTTTGAGGCACCGGTAACTTGCTCACTCATCCTATTGATTAGTAACCCACGCAAAACCACATAAAAATACTTTACGTCAGAACTTGATTAAGCCCGAACACCCATGGTCCATTAATTGAGCGGCCTTGGCTTCGCTGGTTTTCCACATTTTCATCTTCTTCGGACTTAGGAGACCGATTTCACTGCAGCAGTCAATCTCTATGATTTTTCTTTTTTCCAGCAAATCTCCACTCTTCTATCTGTATAGGCATTTTCAGTCCTCGAAATCTTTCCACGGGAGCTCAGTAAGCAGTGCACACTTCTCTACACATAGTGAAAAGGTCACAGTTTCAATTCACGAGTCGTAATCGCTTAAATGTCAACAACGAAGAAAGATGCTGGTTGCAAAATGTCGCACAGAGACTTTATTACGGAACTTACGAAGCGCACGAGGAAATGACCGACCGAGAACTGAAGATTCATAATAACATCCGATAACCATAGATTATTGAGAAAGATTATCGGCTAAAGGCATCGACGCTGAGGAAGTGCCCGCTGCACCGATAGGACCCGGTAGGCCGAACCAACTCGGTAGGTCACAAGCGGAAACAGACTTGGTTTCATCACTTCAATGAACCAAAAGTTAATTACGCACATGTGTTCTCTTATTATTTCTCTAAGGATTTGAAAGGACAAGAGAACGTCATCACGTGTGAGTATCAACGGGTGTTAACATTATGAAAATCATTGTGAACTTCAGCTGATAGTAGTATATTTCCAAGGAAATTTTATCTTTAAGGTTCATCAACACTTTTGTCTTCCTAGATCGACTTGTGAACCATGAAGTGATTCATGTTCTAAACAGAAAACATGGCAACCAAAATATTTCCATTTCGCGTTCATCAAGTTCAAAAATTCTTTCTTCAACCTTTTTAGGGCTTTTCGCTTTTAGAAAATGCTTAACGTTTCGTTGGATCTCGGTGGGAGCCGCACAGGTTGTTAGGATCTCGTTGCCGAAGCTGTCAGCCCCGCCACGTCCAGAGTTTCCAAGCGTTACTAACTTCCAAATTGGACTTACACTTATAAACTTTCAAATAATATCGCGGCAGTTCCCCTGAACAATCAAACACAGAATCAAATATACAAACTGGTTCTGGTTTATTCTCGCTCTTACAATAATATTATTGTCTTATATTAAATACGGTTTTTACATTATTTGGTAGCAATCCTTTTCTATCACCCATGAAGTTCATTTGTAATTTTCATTCCACTATATCTGCAATTTCTTTCTCAGTTTTACGAAAGTGTTTGACTATCTAATTAGTTGGTTCCGTTGCGAACTAGATATTCGTTAGCTGTCGAATTAATTTTTCTTGATTGCAGCTAGCCCTGTAATGACTCTAATTACTCTTCTCAGTTCAATATAGTTTACATCTTTTGACACAATATTCAAATAGTGATGTTTATCGGTAGAGAGAAGGTAACAATAAACTATTTCTGTTTGTACCGACATCACTCCTGGTAGAAGCAAAAAGGTCGACCTCGGGATAAATTGAAAATTGAGCTTGAAGGCAATCATAGATTACGATAAAATGAGCTCATTCTGTCATAAATTTTGTAAGCCGCATTACGTCGCGCCTACACAGTCGAAAGAAGGAAAGGCTAATTTAATGAAGACGTTTTCAAATAGATAGGATGGTTTTGACTTTTGTAAAGTATTTTTGCTTTTACAACACATAAATACGATTTTCCGTTGGTAATTTATCAGTATGAAGTCAAATGCGGAAAATCATTACGCATGATTCGGCTTCAAAAAGTACTGAAATATTGTGTGTCACATGTCAACCACTCAAACAATAAATCTGTTTTTTTTTTGTTGTGCAAATTCAATAATTGACTGTTAATTAAGAAGTTCTGGCACCAATAGTTCGTGTCTTATATAGGGTATCCTAGAAGTTATGCACGATCCGACTCCTACGTGTTCTACAACTCATTTCCAAACAAAATTGCCTCATAGCAAGTTTTTGCCAGAAGCCTTGTTTCCGAGTTATTCGCGGTATAAATTTTTTTTCGTGTTTTCTATCTTATGTCATTAAAACAATTATAACTCCCTCAATTTTGGAGATAGCTTTAATTTGATGACAAGGCTGAAAAGAACCCTGCTTTTTTTCGTGGTTTTATTTATTGCAACTGATTGTAAATTACATCATCTAGCAATATCTTATCTCATCAGTGAACACGGTATACATGATGGGACTTCAGTAAACCTACTCCTCAGAATAAGAGTGTAAAACTGAGACACTACACTGGCTTGCACTGTAACTTGCACATCACAATCCGGTCCAGTGGGTTGCTTCGCTTGAGGCTCCGCAGTTCTCCTTCGTTGTCCAAAACGTTGAGCATCTCCGGGTTCTCGTGCTGGTGAAGGCGTATTCCGTGCTCCTGAGCATATTTCATGATGATTTCCATCATCAGGTCTCGATGAAGATCATCATTTCGCTTAAACCAGGGGGCATCAACCGTACTATACAGTATTTTGTTCTGAGAAGTTTGCATTTTCTTTACCTAAGACTTTTTGGCACAGTCCAAGAGTTGAATCCCGTTTGTCCAAATAGGGCGTAAAATCTGCTTGTAGATGAGCAGTTTATTGTGAAGTGACAGACAGGAATCCGGTGTCAACAGCCAATGCATTTTCCTGAGCTTAAGTTTTAGTTCTTCCTTTTTCTTCTCGATGTGTCGATTCCACAGTAATTTCTAATAGTGAGTCATACCAAGATCAAAACAGGATTAATTGTAAAAATCATGAGTGACGGAGTAGGTTTCCCCTAGTTGGCAATGTGGTCTATTAACATCTTAACTTCTCAACGTTTCAATGAAGATACTGATATATAGTATAGATCCCGTAGGTCTTTACTTTTGCTGTGGTACTGTCTACATTTATATGACCAAGTATCCAATATTTTTATAGACACCTCACAGCGTTCACTGTTCATAATGAGGTGCTCTACATTTCTTTTTCCTCTCCAAAGGTCACTTGACCATTCATCGAAACCTTCATATTTCCCTAAAAAACTTTCTGCTTAGCTAAAAAAACGATGGTTCAGCAATGTCCACTGCTTTTCATGTTACTCCCTGAAAGATTGTGAGATGTGAAAATTGTTTAATGTCTCATTCACCTGATTCTAGTGACTCTCCTGTTCACACACTCCCAAGTTCTTTCGCATGCACATTGACACGGTTTTCACCTGCCGAGAGAATGGAGGAGAGAACTGGTTTGATTCAACAGTTACGCTTTCTTTAACCATTTCTAAATAAAAAAAATGTAAAAAAAATGGCTACCATGAAAATTCCACGTGATGGACCAAGTACTAACCACAGTAGAGTATTTGCCGAAATGGTAAGAGTGATTTTTGCGGCGATTCAACGTTCACTTGGAAACTGCACTGGATAATCTAAGCGCCTTGAAACCTAAATCAACTTAGTTCAGGGTAGACACCTACTTTTTTTTGCATTGGATCATGGTTTACTAATACACCTAAATGAGGCCGAATCTCTCACTGCGATCTGTTATTCATTCAGTGGCCATTCGATACCAGAGCCAGTTCTCTCGCTGACGCGAGGTCCGCTCTAGTGCCCAACGACACAGTTCAAGTGCTCCCCGCAACCATCTCATTCTCACCATACTCTCCGCAGATAAACGCGGCTAATGGCCCCTCCAATCTCCATCGTCGTAATCAGGTTTAGCATCTGATAAATATTCACTACATACAAACCCCCTTGCGCGCATTTTGTTGAAAACCCCTCACCGTTCCAACGATGCCCAAATGAAATCGTTTTATGCTAATCAAACTAATAATGCCCATTCGGTTGTTAATGAAAGGATCTCCTCGACACGACGCGCTCTCACCAGCCAAGACGATTGCAAGGGATTTGCAATGCAAAACAGTTACGAGTCTACTTTGAAACAATTGGTTGCATCGTCATTATCAGCACTTTTTCATCATGTTACATTCGTTTTTACAGTGAAATGAAAACAGCTCGAGGCAGAGTTTTTTATTATTCCACAGTTGTTTCAACGTGTTCAAGAGTGAATTTGTTTTATAACGAGCCGGATAAATAAAACTGGGATCCGTATCAATTACGGTAATTAGATCACACCGTTGATTGTTTCCTAACTGGTGGTATACATTGTACCACAAATGGAGACAGTGGGATTATCAAGAGAATGACATTGTACATTTGTCACAGGGCTTAATTTTTTTCTTATCAAGGGTAGCTCTCATTAGAGTCTAGCTAGAAAAATGGAATTCCATTTCGAAATTCCCACATAACGAGAGTGTTTCCAAGTACCGATTAGGTACATATATTTAGAGCGTTTCGTCAACGTAGTTATTTTATTTTACATCGGTAGGTAGAAATTAAGTCAAGATTGGCAATGAACTCAGTGGTACCACAATACTACTGTGGTTAGTTGGGGGATGACTGCCAAATATTATCTCAATTCCTATCGTCATTCTTCGAAACCAATCTTAGATATAAAATATTCATCGAGTTTTGACATTTTCATATTTTACCACGGCGCATGAAATCTAGATGTGTTAACGGAAGCCGACACCAAAAACTTAACACAATCACGGTAAACTCCTACTTTCTAACATTTTTCATTTAAAACCACTCCAATCACCAATCCGGTTTTAACACCTGGACAAAAATAATGATGATCAATACGAGCGTTTCACCTTCTGGTGTAGTATTTAAACGTATCTCAGAACATCCTCAATTCCAAGTCTTATTTCTTCACTGTTTTCATCTGATTTTATTGACTACTTGATATTTTTTTCTATTGTATACTCAGTAAAATTGTACAACAATCCCCAGAAAATTCTAATTGACCAAGCTAGTGGACAGCCCATTCAAGCGCTGCTCTTACAGCTTATACTGCCGGTTTTCATGCGTTTTGTCCAATCACGTGTTTTTGAAACATATTTTAGATCTTTCAACTTTGATTGTGGAAAGGGTTGGTTGGTGGGGGGGGGGGGGGATAATGAATCATTGTGTCTTCAGTATTCTTCTTTGTGTATTTTTCTTTCTCGTGCAATAAATCATAGAAATTTTTATTGATGTTGCGAAGAGGAAAGGAGGAGGAATAGCCGATCCATTCAATCAGTCTTCGCAGTGTTAAAACTTTAAATTATTACATTGGTTTGTTATTTCTGTATGGATAGGTAGCCTTTCTACGTAAATCAATCTTGTATATTTATCAGGCATATTCCATAGTATTATCTGAACTCGGCACCCAGCACCTCCATACTTTGAAATAGTAGTATAGATGCCATAAAAAGAGTTGGATTTGAATTTCAACTTACCGCAGTTACTGGAGCTGCTACGTGAATGTGGACTGACGTCAGTTCATCGCTCTGCCTCCGCCATATTCAACTCTAGAAGCAAGTTGATATCAGTCGTTCTCTTGCAGTATATATACTGCTAACTTTCACTCCATATTTCTAGTTTCCTTTATAACCCGAATTCTATCTTGATTTTATCTCAAACATAATAAGATCAAGAAAAATCTTTACAAACTACTGTCCGTTTTGTTACTCATAAAGATACCCATGAATTATTATTTTGAAAAATAGTGTAATTGTAATAGTAAATTAGGTTTTTCACGTAAAAATGAGTTCTTATTATCAGAGTAATTCTAACATCATTTCAAGATTTGCAGTTTCATTAGGAAACAAATTCATCACAATTTGTTCTATATGTCTCCGCTATTTGCGTGGAGACCTGGTTGAAGGTGATTGACACGCTGAACAACTGGATGCCGAAGCGAGAGTATTTGACCAAGGTTCTTCCTTTGTCTCCACCCATGCCAAAGACCGAGGTGTAACCTCTGTGATTTGGTCATTGAGGACTCGAAATTCTGCTCCCCCAACAACACCCACTCATATAAGTGCAAAGGATCGGATGATTGCCAATCACATATGTGCGTGTATCAGCTAATTAGTAAGAAGTGCGAGGAAGATGACACAAGGAGCTTCTATGTGGGTAAGGCATCCCAACTGAACTTAAGGATTAATAACCAACGAACTTCCTTGAGTCGGTCACAGCAACGACCGGTAAAGCTAACGCATGGTTCGGTGTCAAGGTGTTGGAAAAGATGCCAGAAAAAAACCAATGACCGGTTACTTCAACAGTCCGAACGTGCCCACAGGTGGGTACTGGGATCAAATCAACCTCCTGGGCTCTACCTCAATGATTAATTAAATCCAACGCAGCCACCAAGGAACGTTGGATACGAGTTCGATTCCAAAGAATTTCCAAAAACACCATTTCTTCTAGTTCTGACAAAGACTAATCGAAATATCAAAAAAATCTTTTCTTCTTTATTTTTGTCAAATTTCTTAACCTGATTTAATATATAGTGCAGTAGCACAGTCTTTCTAATCAGGTACGTATATATATAAAGCAATTATTCATGGAATGCTTCGAATCGTATCTCCAAAAAAAAATCCAAGAATCAGCTAGGAATTATTCATTTACTACGATACATAATATTTTGGCAATTTTGAAAAACATCAAAATAAATATATCTACACAAATTTCATTAAACTCCTAAGCTCCTTAAAAACTGAAATGAAATCATTTATAAGACAGTGTGATTAAAACAAAGTCAAATTATAAAAAATTCCTTATTTCACAACAAAAAGTATAAGAATTTTCGTAGACGTAAAATTATTGCTTATTGAAAAGTGCGCGATTGTGAAGTTTGGGTGTAACTTTTAGGATTAGAATTTTCAATTATTTGCTGTTGATGGACTTCTACGAATCTGAAACATATATCAATCGATTTTGGTTCTAAAATTACATAAAATAAATCGCATTTTCTTAGGCCCACAAAATATTCAGATTTAGGCTAAGGGAATCTTCCGGTTGGTCAGATTGAGCCGGCTAGAAGCTAGGACCAACTAGACCCCAAACGGATTCATATGCGAGAAAACGATATTCATGTCTAGTGGACGGTGGATAGACATTGCAGATTGGAATCTGCGCACCGTGATACTTATAGAAACGAAAAAATTGAGTGAGTTATTGACAAATTTTACTATACTATTACAAAGGGTTATACTTACAAGGAATGAACCAAATCCTTTCATATGTTCAACCTGCTAGACTGACAATTTTTTTACATTTCCGCCTTCCCTCAACCTCAAGTTTAAAATAATTCGATTGAAACACTAGAAGAGCACTAGAAGATAATAACAAAGAGTATAACGAACAAGGAGACCGTCGTTCGGACGTACAGTATCTGCAACACATCCTCATTTAATATTCCGATTGCGTCGCACCCAGGAACTGTGTTGTTATTAATTCTGGCGGGGTGCCCATGTCCCTCCAATCTAATACGACTGGACGAAACCCCCCCTCCTCTCAGTATTCCCCCTTACTGCTATTCCCTTGGTAGCTTACCATCCAATATGTATTCACGACCACCCGACCAAAAATTGAGTATCCGACCTAGAAATGCCTTTCCCCGCCAACGCTCCTGATTCAGGAGGAAGTGTCTTCTTTTCTATCTTTCGAAGGAGTGTTCGCCGGCCTCCCACACGTCGCAAATGAGAATGTGCTAAAAAGTGATTAAGGTAGTTATGAGTAATTTTCGTAGGAAATTAATCTAATGCAATGGATCCGGGCTAAAATATGAGGTTTTCGAACCACGGCTTCGAACTTCTTGTGGCAAACTCTTTTTTCCCGCTACTTCTTCCTATTTTTGCTATTGATATTTTGTGCAAATCTAGTTAACATTCAAATTATGAACTATAATCTTCATTCATAAGATGAAATAAAAGAAAATTGTTCTTATAAAAACAAGTTGGTTTAGGTTTTCGATAGGAGTAAAACAAATTACACGTAATTTTGACTCCAAAATAAATTTCAAATATGAAAATTACATAGTATTTAGTTCCCATTCGACATAATTCTCGTTTTATGTTTTCTGCACGAAAGTGAAATAAGAATTATTATGACATAATATTGACGGTCCTTTGCATTTATTATCAAGTATGTTGCACCGTGTTTTCCGTTCGTTTTAAAACACTGATAGAGTACAATTATTTTTACTTACCTTATTGGAGAATCCGTCTTAACTAGCAAATCGCGTACAGCAGGCATTTTAATAATAACTGTGTTTTTGATAATCGTATTCTTATAACAAGCGGATCTAACCCCTGTCATAACAGATATAGTGGTACAATGACAAACGTGAGTATGCAAGTTGTGGCCGTGTAGTTCGGAAGAGAAAATTATCTGTTCAACCAACTTCAAAAAGGTGGAAGGTGATAATTTTTCACAACAGTCACCTGTTTGTTGGAAGGGGTGAGACGGCTTCTGAAGGGTCCTCGTCGAAGTAGTTCGATTCACCTGCAGACGTTTCATTCGAAGTGAAGAATAGTACTTGTAGCAATAAAATCAGCTTTTGATTAATGAGAAACGACTGATAAATATACCTAGCAAGTCAGTAGGAAAAGAAAGGGGTGCTGCAAACAAAGCTATTATCCATAATAAATGCCTGTAATGGACTCTGCTAATATGTGCTATACAGCGTTTCAAGTATTCGTTTCAGTATTAGCTCTGATTTCCTCAAGACCCGATCCAAAATATAGGATTATAGGGAGTTGGATTCGGAGTCGTATGTTATCTTTTGAGAACTTCATATAAACTCTTCATTGGAACGGATTCTTGAAGCTTTTACAGACAGAATGTCTCATTTTTTGGCATACTATCATCGGAACTGTCCATAAAAAGTAGTTGTTTAGCTGTTCCTACGTGCTGCCTTATTTATGGAAGCATATTAAAAGAAATGTGAACGCTGTAGTTTACATATGTGTATGACTTAAATTTTATTACTTTATGACTTAAGTGATTTCAGTCTGAGTTAGATAAAGATGAGTCGACGATAGAAGAACTTAATCTGAGTAGGATGCAAAGGAATAACTGAAACGGTCATGGTAGAAGCAGTTTTGTATAACCCTTCGCTCTAGTGGACTTGCCCACGTCTTGACGGGGTGGTTCAAATAACGATCAAGTTTATTGGATTTATTGGTCATGTTGAATATACTTAAAAAATGGGTGGAGTTTATCATTAGAGGATCATGTACAAATATATTATCCATCTCCTTAGACGGCTTATTCAACTATTGCCTCTTTATTTTGTTTTTCCTCCTTCTTTTTCCAACTCTCGCCAAACCATTTACGGATTTTTCAATGATGGAACATCCTGCGAAGTTCTTTTTTCATACGGAATCTAGTGGGTCTCTCAAATGTCTACGTTCAGGAAATCGAACTTGTAACTGAAGGGTTGATGTTCAATTTAATAACCTACATCTACCCGTTTCGTACGATGAAAGATGTCACGTTCAGTAACCGCGATGTTGCTTATTACAACAGTAATCCGAAATAATCTACACTGGCTATTGCAATGTAACTAGTATTGTAATCACGACCTCACGCGGGAGTAGCTACGTTTGGAAAGTTGGAGACCTATTAGTTGAGGACAACATACATTCGTTCATGTAATGAGAATTGAAAATTATTTCGTTACTTCCTATATGCTCAACATTTCCAATATTATTATCTAAACTATTATCGTGAAGAGGGAAGATTTTGCTTTCTGTTAGTATTTCACAATTTAAATCTGAAACTATGTACTAATAGGTCATCGGATATGTAGTGAGACAGCAGACAAAAAAGCATGACTGAAAAACTTGGAAAACAAACTGTTGACAAGGGGGTACCCATCAAAAGTAGTGAGACGAAAAAGTATCCCTTTCCTCATTGAACATGAACAGACAGAAGATGAACAAAATTCTAGATCTGTACCGACTCCTCTTGGCTAACTCAACCACAAAAAATGTTTTGCCAGTGAAAAAAATGTGAATGTCCTATCGACAGGCTTCGTTGATCGTAGACATTTTGCCTCAAGACGATCGGATAGGGCTCCTTATACCCTTGTGGTAAGAGAAGGTGTAAGGTTTGCCCCATAGTTGTTGAGGACGAGCTGTTCTCATCGACCAACAACTCCAACTCGTACAAATGGAAAGGATAGGCTGAATGTCAAACATCACTGTATGTGTACGAGTTGATGTGTAAGGATTGTCCTGCATTTTACGTTGGTAAAGCTGAGACAGCACTCAATCTGAGGGTCAACAACCATAGGACATCAGTAGTTGGAGGGAACACTGATTTGCCTGTGAGCCGTCATACGATGGCGAGATGTTCAATTAATGTTTTAGTATCAAAATTCTGGGAAAAAATGGAATCTCGAGAGAACGAAATTATTCTGCTTCACTCAGGGAAAGCGTGAATGTTTTTGATGAGTACGATCTTCCATCACTGAATGTTAGACATTTACTGGATAACCACATTTCTCCATGGCAAACAATATCTTCAATTCAAAGTCAACACTCTCATATTATTTTGGAAGCATGCGAGCTCCGCGGTCTTGGGACCTGAGATTTACTTCGAACGTTCAAGACTCGTTCGTCGTCTCAATAAAGTTAGCCTTTTTTTAAAAATACATTCACCATTTGACCAAACTTCAATGACGCTGAGGAGTGGAGGTCCACGACAAAAGGCTCAGCCAGGTGCCCTAGCACGACAAGAACCGCAAACCTTCCTGGAACACCATCTCGGACTCTTCTAGGAAACGTACATCACCCCCTCGAACGATGAGACGCAACGGCAATTCCTATCAGTAACCATCACCTATAAAATCTTTCTCTTCCCCGACAAGCTACGGAAGAACATATCATTCTTTTAATCAACTTCTATCCGCTACAAGTTACGGAAGAAAGCATATTTCATTTAATCAAATTCTATCCGCTACAAGTTTCCGGAAGAAAACGCTAATAACTTCCCGCTCAAAGTACGGAAACAATTTCATCACGTCAAAGGAGATACCTTGGACGTCTCGACTCCCTTTCGCTCCCTTTTCTTACTGCCAACAGAAGGACGATCACCTCCTTCTGTTTCGTGTTACCTAATTCCCAGAAGCCTCCCAAGCACCTTTTCTGTGCAGCTACTTTGTCCACTTCAAAAATTCACGAAGAGAACCACTAAGTATCTTTCAATTTTGTAATTATTGATTATCTTTAAAGAATAGTCTAAGCTGTTGAAATGTTTTTTCTTGTATATCCATTATTGTACTGTTTTTCAGATTCAAAATTTGTGCACCCCAGTACAAGTAGGTAATAAACTTTTCTGCTTCATTTCCCTTCTTTTCTGCAATAATAGGAATGAAGGATGGAATTATGCTTTCCCCTCCGCAATGATTCTTGCTGGGCAGTCATGAATTCCAACTGTTGCAATACACGGTTTCCTGAAGTTCGACAACCGTTTCAAAATTCTTTTAAAAAGTAAATAGGTACCAGTGAAGTTCTGTAAAAGGATGAATTGAGTCGTTTGTTTCACGATTTGGAGCGGAGAAAGCAGACAAGATTGATCTTTTTTGCGTATTGGAAGTTGAAAATTGAATTTGGCTGAGTAAAGCACATTTTTGTCCCACACTCCCTTTGTGGGTGGCCCTTACGGTCTCGGTGCGGCGGATTCAGGGCAGGAGCCGCGGGAGCTTTGGTGTCGCGGAAGTCATAATCTGTTTTCCTGAAGGAGGATAACAATTTGGTCTACTGACCTTGCTTAAACTACTCATTACCTCGCCCTCTTGTGTTAAGGGCGGTTCTCCGCAGAGAACCGTAAAAACGCTGCAAATTATTATACATACGTTTACAATCCCCATATTAGATAGTCTCCTACGCGGATTATCGCACTACCTGAGCTGGAGAGTGAAGTCAGAGACAATACTTCCTAGGTACACTCGGAAATACCCGAAAAGCCGACTAATAAAAACAAAACTGAGAAATTATCGGCATATCTCGATACTATGCGATATTTTTTAGCTAAATTTTGTAAACTTTGGTTCAGAAACTCCAGAAAGAAGCTTCAGACGGCTCATGGCGGACAAAAGGATTATGATTATTATTTATTTATTTTTAAATTCGGTTTGTGAATTTTATATATCCTGAATTTTTAAACTAACAACTTAGAAATATGTGGGGGAGGGGGTCAAATACATTTTTTTCCCGGTCGATTACAAAGGTTCATTATTGAAAATAATAAACCAAAATTATTCGAACGTTTGACTCTTACCTTAGTGGCCACCCATCCAAGTAATCCACGCCTAGCATCGCAAATTGCAAGAAAAACGGCTAATAGGAACGCTTAACCCAAACGACTTTCACCACGAAAGAATATATAATCTTGTTACTACAGCAATTACGTAACGAGATTAGTACCTCTAATAATTACACATATCTGGTCGTTTATTTACTTCTTGATTAACTTCATAATAACCTGCAAGATTAAATTGTTACATTTTCACAAGACGTGACTCTCCATACCTCTTTTGTTGGGCTTATAGATAATTATCTATAGTTATAATTTTATATAATTTAATATATTTATAATTATAATTTATTATTAAAATTATAATTTTTGCATGTAGGTGCTATCTAATTTAGATCTTCTGCAACATTTATTTCTGTTTATCTTTCATCTCACACAATTAAACATAGTTCAATGACTTTGAGCGTCCTAATAGGCACTAAATTATTATTTAAATAAGTTGTAAAGTCCAATGAAGAATCAACAAATTAATATTATCATACAAACTGAATAACTAGTTTTTAATAACTACGGATTTAGTCACTCGTCACGAAGTTATGGAAAAACATTTCAACAAAAACGGAATAAAATAGAACGTTGTCTGTATTTCCACAAAAATAATGAGTACACCGTTAAATCGATTTGGACGGTGAGGTCATCATCAAGAACTTTCATGTTACTCCATTTTTATGTCCGTAACTACCTTGGATGATATTTATTAATTTTTGTTTCACACTGTTTCGTAAATGCCGTACTGCTGTACACTCCCTGGTTTATTTCTAAACTAATCAAGGTGTGGTATGTTGCAAAATCTCATTACTTGCACTTTATTTCTGTAATATACTGAGGGGGTTGCTGTACGATCTCGGAAATCCCTTGTGGACTTCAGACGACGTTGAAACTTGTGAGGTTCACCATCGGCTCCTCGTTCCGAGTCGCGGATCGATGCAGATGGATGTTCCTCATCCTTGGCGGTAGAGCCCATCACAATGAATGCATATTTGATCATGTAATGTAGGCACCCACTGAACACCGACTCCCTTCTCAACCCAAACTACCCACCTACTAGACAGCATCTCCATCTCAGGTGCCGTCTCCATTTCATGGTTGGATACATAACAGCAGAGGATTATTCATCGTATTCAGTGATTCCGACAACTAGAGTTGCTGATTCGTAATCTATAAGGAGTTTGGAAGTTTTGGGAGAAATTTAATATCTTTGTAAGATTAGTTTTTGTCAAATTTTTGTGAAAAATGAAATTATTCCAATGCCTCCAAAACGTTAACATAATTTTTTATTAAATAATGCGTAATTTCTCTTCTCATTGTGAGTTTTAGAATGTTATTTTTGGATTGAGGAATAATGATTATTTGCTGCGGATGATCAGAAACCTATCACAGTCAATTTTCGTTCAAAATTATTGGAAACAAAATCCCACTTAGGGTAAGTGGGAATCACGATTTTGAGTTTTCTCACTTTATCTAGAATCACTTCTAGCAGGATTTTTCAACAGCAGTTGGGCTACAGGGAATAGTGACAGGACCCTACTGGTAATATCAGGCATTTTTTTGATCGGTTTAACCTGAAAACAGAGTTGTTATAAGGAAAAACAGTTATGGTAGGCGGAAATCTCGAAAAACCACAGATTGATTGTAAAGCAAGGAAAATATAGATAAGTACGAAGACTTACCAGCAGTATTGAAGTATACCTCTCATGGACCGAAAAGGAGACAGACCATCACAAAAAACAGGAGCAACTCAAAAGGTGAGAGGAATTGTGCCGCCGGATTGAGGAATCTCGAAACTGTCGGAGAGGAGTCTAGACTTTTCAGCATTGTAGAGAGGGTTTCGGAGAGGAGATGAGCAGTTCCCTTTTTTTTCCTTAAATTAGGACTAATAAAATTGATTTTGGATTAAAATTAGAATGGTAAAAACATGTGTAATATACATATTATGTATACGTGTGTGGTAGCAGATGTGGTTTGGGAAAATGTTGCCGTTTGTTTAAAACGTTCACGAATAGCTTTCTACACAGCGTGAAATTTCACTATAATTTTCTGATGCCAAATTAGTAGTATTTCAATCCTTTGACTTTACCATTTATGCTGATGACTGAAATTGAACGATCTGAAAAGTTAATTATACCTAAACTTGTATTATCTGCTTCCAGAGTAATTTGGTAGGGCGAATTACACAGGTTACCGGTTTCGCTCTTTTGATAGGAGCTAATGGTAACATTATGACGAAACAGCATCGATCATGTTTTGCATGGTGGTTATTGGCATCTACCATCGTATATGATATTACATAGTATGCGACATTATATCCGACCTGAAAATTATTTAATATTGATGGTGAGCTGAGAACCGCCGTGCCACATTCACATAGGTAGGCACGTGTTTGCGACTTGGATTCATCGGAATAATTTACAGCTAACACTCGGACGCTTCGTGAGCTCATTTAAACTGATCAACGTGGACGCCGCGATTGGGATTTCATCGATCTAGTTATAACATCCGCAGTAACGTATTAAATATTACATCAGTGGATTGCCGGGCAATAAATGGGTCTTACGGCTCCAGAAGCAGTTAAAACGTGAATGACGCTAGCTATCGGTCAGTTGATGGGGGACCGCGGGCTATACAACTTTATGCCCTACGCCCTTTCCAGCCGTTGTACTAAAACTTGTGCCTTAAAAGTTTTCGAACATCGTTTCGCTTCAGAGCTTCGAAAGAAGCCGGGAAACCTGATCATAAAGTTAAACAACCAAAGTCGCTTCATCCTGTCGCTTGATCCTACTTCTCTATTATAGAAATACTCTTTAAGGTTAAGGTAGGTATAATGTAAAGAAAATCGAAGCGGAGGGGGGAAAATTGAGTTTGAGCAGAGTCCGCGAATGACGTGCCCTCGGAGTTGAGAGTTTCCTCGGAGGACCTCGTCCTGCGTTGATTTGAGCCTGATGACATCCCTCTTGTATTGGAGCCCGAAGAGCGATAAGTTGACCAAACTTTCACAAGTTTCGGGGAAAGGAAAATCTTGTAGATCGAAAATGGTATTTTGACGATTCGCAGCTTTAGAAGTACTGTTGTATCAACGATCGGACGAACCAGTTCTAGACTGTCTAGTAACGGGGTACCTCAAAATGTCTGTGCAACGAGCTCGTTGTTTTATTTTGAGCTTGGACATTGGTGAAACAAATATTTATCAGTGATTCCAATAGTTTATTGAGTGCGATCGCTTTGTCTTTAGACATTCTAGTAAATTGAACTTCTCTACTTCCATGACTTTGAAGTCCAACAGCTGCAATTGACTTGAATAAAAAACAAGATCGGGTTGACGTCCTTTCTAGTTACGTTGGTTGGGAATTGAAGGCTTGAAGGCAACATACTATACCGCACTGTCATTTTATCATTCTTACTCCAAACTCACCTGCTTGTAGTAGATTCTGTTGAGCTGCAAAATGATCTCACACCAATAGTTGTAACACCAATTTACTGTATCCGAGAACTTTATGATCTCCAGAAACAGATCAGGTGGTAACTACGAATAAGTTTATGGTCTAATCACGTTGGGCTGGTCGGTAGCTTGTATTGTACCCATTAACTGGGAAGTGGGGTTGATAAACGTCATTTATTCAGACGAATTTCAAACGAAGTATAAACTCAAAGTTTTATCTACCCATTCACAACTGAATCACTCGTACTTGGGTGCAAACTCCCCTTCCTAAGCTTATAAGCTATCCTCAACAATTAGGTCGACTTGCGTTGAAAAGGCTTGCGTTAAGATTGTACAAATGCCAGTTCGCGGCGACAAGGACCTATCTGGAAGATGATTTAAAATACAACAAAATAAATTTTCGTTAGTGAAGAGTTGGCATTTGGGAATATTTAAAAATTATTTGTAGGTACGCAATTGAACTGAAGGCAACAATAAGCTATGTTCATATGATTAACACAATAAATACGGATGTATCCATATGGTCACGCGCCCCTTCCTAACTGCGCTCCTTTCTCAACGCTCACAATGATATGTCCCACAGAATCGTATTCAGTAGGTATCTGGTACCCGGGTAGACCTGTTCAGATTTCAACATCACGCCAATTTTAGTGAGGAAATGAATTCGTCGAGTAAAATTCATGTGTCACTGTACAGCGAACACCCATTGTCCTTGGTAGAAGGCACCTAGGTCACTTAAAATCCAAATTTCTGAAAATCCAGTTTACCGAAATGTTTGAAATGCGATACCGAAATGATTTTATGACAACAGGCACCACTAGAGCGATGGATCACTATTGCTACTATAATCACTAAGAAATGCCGATAAGTATTTCTAGAGTATGTACGATTTATGTCCTCCAAATAGCAAAACTCTGAACAATCATTTTCGTTTAAATGGGTAAGAAATACCTCACAATTTATTAGTTGCAGACCATGGTGTATCTGCAGCCAGTAGACGAAATGGGAGTGTTTTGCGGATTGCATACTCTGATGATCGATGGTCACATTTTCCAAAAATGGCCAAAAATACGTCATATTCATTTCTAATGCAACCTACCTTCTTTGGAGAGAAAAATATGTCTCATGTCAAATTGTTTACCATTTTTTCTCCCGTCAGGGAAGATGGTAGCTGTTTTAGCAGAAACATTCAAGGGTTAAACCGTGCTTATGGTTAACTGCACAACATTTGACAACAGAAGTGGCAGTAAAGTGGTGTATTGTTAAATTATCAAAGATTTATTTCAATTCTTCTAAAAGCATTGCTTTACCTACGTTTTTGTTGAGAAAGTATGTCAGTTTAGGCAATATCTCGGGCGGGTGATATGTTCAAAATACGCATTTCTAAAAAGTGATTCTGTGAACATTCTCTGTTACTCTTGTAATTGTATCCCGTTACTCTTGTAATTTCAACAATGAGAACTCGTCAGGGGAAACATAATAAAACAACAAGTTCATTAAGAGTAAGTTTATTATACGTACTTCTGACATTGGAGTGATATCGCTGCAATTCGTAATGAACGGAATGGTAGTAATTAAACTGATCAATTAATTTCCAAAATGAATTTACCTATAAAAGTAGTACTGCAATTGACAAAAATGTGAAATAAGAAAAACTGAGAAAATACGCAAAGTAGTTATGGTCTCCGGGATAATAGGTTTGATATTTCAATAGCGCGCATTAGTTAGTAGGTTTTTTATATCTTAACTTTTTTCTAGCACGCTTGTTGAGAATTTTTTTCTGAACAACGTAGGGTGTGTCAGCTGGGGAAGTCTTTATTTCTCACGGACCTAGAAATGCAAGTACTGCATGGTAATCTATGATAATTATATATTCTTCATAACAGTAAAGAATCCATTGTATCTAATTCTTCAACTATTCAAGTTGATATGAATGAGCCTTACGGCCAAAATAAATACCCAGTGAAGGTGATGTCAAGAAGTCGTGTTTCTAGACTGATCGGTTCAAGTTATACAAAGAACTGGAACTTTTTCCAGTGAGGCGGCATTTATAAGGAAAAGTTGGAAGTTGCTGGGTATGTTAGATCCAACAAATCTAGTTTGAGAACGAGCCCAACTTCTGGCAAAGTGAATTGCGCTAGCGGAAAAAAAGAAATGGTGTTTCGTATTCACGCGGGGATACAAACAAGCATCCTAAGGCATCTATAAAGCCCATTGACCTTTCATATTGTTTTGCTCGACTCTGAATCAGGTTTCCGACTCCGAAGAAGCGATATAGCCAAACTTGGATACAAATCATTGAAACTTTTGCTGACCCAGGGCCTTCAGTCTTGTTCCTACACCAACCTAGTACGTCATTGTGCGGTAACGAAGGTATTCTGTTGGCAACATGAAGACCAGTGTGTTTCCGTTAACTAATGATCCTAGAGGAAACATTTTTTAATCAATGTAAAAATGTGGTTTTCGTTTCAAGATACGATTCTCGAAATCCAAATGCGAAAGATAAAAAAATTAATAAGAAAGATGAAGAAAATTTTAATTGTTTTTGTAGTAATTATGTCAGTCATTTTGCAAACCACATTCGTTTTTTGTCATAGCAATTTCCTTGGGTAGTTTTTATAACTATGTTCGTTTCTTTCTGGAATGTCTTTGGTTATTAAGACGATGGAGGAAGGCTATGAACATCAGGGAACGAATTGGTTTATTCACGAGAAGTGAAATACAGAACAGAATGAACAAGAATGAAATCGACAGGAGCAGTTCATGCTCCACTTCATGAATAGAAACCAGACATCATCAGAAGTTGTGTGGTTGGATTTCCATGAGTCCAACATGATCCAGTTTCAGTAGTCTTATTCTAGTAATGAAACCAATAAAACCAAATGCCAATTAAATGATATCACAAACTCTTTAGATCATTATTTCCTTATATGTCAACCCTCAAACGTTTCTACTTGGTTGATCGAAACTAATAACCAGATTAAAAATAGTTTGTAATATTCTTTGTGGATTTCCTAAACTTTGGTATTGTTATTAGTTCAGCGGATGAAAAACTGATGCCTAAAGCGGATTTTACTGTTTCTGGTTAGTCGAGTTAGAATGGGATGAAATTCTCTGTATTAACCCTTGGAATGGGGAGTATTTTTGAGAGAACGAGAGACTTATGAATCTACGGACTCCAGGGTGATCACCTCTCTAATATTAGTCTCTCTGAGATAAAATACGGATGAAAGAACGGGAGAATTGTGATTGGCTGAGTGAGCTAAATTCTCTTCTGTACACCCGAAGAACTTGAAATTCAATAAGAAATTTCTCTTAGACAAAAGACGATTGAAATGGCAACTAAGGATAGTTGCCCTGGACCAGGACCCTGGAAACTAATAGTTGGAAAACTAAATAATCTTATGAGGACTATTAGGATGATTTAGATTGAATAAGGACCGGTTATAACCCATTCAACGTTGGAAAATGCTTTCTCGTGATACCAGACGTGTCTGCTAGACATTTCGCTTAAAATGTTTCATCATGGGTCTCGCTTAAGATGCTTTTTCTTGTCTCTGAAAGAGTTTGCAAATCTTTCACTACCTTGTTTAAATCTAAAGCAATACTCATTGCGTTTTCCTTAACTCGTTATCCGGATACAAATCGAAGCCCATTCCTTCTTTACTCTATCCCTTTTAAAAAAACTGTAGCATCAGCTCCGGGATAGCAAAGAAAAAATATTGCGGAAGACGGGGTGGCGAGGGTGCAGAGCCAACCCTTACCTCTGGCTTAAAGACGGGAATGTTTTGGTTATAACCAGAATTTATTGACCACACAACAAGCTGTAGAAGGAAATGAAAAATGCCGGACGGTGCTGAGGGCGGGCGTAAGCGCGTAGGGGCTTACGGCTTACCTACCGACCTACGTGTTTACCTCTAACACGTATCTTAGATCCCTAAATGTCGCAATTTGTCCAGGAGACTCCGTATTAAGATTTGCTGGCAAAAGCAGGATCCCGACATTAAACAAACTTCTTACCAACTCCATCTAAATCGTTCTTTCCTTGAGAAGGGGATTGGGTGGGAGGGGGGATTTGAACTCTTGTGTCTTATAGAGTTCTACTGTAGGAAGATCATTTCAAATATAATACTGAGCCTTGAACCACTTTCGTATTTTGGACAGTCAAATTCTTTTGATGTTTCTGGACCGAGTAGGTGTGTACCAACTGAAAACACTGCCATTGTGCACTGCTATGGCACGAAGGTTTATAATTCCTGTATCAAAAAGCTCTTTTCACGGATTACTAGACTTCGGGCAACTATAAAATGATATATAAGATATACTTTATTCTAGCTGTACTTACATACACGAAAGATAATTAATGAAAAGTAACAGACATGATACATGAACTTTTTAGCGCAAGATTTTCCTCTCATCATATTCACGTTAATAATTAACGTTATAGTGATGCAAAACATTTGGGAGAAAACAATTATTGTTTACTGAAAAAGTTTAATACCATCATGTTTCCTAACATTACAGGCCCAAGCTGGGGGTGTTGCCCTCATGACTGCTGACCTTGATATTGTCACATGGTAATAATTACTTGTACTGAGTAATTGCTGTGTGGCGTGACCGAGCAACGCCACCAGATATTTCGCATAATTCTGAGGATGGAACAGTGCTTCAGTGCTTTGGCTCTTTCATTTCCACCCTAACAAAGGAATACACTTCAAAGCTTTTGGGGCATAATTACCAAAATTTCCGCGCCGTACCTCACGGGGGGAAGGATGAAAACTCCCAGCAGTTCACGGTGGCTGCTTTTTACGGCATGATGCGATTGTCAAGCAGACAGATGGTGCCAAGTAGACAGGTGCTGCTTTGAATCCTGAGGGTGGATGTGGGGAAGTAATGTGGGAGACCTCATCATGAGTAGGGATACGTTGCTTTCAATTCTGATGACTAGGATACTGTGTTGTACGTCCAGGTTATCGATGGTTACGGACTATAAATAATACACTAATGATTTTTGGCATGCCTGTGCTAAAGTAAGTTGTCCACAGAACTGATGGAAGTCCATCATCATTATGGAAATGGCGGCGCGTGATCATGATAAGAACTACGGAGTCACTTGAGATGGACATCTCGGCAGGAGATGGTGGTATCACCATCCTCCTTTGGGGCTATTTCATTAAACGGTGGTATTTTCATAAGGACTTCCTTTTATTCCTCTATCCCTTCTCAAACTCCATAATCTCTAGGATCGCCGTGGATGTCCTCTCAAGATTTTCATTTTGTTTTTTATCACTGATGTGCGGATATAAGTTCCCTAACAACTAAGATAATCAACTTAAGCCCTTCTAAAGAGAGGTTGCTTGTTCTGTTAGAAGAATTCACTTCATTTCACAATAAGTACTACTACACAATCGAAAAAAAGTCACTAAAATTGGTAAAAACCGACTGAATTTATCTTTTTAGGTTATTAGTGTGTAATGAAAGTTTATCAAACGTAAAACAATTTGTTAGAAAATAATTGATAAGTTGGAATTGGAACTATCCATTTCAATAATTCAGGAAAAAATATGAATTATAGTATTTAGTTAACCGTTTCTCTACTTATAACCCACATGAATATAAAAGGATGTCTAATGAAAACTCGATCACAACATGACGCAGAATAAAGGGAAAATGTTCAACTTCATGTAGTTTTGATATCAAATAAAATAGGTTATTGCCCAATTCTTGAATAGAACGCAGAAAACGGATGTAGTGTTTACTCACAAAACCGTATTTGTACTCATTCAAATTGGATGTGTTGGAAGTGTAGTGCTAAGGTTCCCATTAGAATGAGTTCATCTAATCACCCGTGACAGATGTTCTCCAAATCAACCTCCGGCCATGTACCGGTTTATTCCAGTCACTGAAGCCCAACATTTGACTTTCCATCCTTCAAAATAAGGCGTATCCTTGAAATCAATATGTATTTCATATAGTTTACTAACCGCTTCATTATCATTGATTTTACTGTACTTCTTCCAGCCTCCATAATTTCGGAGAGGCATTGGATCTTTGAAAGGGGGTCTCAGTGTTTCTGGCATGACAGTAATTAGTTCGGGGTAACTTGATTGAACGTTCAAGGTGAAACCCTTTCAAAAAATATAGAAAGTGAAGAGAAGAATTTGAGTGGGATTTAAAATGTCGTTATGAAAGCTGAAAAAATCCTTGTTTCAAAGTGTCCATCAAAACCACGACTTCGAAAATAACAGTTTCAGCAAATTGTAAAAACCCTAAATTGAGTACAAAAAATACTGAATATATTGTAATATCAGACCACGTATCGGTGAAAGGCTCGATGATCCGAAGGCAGCTAAGTGTTTAGGCAACACTTTTTTTGCAGTCTAGCAATCAACAACTAATATTTAACTGTTTAACATTAAATCTTTGCATAGGTATCACCTACTGAGTTAATATCAAAAACGTATACATGCTTAAAATACATGCTTGGTTCTTAGGGAAGAATGCTGACTGCGAGACTGTTTCATCTTCCATTTAGTAGTTCCTCAATTATGAATGAATATCATCTAGATGCTCTTTGAAAACATATCCGCTGAGATTAGATTCGTATTCCCTCCGTCAAAAATCCTGCGAGACACTCGAGAGAAACTGAGACAAATGATAAAAGACAGTGAGAAATTCGGGGCACTGAAATACCCCTCTCAATTCACTTCAAACGTAGGGAACATACTGATACTTAGGTTGTTCGAATTGAAGATGAAATCAAAGGCAGCAAAACATTTCGTGAGCTTGGGCAATTAGTAAGTTTTCTCTCATGGTGACTGGTAGTGGAGAGAAGACAGAACAAAAAATTTCTCCGAGCCTCTTCGACAGTTTTTTTCCGTCTTTTTCTTCAAGTCACACCGTTTGAAAAGTGAACTCTCTTGGCCTTTGGGTTTTCTAACGATGACACTCCCAATTATTGTGACTTCCACAACTCTATCCGCTCCCAATAAAAACTTTTCTCTTTTCCCGCAAAGGGGGCTCGATCTATGTATAGGAGAGAAAAAACCAACTTGAAAATGTGACGGCAGTAGGGGTGAAATGATGGGGTAGTACGGCCGAGGGGTGAGAGAGTTTTGGTGGAGATGGGAGAAAACTTCTGCCGGGGTCCCATACTACCAAAGATCGATAGAAGGAAGAAACGTTTTGGATACCGTACTTCGGAAGTTAATACTTCTAACGAGGGTCTTTTCAAGAGTGTTCAAACATTCTGCGAGACGATTGAATTTACTGATTTGGCAACCCACAGGGAGGAGGAAAAGTTACGCAAATTAGACGGAACGCGCTGCAACATAGGTAACTGTAGAGTGATGTAGCAGATTCCAAGAGACTGCGTTCAAATACCAACGAAAAGATAGCTTATGAGCAATGATGGAAACTTCCACTAAAAACATCAGGCACTAAATTCTGTGTTACTGAAACATAATAAATATAAGGCAAAGCGAGAAAATTAGCACTATATAAATCAATTAACTTGGATAGAAATTCTACAAAGAATCGTCATTTAAGTCATCCATAGAAAACGCTGTAAACCCATTTCAAGTTTACGAATAGGTTAGAAAATCAATCTTTTCAGTTTCAGAAGATGAAAACTCACTGCAAATTATCATACGGTTTAATATTTCTGTACTAGAATAACCCTTTCAAGTAAATTACTGATATATGTTCATCAGGCGTAATCACCTTTATCGAAGACAGGAAATTACGGGCCTCACGATATTTTAATTAGCTTTTTGTCAAGTCCCCATATATTACACGGAATAGTTTTGGGTTTGCTCTCTTTATTTGCTGCAAGATGCACGGAGAACTCGCTGTCTGACTCACTTTCGTCATAAACGTATTGCACGAAACGAAATTAATTGCTTCAGTAAGATTTGAACAAATCTAAAAATGAATCGCCCGATGGATTACGGTTCACCCCATAAACCGCACGAACTCAATTCAGAAGGGATCGAGTTGTCAAATAAGAAAAAGCAATTAGAGATTAAAATCGCATTTCGCTCAGCCCAGAGAAAATAGGTATTTGGAAAGTGAAACGGAATCTGGGGCTCAGAAAGTGGCTGAAGAATTAATAAAATATACAGAAGCAAACCATTACAAAAACGTAAATGTTCTCATCTTACATGATGATCATACAGTCAGTTCCTCATTTTTATGTTAACGATTAGAATATCATTTATTCTATGAATATAAACATGCAATCTACCAATACATGCATTCAGTAATACTGATGCATGGTTGGGTTTAATTAGTTTAATGAAACATCTGATACGAGGCTTCACACACCTTTCCATGTTTACATTTCCGTATTAAACCACCACATTATATTCAACAATCTTCCCCACCATTTGTTAAACACTTCATACTTGACAGTGTATCCAAAACTTCTTTTCTTAGTGAGATAAGTTGAGAATCTCCGTTATTGAGAATCTCGTAGTTGGCATCAATCCGTAATGATCCCCTATCGGTATTAGAAAATAATGTTCATTCATTTCTCCTATACATAGAAATTAACTTTACCTGTTACCACATACTCAGGGCCCAGAAATGATTGTTTTTATATTCATATTGAATACAGGAAGATCAAATCACAACAGTAGTAATAAAATTAATACAACACAAGTAATCTGATTAACGATTTTGATTACCTAAGGGTTCTCGATAGTGACAATAATAAGACTGAATAACAATTGATTCTACCTCTTAAAAATCGGCATTTCCACATTAAACTCTTCTAAATTGACACTCTCCACAGAACATAAAACGTGCCTACATCACTGCCTCAATCAACACGAGTCAAACATGCGGCATTTATAACTCCGAATGAAACCATTCTACCAAATACTTCAATCCAGTAAAAGACACACCGACTTACATATACACCGGACGAGTTTACTTTATTTTATCTAGAAAACGAGACCGTCGTCAGAAATGGATGTTACATTGCACATCCTCTAAAAACAAACTCATTCCGATTTCGACCTGTAACAAAATAATAACATGTCTACTATTGTTATACATAGCTACGCTCTGAAACGTTAGTGAGCGAATTGACGCTTCGTTAATAGGCAATCCATTACGATCCCAATAATTTGTTTAATAATAAATCTAGTCAAGTATATTCGTGGACACCAGGATTAAGATTGTAGTTTTGTAAAACATTTAAACAATTCCGTGGCTGTAGAAACTATATTTTCAAAAATTCCCAGTTCTACAGCCAGGTTGTTCGTCCAGGATTGAAATGCACACTCCTACCTGCAGATCTCCTCCTACTGTTTTGCAGATGCAGTCACTATATTCATTTTGTAACTTAAGAAGAAGATACCCCTTCCACAAGCACCGAAAAAAAAGCGCCTGACTTCACCTTCATTCTGTTACAGTAATTTCATATTCTCAGCTCACATTTCATATTTACACTGCTTTAGCGGATAGTGAGGATCTTACGATTGCTGAAGAATTAATCGTATCGCACCCTCTAGTTGGCACAATGTGTACTTCCCACAAGGATCTTCTGATAGTTAAGATAATGCTTTATTACATTTTCTGACGTTATTGATCGAATTTTCCATCTCATGCAGCTCGCTAAATTTTGAATTACGCATCAGAATTTCTGTTGATACATTTACAGGATCTACCAGTTAGTATGGTTGTTCCCATAGGTTTTCATATGACAGCAGGAGGCACCCCCCGCATAATATTGAATGCTGATCTATACCTAATTCGTACATGATTTCTTTCAATGAATATTGTTGATAATTCTGGAGCATCTGAAAAATTGTATACGTAGTCTGGGGACGGTATATTTCAAACGCATAACGTACGCACTGTGATAGTTTTAATCCGTGAAAATAAATTTAGAAATGAACACTACTCACTCTATACAAATCTAAATTGAGTACATATCAAGTAATGCAATGTCTAGATACTGACACCTAAGCGCTTGTAAACTTCGGCACACCAGTCGTCGTATTGAGCTACGAAAAAATTTCCGGCAATTGGGTCACCAAGTTGATATTTGTCAGCAAACTTTGAAATCGAGAAGCACTCGCGATTCTCTGCTGATCTAAAACAGAAAATAGTCGGTGATGTTTACTTCTAATCCTGAATTCCTTAGAGCAGATAACTAATATGTAATACCAATGACAATAATAATTGGTTTTTGTTAATTCTTATCAAATGCTCATGGACCAGCTTGGATTATAAATAAGTCTGGTACAACCAATATTTCTGGTAGGAATACGACAATATTTACAACAAATGTTGTGCGTCTATTGCTGATTTCTAGCGCCAAATTTTATTTATTCCAGCTTGACATCTTACTTTTGCTTCACTGGCCAGAGTAACGGTGAAAAAGGTTCTAGTTTTTTGTTTAAATATACATTTATTAAAAAGAGGTGCATTATCTATATTATATCTAGCCTTAGACGCAAACTGATTCCAAGCTGATAGGCGATCCTATTTAATAGGACAGATGATGAAGAGATACGGATAAAGGACAGACGGAATTCAATCCATACAAATGGTCGCGTTCAGAACCAACTAAACAACTCGCGATTTTACTCTGAGATTTTTGAAGAATAGATTTTGTTTACGTTTCCACTTTTAAATGTCAACTCCTACGAATGATTGATAATGATGGCGAGATTCCAAGAAATTTCACGGTATATGACTCGTATGATATGAGTCTATGAAATAGTGGCCCAGAAGCTTTGGAAAAAATCTTGGGACGAACAATTTTTGTTTTGAAATCAAAGTATTTTGAATAGAAAAATCACAAATTTTGAGAGGAGAGAGGGAGCAATTTTTTGGATGAGGATCTAAGAGATGATCGTACAGCAACCCGAATGGTCTCATTCGATTCAGGAACTGATTTCTATCTAAATAAAGAAAAAAATATTCTTGTAACATCAACAGTCCTACTAGGCCTTTCGCGAGCCAGGGGGTCCAGCTCAGATCCTCCGCTGAAATTTATTGTGAAGCCGCGCGTCACACCAGCCGCTCGTTACGTGATAAATTTTTCGAACGATGGGCGAACGGATGCAATTCGATCGGTATCATTCGATTCAAAGAACTATTTGCCATCTGACCCCCCTCTCCCAAACCCTCTTAAATCGAAGGTTTCCGAGATTTCGATTTTTAAAACGTTTAATGATTAATGGCGCATTCTTTAGGCACAGGATACCTAATGAAGGGAATAAAGTTGAGAGTTGTGCCAAATAAATTTGCGACAGTTATTTGTGCATAAAACCTATTTCACTACAAAGAGATGATGAAACTTACTGATCACCGAGCCTTTTTTCGTCAAATTGTAGTTTGTCAGGTTGCTGGTACAGTAAGAAGCAGTATCGATGAAGACCTGCAAAACAGAAGGGGGGTGTTCCTTAAAAATGAGCGCCAAGCAATTATACCACGCAACAATGATGTTTAATGTAAATTGGCGCATTGGTTTCCTTGAATATACAGCTTAATTGAGTGGATACCCTCTACCCTATTGCTTTACATTACAAATCCATGAGTACGGGACATTTCAATTTTTGGCGACTCAATTTCAACTTTCGGCATACCAATTCGAGCTTTTGGCATATCAATTTATACTTTTCACAATCCCAACTATTCCAACATTCCACCCCATATAATGATCAGTAAATGTTTTTTCTCTCTCTCATCAAATAGGAATGTATGTTTTGAATAAAACAATACGGTAAAGAAGTAAATAACTTAGTAGGTAAATAACGATACGAAAAAATACAAATTATTAAAGTGTATTTAGTATATAAAATAGCCAAAATATAATTCACCAGTTCCTGGTGGAGGGGCAGATCCGACATAAGCTGATAATGTTTCCCCAAGTCCAACGTCATTTCCTGGGATGTTTCCAACTAGCCAGTGGTGCCACTCGCGCCAGGATGGTTCTTCTCTGCTTGGAGCGTCTGGATCTAGGGCAGTAAAAAAACGAGAATCTTCTTCCATAACCCTAGAATAACTGTGTACCGACTATTGACGTAACAAAGACTTGATAAATTATCACGTCATAGCTGTGATAATGCTGGACAATATTTTCGATACATTTTTTCCTTGGACACCGAAGGTGTCTGATGACAATCTACATATTCTTATATAAGACATTACGATCAGTTATATGATTTTCAAGCGTACAATTATAATTACCTACAAATTAGATTTTCTGGTCTTCCGGAATTCTATCTCACCGTCACCGCAATTACTTAATCTACCATATTTTGTCGTTCAACCTCGAATATCATGTTCAAATCTTATTAGTTTGTGATAAAATATTGTGCAAAATCTGAAAAAAAGGGTACTCCATGGTACTGGATAACGTTTACGTGTTTTGTGGCGCATTCGGCACAGTCTTTTCCATTCAGGAAGAAAAGTAGAAATGGACAGGAGGAGTAAAGGTGGTCCTCACTTTCTACTAAAATGGACTCTGTTGGGAAATTAAAAACGTGACATTCCCGCGTTTCACCGTCACGAGTAACGGTTTTGGGTAGTTCGTCCAAGAATAAAGCATGTTCCATGCTAATTAGTCTAAATAAGCACTCGAATATAGATTCAAGAATACAGATAATATAGATATATGCAGTTTATGCCCAAGTACACTAGTGATTGTGTTCCTTATACATGACTTATTCTTGATGGCACGTGAAACACCCGCTAGCGTCAATGGAGCGACGGCAAAACGCCTAAAACGCCCGTGTTTATCCAGTTCCTGTACAAATATGGCAAAGAGACAGATAGAGATTCAGGTATCCCCGAGAATGACGGAAGTTGGGTGGAGAAGTGTGGCGCGTATCAGAGGCGGCGAGTGGGGAGGAATCAACCGGCTCCATCTGCTGTGTTTACCCGCTCGCGGAAACCTCCGCACGCTGTGTGTTTTACGTCCACGCAATCGCCAGAGCGCCTAATCCGGCTCCCGGAAACATCAAACACCGATTCAAGTGAAGAAATCGTTAGCAAATAAAAGTGCGCTCTACCCAAAATGTACAGCTGGTGGAGTGAGGATTTCAATGTCACTGTCTGAAACCCAGGGTTAAGGGATTAAATACTTTTCACGAAGCAATTCTAAATGAAAGATTCAGGCTGCTATTCTTAGCAATCAGGGATGAAATCGAAGTATGGAATTTATTACAAATAAATTAACGATTCAACTGTGATTTATTATTCTTTTTACAACTAAATTGGAGAGAACGAAATCTAGACATGTCCTGTTGCCAGTTAAGTAAATTTTCAATTTATTGTTTCCTTTCATTTCACTAGAGTTCCGAGTAATCGAAGTTGTTTCAGCTTGAAAACGTTTTTGCTTTGGGAATATAGAGATAACAAGAAATGCCAACTTCAAAAACCTGACTACCGAGTATTAAACGTTGCGAAAAGAAACATTTACCTTTGTTACACGGATATCTATATCATTTTTGATCAATGTTCGTGTGTGAGGCCGTTATAGAGGACACGCCCACCCGATTGCTCAAGGTTAAGGTCGGGTTATTTATTCATAATTAAGAGAGCAGCTGCACTCTGCTTCTTCAAAAAGAAAAAATAATTATGAGTAAATCTATCAGGGCAACGACCGGTTAATAGTTTCTCCTGAATTTGACCTCAAAAGTAGCAGAAAAGTACCAAGCAGATTGAGCTGAATCATCTCCTTCTTCCAGTTTGTATATATGGTGTCATGACTAAAAACAGTGGTCGATGTTGAGGGTAAGTACCTTAACATTTATTTTATTCACCTTTTACGATCTAATGGTTTTACGATTTTGTGATTTATGGAACAAAAATAAAAGTTTCCAAATATGCTGTCTCATTAGACTTTTTTTGTTTGTTAACTATATGCCTAGTTACCCAACTATGATTGAAGTTGAGAGTCGTGAAACTTTACCTGTCATGCAAAGCAAGTAGTAAGCATCCTCGTTTGCGTTCCACTCCACAGTAGTCGGTTCGTCTTTGACTTGTGTAGGAGTCAATTCATTTCCAAAATTAACTTCACATTCACCGTTGTTGTATATAATCTGGAAAGCATATAAAAATACGACGGAGTACAAGGATGTTTCAACTGTAGCAGAAAATAAATTTTCAAAATACCGGTATTTTTCAATTCATTGTTACTTCTAAGGATTGCTTGAGGAACAAATTACGAGTTAAAATGAGTAAGGAAAAAATATAACAGTATCATATATTTATCATATTATTTACAAGTACCCACATGTACATAATAATACACGAGTGGAATGTTGAGTGAACCGTTGAAAATAAGAACTACGACGAATAGGTAAGAAAATGGGTAGAGTAGTCACAGTGACATTCAGGGAGAAAAACCTAATGTGTTTTGTACGTGGTACACATATCTCTAAGATATCTCTTAGATATCTCCAAGAGTCGATTCCAGAACTCATTTCTGAAATATTTAAATCTCAACGATTCTTTCATGTTTGAGATCTTACGTCACTGAAATGCCATAACTCCCTCAAACTGCTCTCTGAACGTCAAATTTCCTTTCTTCTTAGTCCAAATTAAAAAAATTTTAACATGATTCAGAAAGTGAAAGATTAATCCGGAGAAGAGCTAATTTCATTCCTAACCGAGTTTTCCATTCAAAACTGGGCTCTTTTTAGGATATCTACAAGAGACAAAACGAGTTATAAAAGTGAGGTACCAAGCTTGTGCCCTGTGTACCTTGGACCAGGGGTCTCCAAAACTATTTGCTCCAAGGGCCGTACCACTATGTGGAGGCAATAGGGCGGGCCAATAGTAAGTTTTGGGGGCTAGTCCCTCAGCTGAAGGGGATCGGGGGCTAGAAAACAGTGTTTTTAAGCACTCCTTGACGAGTTTGACAAATTTAAAATTAGGCCTAATATAGGTACAAAAAACTACTTTTTAAAGATTTTATTTTTTATAATTCCATAATTACTTTTTCGTTGTTCAATAAAAAATATTGACAGTTAAATTTTCAGGAATGGAAACCGAAAATTAAATAATTTTAATCGCAGTGATGCAGTGAATGTGGATACTGGAGTGAACCCCTGAAAGGGTTAATAGCCGATACACGGGGTGAAGCATTCTTATATGCATGCTCCGTCTTACGAAATTTAAAATTTTCAAATAGAATATTTTTCCATTATAATCGCTCTTCAAAAAAAAAAAAAAAACGATTCAAATTCTTTCACTGGAGTTTATTATTCAATGATTCATGATTTGAATTTCTACTAAGCTTTGGAGTGTGCGTGTTTCACAGGTGATAATGCGATTATTAAATTTCAGGAGGCACACAAATATGATCAACTGATCAGTCCAAATAGGTATTTTGGTTGAGAACCGAATTTAGGTGCTCTATGCATATCTCCTGAAATTCAATAATCGTTCTATCACCTGTGAAACACGCACACTCCAAAGCTTAATAGAAATTCATGAACGCAAGCCAATTGAATAATAAACCCCAGTGAAAGAATTTGCAGCGTTTTCCCATTGGCGTCCGCGCTCGACAGGCCGGACCAAATCCTTCCGTGGGCCGTAGTTTGGAGATCCCGGCCTTGGACTACGTCTGATACGTAGATCAGTTCTACGTATAGAGGTTATTGTAATGCAGGAATAACACATTGAAAATTTGAAATGAATGAAAAGATATGAAAACCCATTGTTCAATGTTGTTCTGTGAGTAGTTTTTCACGAAGTAAAGTTGTACGTGTTTTAATTTAATTCACACTTCAAGCTCAACTCTTCGTATTTTTAGCACTTGTCATCCAACGTCCGAAACACGGTTATTCACCATTTATATATATATTATTAATAATACACTAATTTCTATTGTCATTTTCTCTTCAGAAACCCTTTGTCCTATTGTTGGAAGGGATATATATTGTTAATTGCATCTCCTTGTCTTGAAAACAGCCCAAAGAGAATAATAGGCTCGGCGAAGTGTATGTACGCTTAGCCGTACAAGCTATTAATCTTTCATGTCACGACCTCTGCCAACCGTTTGATTTCTTATTTACGTCCCATCCCCAACAAAGCAAATCACCCACCCTTACGTTATTCAGATCGCGTTAGTTTCTTCAACATTGTCCCAAAACTCGTTTATTGCTTTTTTAGTTTTAGAGTTTAATGACTGAAGTTGTTGATCGTTTCAACGATGAACGAGTTCACTAATATATTATTCCGCTTTAGTGTTCGAAAGTGGTCTAATTCTAAACATACGAATCGATTTGTGACTGAAACACAGATAACTTGAATAATGACTATGAGAAGGTAATTTTGTTCCGTTTTTAATTGTTGATATTATTGCTCTACCATCACTATCCTACCATGACTACTATCCTACTATCACTATCGGTACTACCATATTCTTGCATATAGGGGTTCTTTAGTCCGTGCAGAAAGCAAATTAATGAACTTAAAATTAATGTCCCATCATGCCTAAACTTGGTTATGTATGCGAGTGAATTGATGAATGCTTCATATCTATGAGAAGGAAAACTATACCCCAAAACCATTTTTACTCTATTTTACTTCTGTTGTGTGTTCGCTTAATTGCGGTAATCCATGTGACAAGCTTAATTACTACAGGCTTTCCCGGAGGTATGGGGGTTGAGGAAGAGCTTCAACATAATCTCCAATCAATTAAAACCCGATAATAGCATGAGCGAACGTTAAACACTTCTATTAAGAAAAGTTTCTACAGTTCTCTCCGATCTTAATGATACTTTCAGGGAACGTACGAATTATGATTTAGCCCATAGTATCGATAGTTAATTTGTTGTATTAGACCTGCAATAATACCCGATTCATCAATATGAGGGCGTTGGTATCTGCTGGAAAAAGAGAAACACTGTTATTATTAAAAAAGGTAACGTATTTCCCGAAGATTGAAGAGTTACAAACGTTATAGTTCTGTTACCGATGATAACTTAACCGTCGAACATGATTTAATTACCTAATGTATTAATTTAATTCAATACCTTTTCAATTTTGTGGAAATAGAGTACGTTTTTTTCAAAGAACTCCTATTTTCTCTTTTTTCCAGGAGTGTTTTTCTTGACATGGGGTTCCATTATTCTGTGACTTATGTTTTAGTGCTTCTTTGTGGGAAAATGTCGCGCAGCATTTTTGTTCCATGACTCGATTTCACTTGAATATGTTCAACAACCTTCAAGATTAGGAATATTTCAATGTTAATACTAATTTTAATGAACTGATGAACTGATTCATGTTATTGATACCAGGAAGCTATATGACACATTTAACAAGTTAAATTACAAGTTAAATTACAAGACTTGTTTTCTATAAGTTGTATTAATGCACCACTTGAAATTTTGAAAAAATAGAACATGTTTTTGTGGAACTGATTTGTCAACAAATGGGGAACTATATTGAGATGTATTTAGTTAGTAGTTTTTGCAGACAGCACCTCTGTCTCTCGTTAAGATTACAAACTAATTACACCCAACATGATGACCTCAAAAATAAAATCAGCTCAGAACAAGAACAATTAAAAATGTTCAAAATAATTAGTTACAAGAAAGCTTTCATAGGTACGTCTAACAACATACAAAATTGGAAGAATTCAATTGATCCACTTGAGTCAAAAATAACATTTGGGGTCTTGTTGGCATCGCCTTCGATCAGATCAAAAACATTAATTTAAAACATCCAAAACCCTTGAAACAGTACCTTCTCTTTTTTGTTATTGATAGAGTTCGGTTCAATGTATCGATTGAGACGACCCGGTATTTTATAGATGCCTGTATTATTTGTTTCTAGTGAAACTTGAAGAGAAAAAAATATTGTCAACTCAAATCGGAACATACACTGGTTTATCCGTAGCGGATATTGTCTTATAAACTGCGAAGATCGAATCTTCAAAATAATTGGAATGGAAATGTGTTTACAAGAAATCGAGTTCGTTATAACTTTTATCATATTGATCGACTGCGAAGAGTGATTATTAGGTTTTTTCATCTCATTAATTTGTAGCTGACGGGTGCCAACGACTGTTCGATATATCTTGATTTTGAAGTGCTATTGGACTTGAGTACTTGTAGAAGGGCTACTAAAGTGTAGATGTTCTTTATCATTTCTCTATGAAGGTGGAGATTATGGTGTTTTATTGAGATAACGGATGATAAACTACATTTAATAATTCTGGAGGCGAATTTGTAAGATCCAGAAAAGTTAGACAGCCGTCTTTTACTCGAAATTTAACCTGAATCAAAAATGGATTCAAAAGCACTGCAAGATGCAGAAGTGTATGCATTAAGTATGGATGTTAGCCGAAGGTTATTTGCTTAGATTCCGCGGATATTTTGGGCGTTAGTTATTGGTGTAGGTGTTTTGAAGTGGTATTGGACTCAAGTATCAGCCTTTGTTACTCGTATGATACACCGCATTTAATAATTCTGGAGGCAACTTTGTAAGATCCAGAAAAGTTATACATCCGTATTTCACTGCGAATGTAACCTAAATTTAAAAAATGGATTCAAAAGTACTGCAAGAATGCAGGAATGTATGCATCAAGTATTGGCGTTCAAGAGCATGTTTTTAGATTCCACTGACAGTTACGTGTTAACAGATAATATGGGTTCGGGGTGAATGATCGGAATAAGAATAGATATGAATGGCTTAACGACCTATGTGACCGCGCTTTGAATAAAGGGTGGCCGACAAAGGGTGTCAACAGGTCTTCAAGAGTTATTTACCTTCAAAACTCCTTCTGGCTCTTTTGCAATGACGTCTGGAACAATAGAGTTGGCTTCCATTTCACACACGAGCAGTCAAACCAAAGCGACGTGAGCAAGTGTGTTGCGAAAAAAAACGACGTGGTTGAGTTGACAAGCTATTTGCAAGAAAGAGAGGGAGGAACGCGTCTGCTCCGTCGCAACTCAAACGTTCGTCGTCAAAACACCATGTTGCTATGGGGTTTTCTCTTCTGATAATATAATTTTGATCGTGGAATCTCGCCTGTCCATTACTTTGATGACGTAAAGATTATTTCCAATAAATGGGATCAGGTATTTGCTAGGTTGAGTATCATGCGAAAACCATTAGCGTGCGCGGAGCTTCGAACCATTGATTTTCAACCGCTCTCCTCCTACTGGTGCTCATCGGCTCTGCAATCAGACAAAGTATCTGTTGTAGGCAATATACCGAGACTGCACCGCTGATCATTGCCGACGATCCCATTACTTTACTTCAACTTTACAACTAGTGCTTTTCATGGTCTGCTCTAAACACTCAATCACTCGGAAACTATAGCTTACGAGCAAATATTGAAAGTGAATTGCTGGTTGAATGAGGATGAAATATGTACGTAGAGAGTCGACAAGACCTTTCATAAAGTGCATACCTACTCATAAGTGAAGTATTACGATAACCGCGGTTCGAATTAGAGTTCCAGAAAATAACCACCGCGCCGGATCTTATTTTACCCAAGTTGTCCCATTTCTGTGTATTGATTGAATCAGTGACGGAGGAGAATGAATGTTGTACTTGAATATTACATGTTCTTCATCTCACAACACAATGTGAATAAGATTTATACATATTATGCATTATACCCGATTTTTAATTATGTAGAGATATGAACAAAAGGTTGAGATGTTCAATCTTAAAATCCATCCCATCTACCATCACTGATTTATGTATATTATGCACATATACATAAGCTGAGAGACTCAAGGACTGCTTAATACGCAAAAGTAAAAAACAGTTTAAAAAATGAGGTAATTCATAAGAGTTTTTTCAATATTTTTTAATGGTGAAACTTTGTTACCAACCAACACAAAAAAATGGAAGCTACCCCTCTCACAATTGGTTACTTTCGATTTCAAGATCCTACGTAGATTTATAAAAGCGAATTGGAAAAAACCTTAATAAGCTGTTCTTAGGAACTATAGGACCACAGTGTGTAAAATTAGGATTTCTTATTTTATTTTTCTATTTTCGGTTTTTCCAAGTTACGTATTTTGAAAACCTATACCAGAAACTTTTGAGGGAAGTTACAAGACCTTTTTTCTTGGTCAAATACAAAGATTCATTATTGGGGGATAATCTCCCAAAGCTTTCCCATCTTCCGAAGCTTTTTGCCGAAACTACTATACCAAAGTTTACGAAATTAGCCTCAATAATCGTGCATTGATCTAGGTTGTGTCAGTAATCACGGTATCCTGATACATCAACCCTAAAGAATAGTATTAAGAATTAATCTATCAAAAAATCGAATTCTCAAAAACATTCGATCTAAGAGGGTACCTAGTTTTTGTTTGAACCAGATAGAAATTAGTTTCGTTAATCAACTTTATCTGCTCGGGCAGCTTTGCTGTCATTAATTTGCCCACCACTTGAAAAATCGGTCAGATAAACGGTCGGCTGCAGAAATTCTTTGAAAATCGTGGATAGCGATTGACCAAATTGCACAGTTGATACTTTAAGATTGTGTTTTCCACAACGCCATCTCCTTAGATTCAATTCAGTTGAGAAGAGCAAGTGGAAGGATTTTTTTCCTGTATTTTTATATGATTTTGTCGAATTTTATTTGGATTTATCCGTGTGTTAGGAGTGTCTCTGAATTTACAGTCCAGTTCTGGTACTCCGATGATCAGCGTAGGGGGTTATCTATGCAGAAATAATAAAACTTTGTGTAATAATTTGCAGACTTTTTCAATCGAAGTTCGGCCCCAAGGGCATCGAACGAATAAACGTGAAGTCTGGGCTCATTCGATTCGTTGAGGGATGTCTGACAATAACGAACTTAAACCGCAAGCAAGTTCAACACATATTTCATTAATGTTCTGAATTATGCCTAGTAGTTAATGTTATTGACGATTTTAGTTTTAAAAATGTGGGTTATTTGGTATGGGTGAATTTTTACAAATCCAGAACCTGACTCAGTCGATTTTCCATCCGAAATCACTAAAAAAATGACACTCCACTTGCTTGTCATTAAGAAAGCCGAAAAACCAAGTTTTTGGGTAGCCCATGGTCCACAGTTTGATGGCCCATGTGAAGCGATATGGTGGGCTAGAAATCAGGACCAACTTGACCCCAAATGGAGTCCTAGCGTGGAAGACCGGATTTGTTTAATCAACTGCAAGGCCGTTTATGGCAAAACAACGAATTCCAAACGACTAATTTTGAGGGAGTTACCAATCATTTTCTTGGATTATAAATGATAAACCAATAAAAAAATCTGTTCAACCGCAGTCTACCATCCGGAGCTTTTCTTCCTAACTACTCGGATCGAAAGGCACATAGCTCGGTAAAAATGAGAGACTGGAATACCTGAAACCGAGAATTCGTAAACTTTCATGAATGTGTGTCCCGGTTTATTGCTGCTAGAAATTATTCAATGATTCGAATGAGAAGAACCGAATAGATGTATGTTCCTTCGTTTCATCTCTTCGGTGACTGAACGCAAAGAACGTCAACAAGGATGTAAGGATGTTAAGAGGGTTGAGCACAGTGAAAGTTGAAAAAAAATCGACCATTGAATCAGCAGATGTACATCTGAGTGTATCTCAGCAATTTTAAGTTGGTCTCCTACGTTGGGTTCCTACGTCTTGGGGGTGGCACTTGGGTTGGTACGAATTGCATTCGTTTATCCTCTTTGTTACTTATACAGAAGCTCTAGTAAAGTATGTTACTTTCCTTCAGTAGGGTCCCAAGCCAATACAGTAAAATCACACAGCGTTTAACAATTATACACCAATCCAAAGAAATGCTTATTAATAAAGACATTTAAAGAAAGTTTTCGGTACGCTTATCGATTTTTATAAGTCTTTTTTCCAGTTTTCCAAACTTTCTCTTTTCGCTCTGTGTTTTTTCACTTTACCGTTTATTGGGTGTTAAAACTGCCTTTTCATCAGGTGGATGTGAGCATACAGAGCTGGAGTACACTGATTTATTCGCATAATACTTGACCACCGTCCTCCACAACCCCTTGATATACTCTCCCACGCTGCCACGGGTGAAATGAATGGAAATTAAAAAAACAACAAAAGCGGGCGACACAGTTGGACTGCAACAATGCTGTCCTATGTGGATAAAGCTTGCATCTTTTTGGCCGCGTTTATATGCAATATTGTGTCTGCCATTTGACACCATTCTGGTCCAAATCTATTTGTTAACTTCAAATTAACTTATTGTAATAGTTAAACATTCAAGGCTTGTATATTATAGGTAATAAATGAAGATACATTCCTGAATTGAGAATGCATGAAATGAATGAATCGTGCTGAGAATATGTTAATTACAATGGAGTTGGTGGTATCGATACTCAACATCCTGTACGAGACCCAATACATGTGCTTCTTCAAAGCTGAAGGCAGTTGCGCATTGCGTCCCAGCAAATGTTCAAAAATCGTTTCCCTCAAAAATCAAAATGACAGTTTGTCAAAATTACAGCAACATCAAAAAGCTCTTAGCTTTTCCTTCCTTCCTCATCTATTTTGGTCTCGTGTTTGCCTGCTTGTTGTTACTAAACCATGGAGATCACGCCGGGGGTCGTAACTGGATAAATATAATTATATTCAGACAAATTCAATTGTCGTCAGATCAACAGTAGCATGAACGCGTGCTCTAGTGAGGATAGTACTCATCCTCCTTATTTAGTTAACTCATTTACTTCGATGTAGGTTCAAAAAGGATTCCTAAGAAAGTTACTGGAATAATTTTATCTCCTGTCCGTGCGCTACACTAAAATTGATTGACAACAGCAGCATCTAGGGTTGAGTCATCGTAAGATTCTGGTAACATTTGTCATTAGCTCTCAATTGGTCCCCAAAATAATTTACATGTCGAAGACCTCTGGGCTTTTCGTTGATGAAGAATAGCGTTTCAGGGTGTTTAAAAATGATTCCCTAATCACATGAAAAGATTTTTTATTGATAATAACTAACCAAAACTAGAAGCCTCTGAGTGTTGTTAAATCAATGCAAAGCAGAGCAAAGCAAAGAAATTTGCGAGCCTATTTGTTTAATGGTTATTGAGCCGGATGGGGAACAAATTAGTAATTCGTGTCTTCGTGTAATGAAGTTTTCTCAGAAACTTTCAAGTTTGTTTGCTTAAGGCTCCCCATTTCTTTGCTTTGGAACTGGGGAGAAAAAATTGGGGTCGGAACAACCGAATAATTTTTTCTTCATGCCCCAATCACACTTTTGATAGGAACTGATACAATATTTATTTAATAAATTGCTTTTCATCCTTTGAAACCCCTTGGTGGAGTAGGCCAATTGTAAATTGAAGAGTCTATTAGTATGGGCATATGCCGAATGGAACTAAGGTGAACCTAGTGTGGTATACGGATTTTCTTAAACCTTAATTTCCAGGGAACGTTAGGTGTTGGACAATGATGATTTAGCAACTGAGAGGTGATTCAGAGCCACTTCGATAAGATATATATATCCCATAAGCACTCCATCCATCCGAAAATACCTGAAAATCAAGCAGTAGATTCTTTTTTCGGTTTATTCAATATTGTATGTAACCAACAAAGGAAGTATAATGTAGTTAATCTTGCTCCATGTGTTTTGCTTCATGTATTAATATGCTTATAATCCAAAAAAATCAAAAACCAAAAATGACCATGTAATAAGATTGAATGTAATATTTTGAATCGTACTTGTCCTTCATTTGGCTTTACAAAAGATCACAGAAGACAACGCTGTCGCTCCTTTACTATCGGAGATTCCAAGAAGGCGTAAATGTAACTATCGTCTTCGTGTAGTTGACGGCGAGTGCTGATTCATGACCAATGGTTAAGAAACCTGTATGGAACTGATGGAATGGCTAAGACACGGTTCGATTAGTGCCTGCAACACCCAGCTATAGGGCGCCAGGATAATGTTAAGACGTCGCAGCTTCTAGAATCGAGATGGGGAAACCATCCATACCCATCACAATGTAGCCATTCGTAGTGGGCCACTTGGGATCTTGTTCTCCATTCCGTTTCACCAAATTCATCTAAATATTTATATATATGGATAATTTAGGGAACAGACCATCATAGTGTATGATGAATCGATTGCCACATATTAAGCTGGAGGAGCGAATTTACTACGACACCTATTTTCAACTCATAACAACTTTGTGAAATCATTATAAGTAGTTCCAATTCATGTTTCAGTGTTTGTTGCCTTTCACAACCAAGTCTTTATCAATTATGGTTGAACAGTCTTGTCGATTAAATTTACAACCTTGACAAAAACTAACCATTCATCAAATTACTGTTTACCTATCCATGTATCAACCATTCAATCTAAAATTAGCACCGACTGAAACAGAATAAAATTGAAACGCTGCAAATCATTCCTGAAAAATTTCTAATTTCCACTATGACGTAAGGTGAATGAGGCTATACATTGGAAATTCATATTCGGATACAAAATACAAGGTTGACGAAATAGTTAACAGAAAAATAGATTTAAACTCTTGTAGAATGTATCAGTTTTAACATCGTCAGTACGAAACAGAAGAAACTTTTTTTTCATGTCGGCATAATGGGTGATTTCAAAACTTTGGGCAATTTTCAGGTCCCGACATTTAAAAACTAGAGTATTTTATTAGCTAGGTTTTTGGATGTTTATCACTTAATTGGCGTCCCTGGATGTCTTTCTGATTCCCAGTCATTCAAGACATCCTATTATTCTCTACGAAATTAAAACTTGATAGAAGTCATAACAATGGCGTGGCGGTTTCGGTCACGACAGTGACAATTTCGGTATGTTTTCACCTACATGACCAGGACTTTCAACAGAGATTCTTCCAATACTACTGGACTTTTTGTGGGTTTAAAAAATGCAAAGCGATGTGGCCTTCCATGAGAATAACTGGGTAAAAAGAAAATTTTGGAATCAAACATACTTTAGCAACTAAGGCAATTATAATTTTGGGGTCAAACATAATAGGTGAGCAACTAGGGTCATTAAAATGACATAGTATTAACATACTAACCTGTCTTCAGATGTTCTCGCTCGATCAGCCACACACCGACTGCCGTTTATGGCAATTACAGGGTGAGCGCGCTTATTTTTGAGTCACTGCTGCTGCCCTAATGAGAACTTCTTCGAAAATTCCCGTTTAGTTCCCTCAGGAACACCGAATAGTTCCTAAAAATTTCATTCAAAACAGATGGAAGCTGTAGAATGAAGCTCACACATAAACAACTCATCTCACAAAAGCTGTTCAGTATGCCTAAAATAAGAAATGGGAATGGAGAACTAGGTTTTGGAGAATAAAATTGAAATCCCGGAAGTGAAAACATTGCCTCCACTGAATATAGGTACCATGTTCCAAGCTCGGAGAACCGGTTCAAGAAGGGGCCAGACCTACCCCTCCTTCAAGACCTGGCGGTCCTGCGGGTCAGGTATAACCATTGCGCCGTCCATACCACTGTTATATCCCAACCCGTCTGTAGGAAGTAGAAACATTTTTTTCCTCTTGGGACAGAGAATTACTTTTCTCGCAAATTGAAATTCCCATTTGGATTTCGGGTTTCAGACCATCTTAGATGGTTTTAGTTTCGTTTCAGTCAGTTTCGGATCAAACATAGTAGGTGAGCAACTAGGGCCATTAAATAACATTGAATAAACTAAGCTGTTTTCAGATGTTTTCGCTCTATCAGAAAACACACCACCTACCGTTTAGGGCGACCCAAAGGTCTACCCGCTTGCTTGTAATTCACTTATGCTACTAAAACAAGAACTTCCTCCGAAATCTCTTTTTTGTCCAAAATTGGGAACTTCAATACAGTTGCAGGTCATGACAATGACAAATCAGGGTTTCTCAACCCTAAAAAACATAGAAATTATATTGGCTTCCTAGGTTTTGTATTGGTCTATTCAGTACTCAATAATTGTATGTACTTAGTCAAGGGAAAAAAGCTGAAATTCAGAAGACTTCAAACAGCACAGCGTTCCATTTACACGACATTGCCTGTAGTTTGAGAACACGCATAAGGATGTTTTGGATACTTTCTGACCTAGCCTATGTTGTGCGCTGGAACTCGCTGATAATTTTACGACCGCTCTCATTAAAATCAGTCCGGCATTTCAGCATTCTATAGGGAACATAGATAGATACATACAAAGAAACACCTGCCTGTGTACGAGAATACCTAAGTACATATTTCGGAGAGACAGATCTGGACATTTCAATAGTCCTTCCAATTTCTTTGAATTTCCGTATTTCTAATATTCATTGATTAATGGTACACTTATTAACAATATACTACAACATCTAAACGAGTTGTTATGAATAATAATACCATGAATAATGATGAACTAATAACATCACATAATTTTGTTGCTATGACTGCACATTCAAACTGCTGCGAAAGTAGCCAAGTTTTACAGGTTTAGTTATTGGCGCCTGGTAACGTTATTCACATGACGGAGCCTATCAACTTCCTAATTGACCAAAACCTTCATTTGTTTACCTTGTTGATAGTCTTTATTTGTAAACCCTTGCTAAAATGTCAAACTGCATTAGATTCACACCTTGAAACATTGTTTTGACATTTTTCAATATTGGTCCATTTAATGAGAACCTAGAAATTACTTCATTCTCGTTTGTGACATCTTCATCTCTTCGCCATTCCAGCAAGGCTCACGTCACATGAACTTGACAGTTTAATAAAGCCATAAGCTCATTAATGTCTCACTCACATAACGACAATAGTGATAAACACTAAACGGCACAACTTACGAGCCCAGATATCCTTACACTTTATTAGAATATTATCACACTCGCTTTCGTGTTCGCGTTGATTGTGTTCAACCCGCTCTCTTTGGGACGGATCGCCATTAAAAACAGGTGTGGTCCGCCTCTCAGCTTTGTGAAAAAAAATCTGACATGTGAATGAAATAAAAAAAAAGAAAATTAATAGCGTTCATTTTATGTATGATGAGGATGAGGGGTGAGTCTCACAATCCCACTCGTGCTTCTTCCTTTCCTTTTTTTTCTCTTTTAACCTTACATCACTAATTGCTGTCGAGCGAAAAACCTCCAACCACTTACAATTTACTCTTATAATGGCTGTTCGTCAACGGCTTTTATTTATTCACTTTTTTTCATACTTTCTTTGTTTTCCTATTGCGTGTTCCGTTATTATATGAGACCGTGCGTTGTTGGGAAGCTTTACTCCGAAATGATGTTACACCCAGTATTGCTGAAAAAAATTAATGAGCAGGGTTTGTGTGTTGTGCATCCCTCTGTATTCTTTTAAACTAAACGTTTTTTTTTTTTTTTTTTTAAGTGAAATTCTCACTCCACTGCATTGATCTGATAAGGAAAAGTATATTCGGTCTGGAAAACGTTATTACACTTCAAGTCACACTCCCATTATCCCTAGGATGATTATCCTTAGATTCTATTCGTTGGAGTCGACCATTCATTCCCGTGTTTACAACGTAGTCGAATATTAAAAAAATAAATTCTCTTACAGCTGCACAACAAGTAGCAGTGAACAATGTTTGCTGATTTCCTATGGCCTCAATAGGATCGAATGAACATTCAGAACCATTGATTCCAACACGCGATTTCACACCTGAGCGCGAGGTTTCCAGACCGACTCATCTCGTTGCGAGGAGACCAAGTCTACCCACCTCGATCATGTGACTTGACTCCATTTGACTTTTTTTTTGTGGGGTTACAGAAAATCACAAGTCTATGAGAATGAACCCAAAAATGTGGGAGAACTCAAACATGAAATTTAACGGGTTCTTGGGCAAATTGACGCAGATGTGAGTGATCGAGTTATGGTGAATTTAATGGACAGGGCAATTGCGTGTAGGGCTATAGGGGAGGTTATATGCCCGATGTTGTTCTTCACGTTTAATCCTCAAGATATCCTGAATCAAATGGTATGATTGATGTAAAAGTAATTATTACTTTTACAGCCTTTCAAATCCGGCGTTCTGTTTGAAACACCTGTCGCAGGCACATTGCGGTGCGGGGTACTTCACGAAGTGCGTAGCCAGATAGCGAAGTTCCCGTATTTTCTAATCGATCGAATAATTTCATGAAGTGCCTAGGCTTTTCTCGAAACGCCTGGGCGTTCCCTGAAATTCTTGTAGAAGGTCAGTGGGATTGAGGAAAAGAGAAGACACGACAAAATATCTAATGGTAATACACAAGTCAATTAGGCATCGTCAAAAAATTGTATCACTTTTCGCCTAAATAAAATTACTTGTTTTAGCAATACAATTTATTACTTTTTTTTCTTCAAGCTCCACTGCAGTCCACGGCTTCTTATTTGGCTTCTCACGGTAACATTCGTCTAGTTCGCGATAGAAAAGTTCACGGTGGGAGGAGGAGCTCATTTTGCTCGATTCATAAACATACAGAGCGGACTGACAAACAATACCGAAAAACAAGACAGTTTCACATCAGGAGGTGAAGCCGATTAAGAGGGGTCATCTGATCTGATAAAGGGGCGGATGGAGTAGAGCAAAGTGTCCTAAACAAGTTATCAAGAATGAGAGAGACCAAAGCGTCCACAACAAGTATTCAACTGTTTCCAGTAACTCCGAGGCATTTCACGAAACTCCTCGGCATTTTACGAATTAGGAATTTTCAAAGGCATTTCACGAAAGAATCGGGTTCCGCAATGTGCCTGCGACACAGCCATTACTTGTATATTACAACTTCTATAGCCTAAGGGGACGCTTCATCCTTCTGAAAAATTGATGACAGTAATTTTTCCATCAAGAATACAGACAAAACCAAATAAGCAGGTTGTGGGTTACCAGAAATGTCCTCCTCGGAACAAAACCAAAACTGACAAGCGTGAGATCCCACACCTAGACTTGGGCTTTACTGGCGAGGGTTATCGTAACCCGACTTTAGAAGAAACGAATTATTTACAATTTTCCCTGATCAAATGAGGGTTGATATGCAAACTAGCAAAAACGGTAAATACCCGCGAATGACATCGGTAGATCCCTAGCGATGGGGGAGGAGTTGAAAGCTGCTTAGGTCTTGTACGTCCCTCGACACCTTTTTGCGATGTTTTTCCTCGACTCTTCCGAAGAGATGTTAGAGGTCCGATTCACTAATAACCCGGATCTCAGAGAGGAATAAATCCCGCAATATATCTTGACATGATTTATGTATTTACACGGATGTGTAAATAGACTAATACTGCTTCTAAATTTGAAACTTTTCTGATCGATTAAGATACCCACTGAGAGTAGTTAGAAGATGCTTATGCTGTAAATTATCGTACAAAGATTATGTATTTTAGATTAGATTATTAGTTAATTTTAATATAGAAATATATATGTGCATTTATTCATTTAGGATTTAGGATACCAATTTTCACAATAACAAGAAAAGTAAATCCGATTTTTCTAATATGTATTGTTGATCCATATCTTGCGTATTTCGGAAAAATTGTGTCGAATAATAATTTATATCTTTATACTTGCTACTGGGTTTCAGTCATTCTAGTTAAGGACAGATGATCAATTTGATCAGAATACCCATCTATGAGTTCTTTCATGTTGTTGCAAACATTTTGTGTTAGCCTCATCTGGAAACATTTTCTTGAATTCAAAATCCAAATTACTGGTCAACTGAACCTTGAGTGGTCTGTTTTGGGTTGCTACATCCTTTGTTGTTCATTCTGCAATTGGATGTAGTTGCTTTACCATCGTGGATGCAACGTCTATGTTCACTACTTGGTATATTGGTTGGTGTATAAACGTTTCGTTATGGCACTTCGCTGAATCTCGATATGATGAAAAAATATCTGTTTTCCTAGCCTAAAGTTCGCTCAAGGTTTTATGAAATATTTTATGATTCCCCTGACCCTGATTATTAACCCCTGGCCCCCCCCCCCCCTCTTTTTATAGAGCCCCGGATATGAGATGGATATGGATACTTCCCCCCTCCCACTTCTTGAAACCGCCGTCTCAGGGCATCTTCTTGCTAAATGCCACAACAAGCTGTATATTTTAGTTATTCCCATTTATCTTCTGAGGCCCAAAGACAATTGCTGTTACCAACGGCCCTGGTTCGTGTATTGTATTGTCTGTGTAGGTATGTAACACTGAACGAGATTTTTTTTATTACCTCTCTCTATAATCTTATATTGTACTGAAGAAATACAAACCTCTCACGTTGGTTACAAACATGTTGTTCTTTGACAGGTATCTTGGGGCTGACGATTTTTATGAGGTGACAATAGTCATAGCGCACAAAAAATCTCATGAGCACGGCTGTTGTAAGCCCTAATCTCTAGTGCAATGCACATGTCAAGAAACGTCGCATAAAATGTATAGAGATGCCAGTTAAATGCCACTGAAAGTGGCAGTTTAGTTCTCTTTTAATGTCCTTCCTCATTTCACTTCATTATCAGAATGTACAAGTAGCAATTTCAGGTATCACACATACATAGTCTGTTTACTCATGCAAATAAATTGGAGATCAGTTAAGCTTTTGTAATTTGTCGTGTACTTAAGCGCTCCTAAAGCGAATGGGTGGAATACAGATGGTGATCCAAACGTTTTAAGCCTGAAGTGCGGCGGATGTCGACGTAGGTGCAAAGCAGTCTGGAGGCAGTTTTGCAAGTGTGCCAAGAGCGCAAAGGGAATGCAGTGTCAACGAAATGAAGAAAACGTTCGTGCCTAATGATTTGGTATTATTTATGGACGAAGTTCTGTGTTTCTGGATAATTATGTAAATTACGTTGAGTCAATCCGAAATTTATTTATAAACTGTCAAGAGAACAGCGTTCGAACGCGATAAAACTGAACTTGAAATAGGAGAAATCGTCCTTTTGAGAAACGCACGACGAAATTGGCAACCCGCAGAAGTTATTGAAAAGTGTGCAGATCACAGATCCTACTTAGTTGAAGACGCTGAAGAACATGTGTACCGAATAAGCTCGTGGTATCTGAAACATAAAGACATCACGCTCTGTAATTTGTGAAGAAGGGAGATTTCAAGAGGACTGCTTTAGCTGGACCACGAGGTATGTATGGCATTGCCAAATCCGTGTTCCCGCGACTGCCACATCTTCCCCGTCGAACATTGAATATCATCTAACCACAGCTTTGTATACCAATTTATTTCTACTGAGATCATTACGAGCAATAAAATAATACAATCTGTTATGAATTGTTAATTAATAACGTTGCATAAACCAGCGAACAGCGTGGATGAGTCAACCAATTGGAAAATAGTTACCATGTGTGTACTTCTTCGGGCGGTGTAAATGCTCCAGATCAGTCTTGAAAACTAGCACGGCTCTTACGGGCGGTGCCTGAAACTTTCCTTCAAATGCTCCAGATCAGTCATCGGGAAATTTTGAAAACTAGCATGGCTCTACAATACAGTTTTGGTTCGTCAATTCAATTGGTAAACATCTGTAGACCCAAGTTAGCCCATTATCATTTTCTAAACTTTGTATACCATTTTATTTCTACTGACATCATTACGGGCAATAAAATAATACAATCTGTTATGAATTGTTAATTAATAACGTTGCATAAACCAGAGAACAGCGTGGATGAGTCAACCAATTGGGACCTTAAATGCTCCAGATCAGTCATCGGTTACGAAAACTAGCACGGCTAGTTTTTCGTCAATTGCTTCTTCTAGTTAGCAGGCATTCTTCTAGTTTCGTACTATGTTTCCCACCCTCTAATTTTCATTTTGTAGAAAATATATTCAAACTATTATTTTCATATTTTTCCGTACTCCCACCAAACGGTTCAATAGACTATTTAAAAAACTGTTCGTAGTTGTACAGTTATACCATGTTTCTAAAATAAACGAGTCGCTCCTTCTTCCAAACCGTTCTTTATACTTAAATGCATTTTTTCTTGTTCAATTTTGAAAGTTCATAGTTGAACAAATTTAAATGGACCACTGCAGTACAGCCTCCGATGGTTGACCAACATTTTGGTCTCCGCAAAGTTTGAATTGTTGAAATGAAAACAAAAAAGAAAAGTCTGGAACGCTCCACTGATGTACCTAAATATTGGAAGCAACTTTAGTTTATACGCATGTGAAATTTTCAGGCTTAAATGAAACCGACGGAGATGAAAGCCACCTACTTATTAGAGCCTCTCGTCCTTCATCATGTTTTTGGGAAGCTTCGCATCCACTTTCCGGGTGCTTCATAGTAGGTTTAATCTATGCTAATAACCCGCGATCACGCGAGCTCGACTCTGTCAACACAATCTGTTCCAATTAACGCTGCCGACTCCCGTTCTAACTCATTTTCCCTGATATTATTTAGGTGGGTTTGTAGGTAGCGAGGTTTCACAGACCGAGCTGTCGCGAGTGGAGATCGCATGTTTATGGCTAGGGCTGAAAGCGTTGCATTTTGAAGTGAATTATTAGGTTATTAAGCGGTCCAGCCAACGTCCATCGGATGTCGCTCATGGACAAATAGGTAGAACAGAGTGGTTTGAGTCATGAATTGTGAGTATTGTGATACGCTGACACTTTCTTCAGCTGAGAAATCTCATCTTCGATTGTTGTTTTTTTACATTGCCGCATAAATCAATGAGGAATTTTATATTTTCGAACTTGATTTTAGGTATGTCACCAGCAACACGTGCTTCATCATATTTCTGAGACTTTTAGCCACAAAATGGATGGAAAGGAACCTTGTGGAAGCATAATCTTCAGTTCCATCTCGTCTAGTTTTTGTGGTAATGTAATTTTATATTTTGTATTCGACTTCTAGAGATACCCTTAACACCCGAAGATTTCATTTCCCGTCAACCTTCATATCAGTTCAGTTTTGATATGTAGTGGAAGATCAATAGTTGGGAATAAAAGAGTCCCTGGACATTATAGGTTTATTGCTTTGTTCCGGGTAAGTTGACACACTGAAGGATTTATGAACATGAAAAGAAGGTGATTTAAGGAGCATGATCAATGATTCTTCCATCGAGGAAGAGAAAAGCTGAATTGACAAAATGATGAAAAAATAATGAGCGTAACTTGGCCTATAGAGCAAAGCAAGTGGATGGAACAGTTTAATAGGAGGGGAGATGAAGATTGATGAGGAGGAAGAGAATTCATAAAGTTTTTTGTTCTAATTAATACAATTATTGTCAGGTGTAATTCACAATTTATTGCTCTATTCCCGGAAGAATCCAAAGGCACATTGTATTTGCACACAGCGGGGTGAACTGTAGCTATGTTCCAGGAGCAACATTGAAACATAACCCTTTGACGTTCACTATTGCCTTTGCAATTACGAAAAAAGTGTTTTCCCGCCGACTAGAAAGGAACAATATAAACAATGGAAATATCTCGTATATTTAGGAACGGGAGGAAAACTCATTTAGTATATCGCCTCATTCCCAGCTATTAAAATTGGACGACCAGATGTTCCAATTACGGCAGTGCGAATTAAGCTGATTTTGCTGTTCCACGGATTACAGCGCCCGAGTTCATTCAACGTTGTGCAATACTAATCAATAAAGCTGTATGTATTAACGGCGGATATTGTAACCCAACGGACCTTGGTCTATATACGTCACATCAATTAACTGATTTCGTTTCACCGCTTGAAATGTACCGTAATATCATTCAAAAAATATCCTTTTGCAATAAAGTTTATTTGTAGCATTATCTGTCCCTCAAAGGTGCTTACAGTATTTGTAAATGAAAGTTATATTTATTACGATATTGTTCTCTCATCGTTGGTGTATCTGGAAGTCGATTACAAGATATGGACACACTCTGATGAATTCCCTTATGGCTAATTGGTTTCCTGTTCTATCTATGGAGGTTTAAATGGAGTTCTTCTTAAGGCATCAGATGCAGATTCTGCTATATAATTACAAGTTAGGTAACTACGGCGTTTAGTAAATGTACCATACACGTATCAACAGATCAGTTTGAAATAGTGTTGGAGTTATCTATGATAATTAACACTTATTTCCACCCCAAAAATCTAATTTACCATTTCAATAATTTAAACTTGAAAATAGAAATTATTGGTGAATTGGGTTTTTTTATGAATAACAAATCGGATTGGAGTTTATATAGATTTATTGAATCTTATATAGGTCCGATATGAAATCAAGAGAGAATTTGGGTTGTATTAAGGAAACCGCAAATATAGGAAAAGGAGACTTACCACTTGTAACAAGGCAAGGGTTCAACTAATCTCACAACGTGCCACTTGGGGGAGCGCCGCGGAGGCGGAGCCGATGAAGTATCGGTCCGCGTTCGCGTAGCAGTTCCAGGAACTGCTACAAGTGATAATGTAGAAGTGTATACATAAATAATGAATCTTTGTGTAATAATTTCCAGCGTTTTTGCCTCAGACGTAAAGCCCTCAATGATCCGTATAACAGAGATCTGAAACCTACATACCTGTAAACGATAAATGAAAAAATTGCAGGGGGTTATAAAACTTGTTTTCTACACGATTACAAAGCTTGTATATTGGAAATGATATACCAAAATAGGTGAAGTCTCTTACCCCGAATTTACTTTATCAGTTGATGACGGTTAATTATGAAACTAACAGCTAACCGCAGTTTCCGAATCGGTGTTTTCCGCTCCTTGGAACAGGCCGCTGACCATGCTCACTTTGCTGTACAGAGCTGTCTGATCGAATATTTTTTCATATCATTCGATATTTCTCTTTGAACTGTTCTCTCAGTGACATTTTTTGTTGTTCTGTTTTTGGCTATCTAAGTCAAAATTGCATCTACTCAACTATTTTGTGTATTTGGATAAGATTGTTCATAAGCAGCCACTCAATGAGTTGTAGCAAAAATAGTCGAGCAGCCTACCTTCATCTACCAACCGCCCTTTCTGAAGTTTTTCGAGCTCCAACCTTCCATCCTTTTCCAACCATTCAACAAATTATTAACTTGCTCCCTGTGAAGGATTGAATTTTGTTTATTCAAGAACTCCTTTCTGGGAGGGGAGAGCATATTACTTTTCGGTCGCTCCCTACACACTTCTCGCAATGCATTCTAACTGTGACTAGTACTATAAACGAGTATCAACCCTCTCATCTATCATGATAAACTTTCAGGATCAAGTAAATCAATCACTTTTTTCAGTTTTTTGAACTCATACCGGGATGGGATATAGTTTTATAGTAAGAAATTTGTAAGTTATTACAAAACAGTTTATATTTTACGTGGTACTTAGCCCGTTTACCCAGATCACTAGTATATAAGTTATTAATGTTATTCTAAGGTACAATAATATAAATATTTCTGCGTACTATCTATGTACCTTCGAACGAATAATTAATGAAATAGAAACAACCGAAATTCCAATGTTCATAATTGAGAATGTTAAATTAAAACATAGGTAACATGCCCAGGAATAAATATTAAATGGTGTACTTGGTACATGATATAAATATCACAACTTTGGCACCTACCAAGAGAGAAAAAATAAAATTAAAAAAAAAATCTACCGAGTTGAGTGTAGCATAATAACATGAATGAGTAGATCATTGATATGTTTTAAATAATATCAAGACATGTAGCATAGAAAATTGTTACAACAATGATCTCTAGGAATGCCGGGGAACATCTGTTTACTGACACCAAAGCTTTCAAAAGATGATTCGACATGTATTGAAGGTCCCTCGCGCAAATCCTATAGCAGCAAGGATAATCTCATCATGGAGTTGAAAAATCGGATTATTAGAGTGATGAAATTACGATTGACATAGTCTATGTTAGCAAAGATGCCTCACGTCTCATACGTAGTACTATGAGATTCGAAAGCTATGAAACTCATAAGGAACTACCAACAGTCTTATCCGTTCATTCTCCTAAAATTTGAAAAAAAAAAAACATCATCGAAATTGGTTGAGAAATATATAGATCAGGCTACTTACAACCATCTTTCGTTTGCGCATCCGATGCAGGTACTTACCAATGATATCACCTGGTTGGAATTTATATGCGATTTTTAAACCAAAGTTTTCCAGTTTCCTCCGAGTTTGACCGAGGAAGGAAAAATAGAACCGGGGAAAATAATGCTAGATTTAATCTACTTTTGCGATTGGGCGGACCGACGTATTGATTTGTTAGCAACGAAATCCACACAGGACTATCAACATCGTAACCCGTACATTCTCTAAACATTTCATCGAGTCTGATGAAACTGTTGGAATAAATTTAATGCGATCTTATTCAAACACAAACGTTTGCGCATCCGATCGTTTTTTTCCAGTTACCCTCCGAGTTTTAAATAAAAATAGAACCGGGGAAAATAATGATATATTTAATCTACTTTTGCGATTGGGCAGACCGACGTATTGATTTGCTAGCAACGAAAATCACACCGGACCATCAACATCGTAACCCCCACTTTTTCTAAACATTTCATCGAGTCTGATGAAACTGTTGGAATAAAGTTTAATGCAAGGATCTGAAGGCACACGGACACAAACATAATCGTTTGTTTCTAAATAACTCCCGTCAAACGACAAACGAAAACGAAGCTTTAGGTGTGCGTGATAAAAATAAATAAAATAAAACAAAAGTGGAGAGAACGCCCGGGCTTCCATGACGACAGCCCACAGATGTTCAGGATCATGGTGGAGGGACGGAAGGAAATTCCCTTATAAAATGACCACCAATTTAGGTAAGAACCCCAAACTGGAGGTGATACCACTAAGTATTCTTGACGAGATGCCGACTCGAGTAAGTTCGTTTTAATTTTTCCCGCACCAAACTCGGCTCCTAGCCGTCATGTTATCACGTGAAATTCCTTTTCGCTCACATAGAGCTTGCTCAAGTTATTCCTATCATTCTCCAAAAATTTCTTCAAATCGAACGAAACGGTATTAATAAAGCTTGAAAGAATCTGAAGGCGTACGGATATACACATACCCTTTTTTTCTAAAACTACTTACCAGCCACCTGGATGTTCTCATTCAGCTTGTAGAAATTCACCAAAAATGCTACCGTAGAATACCCGCAATAGGGACTGGATCCTGAATAAGGACGTTATTGGTAGAACGAGATTCAGTAGCGACGGTTAGGATTCCATTTGGGTAAAATTATGCTTTCTGCGTGGAATCGCCCCATCGTTATGTCTTCCAGTGATCCTCAGAGAAGGACAGGATGATGAAGCGTTTGCCGCCTTTTGTTGCCAGGTAACGCTCAACAGTTAATATCGTTGTTTTTGCTACCCTCAAAAACTTCTGCTAGAACTTGGGTACGACTTAGTTTTGGTAAGTTTCTGCATTTATTATTGGGTTACTAGGCATCTCACGATACAAACACCGTTTCCAGGCTTAAAAAAGGTTGTTGGCATAACTTTCAATGTCGATATTTGTCAGAAAAGACATTTTTTTTATGTTGAGAGCCTCAATAGGGACATTCAAATATTCACGATCTTATCATTTTCCTTGTCACCAAATATTTTCCTAAAGCAACTAATTACCTTCCATGTCATCTTTTCTAGATTAATCATGCCGTCTGACTCTGTAAGAGTTCGACACCCTTATATAAGGCACCCAAAAGAGAAAATTGAGCGTGCACTGCAGCGGCTGGACAGTGGCGAATCAATTAGGCAGGTGAATTCTGAGTTCCTAAACTTTTTTTTCGTAAGCGTGTATCTACATCACATACTATTCTTGTTAAAATTATACATTTTTTTAAAAAGGAAAACCTTGTCCCTATTGATGAAACGGATGATATAAATGGGCTTTTGAAGAAAAACTCGGAGCGTCCCTATTCCGGAACCTATGCCCCTCAATCGGGACACTTTTTGAATTATATCATTATGTCCTGGTTACTTTATAGAATGCAAAATGAGGGTTCAAAGTGGGAAAAACCAATTTTTTCTGAAGGATAGTCGTGGAAAACCTCTAAAATCTGTCCCTATTGCGGGCATTCCACGGTACTTTGTATGTTCATAGAATTTACGTTACTCCTCTTGACTTCTCTACATCCAATTGACTCAGAGGTCTCATTATAATGGGGTGTCCTTGCACATCCAATCAAATTTTTACTTGGTATTACATTTTGCAAGAACCATGCTAATTCCAGTAGTCGAGAAACTATAGATAGACGGATAGTATAGTGTAGTCGCCTTCATATTTTATCCTGGTACAAAACTAATGCCTGTAAGGAATTATGACTTCATTTGAATAACAATCGACAACCGAGCTGGAAAGGGTGATACTGACAAGCCGAGCCTGTATTTGGTTCTTACTTCTGATAAAAAATAACTATAACAACACTACTACTGTTTGGCCTTGGTCAAGGGGATCGTTTAGAAAGATTATTGAAATTAAAAATGGAATCACCTCCAGGTTGGAAATTTAGAACGATGGAAAATAAAATATGATTCTTAGAATGTTGAAAAGTAAAATATATATCTCTCCGTATGGTACAGTTGGTACGATAAAAGATTATCTCAAAAAACAAGCTAATAAAAAGGTAAGTTCGTATTATTTATTTCTTGATTCGCGAATAAATAAATAAATAGCTCGCTAATGCAGCTCTTCTCCCTAACACGGGCATTCACCCACGTAGGGGAATAGTTTCTGTAAACTTGAAACTTGTTAATTTCGTGTATATTCATTCATTTGCGAAATTAAGCGATTTTTATTTCATTTCAATTCAATTGGTGACTTGAAGAAAAAACAGTATGTACTCCAAATTTCTATACCATTGGTACACTACCAGAAATGGGGAATTCTAATACTATTCAATTAAACAAATTACAATATTAAAAAAGTAATGCAATTATCTTAAACAAACAAAACTGAACGTATTTTCTCGGACGATATGATCGAAACTGAAGCTGGTACGCGTCTTCTGGCCGCCTGCTGCACCGCGCCTCTCGAGAGAAAACTCTTCCACAGAGTTTGCCGCGGCTGGCGGCTGTGTAGTTCCATGAAGAAATCGCGAGGCACAGCTGCTGGCCGCAGACTCATCAGGGAAACCATGAGGTTACGTAGAAAACGAACGCGATCAAACAACACAACTCTATACATGTGTCATACGTAACAGCGCGGCAGCGCCAGTCGTGTTTGTCGCGGCAAACGCTCGTCTCGGGTGGTTTGATTGTTGTCGCACAATCGCGCAATCCCGTTAACATTTGTTTAAACTTTGTAGGTTAATCTTCTTCAGTTGAGATTAAATCGTTTCTACGTTGATATTGCCTTTTTGGTGAAGGCAATACTTTGTTAATACGTTGTAAATTTTCAATGGCGATTTCAATGATTTTCGATTGAATGAAAAATTAATGTTAAAATGTTCTGAAAAATAAATGATTTTAATAAATGAAATTTCATTTGGAGCATAGAGGTCTTTTACTGTTACAGTTTCATTCTTTGCTTTTACAAAGGCAAGTACCCATTTATGTAGGTTTTAAAAGAAAACATTACTGATGTTATTTGAGCTACACTCGTGTGTGATAACGATTAGCTAACCCGAGCAACTCCGGGTAAACCTAGGCATTTTTCATTCAACTCGATTATAATTCTAGATCTGATACATGAGAACGACGTGTAAGAACAGTTTTTACTTCTTACAAAGACCTGCAAATGATAACCTGCAAAATTCAGAGAAAAAAATTCCTCTGGAATGAAACTCTAGGGTACTCAAGAAAATAATTTCAAATTCAAAACTACGGGATGATTGATCAACACGCTTACCGAACTGGGTAAGCCTTTTATTCCTGCACTAAGAAAAAAAAGTATTCCACAAAATATATTGTGGCTCATTACTGAACATATTTTCGAAATGAAGAAGTTAATAATGGTGTAAACTTGTTTATTAAAGAATTAAAGAATCAACAACGCAGTTTACAAAAATAATATATTTCAAGAATGTTGTTACACATATAATTAATTATCAAATTAACGATAGAACTATAATAACAAAGTAGTAACGCTCCCCAATAACACTAACGTAGGGATTAGTTGTTTGGCTTTTACAATTTGGCACAACAAGATTTAACATATTTCCCGAGATCACTTATTGTTGGTGATCGATAGAAGACTGTACATGCTAATACGAACGGAAAAAACACTTAAAGGAAATTCATATACTAAATTTTACTACACCAATTGTCAGTATAAGTACTTTTTTATTGATATGGCTCAAGTAGGAAGGATTTTGGCTATAATTGCATTTATGTTACAAAAATTATTTGTTAGGCATAAGTTACAATCTACCACATCTTATCAATTAGTTTGATGACCATCAGGATTCGTTCATCATGATGAGTCCTGTGCGTTTTGATGGTACTACTTATATATGTTTGATAATTCTTTGTTCGATTTATTAGTCGCTCCTTGATTTGTATGATTTACTTTCTATTACTGTCGAAAGTACGGTACATATCAGATCACCTGGAGTCTAGGTTGGGCTTCGAAAAATCTAAGGTATTACCTGAGCGGAACTAACGTAGTCTTGGAAAATATGTTCCAGATATGTAAATTTTTTCCATTGGTAGGTGTACATAATTGAAGCAACAGTAAAAATGATGTTCCAGCATGTGGCAGTGAAGATTTGCATGTATCAACAGAACTGTATGGAAACACAAAGAAACATGAATACTTTTGTATTTAGTATAATTTTTATAACTTGTATTATCATGTGGTATTATCCTTAGATATTCTCCTATCTGTCACATAATTGAATGTATACATAGAAAATAGGTCACCTATTGGAAAAGTTCTATTGTTCTTCTGCCTCAAATTTTTACTTCTAGCAGGTAGATTTTTTTTTTTTTTTTCCATGTAAGTATAGTTAGTTATTACCTACGAATTACGGATGAAGCCTTTGTGCCCGACCGACGTTGTGGCCTTCGTTGCCAAAGTCAACGATTTAGTTTCATTGGTTTTGGGTTCATTGAAGATGAGATGGAAATTATTCTGAACTTCCTAGTTTAAACCTTTTTCGTTTACAGAATTTCTTCACATACATGTTATGCCTTGTTTTTGATTTAAAATTAAGGGAAGACGATTAGCCCGTTCTCAGCCAGTGATTTAGCCAAATTTTGTTAGTTTTACTCACAAGTTTCGTATACTAAGATCATCACAACTGCAAATCAGAAGCTACTTATGAACAATAAAGGCCAACTTCTGTTGTTTCAACTCGATTCAAGTTCCTTTTTATTTAATGATTTAGTGTTTTATTACATTATTTGTTTTGTTAAAAACATTCAAGCGGGTTAAAACTGCAAAGTTGTAAGAATCTATTTTTTTAAACAACATTATCTCAACATCATATAAACATGAAATTTTCATCTTACAGTTTAACAGGTCAAAAGTTGATGATATAATTGAAAATTGAACGTTCAACATCTGATTCTCATGCGACGGCATTTTCCATTTTCCAGCTTGTTGATGAATGCTTCAAAAATCACGACAACGGTAGAATAAGTGGAACTAACAAAAATGATAATTTGATATGTACTAGTGGCATCAATTTATGTTTAGTAAAATTATTAGATGGTATGAGGCTTGACTCAATAGCCAATCCATTACGTAAATTGCCCTGGGGATCGTGAATGATCATTTATACCGAGCGTTCCTATCTATCATTTCGCTCAATTCCATTTGTATCAAAGCAGGCCGCACGAAATGAAGAACAAATAACAAATGACTTCACATAGCCAATTTACCCAGAGTAACATTTGGTAACAAGTAGGTAGATGTTTCATTAAAATCAATAAAGTCGGTTTTGAGGAGTGTAAATACATCGCTGAAACGTTTAAAATCTCACACAATGTATCAATAGTAAATTATAAATGAGTAGCTTATACAGGATACTTATACAGAGTTCTAAAGATTTACAACATGGTACATCACCACTCTACGTCATGGGTGTTTGAAATAAAATAAGTACTTGATGAGTAACCCTAGGTTAAGCGGGAAGAAACCATCAAAACTGAAATCTTTATTATTCATACTCATCATTTTTGGCTACAAATACTGTTTACTTTAGTGTTCGTCCAAAAGGAAAATCAAACATGAACTTAAAACTTAAAAGTGAAGATACGTAATAAACAAACAACACAGTAACATATAACAAGATCGTGTAACATAAACGAAATAATTGGTTTCAACAAAATTATTTTTATGAAATACTAATCGTCTAAACCGCATTCAGTTGTCCTTAAACGAAGATGGTTGGGACAATTTCAATCTCATTGATTTTGATGGGGCGAACAGATTCATGAAATCAGTTTGATAATAACCTCAGCAACTGAACAAGTAGAATAGATTCTCTTTGGAAACGAAATATTTCATATTCCATGTTTTTTACAGAAGCAATGGTTGAAAGCAGGTTGTGTTTAAGTTTCGAGTGAAAACAGCAAATCAATAAAAAATCAGTGAGTTGCATGCGTACTCACAAGTAACATATATTCAACTCGCAGTGTCTTAGACTGTGTGTCAGTCTCATTAAATCGTTCCAACCTTGACTCTTGAGTAACTCTGAAGAGGATCAAGCATTCTCCTAGCACAGAAGAGAGCGTTACGAATTATCGCCGGGTTTCGTATGATAAAACTCCTTACTGAATTTGGTCTCTGCTGCCTCGAATTACTATACTTTAGTCTCACCAGACTCATGGAAAGTTTTCGATCCGATTTTGCTAAGCACTGCTATATCCATGGGCAAAGCCTCACACTGCGCTGTCATCTTACTACAACCAAGCAGCGTTATTTCATCCTACCTGCTCCTTTGAATAATGTATTTGAACAATCCTTCATACTATTTCAAGAATTTTTCGATAAATCACTTTAATGACTGTGTCTATTATTGTTGTTGTTATTAAGATGTGACTTATTATGTATTATTTTAATTGTCATTATTCGCATGGGTATAGAGTTCATTCTAAGACAAAAAAGTATTCTGATAGGCGGTCAGATCTGGAGTATTGAAGTAATGTAATCAATCCGTTACCTTTGATCTATAGAATTGCTAGGAGATCAACTACCAGGGTCCATTCCAGGATAGGGGTCGAAACAGAGGAAATTTATGTTAGGAAATCATCCCTCTAAAACTTCACTGAGATAACTTGATCAAATTTTGATTGGTAAAACGGACTTGAAAGTCGACTAGACATTTCAGAACTAAAGCAACGCACTTGGTGCAGTTGAGGGATTTTTTGAGGAAACAGGGATTTAGGCAGGAGGCACAAAATTGTTGTCTTTCACGAGCTGACTGATTAGTTTTGGTTTGTCTATCTGTAAGTGGTGATTCATCCTCACGCCCAGAACTATATGAAGTTTTAGCCCTATGTTGATCACACTTTCAAGGATTGTACGTGCTAGTTCTTATATAATCTCCTATATGAATCAGCTAAATTGTTATCGAATCAATAGTACGATTACGCATGTGCGAAAGTGTTTGAGGGTTTGAGTTTGAGACTCTTAGGGTATTCAGATACATCTTAGGATGGAATCCATGAATTATGTTGCGATTAGTTGAAGTAACTACTTAATGCAAAGCCTCAAATCGGCAATCGGGTGATACACATAATTCCCCGGAACTAATTTCGAAACCCCAGTCACTGAAGTCCGACTTTGAAAAGGGGTAACAGTTTTGATGTTGGTGACACCTATGTATGTCTTTTGTATACAAAAGATGATGAATGCTGTTATATTGTCGGTAGATCGCTGGTTAGAATTAACCACTAGAAGAGTATGTTTATCAGCTAAAAAAAATGGTCACGTTATTATCGTTATTTTTTATTTTTCAATTCTAATTATTTTAAAGTTATCGAATAGTTGAAGTTGAATCTCGTTGAAGGGGGTTCCTTTTGAATTTCTTTTAAATTAAATGAACTATTCCCACTGGCTTATGATGAACACGCATGAAAGTATGTGATAACGATTCAAAAATACTGTAGATCTAGTAGTTAATCAATAATAATACTTTTTTCAAACGAACTTATCAATATTTAATTACAATGTGAACTAATGCCTGGAATTATCTGTATGTAATGAGTAAAACGTAAATTTAATTAATGTACATTTACGTACTTACTCCATCTAGCACTGAATGAACTTCAAGGTGATATGGCATCGATCTATTAGGAGAAATTATAGTCCTGAAAATTACCATGACAACTATATTGGATTTTAGAGATGGGAAATTCTTACAGGCGAAACTGAGGTTCCGCACCTCTGAAATCCGCACTATTGTAAAGGTAGTGTAAAACAAGTATTAGCATTTTAAACATGATTTAAATTTGCGTAATAAATGTGACGACGAACTAATCAACAGTGGAAACGTATTGTGATTTTGGAGGATCAAATCGTTGATATCATCGTGGTTACATCTAGAGAGTATTACTTAGTTTCAATGGAATTGGACGTCAATCAGTACGTAGTTTCAGGTAACGTTAGCGTGACTGCAGATCTGTGTTTTTTTTTCAAGTGCAGGAGTAGATTCCGTAGACCGCGTGCAGAGAAGATAAGATAAGTAGTCCATAAGGCGGCTCGACTTGTGTACCTGAAAATAATATTAATTTTTGTTTGAATTACTCATCCGTGGTTTAATGATGAGGAGATTGAGATGTCCCAGTCGTGCAGTGGCGCTTGTCTTTCAGACCGAATTTCCAAGCCTTCTGTTTTTTTTTTTGTTTTTTTTTACCAGTTTCACTTTTTGAAAATAAATGTTATGAGAAATGAACAGACTTCTTCAGATTTTCATTTTTATTTTTATTAAGGACCTCGTCCGTCTTTCCATCAATCCGGAAGTCACTTCACATCGTTACCGCGTTTTAGAGAAAATTTTATCACCATTATATACGTTTTTACTTGGTCGAGAACGTAATTACAGAATATTATTAAAGAAAGAACAAATGATAAGCATCACAAAACGCTACCGCTCCATACAGTTTGAATCTTTTTCAACATGATTAGATGAAGCATTTTTCTAATCAGTTACATGATTATCAACTTACATGTTCTACATTTTACAAAACGTTTTATTTTATAAGAAACATTTATTTTATCAGACATCTCTATGCAGTTGCTGATGATGTTGTGAATTGAAATTGTAGGGGTGATCTATCCATCTATCACCTTTTGCTGCATTGCGCAAATCCTTCAGTAGATACACTTAATACAAGTATATTTGATTCATTTGCCCGTCCAATCGCTTTGTTTATAAACGATAACCTCAAGTCTTTGAGATCTCCAATCTGTCTTTTTTTCTATTCCGTATTATATGGTTACTAGAATTTGTATAAATTGGTATTAGGATTGGTTTTTGAAATATTTTTGTTAGTTATTTTTATCCGCTGTAACGGTTCCAAAGTATTCATCTTTAGCATCCTTCGTAGCTGAGTGAGGATCCTTCTTTTTTTCCATTTCTTATCTTTTTACATTTTTCAGAAATTTTCAATAGTAAAGAAGAAAGAAGAACATACAATCAAGTACAGAAGGATGTATTGGCTAATGGGAAGGAATTCCCATCTCTCTCTTCACAACAAACACTTTATATATAAGCAGATCCTTCGCCCTATTTGGACCTATGGGATACAGATCTGGGGCTGTGTCAAGAAATAAAATATTAAGAAAATCCAAACCTCTCAGAAAAAATAATGAGAAGTATAGTGGGGCCCATTGGTTAATGCGAAACGAACATTCATGTACGAAAATTCATCGAGATTTGAATATGGAGACAGTCTATGAAAATGTAGCAAAATACGCAAGGAAACTAACATGAGAACCCGGAGGTGCTGTACGTTTTGGACAACGAAGATGAAATCCGACGTCTCAAGCGAAACAAACCACTGGATTTGGTTCTGCTGTGTGAAAAGAAGTGCAATCGAACTCAGTACTATACACAATCCGCACAAATCGGATTGGGGTTGATAATACACGGCGCACAAAGCAACCCCTCCTTCAAGACCCGGAGGTCGTGCGGGTCATTGCATATCCTGGCCCCTGACCAAGACAATGCCTCCTCCGTAGCTTTCCCAATTTTCAAACATGGGTCTTTCTTAGTTACACCGGGTGTCCCAGGAGTTATGCACAATCCGACTCCTACGTGTTGTACAACTCATTTCCGAATAAAAATTCCTCATACAAATTTTTTGCGAGAGGCCTCGTTTCCGAGTTATTCGCGATTTAAGATTTTTTTCGTGTTATCGATCTTATGTCATTAAAACTGTCATAACTCCCTTAATTTTAGAAATAGCTCAAATTTGATGACAAAGTTGGGAAGAGCGTTAAATGCTCTATCTATTTGATGTCAGAAAATATTTTTTATTGCATTGAAGATGTGCGATTGCTGCGCGAAATGACAGTTTTGTCAAAATCTTGAAATCGCAATGTAGACGCTGTTCACAAACAAACGGGTTTATGCATCCGACTTTTCAGCGAGAAAAGTTTCGTATATCGTCACCTCCGTTGTCACCATTCGATTCTTTTTTCGTCGAGACCTTTTTTCGTAGAGGAAAAACCTAAATTTTAACAGAAAACGCACGTTTTTCTGCAGTTAAACACTATTTCCTTAACTGAAAATATTTGTTAAACCCAAACGACTACACCATTGGAAAGCTGACATTTTGGTGCACGTTTTACCAGGCCTGCACAGTTCTGTGTCAAGCATTGATGGGGTTTCTAGGCCAGATGAAAAACAGGCGATTTCAAGATTTTGACAAAACTCCCATTTCGCGCAGCAATCGCACATCTTCAATGCAATAAAAAAAATGTTTTCTGACATCAAATAAATAGAAAATTTAACGCTCTTCCCAACAGGTCATCAAATTTGAGCTATCTTCAAAATTGAAGGAGTTATGACAATTTTAATGACACAAGATCGAAAACACGAAAAAAATCTTAAATCGCTTATAACTCGGAAACGAGGTCTCTGGCCAAAAATTGCTATAAGGCATTTTTGTTCGAAAATGAGTTGTACAACACGTAGTAGTCGGATTGTGCATAACTCCTGGGACACCCGGTATAATCGAGCTGCATAATAAAGGGCTAGGTTTTGCTGTAAACCTATCCTCTTGGAGTGTACCTATATTGATATGTAAAGTTGCTAGATGAAATGTACCTATTTGATTTTTCAGTTGCAATTAATAAATCACGAAAAAAAATTATAATAGTCAAGTGATCTACATAAACGTTCTCGATTAAAAGCGTCACCTATTCCAGAAATCAGAAATGGCATTTTTGGGTGGGTGTTCAAAAACCATCGAGTTCCACACCCGTCGCAAGACACTTGGTGTTCAACTCCTCCGCTCTTATCTCTTATCATCACCGAATTCCCATTTTATGTTCACTCTGTCGTAGGTCATAATAAGTGAGCCGAGTCTTTAGGCTTTGTTTAGACATTGCGGACATACGATTATGGACATTTAGAAATCGTTTTGGGAGGTTTAGCCCTACTACACTGTCACCTGAGATTCTTGCTGTACCAATGAGTCACGCAGTCTCTTATTTGATGACCTACTACAGGCTTAGAGCATACCGGTAGCACCCCTATTTCTGCAACCAACAGCTAGAAAACACTTCGTGCTGGCAAAGTTATGTACAGCAATTGTCTAGTTAAGGGACGATGTACACCATCAAGATAAGAAGACAATTTTTGATTTTTTCAGACTTTGCTTGAAGAAAAATACAACGAGAAATGGAATGTTCGGAAATTAGATCAACCCGGAAAAAATAAATATTTTAAATTAACCAAAAAGTGGCAAGAAAACGAGGATACTATCAATTTTCTCTTTAGATTTCACGCACAGAAGAAAATACGGAACACTGGTTGAAGTCGGTGAAACTCAATAAACTGGGAACAAAAACGAGGGATAGAAAGGGAGATTTCTGTTAGCTAAAAGTTCTGAGGAAATTTGTACGAAAACTACTGGGCTTAGTTGGTGGCTCGGTCATAAACGCAGCCCAACAGTGAGCGGCAAGCTTGTTAAGACTGGATCCCCATGCTTTTTGGGGAAACTACCCAACCAATTCTGAAGTTTTTTGTTAGTTTTTCTGCATCCAAGCCTTCATTTTGCTTCTTTTTTTTGTATAGCATTGAAAAATGGTTGGATCTTTCTGTTTTCTTACTAAAAATCAACCAAATGTATGCAAAAAAGTGTTCCCTGGGATTTGTAGTACTTTTTGTTACCAACAAGAAGGGAGGACATCAAGGTGCAGCGATTTTTGTTAGACTGGACATCTTTATCCTAGCGAATTGGAAGACTAGGTTGATGTGAACAAACATCAAGTGCATTTTTGATAAATGTAAGTTTAATCCTTAAAAATACTATTTATTGCAAATTTTATGAAATTTATTTAGTAAGTTAGTGTATACACGAAAACTGTTTCAATGGCATGACGCCACGGAGTGTACGCTTGCAGGCGTCCGACTCATCTCCCAAGGCGACAGACTCTAAAATCGGGAAGGGGCCAACTAACCCTCAAATAAAATGAATGAAATTTAAAGTAAAACCCCCTATTTCATTTACTCTCGTCGTAAAACATTTCATGCATCCCCCCAAAGTCCGAGGGGCTTTGGATGCTGAGGGACCCCTCGCCTACCCTCCTCCCGGAAGACCCGAGGATTTAACAAAAGGTCCTATAAATGCGAATCAAATTATGGTTGTTAGAGGCAGTTAGCTCAAATTACTGGTGTCGTTGTCGGAGAGGGGAGAAGAGGATAAAAAGGCCGGAAGGGCCTAAGGGGAGGATTACAAAAGGCCTCCTCTGGCAGCCTTTCGCCCTCCACCCCCCTCCGACCATTCAGTCCCGGCGGCTTGAGCCGAATAACCGTGCCTCGCTACGGCGACACCATCAAGGGGATAGGTGACTTGAATCGAAAGCATAAAAACTCGACGTTCCTCGGAACAAAAAGTAAAACAACTTTATTTGGGATTGGTAAAAAAAAACTCAAACTAATATAAAAAGGTTTATTATTATTCGCCGTCTTGGAACAAAATGCTGCAAATTATTTCAAAAAGTTCATTACTTTTGACACCCCCTGTTACACGGTACCAACTCTCTAATATCTCCCCACGAAGATCTCCCCTCGAAATAGAAAAAAATGCCAGATCAATTACGACTGTAACGACTTTAGCTCACATATATTACATACGTTGAACTTCGTGTGTCTCAAAACTCTTAATATTCTGTAGATAATAGACAGTTTTCGCTTCCCGCAGACGGTTCCGTCACGTGATTCAAAGGGGAGCGAAGAAAGCACGAATGTGGCCGAATGGCTACACTAACGAACCGTGCTAAGAACTCTTAACAGGGACCACAACTACCACTACAGGGTAAGGAACAACGGCAGGGGACAGGTCACATGACACAGCACTAAGACTACGGCGAACACCGCGGTAAGAAGTTAGCATCTTCCTTTTTTCCTAGATTTACGGTCACGGTACCGACTCACCGTGTGAAGCAATAACTCTCTATTATCGGCAGATCGTCTTAAACGATCGAGTGAAATCTTTCTCAGAGAAAATTCGCTTGCCGGGAACAACGCAGAAATCAGTAAGTAGAACGATTTTTGTGGTTTCAGGCAGGAGTATAATGCATGGGGGGATAGTTGTGGCAAGCCTCGTACAATCTGGCTGTGAAAATGGTTCGTATCTTCCTCATTCTATTTCCATCTTGTCCTCATTCGCTCCTCCAAAGCATTTCATTGTCCTCATTCATTCGACCCGCAGCCGTAAATGGAGATTTGTGCGTCTCAACTCGCTGACCGAGGAAATAAAAATAAAAAACCAGACTCACTTATCTCACTCGTCGAAATTGTCCACGGAATCCCACCACCACCGCCGCCCCGTGCGATAGAAATCCGAACGTTTAGCTTCAATTCCCTCTCTTATCTTTTCGCTCTACATCATCGCCCTGCTATTGCGAGCCGGCGACTCATCTAAATACCAGTTTGATGCAAAACGTTATTCGGAAATTATACGGATATAAAGCCATAAATCGGGAAGGCGGGGAAGCGTGTTTTAATAACGGTTCAAAAACCAGCCAGGCAAAAAAATTTGTTAGTCGTACTTTTATTAATATAAAGATGTTTGAGAAATTACAGATTTTTTTTTTTCATCATCAATATCTCGATCAACTGCTCCCTGAAACCCTTTATGGTTTTTGTGACCCTCATCTTGCCCACAATGACTAACGAGTGCGTCACTAAAGCTCTCAGTTGCGATCCGACCGCTCCTGGTATCAGTATGTTCACCCCACCTTAACAATTCGTGTTTTCCACGGATACAAGAGTACATGTAGTCTACTATGTAGTATAGTATCCGTAGTGCTTTCGACGCTTTGCCTTTGCTAAAAAGTCAGTAAAATTAAAAAAATAGAGTTGGAGAAATTGGCAGGTTACTGAAAAAGGTTTTTTTGCAAAACCGTTGAATGTTGAGCAATAGAAGATCTTCTGATTAAAGCGTGATAATCATTCGGTGTTCATAAAAATCGATCTTCTTTAAAAAAATAAAAATGCTGTTATGGAAAGCCTATGAATTAATAAATAAAAAACAGTTCCTTAGGATTATATGCAGAAATTGTGCTGATAGGTAAAGATGGTGGATTCCTGAAAATTATACTCCGCAAGCCAGTGAACGTTGAACGATCATGAATCAGCTGTACGAGCATGTGGTGCACATAAACAAAAATCGTTTCCAACAAAAAATAAGGTGGTAGATTGGTAGTGAGGGCCCTATGAATATGTGTATTTGAGAAGTGCAGCTCATTGAAGTGGGACGAGGATTGAAGAATGTTCGAGCCAATACGTGTGATGATGAGGAGTCCATAGCAGTGCCAAGTGTGTAGGTTCCATGGGTGATGACATTCTTAAAGATACATATACAGGAGCGGCTAACATTGTGAAATAGTGCTGCGACCGTGCGAGGAGTGCTGAGTAGTTTTTTTAGTGTGCAAGTAAACTTCAAGTAGTGCCAGAAGAAAAGAAAGTGCGGTCCTGGGGAATAGATGTTAGATGAGGTCACGTTTGGTACCTGTTGAGTGGGGCACGGAGTTGGGGCTAATGGTTGTGGATGTGCCAGCGAGTCCCTTAGCCGTCGTAGATTTCTTGTGTTTGGGAGACATGGTCGTTTGTCTCCTGTACTTGGTTGCTGTAAACCAGTTAGAAATTTATTGTGAAACTCGTTTGATGGTAACGAAATATGTATCGAATTTTTCGTATTTCAGGCCTAATGGGAAATGCACTCAAGGTTCATTAGCATCAATTGTATGTAACCAACAGGTGGCATTATGCGTTATCCATCGTTATAACGAGCAACAACACTTATCTCAGTGCTATACCACGTAGGGAAGTACAAAGTAGGAAATCGCTTTTCGTTGAACCGCAAAGTTTTAAAACTCATGGTTCACTAATACAAAGTAATATCAAAGATCAGAATCATATTCAAAATTCAGATAGGTGAAGACAATAATTTCCCTGATAGTTGAGTTTATAACCATACTATGAACTATTACAAATGCATGATACTCAGGAAAGTAATCCTATTATTCGACAGATTCGTTCATAAACTACAAATGACATTTGAAAATACTGAATAACGTTTTAAAACCAAAAAAAAAAAAAGAGAATGGACCGCTTCCATTTTGCATCCTCCTCTCAAAATAATACATTTCCGAAATTCGTTGAACCTTGTAAAGGTGAGATCGAACAAGAACAGAATCACGGAATTCGATTGATGATCGTGAAAACGAGGCAGCCCTCACAAAATTTATCATCCACATTCTTGTTTGCCTTTTTTTTTTTTTTTTTTTTTTTTTAATGTTCAAAGGCAGAAGGGAAACATTATTAAGTATTAATTAGAAACCCTATTAAAATAAGAATGGAGTGGACCTTTAGGATTACCCGACTCCAACCAGATTGATTTGGGAAGTTGAGGAAGCTGTGGGAGGTAGAGCAATGAAGAGAATGCCCTATAGGTTGTGGAGGTGAGATCTTAGGCACTTTCCTTGCACCACGCCTTTCTGCCATGATCTTGACGTTATTCGGCGACACTATTTTCTGATCAGAGATACCGCTTGCCGTAGGTGATTCCTACTAAACGAATATATATTTATTTTAGCCTTCTAGATCTGCTCCAAGTGAAAGAGAAAGAGAAGTGAAGTGAAAGTGAAGTGAGAATGTTGAATTTTACTAGAAAAAGATGAATTTGACTTGGAAAACAATGATTTTGACTTGAGAAATGTTGAGTATGCCTTGACAAACGTTCACCTGTAAAATGTTTGATATGACTTCCGAAACAAAGAGTTCAGCTTGAGAAATGCTGTTTGAGATGTGAAAAAATGTTGGATTTTCCTTGAGAGCAGATGAATAATTTAAAGATGCTAAGCAGATGTCAAGTCAAGTTATTTGACGTAGGGAACAATGATTTTTACATGAGAAAAATTGAGTTTCCCTTCAGAAACGTTCATTTTGTAAAGTTTTTAATTTGGCGTGGAAAACGACGAAATTTTGATTTACAGGAGGGAACCGTTGAATTTACATGAAACTGATTAATTTAACTTCATAAATGACGACTTTGACATGATACATTCTGAGTTTAACTAGGAAATGTAGCGTTCGGGATATGAATTATACAATTATAATATATAAGTTCAGTTTTATTTTATATTTATATATATGTTTTTAACCTACGATTTTTGTTTGTTTATGGTAACAAGCTGAGAGTGGAGGAGGATGCGATCAGAACCTCAAGAGCCTGTCAAACAAACGAGCTCGGGAGTGGAAGATAATAGAAGGATGACTGAGTAATAATTTATTGCGGAAGCGAAGGAAAGCTTTCAGAATCAAGTAGGAAGAACCCGGTGATGGGAGATAACAAGGGGCGTGGGATTAAGGGAGATAAATGATTTTACAAGGCCTTGGAACCTATTCATGTTCGTTACAGATAACGCTCGTGTTGAACACGATAGGTACTGAAGCTTACGCCTTTGAAATGTTATTTCACAAAAACACAACAGGGTGAGAAAACTTCAGAGATTGTTGTTTTTATAACAACATCCAATGTTTCGCAAATTATTGATACTATGTCACTTGGGGTGAAGATACTGATCAGCTAAGTGAGTATTTAACAGGATCACAAAGAAGATCAACAGTACAAATTATTCAGGTTAATGAGTTGTTTGTGTAGATCAGGCTTTTATTCATAAATGTTTACGATTGATGATTGATGATTTACCAATGATAAACTGTTGTAACTCCAATTGGTGTCATTGAATGAGAACCGACGGTTTGTGAATTACTTTCCCACAAACTGGATAGAAGTACCGTAAATGGTTTTCAATCGGCATGTACATAACTTCGGACGGGGGATTGGAAATGCAACCGATTTCGTGATATCCAATGATATACACGATCTGTATCAGCTAATGTTCGAATTGTAGTACCTGAGCGTATCAACCTGACTGTCGTGTTAACGATTTATTGATTCCAATCAACTCTCCAGCCACAGTAGAGTGCAAACCGTTGCTGACATCGTGCTGTGATTGACCTAAATCTACCTAAGGTGATCGAGTTGAAATGATCTAAAGGTCCCCTCAAAACATTTCCGTATAGGAAACCTAGAAAATGAAAAAGCGATTTGCTTATAATAACTCCGAGAACACGACTATATGTTCAACGTAATATGTTCAATGTATTGATGTAGAATTTCATCAATAAATGCAAAACGCCAATAGGATGGGAGGGAGGACAGGTGTCCACATCACCAAATCCGACATACGTGGACCTGGCAGAGATGTGAAACAGCCTTCTACAAGTTAGTAATAGGTTTCGTTGGCTCGGGTCTCCTCATAAGGGTAAAGTCGATACAGTAGGTACAATGTAATAGTTCTATTGCGAGGAGACGAAAATATCAGAACATATTCTATGTGACTGCCCTCCGCATCAATAAGATTCCGGCATTTTGAAAAGTGTACCTGAGTTGACTGATTGCTAAGCAGCTGTGTAACTCATCTAAGAGTTCTAGAACATTTTGATTTCGTTTTCAAGTGTAACGGTAACTTGTAACTCCCCTTGGGAACTAAGATAGTCACATACTTATGTTTTTACGTATCTACGCCAGACACAGACACTTCAAACTGACGCGATTTGCTGAGTTGAAAAATGTATTGCATCATCACAACTCAAGCTCTCATCAGTCAAGTTAGAAACGTAGCTCTCCGACATGCATTGGTTAAAGCAATACAATAATAATTTCAATAATGAACCTTTCCAATCGTACAGAAGAACTTTTTTATAACCCCCTCAAACTTTGCCATTTTATGTTTCAAGGCTCTTAGATTCCAACCAAACCTGCAATGCAGGTCTGCCGCGATGGCGACCATCATCATCTTATGCTCAGGGGTGGTCAAAATAATCAAACAGTGTGAAATTATTTTTAGCTTTTTTTTATTACGTAGTTTTCGGAGGAAAAAGCAATTAAATTTATATTACGGTTCTAAAATTACGTACACTCCACGAAAAGAAGCCATACCCTTCAGCAGTCGGTCTCAGCTCTTTCCTCTAACCTCTCTTCTTCAAAATTGTCTCATTACCCGATTATGGTAACGACAAGCTTTAATGACCAGTAAGTTATTAAATGTCATCACTAACAAATAAGCGGCTGAGCTATAAATTAAAACATCAAATGTGGATGCTGTCAGGGATTTAGAAGGTGCTTTCTGTCTTGAATGCCTACTACGTGTTTCATAGTGTAGCAGTTACAATTACCAATTGAAAGTCCTTTCTCTACATTCCCGTAATACTCCAAAATCGTTCATCTAGATATTCCGATCTCCACTTTGAGCTCAGGTCAGAGAGGATCAAAGAACACTGCTGTGAAATATTGTCAACCTGTATCCGATTACCAGTTAAGCGGAGCATTCAACAAGGGCAAAATAATTAGAGCTGATAATTTCTCACTTAGTTGATATTTCAGGTTTCTTAGTTAGAAAACTAAGTAATGTACAGTACAACAAAACTAGCGGTATACTTACTTTCATAGTTTTCATAATAGTCAAAGGTGTGTGTTCTCGTGATAATGAATAATCATGAAATATCTATGTTCATTGTTTCGAGCATTTACTCGAAATACGCAAGACCCTTGGTTATTTCTTTAATCTACCTTTCCAAAAACTAGAGTACCGTTGAGTGTCGGAGACCCATGCAATGAAGCACACAGTACATCCAGATATCCTCAGTATAGTCTCCCTAAACTATTGTAACTTCAGAAAGGTCCTCACCAAAGAAGTTTGAATCCTCAGTATATCTAATCTGTTAATGGACTTGTCAGCTAACCCTTCACCCTTATTCTACTACCTGATTCCCTGGCCTCTTTCCCAAGGCGGGGTTTTCCCAACATTAGCCCCTACCAATAATCTACCCCTTAATCGCCATTCCCCAAAGGACTTGGGGGTGATTTTAAAAACTGTAAAGTCAGTGTTGCTCGAGCTTTACAACTTATAAGTCCCCACTTGTGTTTAATGTAGTTTCGAACGTGACTATATTAGTGTGTTCATTACTGTCGTGTTTATTGTAAATAACTTCGTAAGGTGCTACTAATATAGCACCCTTCGTAAATAGTAGTTTTAGTTTTCCTTTATAACACACCACATTGATAATATAATCATTTTGGTATTTGATATCCCCTGCTCTTAACATTCATGGTTTTTTTAATTATAATGAATGGGTCTACATTTATTAACAAGGAGCTAATCAAACCGATCTAGAATTCAGGAAAAAAGCACAAAACCTTCCGTTGAGACGATAAAAGTTAGAAGTATTGCTCTCTTAACAGCCCCGGAACGTAAAGTTATTCTTCCCTGTCATCGCAATGAGTGGCAGAAAATACGATTGGCGGATTCACCATTATTTGTTATCCCGTGAATCCCATCGTTATTCCAGCAAGAAGGCTCAGGCAGTTCATTTGATTATTTCCTCCTTCGAAACGAAAAGGTCTGGGAGAAGGGGTTGGTAGAAGGGCAAGCCTCATTCAACCAATCCTCCCTCCACCTTCCCTACTCATGATCGCATCTTATTGGAGATCTAGAAATAATCAGCTCCTGTCGGTCTGGGTTCTGCCGCATTTCAATGAAATTCCGTCCCGCAGTCGAGTAAAGTCGAAGATCAACCCTTTAATCCAAACGCAGCCCTTTGGTCTTTTGAAGTTCGTTATCGGTGTCTCTTTTCAAAGAGCGTTGCGGAGTTTTCGAAATTGAACGTGATGTCAGGCGTAATCAGCGTTGCTACCTGTAGGCGAAATGGAGCCTTTTATGTAGACTAGATTACTTTATAGATTGATCAACAAACATAAATGTAATCACATCTTTGCAAACAACGAGGATTGAAGTTTGAAAATTGAATATGAATATTCAAATGATGATTTGTGAGGACATTAATCTTCGAAGAATTTACACATGTCTTGTTACTTTCATAATAATATTATCATTATTTTTATGTTGAATATAAAGTCACAAACATCAAATTTCTAAAACAAGGACTGATCAGAGGAGCAATCAAATTCATTGTTTATGTTTGGTTTATCCACGTTGCAATTCTTACTCTTCTTAATCTAATATATTTATTGATCCATCTTTCGTCAAAATCAATGAGATTTAAACGAACAGCTGCGCAGCACTCTATCCTGTATCTTCCAATCCAAGAGTGGTATTTATAAAAATATGTTTCCACAAAAGAAACTAAGTATTTTATTTGAGGTATTTAATTTCTAAAAATTTGTTCCTTAATAATTTTAACCTAAAAAGGAAGCGATTCCAGTATTTTCCGGCCATCCAAGCTATGAAATATTAGTCTGTCGTGTATCTCACAGTTCGTTAAATCAAGCCCAGACCGCCTGTTGAAGCAGCTAAAAATGCAATTAAATGTTGATTTTAACATATATATCCGTGACAACCTACATGGGGTCTTGCTATCACTTTAAAAATCTTGAAATGCTGAAACTTGTGTCGTTCAAAATGAAAAATCTCACTGGTATTTCCCACGTTCTCAAGGAATGAATCGCCTGTCTACCTAACAAGTCATTCCTTAGGCTTATATCTGGTTACTTAATCCTGCTTTCTCTCAATAGGGCAGCTATTTTGAAAATGAAGGGGCTTCAATATTTGCAGCTCCTTGACCCGAGCAAGATAAATGGTAGAAGCATTACAATGTCCAAATACTCCAGCAATAGTTTCTTTGGTGAAAGAGGCAATCCAGGTAAGAATCGTCCTTTGTGGCAGAATATCATGGAACTTTCAACATAATCGATTCCTACAAATTAAAATTAAATCGTGCGAACTTACGTTCATCCGACCAAATGAATTTTTGTAGCAGAAAGGTGCTTAATCGATCTTAATACAAAATACAGGATAAAATCGAATAGCAAGAAAACAAAGGAGTGTAATAATCGTTTGAGGATGGGCATGAATCGTTTCGTTTGAGTAATCAGTGTTTTTTGACCTTCAAATTTATAATGACTATCATGTTGTAAGTGGTATTTTTTTAAAGAGCCATCGAGCCGGAGAAATGTTTTTTTAGTTCTCGGCTACTTCGCGTAAGAACGGTTTTTCGCCCGACTTGAGGTCATGCTACTTAGTATATCTTAGCTGGAGGTCAGAAATCTTCCTTAGGTAGCCCGTTCGAATACTTAGGGTAGAGCTAAGTGCCCTAGAGGCAGTAAAACGCACCTTCTCCTGTCGTGGAAAAAAAATAGATACTTGGTTGGTAAGGCCTCCCTTGGTGAAGCCCTCTCTCCACCTTACCACCACCCAGACATAATGCCTCTTCTAATGCCTTTCGCCGTTTTGTTGGTGCGCCCCTTCCGATGTGAAGGAGCGGGCAATTTACTAGATAATGTGGCAATCTTGGGCGGGAACCTTCTTCCCCAGCAAAGGTTTTCCTTCGAAGTCATGCCTTCAAAGTGTCGTGGTGTGAATAGCCCTTTGAAAATCGGATCCCATCAAATGATATTGTCCCTTAACCCAAATCGTGGCACTGCGCACCAATACCAAATGTATCAATTGAGGAAAATTGGTTATTGACATTCAAACTACGTTATTACTTGTTCGACACTGATGAGTTGCCCCGAATTCTCTCGAACGAAGAATTCTTTCAGGAATATGTATATGGGTTTTTCGATGTTAATAAAGCTTGAGCCTCAGCTTAAAAAAGCATACAATTATCAATTTGGCTGATATTGGTCCACCCTCATCAATAATATAAATTGATTCGAATTAGAGAATGTTGGAAATCAAAGATATTGTAAAATAATGTCTTTTATATATCAGCGCTTAGCGAGTTTTTGGTTTATCCATCAACATTACTCAGATTTAAACCCCAAAAATCGTACAAGTAAGTTTGCTAATCTTTGTTAGCCATGATACTAATTTGGCCTCACCGCTTCTGCTTTTGGAGAGCGGTGGTATTCCTAATTATAAAACTGAATTTTCGCGAGTTGAAATTTGTCATGTCACTAAGATATTTCAGTTGTCGGGCGAAAACGAGATAATAAAATTATTTAAATTGTAATTTTTTAAAACTGCTCCTAGTATCACTCAAACTCTTTCCATGAAATTTAGAAACTATTTGGTGAATTGAGCTTACAATGCATAGACATCAGATTTTTGACAAAATGTATTCATAATATTTATGAACATTGTTCAGGTTGTTTTAACAATAAAAATTTATTAATCTCAACTACTAGTTCGTAGATGGCTTTAGAAATAAAGAGCGGGTTTGAAAAGACGGAGAGACAGTCGGCGGGGACCGCCCCCGCGAGTTTCAGTTTACAGTCCTGAATGGTTAGGTGTAATAGTCTTCTTGTCACTTTACGTGGTATATTGTATTGTCGGAATTAATATTCAACTCACTTCAAAGTTGGAAACCAATGGAGCTTTGTAACTGACAAATTCACCTGCACTTTCTTCGGAATTCTATCGAACCCGGAATCATCGCTGATACCGAGATACTGGGGTTTAGTGGACAACGTAGAGATAATTTGGGCATGGCATAGTTACTATCAATCTTTGTCGAGCTGATGGGATGTTAATAGAGAAATATAATCAGATGGTCATTTCTTTCACTTGCCATATTGAATACACATCCACCTAATTCCAACATGGTCTCAACTATCTTACTCCTACTAATTTCTACCATCCTACTAAGAGCCTAACGAATCCAATTCAATAAAGAACTCCGTTGGGATTTAAGGTCTTCAGTCTTCACCGGCATAACATGAACTAAAGCATGAAGCCAATACATTGAACACTGTTTTAAACATATCCGCATTTAATATAAGTACGTACATTAACTTAGTAACCTGTGTAACCGAAAAATAGATGCAAGGGGATCAAAACTAATTATTTGAAACACAGTCGAATGAACAGGTGCTGGTTTTCATTCACACTTGATTCGTAAGATAATTTTTACTTAATTACACAATATTCTGCGAAGCATTTTCCATATGTCATTCCCACTACTACTATCATTATTATTTTCATAACGGGTTTACATTAATGAATGCACTCCCATTGTATGGTGAAATGGAAAAATCTCGCCCGATATTTGTTTCATTGGCCCTGAACTTTGGCGTTTAGTGTAATAGGAACCAATAAAGGTGTGTAACAAGAATGGGCTTCAAGTGAAAGTAGAATATCCTACTTCAAATGAGCCGCTTATTGTGATATAGTTTTTTGAGTTTTTCTTGTGATGAAGACCAATACAAAGCTAATTAAACGAATTGCTAGAAATGGTGCCTTACCCTGTTTCCCAGCCCGGCTTCCATCGGACGTTGTGCGAGGTTGCTGCGAGGGAGATGGTATTTCTGCAACATGACAGATAGAAACATCAGGCAAGGAAGTTTTCATTTCCGGATACATTGACGAAATTAGAAGATTTGTCTTTTGCTATTAACCATTTTACTGCGATCGTATTTCGCTGAAGACCATTCAACATTAGAGTCGTTTAGTCGGGCGGTTTAATCCGATAGTGACATTTAATTTCATTGCTAAACTGATGAGACCTGATATTATGGCAGCAGCAACAGTGTTTTTTATGCTGGAATGAAGAACTTCAACTTGCGTATCATGCTGTTAGTAATGGTATTTCTACAATCTAACTATGAACCCAATTTTCGTAGAATCCTTATGGATTTACCTGAAGGTTTTTCGTTCAATGCAACTGTTTTGCTAGTTCTGGAGTCCATATTGAGGGATCAGATTTTTCATTCGCCGCTCAATGTACTTCATACAGTTTTTCTAGGTCAGTTTTCTATACGATTCCCCAGTATCCAACAAACTAAGTAATATGTAATTTACATTATTATACACACATACTACTGTTGTATTGTAATACTGCACACGCACTGCTGTAATATCACAGTTATAATTAATTTACAATGATTTCAAAACTCGTGGTTTATTGGAGCAGTGGTATGAAAAAATAAGAGTAACCTTAATCCCTTCTTCAACTTACAAACACTCCTTAACAAAATAGACAAAAAAGACGGTATACACATCAACTTTAGCAAATGATTTTCTTCGAACATAACTGATATTTAGAACAAAGCTTACAGGTAGCTTTAGCCATGTTATTTTTGTGGTTTTCATTTCGTTAATTTCTTACCACTCTGCTGGTTCCGATTTGCTATTTTCATGTCTCCTATTTCATTTTCACCTATTTGACGGTGGACTCTGTGGTCTGTTGAGTAAAATATATCTATCGTAACAATGCTGTTAGACTGATCATGTAAATGAGGACTCACAGTTCAGATAACTATAAAGGATTATAGCGCTCATGATAACTAACCACTAACTTCCATAAAAAGAAGAAAATGATTATTATCTTATAATAAGCTCCTGGTCGCTCCTGGCGACCTGGTACTTGTGACACTCCCGCTTTACCCACCGATCCCGTGCGACACTTTTCGGCTAGTTAGTCCAAGGACAAAGCATGTTCCATGCTAAAATATTTATTTGGTCAAAAAACCAAATTCGTAACCTGAATATTTTTACAAATAAAGTGTCGCTTCCTTAGGGGGAATTAAGACTGAGGTTACTCTTCTTTTCCCACAGTACCTAGTTACAGTTTAATTAATTAAGGCTTTCCTAATCTACGTAATTCGGCTTATGGTAAGTCTGTATTATATTTTTAGTATTACACATGCGTAGAGACTAACCGTATAGCCGTATTGATCCTTCAGTCTCTCCCAGGGAGTTTTTGGATACACACCGGTAGGACCCAAAGTCCTTCGGGTGGAGATTCCGAATCGTGAGCCGCATGTAGGTTCTGTAGGAGTTTTCTTGGATGTTGGTGATGAACTTTTTGGTCGGGAGTATCATGACTCCATCGTAGACCCAGTAACTGATAGCCTTGGGGTAGGCCTCCGTGTTGCATTCGATCGTAACGTCCGTCCCGGACGGAGCTCCGACCAGTTGGTTCGGCACCCAGATCATTGGAGAAACTACGACAAAGCAAGAGAGCCGAAACCTGATTATCCATTCAAATCTAAAGAAATAATAGTGGTTGTCTCTCTCCGCAATTTATAACGCAAGAATCACTTAATACAAAATGGTTAATTATTTCTATATCAGATTACTTTTATACATAAATCAGTGATCTATATTTATTGGGCTCTAGCCTTAATGGAGAACAAAAGGATGAACGTAAAGAAGTTATTTGTTACAAAAATCGCTGCAAATCAGAGGTTTTTACTTCTGTATTAGAAGTGGTATGTGGAACATTATTTAAACTTGGCAAATAGTTCCTGAATATCTTGTGATTTCACTCAAATTGAAAGTACATTTTGCTGCCGCCAGCCACGCCGTGTAACTCAGACCCGAACTGTTACTAAACCGATTTATCAACTCGTGAGCTAATGGATGATGGTACATTAACCCGAATGGTCTCCTTCGATTTGGGGAACTGATTTCTGTCTAAATCAAACATAAAGACAACCCTCATACGTTGGAATTTTTAGAAATTTAATTTGTTTGAAAGATAAATCTTCAATATAATCTCATTGGGTTGATGGATCAGTACGCCGTGAGTAGTCAGTCGTCCCGAAACAACTTTGGAATTCGAGCTGAATTTTGTAAACATTGGTGTAGTAGTTTCGGAGAAAAGCTTCGGACGAAACGTAAACCAGAAATTTTTTAGGGGGGGGGGGGGGAGGACATTATTTTTTCTAGATCGATTACAAAGGTTCATTATTGAAAATGATAAACTAAAAGCATCGAGTTACCATTAGAAAATGATTATTTTATGAATAATATGCACCTTCCTCTCGCTATCTTAGTCTTAGGCAGTTTCTGTTTTTTGAAAAATTGCCGCGTGTCCAACAAGTTCCTACATTTCACCGCCCTGAGCTTGTCGCCTGTAGCAAAACTAATTCCGTGAAGATTATGACCGAGCGTGTCAACTGAAGAAGACGGATACGAAGGAAAGGTTACAGTTGTATGTGTTCAAGTTGAGACAGGACACCCACCTACACCTCCATTGGTGTTTGCCCAAGCAAACTGGATGAGACACGGTGAGGACTCTTTCTCACTCGCACCCTCTTTCTGCTCACCGACTCCTTCTCTCTCAATCTCTCTCGCTCCGAAACCTGGAAATTGTTTGCTTTGGTCTCCAGATAGCGTCGGAAGAGTTTGCTAAAGGAATTGCCCTCATAAGGCCGGAGGACGCGTAAAATCAACAAGTTCTTCGGATTAACTTTTCCCCTCCCCTACGCATCCGTGATACCAGTTATTCCACCAGTGGGTGGTGGTTAAATGTTTTTAGTATTGTATAGATATGGTGTAAACTTTCCTGTGAAGAGAAACCAATGAATTCTAGTTCCAAATATCTGATTCGAGGCTCCTCACTGAGTCACTGTAACTTTTGTTAATGCGTCTATTTTAGAAGCACGTTAGTTGGGTACTCAATATTAACAACTATGAACTATTTGGAAATGAAAAATATGATTGCAAAGTTTGCTTGGACATTTTCATGTAAATTCCGTTAATTACAAGTTTGTTACGATTTATTGGATTTAGAGTTACTATTTTCAATAATGAACCATTGAAATCGACTAAGGAAAAAAACGTTTCAAGATGTGTAGGATCCAAAAGTGAAATTATAGATCTGTCCGCGAACTCCAAAACTATTGCATCGAATTTAAAATGACCACATCCAGGGTCTAGTTAGGATTTAAATCTGGGCACCAATTTCCATAAACCAAAGGGCAGAATTAATGATCTGTATTATTAAAAAATCAGAGTATCGAAAAATTTTAAAATAACTGAAGTTTCTTTTTTCGTTATGCATAGACACCACCTTAAAACAAATGAACGCAATGGGACCTCCTCGACCCCCTCCCCCCCTCCCAAAAAAAACTGCATCGTAACTAACGTGAATGTCTCTGGGTACCTAGATTACAAATTTCTCTATAAATTAAGATATCGAGAAAACATAAGTTAGGATCAATTGATATACTCTTAATAGCAACGTAGTTGTTATTTCAAGAGCTCCTCTCGTAAGCGAGTTTTTCAAGACTTCTGTTACATTTGTGGACAAGTAAAGCATTTCTTGATGTTTTTTTATTTCATTAAATTTCAATTATTCTATTTAAGGATTTCTACGTCGTGTTGCGCCAGCATGGGTATTTCAATATTAGCTTTTGTTTAGTAAAAAGGTATTGGTAAAGGATGGTGTTCACTGATTTATATTTAATACAAAATCATCGAACTGTATTTGGGACATCTACAACAAGTCAATTTGCAAGGTTTGGAGACAAATCGATCAAGTGGGTAATTTCGTTCCTCATTGCGGCCGTAAGTTTTGTTATACTTTGGGCCCCATAGTTGATGTAAATTTTTTGTAACAGTAGAGTCAAAATGGACCGAAATCCAGAAATGAGGAAAATCATAAAATCTGGGAAAATATGTTGAACTTTCAAGTAGCTTATCAAAACCATAAAACATCAATTTCGCGATTCCATAGATTTAATGGAGAAGTAATAGTTTGCCCAAGGAATTACATTTTTACCTGGGATCAAAGAAGCAGGGGAAGTTGAATGATCAAGATGAGAGTACTCCTGCCGAAAGGCCCAATTCCATGGTAATTATTTCATTATATTTTTCAACGATGTTATTTATTATGTTAATGCAAATGTGTGCAAATATTTATTTTCCTCATCCCTCATGTCTGCTTCAAGTCCATTTTGATTTATCCATTAGGCAAAAGCTACGTCCGACCTTTGGGGCTTGACGGCTGCGATACCCGGCTTCTTCCTATATTCTTTCTACAAATGAGACCACCCTCCATCTACTCTGTAACAGCATCTAGGTGTGTAATGTGGTTGAAAGGAATTTACGGACACTGTTGCATCTAAAGGCATGGAAAATGGTATCACCTGTCCGTCGGGCGCGATTATCTGTGAGATACAGACAGAACCTTTTTACAGAGTTGAAAGGGTGTAGGGGGTTCCTGAGAAGGCCCTCCTCCGTTCGGACTATTGTCAGTCAAACTGTTGCCTCCATTCGGACTTTTGTGTTATTTCCAGGTGGTTTCGAGTATCCCTTAGATACCTGCGCCAGTTAATGTAAGCATTTTTCATTCATCTGAAACCCTACTAATTTCTACTTTTTTTCCTGATATTTTTTCAAAATACTTTTTAATGCTCAAGAAGGATAGTCTCAATCTAATTTTGACTTTATGCATGAAATTAACCTAGCCAAAATACTTATTCATGACTTTAAGACACCAAATGTGATAATTACTTGTTCCAAAAAGTGAAAATTTTCGAAATATACTTTGTCATTGTGTTTTTTATTGGTATTTTATTTTTATGGTGGTATTTAAGCTGAGAAGTACTAAAGAGTATGTGAGAGATACTTGCGCCTGCCCGTGTAACATTTTAGGTCGTGCCTGACGTAAGGTTAAGATCAATTTTGATTTCGTATGCCGTGTACTGAACGTTTTTCTGGGCTCCTCTTGCAAACTGCCTAAGAGTCACAAACATCTGGTAAGTTTCTCGAGTTATCGTTTTATAGAGTTTTCAGAATTGCAGAAGGTTTCTCTCCAAGTCTCAAAGCCAACGTGTTTGAGGGTTTATCTTATTGAAAGAGTTGTAGTCACTGCTTATAGACGTGATCTTCTGAATTTGTGTAACATGAAGTCAAGAACGAGAGGGGGGTATAAGACAGACTTTACTCAAATACATTTACGACATCATATATTAGGTATACTTCAAAATTTTAAGATAGCTTTGCCGTTCGCGTTTTGGATATTTTAGTGTTTTGTTCAATAAAATACTCGTACCTATATTGAAACGGGAGGCTCATGTGGTGGCGAGAGAAATTACTCTTATGGGCGATAAGGTCGGACTCCAAAGCGTCGATGGGGAAGAGAGAAGGCTCCCATTGTGGAGGCGGTAGCGGCAGCAGTGGAGGCGGCAGCGAACGTGGTGGGGGGGGGGGCTATAAAAAGTTACAAATGATCCGCGCACAGATGGGCCAGACGGCGGAGGAGGGGGCGGGACCGAGTCGTTAGTTTATTTGATCCCAGCTCAGTTTCGGCTGCTCTCGACGACCCGAGCGCAGAGCTCGAGGGGGAATTCCGTTGAATTTTCCCCGAGAAATGGATTACTGGATTGTCCCCGTGATCCTGCGAATCCTTGAAATTGAATCCTTCGGGTTGTTCTGAGCGTTTCTCCCCTTCGAAATTCGGTGTCATCCTTCATTATAAACCATTTCTCGTGTCCCTATTTAGCACGACTCATTGGTACAGGACCAATGCCAGCTAATACCGACAAAATGAATTAATAACCATTGATACCAGAAAATGTGTGTTTTTAATGGCATGTTACTATTCATTTGTTTTAGTTTTTCAAAATAATTCAGAGAAACAGACATGAAATCAATATGCCAAATTGTCTAAGACATTCATTTGAGTGTACGAATCCTGATTTCGGAAGCAATTCTTCCCCAACGAAAGTGGACAGTAAAGCAAATGAGAATGTGGTTTTTTCAGATCATTCATATTATCTGATCAACATAATCTACAATGTTAGTATACGTTGCGATAAATATACTAATCATTTTCTGCGATGAATATGGGTGGCTCCTTCTCGTTCATGGAAACCGCTCCCCCCTGTCATAATTGGACTTTTTAGCTTCTACAGTAACCTCTGGCTGATTGATTGGTAATCATTAATCAGGCTAATTGCCTCAACTCTATTCGGGCGTCATCTTGTCACATGTTAGCAGAGACTGGTTTCGAACCATTCCTTCTCTCTAATGTTACCTGTCCTAAACCACTATTGAATGGCTCCATTGGCAAACGGTAAAATACATCTTACAACCATTAAACAATTATTTAGTAGATCTAGACCTTCTTTCGAAACTAAATTCCTGTTCGCTTACATCCATATTAAATTTCTGCAAGCTACTGCACCACTTAAGAAATTCTACCTTCTTACAGTGCTTGGTGTGATAATCGTACAGGAACAGGAGTGTCAAACTGAACCCATGTTTGGTGGATGTTCCACCCACGAGATGGGACATCTGGCCACTCGTGTGAGGTTTAATAATACCGTCAGAGATCAGCAGTGACTTCTATCTATTGAATTGAGCCTCCTCGCTACCAGATATGTACGATGTTGAACATTTCTTAAATGGGAACTTCACATACTTTTGGCTTGTCGCTGATTTCTGACCCTTTTGCTTCCGAGTCTGCCAAGGTAGCGGAAGCATTGTTTTCCCTTTCGGAATGTGAAAATTTTTTTGTCTCCAAAATCAGAAATTCCACTCGCATTTTGCGTTTTAGACCTTTCTGAACAATTTTGTCTGTCTGTCTGTCTGTCTGTCTGTCTGTCAGCAAATCCTTGTTACGGGCAAAACTACACGAAGTTATACTCCGGGAGTTCTTGACCAATTTCGATGAAATTTTCTCGGATTGTTCGGTTCGATGTGTAGATGGTCCCCTATGAGTTTCATGACCCCCGGATCAATAGTAGCCACTGCGCATGCGCAAACGTGAAATCCTTGCCACAAGCATAACTCCGGGAGTTTTTGACCGATTTCGATGAAATTTTCATGGATTGTTCGGTTTGACGTGTAGATGGTCCTCGTGAGTAATAAAGAGAAAATAAAGTTTTAGCCTCGAGCTTGATTGAACGAAGTTCTTTAGTCAATAATAATTTTCAATGTGAAGCTATGTGCCACACCCACTTGGCAGACTTTTTTTGTTCTTGTGCCTTTGTCTGTTTATTGATTGCCCACAACGATCAGAGGGTGTTCCAGACGCTGGGAGGTGTCTAGTAAATCTCCCGAGGCGACGCACAGTGGAAAATATGACCGATTTAGGTGGACAAAATTCTGAAACTTGTCCATATTTAACCTTTAAGTTCCCAGAATACCGGAAAAAAATATTAAAAAATATAATTAATTTTTTGACACGATTGAGGTGCACACAGTGGCCTAACATAAAATAGATTTGCTAAAATTTGACTGAAAAAAAAAATTATGTATGCCCCTAAAACGCAAGAAATTGCAAAAATTCTTTGCAACATTTAAAAACTAGAAGGATTGATTAAACAAACTAACTTGGGGCTAAGATAGTTTTTCGTCATTGAATAGGGCCATACATTTACAAATTGCTAAATTAAATACAGGTAGAATGCAATGTATATTCAACAACGAATGTAGAAATTTAATCTCTCACTAACTCTCTAATTTAAGAGTCTCACTAACTAATAATAAAAAGGTAAAGCACTCAGAAATTCCAAACTTTTGACTTGACTTTTGTCCACCTAAATCGTTCATATTTTCCACTGTGCGGCGGATTAAAAAATCGGGAAGGGAAAACAAACCATATCCACCTAACCTTCAACACATAATTGCTGCTGTTCGGGGTCAAATTCTTGGGATAAACTCGGCCATCTAATTCTAACACTAAACAAATTTTATAACATCAAATCATATTATATATAATATAAAAGTAATATTATGACACGGCTGTTAATTTCGGTCTGAATTGCATTATTACTGAAAGTTCCATCAAATAAGAGTGATCATTTAAGTGACCCATGGATGATGGAAGGAGTAGATGCTGGCCCCTGACTAAACAGTGCACTTGACTTATTATTTATTTTCTTTCACGTTCTTCTTTATTTATTTATTCTTTATTTTCAAGGTATAAAAGGAAGTTTTAATCTATAGTATCTCCGATGATGTCTACAAAGTTGGAAGATCGTAGGGCGCGGAGTGAATAGGGCAAAGGCTTGCAAACTCTAAGCAGTCAATCCCACATACAGGTAACTAACCAAATTTGTTCGGATTTGTTGAGCTTTGAAACCCAATATTATTTAGATTTCGATAGACGCTTACTATTTTTTCGTCGAAAGTTATCAGAAGCCTTTTGAAACGACTCAGAGAGAATAATTGTTGTCATCAAAACTGAACTTGTATAAAGTGGATATTTTTTCTAATGATGTCGGGTACAGCAACCGTACAAACGGCTCGGAGATTATGCAGGAGAAGGATAGCAGGTTTCTGCATTTTTCTGGTAGTTAGAGAGCGTCTTCCAGACAAAAAGCCCCGAGTTGAGTAACAGGAAATGAGAATACTAACACTTGACCCGTTCTTGGCTTCCTTATTTCTCGATTAGATCTTTCCCCTCTTACCGTTAAGCCTCTGCCACAAGAGCATCATTCCAAAAGAACTCCAAAGAACACCCTCAGAGGGCTCTTTCAGTTTTTCTCCCTGACCTCCACAGCAAGGTTTAAGAGTTGATCTTAGACGTTGATGCTTTTGCTCGGCGAAAAGGCAGCAGAAGACGTCGCCTGGTTTTCCTTCCTCCGCCCCATGAATCTTTAAAGACCATTACCTCTCCCTAGGACAGTATGCAACTTTAACATACTTTCGGACTCTTAACGGTGAGGGGTTAGTGCTATCCCCTTCATCCGGCCGTCTTCTGTTTTATTCCGGCTTCCTAAACTTCATAACTCCCTTCGCAGTCCTAATTATTGCAGCCAGCGACAGTGTACAAAAGATGATCCTACCAGGGTGAGCATTTAAATCTTGCATGTTGAACAATGCGGTGGCAAAGGCACCACGTTTCACTACCAACAACCTTATTCATGGTTTAAACATTTTGAGCTTTCGTCATCAAATAATGTTTGGTGTCGTCCACATTGTAACTAAACAACTTTTAATGAAACTACAACCAGCCATATAGGTAGCATTCGTAGACGAAAGATATAATTATGAAAGACAATATTCCGTTTCATTTTACAGTAATATGTTGTAAGTTATCCAAAAGTAAGTACGTAAAAGTGGGTGCTCAGTGCTGCAGAATGAGTAAGGGTGGACAAAATAACCCCAGTAACAATTAAATAATTAATTGTCATGGATGCTTGTCATAAGGGATGAACTTAGCTTTTATGGGTAACAATACAAAATCCCTATTTGGTAGAGGAGGGTTAGGATTATGAACTCAAATGAGTATGATACTATGGAAAAATCTTTCAAATTAAAGAGAAAATTAATTTTGGAACATGGGCCCTCTCTGATTGGAGCAGCGCCAACTTAATATCTTTGGGTCGCATTCTTTTCAAGATTTTTAGGCCAAAACAGTCATCGAATGAAGCATTTTGCAACGAGGCATGGCGGCTTATGGGCAGATCTTCGTTTTTTCTGGTAAGGATGCAGTCCTCTTAATTGTCCTGTCCTATCGGATCGTCTGTGTGTCATAATGTTTCCGATAGACGATTCTTGTCGATAGGACAACGAAGGCGCTTGGGAGAATACCTTTCTGGTCTTATATTACACAAAAAAACCAATTGCACAGAAGCTGGTCGATTCTCTTGCGGAAAACACGGATTTCAAAGTCCTAATTTTGCGTAGTAAAACTATTAATTTAACAAATATGTGTTTAAACTATAATTGAAACGATTTATTAAAACAAACAGGTCTGTCAAAATAACTGAGATTTCTCTAAGACTTGATAGCAATGTTGAAAAAACTCCTGCTCGTTATCTTGAGATTCTGTGCAGTCTTGAGCCAACCAGCTTGTTTAATAACTAAATTTTTGTAGTGGTTAACCTTGAAAGCATGGCCCGAAAATACCATTGCTGATATTAAGCAATATGATTAATAATTTATTATGGTGCTCTCATTTCGCTCCGCGGTCCATTCTCAAACCTCTATCCTCTCATCTTGTGGTGGTGAAAATCGTCTATTTCGGTCATGTAAAAAGTAAGGGCCTTCCCATTTGTCACATCCCATGTTATATATTATCAAAAGTGACAACTCCGAAATTCCCGCAAGGGGTGGAGGAGGGTAGGGTTTGAACCGATGTTGGGCGATGTTGTGGGGGAGGTGGCATTTATATTTCATGCATGGGCACTGGGAAAGACGATCACGTCTCTTCAAGGATCCCGAGATATGAGTAATGGGGACTCCGCGTCTACAACACCCCTCTACCCCTCCCATCATATCAACTATTCCTCTCGCATCCCTTTCAAGTCATGCACCCATCTTACTCCTGCATTATCGTCTTTTGAGTGGTGTCATTGAGATGATTTCCACAAGGATTGCACCTCACGACTCTCACAAACATTCTAGAAGCGTCAACCCTAAGTGATTGTAATCCTCTGCTGAAAGTGTGAATACGGAACTAAATGCACGTGTCAATGGATTTATCGTGTAAAATACAAATGTAAAATGGTGCACGCAGCAGGTTCAAAATATCTTGTGAAGGTCACACTTATTTTCCAATTTGTATCTGCTCAGCTTAAATACAGATAGGTAGATTATGAGTATTAGTTTATTGTAGAGCAGTAGATAGACAATCTGGGCTCGGGAGCGAAGATGGTATTCCTTGAGAATTGAAAACTGTTGGGTACAGATGCATGTACACCTTTTAATATATTTTTTTATTACATTTTCTTTCAATGTAGATATTATGATGATCACACTCAGATAGGCAAAGGTAATGAAAAAAGGTGACCAAATTTGAAATGCCCTGAAGCAGCAATATTCATCATTCTAACTATAAATCAGCTACCTTAAAAGGAAAAGAGAAATGAGGAACGAGTCTAGGAAATGAGAAATGATCAAGTTTTAGCGTAGATTGTATGGAGTCACTTCCAAAAAAAATAAGCCCAACTTGTAGCAAAGGCCGGTTACAGGAAGAATCTCACAAATCTTATTTGACGAATTTTACATGGTGGAAACCTAAGTAATGCAACCATACCATCACCCGTTACTTTCTGGTTGAAACATGAATTTTATTACTTATATCATTAAAGGCTCCATATGGGTACTATTTGTAATATTCAAAAGCACAACTGCCGGAAAGAAGTAGGTGACAGCTGTAAGGAGAATCGAAATGAATGGGCAAATTTATTCTCTACCATGCAGAAATACAAAACTTCCTCAACTTCCCTTGTTTTGTTTTGAAAACTATCTCTTGAACTCTGAATATTGTAGACAGCAAGCAGATGTCTCGATTACAACGAACGTTTTACTAAATATCAAATTTCGGGACCCGAATGATAAAATGGATCATTCAAGAACTCAACTGACTCTAATAAGGTAAAATTTCCGTCAGAAGAACTGGTATCACATCCTAACAATGCAGGCGGAACTTTCCGCTACCATTTCAACCGAATACAACCACCGAGAACACCGAATCGAGAAACAAGGAATGGATGGGGCACCAGCCAGAAGCCGGTGAAAGATAAGAAAGATATGAAAATATGAATATGAAGCATTTGAAGTTGAATATTCTGGAGCGAAACATGATTAATGACTTACATTCAACGTCAACAATTATTCTCTTGCTAACGGACGGAGGGACGCTGTTGGAAGCGATGCAGAGGTAAGCCCCCATTTCCGATCTCGTAATCCTCGTTATGTTCAGTTGCTCACCCTCTTGCAGGAGAACTGTAACAAAAGTAGTAGAAAACTCTTTAAATACATTGTCGTACACCATTGAAGATAAGAGAAACATTAACGTGAATGCATTCCGTTTAATACGAACTGTTTAAGGAGCACAGAACCTATCCAGTTCCCGCCGATATGATCGTCTTCTTCCGTTCAACTCTCTCAACAACCGAATTTGTTGCCTTCAATTCCTTATTTTCAATTGAAACGTCGCGACTTCTTTTTATTTTAATCTCATCAAACTGAGTCGCTAAGTGAAGATTTTGCAATCCTAGACGTGTTTTTTGAATTGAAAGCAAAAATTAAATAAAATCAATTGGATTGGTGTTTTGCAAGACAAAACGCCTCGCTAGTTGAAACAACTTCACGAAAGACAACAACTGGATAGTGTACTTTTCTCAGGACGTCATTGAAGAAAACTTGAAACAGAAAACGTTGTCACTACTTCTGGCTCAATAGAAAATGAATAATTGTTTTCATTTTATAGAAGACAACAATGAACAAGATATATTTACAACATATTTACATATTCAACTTAAGTTGGGTTTAATAAAGAATTCGATAATTGTTTCATTCAAGTATGGTTGAAAAGAGTGTTTGAAAGTGTCATTCTGGGCTTCTGTTTCATGTCAGGATTTTTTCAGCTTTAATGTGCCTTCGTGTACAAAGAACCGGGTTTTACGTCCTCAGCGGTGTCGGCCGAAAAAAAACAACGATAATCCGTCAAAATCACCAAGTGAAGTAGACACTAAACTGCCCGTTACAGTGCATTCGACTAGTTCTAAGACCTTTGTACATTCCCTGTTTTACTGAACTAGCGCAACAATTGGTAGGTACCAGATAAATTTAAAGTTTTTCAGATTGGACATTTGTATACTCAAGCGCCACGGTTCCCGTGAGTCCCCCCATGCGTCCTTTCCCTCCAGACACTTCTTTACAACAAATCGCTCTGGTCAAAGTTTTGAGTTTATCAATTGTAACATGTGGTTAGATTTACATGAACCTAAGAAACAATAATTCAAATGTAAGCGCCGTAGTTCAATCAAGGAATAGCTCCGATGACAGTAACGACATTCCGGAATTAATGTTTGTTTTCCACATTTCATGACCAGTTTTCGAAATATAATTTTGTAATGGTCGGATGAAAAGATGACTTCACCGGGAAAATTCTTCATTAATCATTAAATATCAAGTAAGTAAGTTAAGTCGTTAATTAGTATTTCAATTAAAAACTGTTAAACATACATGGCCGTTTAAACAGTTAATAGTATAGAAAAACTTCAAGTTCATAGGTAATTGAGTACCTAAATGGTTGAAGCGAGATGAGTTCTGATATCGATCAATTGTGTGGATGCTTAAAAGGGATGATTAGGGCATTGCCACAGGCCGTGGCGGGACGAGAATACCACAAAGGGTCTGGCCCATTATAATACATTCAAGAACCGACCGCAAGTCTAACACCCGTAATTAGTTTTGGGTACGCATGTTGACCGCGGGGAAACAGTTGTACTCAGTGGATCATTATCACGAGCCGATAAGCCATTTGATAACCTTCAACCCTCGAATAGATACACACCTATCTATGTATTTGACCGAATTCCGTGTGCCATTCATTCATATTGATATATTTATGATAAACAACATGAAATAATAATGAAGCTAAATAATGAAGCTTAGCTTAAAGTGACCCAAATAATACGCGTACATGACCAAATGTTAAGGTTTCATCATGTACTGTTCAAAATTTAGCTATGATGATTCTAAAACTAGAAGCGATTATTAAAATGTAGTCTTCCAAAAACCCATTCCATTCTCACGTCCTAACGCCCAGAACAACAATGTTCATACAGCAACAACTAACTTCAGATACGCGATAGTAATTATTTGAACGAAAATAATGAATTCTGAAGTTAAAGCTAGGCACCATTTTAGTGACAGTAGTTTGACATAAATGTGTGTACCATTCGCGCCATTCGTGAAGTATGAAGACATACTGATGCTGCTGTACTAATCCAAAATACATTATCATAACACCTTTTTTTTGGAGCAGAACGAATGAAACTGTAAAACATGCTGCAATTTATAAGTAAAGGAAGAATTTGAGCTGAGGTTCCTGCTCTTCGCTCTTACGTTCATTTGTTGTTCATTAATTGGTCTGAGCTTTGAGATTACTCAATGATCTTCGCAGTGGGTGTATCAAACAGTTCTGCAGTTGTTCCTGCTGAGCTGGCAATCCTAACAGAACCATTATTTTCAATGCTTGATGGGAAAGATCGCCAAAAGCTAAACTTAAACCGAAAGCTAAAATTAACCTTCTTTAACGAATCAGACATTAATGAACCTCTTTAGTGTTCAAAGTAATTTGCCTCTATGGCCATTATGACTTTCGTTTTGTTCTAATGTTTTATCAAGGAGCCATTAAGATAATTCAGGAATCGTGAATTTTCATTCTCAATTATGGAATGGTTTTCCATTTTATTTCAGTACTTCCTGCTACTAAACGATGAAGCAAGGCTTATAGAGCGGCACATTCTTGTCACTACTGTTCACGGAACATGTTTTTTTTCTTGTTATCCATAACCTACTATCTTCAAATTGCCAGCTGAAACAATTGATATCCATTTGAAAGATTTTGCGGAGTATTCCCTGATAAAATCTATAGATGAAGAATTGATTGTCTCCATCAAACGATTCATAACAATTTGAGTTTCTCAAAAGTGGTGTGCAGCAGCCTCCTCAAAAGTTGAAATTGTTTTAGTTTTCTTTTCATTCAAAGGAGGTAATCGAACATTGTCCCGTTCTACCAACGACAAACAAGTATTAAATACATTCTTAGGATGTTACATTCAATCATTACGACAAAACAAATGGAAATTTTCACTTGTTGTAACTGCTTAGTAACTTTTCCTAAATTGCCATGTTTGAAATATCCATAAGCCGAACATCTCTTCTGAAGCTCATTTGCTACAAAACTGTACCAGAAATTGTGGATTTTTTTCTTTTTTTTCAGGTATTGTTCCAGTTCTTTAGTGCCGCACACAATGATACATAATGACGAATTTATGCGAATACAATGTATATGGATTTATATATCCTTCAGCTACCTATTCATTAAAATTGAACTCCCCAGAATTATGTTTTGATGCCGTAGATAGTAGTGATTGTTTCAACGATACCATTCTCCTCTCCACGTTATACTCCCAACAGTTTACTATGAGAATAACCGCTACCGATGTGAAACATGGGGTGGAAGAATGATTGCCACAGTTTTGTTTCCTTCTTGTTTTTTATGTTACTGACGATTCTGAAACCATCCGAAATGAGGTTGGGAGTTCGGAGTAAAAGAATTCTATTTGGACATCCAACGTTGAGAGAGGATCGCAATACTTATCCCAGTTTCAGGTATTACAAACATTATTTATGGGAAAAAAATGAGGTGTTTTACTGTCAATTAAGGGTGAAAAATATCCGAAATGTTCCAACCGAACTGAGATTTGTGACACATTTTTTTCCTCTGACTTTCACTCCAATGATATGGACTGTTATTGTCATTTCTGTGTCGTAAACTTCGTTGTGTACTTACAAGCTACAAGGTATAGCTACATCATCCATAAGATGCTCTGTGAAAATGTGAGTTGTAAATTTTTTTTTTCATTAGTTAGAACATCCTTTTTCATTGCTTCTTATTATCCAATTCGTATGTGTCCATGTTTCTTGTGGGTACAAAGCTTGGTTTGTTGTTGGGAGAAATTCCGAAAACCGAAGCCCCCTCAAAACAAACGTTTTCTGAATAAATACGAGTATAATTTGAGTATCCTATTTATCAATATTTGCGTTAGGACGACAAATCATGGAATCATCTTATAATATTTTTGTTCAGGCGTGAGTTGTCTCTAGTACATCGTGAAGGTTGGGGGAACCTGCTTTTTAACTTTCTTAAAGCCTTCTTTTCAACCTGCTTTGGTTGACCTCTGTCGAAATTTTATCTATTCTTTGAATAATGAATTCAAGATTTTGGAATCAGCGACCCCACTGCTGGCAAAGATGCACCTATCTTTAGGCAAAAAGGGACATCTGATATCATAAGTACCGTTTTTGTCGTTTGTTAACTCTGCAAAGTCCATGTCAAGAATTTTTTCTCGACAGTCTTTTGTTCAACGTTTGAAGATCAAATTTTACAACGGTTTTTGATACATGATGAAACTCCATTGTGGTTTGTAAAATTAGTGAAGACATGTTAAATTGTGAATGTGATATCAAAAATAATATGATCAGGCGAGAAAGCCGTTAAATCGTACGGTTGCCATTTCGTATCATACCTACCTCCCACTTTGATAAAAAGTTGTTATTGGCAAAAAGACGATTTTACTCTTTTGAAAATCGATTTTTATAAAACCCCGATTTTAATCAAATTCTTTTCAATAAATGGAAGATTAGAGATGAAACCCATATACTTGAATCTTCATTTCCGAATCTCATTTTTCAATATTACGTACCTCAGTGTATATAAGGACTGATTTGTCTCGCGTTCGAGTTGTTTTTTATTGGTCAGTGAAGACGACCGACAGCATTTCCTAAATAGCAACTGGATATTTGTGCAATTTTATATAGGTAGTTTTTGTAGAAAGATGTCGGTTTGTCACCAACATTGGTACATTAAATCTACAATTACCTTGAAATTCCCTTTTCGATGTATTAGGCTTATTACGATGTAGGTAATCATAGATATGGAAGTCACAAAAAGGAATAATCCATCACTAATCAAATGTTTTTACGACCCACTGGATTTTCGACACCTGTCATGTAGTATGGCAAATGGATAACAAAGGTTTCCAAAACAATTCATTTGCAGGTGCCTTGGGGGAAACTATTGGTCTTACATGTCTTTTAAGGTGCTGAATCCATAACTGTCAGAATTTTCAATTTCCCACAATTTTTCACCCATCAGTTCGTTTATAAAATGTTTATTTTTCCTTGAAAACACAGTTAATTTAACGTACTTCAGGTTTGAACTGAATTAAAAAATTAAGCAAGGTCGCAAACACAAAAGAAAAATTTAAACTAATAACTTGTAAATAATCTTTAAAAATGATATCTTATAGGCTCAAATTGGTTGCTTCTTACTTCTGAGGTAACAACATAGTATCCTAGGGCACCAAGTATATTTGCGGGCAAGTGAAGCGTAAGTAGGTGTTTTATTTAATCCCGTTAAATTTTAGTTGTTCTATTCGTGAGATTCGACGCACAAATGTACATTATAAATTAAATATATCGTACCATTTTAGGTTCTTGGATACCAGCTTGAGTTACGTACAAAGGGACTGCTAATGTTTTAGTGTTTAAGGAATTACATTTATAAAGAAGCCGTTGGTAAATCAAAAAGCCAATTACAACGTGTGGATCTGCTGAAGGATTCTTGTGACCAATCTGTTTTTGAGTATTTGAAGCTTCTTAGCTTCAGGCGTAACTTCTGAATGTGGAGGGTTTATGGCCTCAGCCTTGCTAGGAGTAACTACCTAGTCCATTCCTCCAACTTCTAGTTATATATATTTTATTTTCATTAGGTACTACGTGTTCCTGGCTAAAGGAGCGGTGCTTGACCACGTAGACGATAACGACCCAATTGCGGATTGGCTGGGATTGATCGCACCCGACCCCGATCATCTACATTGTGGTGGCGTCCTGCTGACTCCGTCTATAGTACAGACAGCCTGTCATTGCATTTCCAACTTCTTTATTCCGGAACAGGGCCACAATCTATCTAGGGCATTCCCGAAAAACGTGTGGGAGGAACGTATCTATTCGTATTTTGGCTCCAACTTGGTCGTCGAAATGAATGCCAGACTCACCCCGAAAATGTACATTACGTATGATAAATGCTCGAAACTTGAAGGGATGGCCCAGTACAATATATTCGACTTCGGGTTGATAGTGTCAGGAGACTCTGTGGTTCGGAAGAATCCAAACGCTCCCATAAGCTACGCCCCCGTCTATATAGCGACAGACTTGCTGTCATTTTACTACGAAGCTATTGAGAAAGAATTCATGTGCCTCCTCATCGGTCATGGCCCAGATGAGGTTGGTAGATTATTTTAAGTGCTTAATAGTAAATCTTCACAAAAGGCATAAGCTACATAAGCTATTATTTCATGAACTGGTTACAATCTGCTTTTTCATCAGTTGAAAACAATACAAAATCACTGATTTTGTATTAAAACGAAAAAACTTTTTCTTGGTTGAACAGTTGACAAACATTTAGTTTTATATCATTATCTTTTATTTTGGGTTTAGATTGGAATCGTCTTAATTTCTGATAAATACAGAATTCATGGGCGTTTCCAAGAAATTTTCAATCTTAATTCATAAGGCTTGGCCCCGATCCTTACGGCGTCATATGAATTCATCCTCATGAGAAGTATTCGTAGATGATCATCAATCACTTCGTCATTTCCCAGCCTCATACAATCTGTTCATGATGAAATAGTACTTCCTAATGTTTACCGTTTGTTCAATGTGGTTTAATTTGGACTAGAGAAAAAAAATGTAAAGATATGTACAGAGCATGTACTCTATATAAATTAAAGATGCTCTCACTTTTCCAGGAAGATATGCCTTATCAGCTTTTCACCCCTATTAAAAGAGATGTAAGCCTAAAAAGCATTCGATTCACACTACATATGGTGCGAAATACGCCTAAAAATCAGGAAAGTCATGTACACACAGCCAGTGTATCTCAGAAAGGCAGGGTATTTTCTGAGAAACAGAAACTTACTAAGAAATGGAGCGGGGTTGGCAATCTCTGATGGTCGCTCCATCACAGTAGATATAGCTCACAGACAGTGTGGCCAAGCGGCCGCAATGTAAACCAAGCCTGCCCAGAAGTCTTGAGTATCTCCCGAGGTGTTAACATACCATGAATTCTGAAGTTATGTGTGTTATGCAAAAAACCGTAAAGCTGTGAAATTTAATGCAATTGTAGTTGGTTCATAAATTAGGTTTGGTTCGAGAGGCTCAGTTCGGATGTTTCCTTGAATTTTTCTTTTGGTAATTTCAGACCGATTATGACGATGAAGGTATCCCGATTGTGGACTCCGAAGTGTCGGCATGGATCCGTTGGGGTTGGAGGACAATCATGAACTATAAGGACTGCCTCTCTGTCAGCTATACCATGAGAGATCGGAAGTATTACTTCTTCAACTTCACCAAGGATGCCTCCTGGGTATGTGCCCAATCGTTTTCGGCTGACTACTCGGACTACTACTTGAACACACAAGGGGATTCTGGAGGTCCGATGACTTGCAACGACATTTACTTCAGCGTCATGAGCATGACGACTCTACTCAGGTTCGACGACATCATTTCTTATAGTGGTCCCATCGCCTACACTCATTTCGAAAACGCCGCCGAGTTCAGGGACAGCCTCCTCCGCTACATAGAGAACGTTATCGATGATGGAAACCCAAAACCCTACACCGAAGATCCACGAGTCACTCCCACTCCGCCTTTTAACTTTGTCAGGAGCCGCGGAATCATGACCTGCTTCCAGAATTTTACGTTCACATATCCGATATTGTTTAATATACTGATATTTTATACAATAAATCGAATTGCCAAATAAAATAGACCAAAATATCGTCTTAAACTTCTTAAGCTGGTGAAAGAAACTACTTCTGGAGAAACTACATTAAATATGTAAATACACCTTTGTTCTACTCTTCCTAGCAGATTTGATATGAACACGACATTACAGATTTAGGAAACTATGCAACATTATCTATGCTCGATATTTACTTCACATCGCTAGATAGCTAAGAAATGAAATAAGCTACGTGGCTGATTACCAATCTCCATACTTTGCAATTAATCTCAAGATGTATTAAATACAATTCCGTGAACACCAACTTTTACAAGCCCCTTTGTACGAAACAAAATCTGATATCAACGAAGCAATCAGCTATGACGAGCTGGTTCTTATGATGCAGAGAGTATTCAGAGGTAAGCTCATCTCTTGTGACGACCTTACGATTAGATAAAAAGACGAAGATGGTGGCTTGATAACAATATTCGACAGTTCTGACCTCTCTTTCGCCACACAGTACAGTAAAGTGCTGAAGCCTACCAGTGCCTAATGAGGCTCTTCGTCAGTGGGGAAGGGAGAAAAACCAGTATGTACCAGCCGCCAAAATGAATAAAATCCGTGGGCAACTTAAGAACATCGGAGATCAAATCAACCAGCTTCTAGATATGGTTGAGCCATGAAATTACGAATTGCACCCCTCCTCCACCCAAGACAATGACAGTCGGTATATGTTCCCAACGTAGTGCTACTGAACTTTAACGAGGTAAAGTACCTACCCACGCCCTAAATCTACCGCCGTACCTACCTACATCACTTTTCCGCAATTATACATATCATATAAGATTTGAAAAACTCGGTTTCAAAATAAAATGTTGAAACGAAATTCCACTGCTACTTTTTCAGCTGGTGCGATCCTCACATGATACTAGGCGATCGGGGAGTCATCTGATCTATTCAGTTAATGAATCTGTCACTAGAGAGTTATACTGTTTAGTTATAAAATTGCTAGTAGAGTGAATGGCATCAACAAATAATTATCATGTATCACAATACTCGCATATTTCAAACTTATACAATATAGATTATATTAGTCAGTAGAGTGATACACTTGCACAAAAGACAAGCTGCAGCTGGTAGGCTATTTTTATATCTCCCTCAAAAGTGGAGGGGGCACACCATGAAAATTAAAAAATGAAAAGCGAACAAAATAAAAATGGGGAGGACCTCCCCAGGTTTACCCAACGCCGCTCCCTTGGGATACGGGAAGTTGAGGATGATGGAGGTGAGAGAGAGGGATGGAAGCCCCTATAGAATGTGCACCAGTTTAAGACCCCCGGAGGACGCGGTTGGTGGTACCACGAAGCACTCCTGACCGTACGCCCAGCTCGAGTAACTCCGTGGCACTTTTGGTGCACCATACTCCATGCCATGACACGTTTGCAGCCATAACCTACCTCCACTCCAGCGTTCGCCTCTCTTGCATAGAAACTTGACCGTTATACTATACTTGGGGCCATTAAGCGCCCTAAAAGATGCTGGTCATTACAGTCGTGGGGTTGTAGCTCTAGACAATGGAGCAGGAGAGAGCAGAACATTGAGACTCAGATTAGTCATAGATCCCGAATCATTATTCTGTGTAGATGTACAGATATGCATTGCCAGAAGTTTTGATTTACTCATAGTACATTATTATTATTTTTTTTTTTTTTTACAGGACATCATAGAGAGAACACTTATCTCCGTATAGTCACGATTACAACTCTCTATGGTTATCTAATAAAGCTAGAGCTTGAAAGAAGGATTGACAAATTAGTCTCCCGCTCCGGCTGACTTTTCTTCGCACTTGACGCTCCAGAGCTCGTTCGTCCCCTCACCTTCGGCACATGGTCAGTGTTACCTGGAAGCCTCTTTTTTATTTGATGGTCAGTGATCTATTTGTTTGTTTCCAAAACGAAATAATTATCATAAATCAATCTTTCCAGTAATTTATGGATTAGTGGGACAAATGGATCAAAATCTGTCATACAACTAGCGCGATGAAACCAATCTCCGTAAAATACCATACGATGCAGCCTCTGTGTGTTACCCGGTGGGGTGGCACACGAGCTCCAGAACGTCAAGAGAATAACGCGCAATGTAAAACGAAAAGAGAAAGTTTTAAGAATTGCGTGTCCGAATTGAATAACATTAACGGTAACTGCTGATGCAATAATTCAACTATTTAGTTCCTACGCTACCAATTGCAGAAGTATATCCTAAGTTTCAATGATAAATTATATTAATCACATGTCTAATTTTATAGTAATGTAGCAGTTAAAAGTGATAAATCGATGTTTCTCCCAGATATCATCTCATGTCATTATGAACAATTACTATTCTATATCGGAGGAATATACGTAAAACACAAATTTTTCAAATTCTGTATATTATTAGTCATCACTACTGTTCTATACTATTAGTCATCTTACTGAATATTTTGAGGCATTCAGACACGAAGTCCACTCCAAGAAATAAAAGGATCTTATGCGGAATAGAATGGTTAGCGGATGATCGTAACGCTTACCCTAGCTTCAGGTAAGCAACAAGTATTAGCTATGTACAAGGAATGAAGGTAATATCATGTAATGAACATCTAGTAATAGCATCTATTCTTGATTACAGCAAATTAATTAAAAGATCTTTGGGATTCTATGATGGAACTATGAGTATGTTACACCCACAAGTTTTTTTTTTTTTTTGGTAGATTAACGTGTGCTGCGTCATTCGAAAATGTCATCGAAGCATCCATGTTTCGATTTGCCTCTATAAGCAAATCCTCTGATAAAATATTTACCTCTATTTTCTGGATCGCACCACACTTCTGGGGATTTCAAAAAGCAGGTGAGACTCAGAGCTGAACATAGGCAGGGGTAAATTGTAATATTTAAGGGGAAATATTAAAACGTGTTTACCAATTCGCTTATAGGGCCCGTGCTCCAGGAGAGTCAATATTCGAGGGTGAGTTGAACGTAACCACGCTCGCCTACGGTTTCAGACCATTCTATTTAAAACCGGGACCCGTGTGTGGGAAAACTGGAAAAAGGTAGACGTACGTCTGTGTGTATGTTTTGAAGCATGAGTGCAGGTATGTGTGTTTCAAAAATACTGTTAACGCTGCCGAGACTGCAATTATCTACCGATTTTTATGATTCTTTACACGTGTTCGATCTTAATTTTCCGTACATTTCACTACTGATGATAGCGACTAAGTCTATCACGACGAAGCTGTGGAAACCCTATTCTTATAAAAACGAAGTAAGATAGAAGGTTGTCTATACTTCCATGAAAATAATGAGTTACACAGTTGAATCAGTTTTGACGGTTAGGTGATTATCAGTGACAAACATGAACAAACACGGAAGTTCATGTACCTGATTTACCTAGGTACCATTTTAATGTTAGTGGACTGACAGTGGTCCGATCTTATGTTACATTTGATCTTCATTAATTGGTTTATTAAACATCAACTCACCAATGATCTTCGTACTAGGTTTACCAAACAGTGCGGTCAGTTCCTGCTGAGGTGGCAATCTTAACAGAACCATTATTTGTAATGCTTGATGAGATAGATCGCCAAAAGCAATCGTATCAAACCAATAAAATATTAATGAACCGCTTCCGTGTTCAAATTTATTTGCATCTACGGTCAAAATGACTTCGTTTTCTCCAAGAGTCATCACGATGATTCAGGAATCGTGAATTTTTATTCTCAATGATGGAATGGTTTCATATTTTATGCCAGTCCTTCCTGATACTAAACCATGAAGCAAGGCTTATATTGTGGGTATCATCCTTCTCCCAACCGAATTGATTGTCTCTGTCAAACGATTCATTTCATTTTGAGTTTCTCTAAGACTCCTCAAAATTTGAAATTATATCAGTTTCCTTTTCATACACAGAAGGTAATCGTGTTTCACCGACGCCAGTCAAGTTTTCATTTTTTAAACTAAAACAACATACATGATTTTTGTGTATTCGTTGTACAGGAAACGTTCAAAAACTGATATGCCCTGCTAAATTTTTCATGTTTGAAATATCGTTGAGCTTATATACAAAATATCTCTTTTGAAGCTCATATGCAACAGATAATTTGGCCCGATGATTTTGGATTTTTTCTTGTTCCAGCGAGTGTTTCAGTTTTTCAGTAACAAAAATAATAATACATAATGACTTCATGCAAATACAATGTATTTGGATTTATAAATCCTTCAGCTACTTATTCATTGAAATTGAACTCCTCAGGATTATATGAGGAAACATTTGTTTTGATGCCGTAGGTGGTAGTGATTGTTACGACGATACCATTTAACTCTCCATGTTTTATTCTAACAGTATACCATGAGTATAACCGCTGCCGAAGTGAAATATGAGCTGGAAGAATGATTGCCAAAGTTCTTTTTCCTTCTTGTTTTTGATGTTACTGACGATTCTGAAACCATCCGAAATGAGGTGGGGAGTTCGGAATAAAAGAGTTCTATTTGGCCATCCAACATTGAAACAGGATCGCAATACTTATCCCAGTTTCAGGTACAACAGACACTTTTTAAGTGGGAAATATAATATATTTTGGTGTCAATTAAGACTGAAAAATATCCGAAACAATCCGACCATCAGTCCAATGATACGAACTATCATTGTAGTTTCCGTGTTGTGAAGTTCGTTTTGTGTACAAGCCATCCTAACTACATCATCCATAAAGAGCTGTGTGAGAATGTAATTTGTATAATTTGTTATTTGTTAGTTGAACCATCCTGTTCCATTGCTTCCCATTATCCAATTCGTATGAATCTATGTTTTCTTTAGGCTACAAAAAATTTGTTTGTTCTAGGGAGAAATTCCGAAAACCGAAGCCCCCTCAAAACAACAACGTTTTCTGAGTAAATAAAATTTGAGTATCTTATTTATCTATGTCGGCGTTAGGACGTCATCATCTGAGGAAATCATGGAGTCACCTTCTGATATTTTTGTTCCTGCGTAAGTTGTCTCCAGTACCTCGTAAAGATTGGGATTGCGTGCTTTTTAATGTAGGTTGAACTCTGTTGAAATGTTATCGATTCTCTAGGCACCTCGTATCGATTCCCAATGCTGGCAAAGATCTTTGGGCAAACACATCTGATGTCATAAATACCGCTTTTGGCGTTTGTCGATTCGGCTAAGTCCATGTCAAGAATTCATTCTCGACAGTCCCTTGTTCAACGTTTGAAGACCTAATGGATAACATTTTAGGACGGTTTTTGATACATGGAGAAACCCCATCGTGGGTCGTCATTTTAGTGAAGACAAGTTGTGAATGCAATTTCAAATATGATGTACTTAATGGAGAAATCGTTAATTTGTACGGTTGCCATTTCGTCGAGCATCCCCCACTTTGATAAAAAGTTGTTTTTGGCAAAATGACTATTTTACTAAATGACATCGATTTTTTAAAAACCCCTATAGAGATAAAACCCATATACTTGAATCATCACCTCCTAATCACCCTTTTCACTATTATGTACCACAATGAATATATATAAGGGCTGATTTATCTCTTCGAGTAATTTTTTATTGTTCAGTGAGCTCAAGCCGTACATGTGGGACCTAAATAGCAACTGGATGTTTGTGGAATTTTATACAGGTAGTTTTTGTAGAACGATGTCGGTTTGATGGCTGATACACGTCAAATATATCGTAATGCTGATATTGATGAGGGGGACTACGGTTTCCAACGTACATTTGGACGGTTTAATCCAAACAAAGAGTTTCGAGAGTTAACTTTGACCAGAGTCAGGCAGCTGCTTCGTCTTCGGCACTTCGAACCCTGAAGCTTTGGTGGCGGATGTGGTTGCACATGTTCCTGGACCATTGAGAGACATTTTGGAAAATATCCTTGTCGATGATACTTGTACATCCGTTCGAAATTCGGGAACTACATTGAATATCCAAAAAGACTTAACTCTACTCCTAAGTCGAGGAAGATTCATTCCACGGGAATGGCTAAGTACCCGTCCTGAAATTCTCGCTAATGTTCCTAAAAATGAAAGTGCTCCTGTTCGTTATTCGTTCAATTTTCATGATTTAGAAATCACCAACATTGCTACAGTCAATGTCCGGTTACATTGAAATCCCGTTTTCGATGTAATAATGTTACTACTCACAATGAAATGATCTGTGTAATTTAATGTAAGTAGCGATGAAATCATGTAATTAATCATGAATATGGAATTCACGAAAAGGAATATTCCACCACAAATTAAACGCCTTTATGAGCTACTTGGTTTGTTGACACCTGTCACGTATTATTAAAAATTGATAACAAAGGTTTCCAAAAAAAGAGTCACTTTCAGGTTCGTTGGGGAAAACCATTGGTCTATATATCTTTTAAAGTGCTGAATACGTAACTGCCAGAATTTTTAATTTCCCACAAATTTTCACCCAATCAGTTCCATTATAACATGTTTATTTTGCTTCGAAAAAAAAGGTAATTTAAAGTTCTTTCCAACGGTATCCTTGGATTTGAAATGAATTTTCCAAATAGGGGAGTTATTGCCATTTTAGTGGAGCAAAGTTGAAAAAACAAAAAAAAAATCTTAAAACTCATTGCCTGTAAACGAATCCTCTAAAAGAGATCTCTTACTGGTGAAAATTAGAAGCAGAACCTTTGCTAGGTGTAACAAGTCCACTCCTCCAACTTCTAGTTATATATATTTTATGTTTATTAGGTACTACGTGTTCCTGGCTAAAGGAGCGGTGCTTGACGACGTAGACGATAACGACCCAATTGCAGATTGGCTGGGATTGACCGCACCCGACCCGGATGATCTACATTGTGGTGGCGTCCTGCTGACTCCGTCTATAGTACAGACAGCCTGTCATTGCATTTCCAACTTCATTATCCTCCAAAAGGGCCACAATCTATCTAGGGCATTCCCAAAAAACGTGTGGGAGGAACGTATCTATTCGTATTTCGGCTCCAACCTAGTCGTCGAAATGAAAGCCAGACTCACTCCCAAAATGTACATCACGTATGCTAAATGCAAGAAGCTTGAAGGACTAGCTCAGTACAATTTATTCGACTTCGGGCTGATAGTGTCAGCGGACTCTGTGGTTCAGAAGAATCCAAACGCCCCCATAAGCTACGCCCCCGTCTATATAGCGACAGACTTGCTGTCGTTTTACTACGAAGCTCTTGAGAAAGAATTCATGTGCCTCCTCATCGGTCATGGCCCACACGAGGTTGGTAGATTATTTTTAGTGTTTATCATTAAATTTTTACGAAAGGTATAAGCTAGGTACATAAGCTATTGATTCATGAAATGGTTACAATTTGCCATTTCATCAGTGTAAAACACTGAAAAATCACTGGTTCAGTATGAAAACGAAAAAAATCTCTAGGTTGGACATTTGACAAATGAAACAAACGTAATCATTGAAGAGATGGAATTATATTTCGTTTTATATCATTATTGTTTGATTTGGGTTTAGATTGGAATGTTCTTAATTTCTGATGAACACTGAAATTCATGGGCGTTTCCAAGTTGGACTCAATCTGAATTCATAAATCCACGGATTGGCTTGGCCCCGATCCTTAAGGCATCATATGAATTCACCACATGAAAAGTATTCGTAGATGAATCAGTGGAGTCGACCCAGTTGCTGGCCAAGCCAAGGTCAGCTCTTCGTCATTTTCCTGCCTCATAACGTCTGATCAGGATGAGATAGTACTTTCAAATGTTTGGTGTTCAATACACAGCGAGAAGTGATCCGCCTAAATGGAGTTCAATTCGGATTACGACAATAAATGTAAAAATGTCATGAATGGTTTTTTTTTTTTTTTTTTTTCAAATTTTAGTATACAAGTGCTGTGCATTGGATCCTTTGGCTTATTGTGAGTAAAATTCTATCAACTTGAACATTCGTAAGATTTTATCTATGGACAGGGACGACAGCTTTAGAAACCCCATTTCTCACTTGATAAATAACAAGACTTGTTCTAGACGCAGTAGTTTTTTAAGTGCCTAATGTTTTCCTGCATTCGAACGTGGATATCTGAATGAAACCGGTAACGAATCTCAATATTGACCACATCATCATCTTTCAATACTGTAGAGAACATTTACGTTAGGCGCATTAAAGATGCATCCACATATACAGGGACATATGCCTTATTAGCCTTTGAACCCTTTTGAAAGCGATGTAAGCCTATAAAGCATTCAATTTGCACTACACTTGGTGCGAAATAAGCAGGAAAGCTACGCATACAGAGCGGGTGTAAAACAAAATGCAGGGCATTGTCTGAGAAAAAGAAACTTACTACCGAATGGAGTGGTACTACCAGAAGGTTCACAGACAGTGTCCTTAGGAGAATGAAGGCCAATGTAAACAAATCATGCCCAAAAGGCAAATGTCTCGGCCGAACATATAACATACCATGAATTATGAATTATGTTGGTACCTTGATGTTGCGAAATGTAATGCAATTGTAGTTGTAATTTTTCTTTTGGTAATTTCAGACCGATTATGACAATAAAGGTATCCTGATTGTGGACTCCGAAGTGTCGCCGGAGATCCGTTGGGGATGGAGGACCGTCATGAACTATTTGGACTGCCTCTACATCAGCTATAACATGAGAGATCGGCAGATTTACTTCTTCAACTTCACCAAGGATGCCTCCTGGGTGTGCGCCCAATCGTTTTCGGCTGACGACTCGGACTACTACGTGAACACTAAAGGGGATTCTGGAGGTCCGATGACCTGCAACGACGTTTACTTCAGCGTCTTCAGCATGACGACTCTACTCAGGTTCGACGACATCATTTCTTATAGTGGTCCCATCGCCTACACTCATTTTGAAAACGCCGCCGAGTACAGGGACAGCCTCATCCGCTACATAGAGAACGTTATCGATGATGGAAACCCAAAACCCCACCCCGAAGATCCACGAGTCACTCCAACTCCGCCTTTTAACTTTGTCAGGAGCGGTGGAATCATGGCCTGCTTCCAGAATTTCACGTTCACGTTCCCGATAATATTTAATATACTGATGTTTTATATAATAAATGAAATCACCAAATAATATACCTCAAAATAATGTTTTAAACTTGTTAAGAATATGAAAGAACCTTTTTCTGGAGTTGCAGAATGTTTAATCATGTAAATACACCTTTGTTCTACTCTTCCTAGCAGATTTGATACGAAAGCAACATCACAGATGTGGGAAACTATTCAAAATTATCTATGCTCCATTCCTACTTCAGATCGCTAAATCGCTAAAAAATGAAATAAGCTACGTGGCTGACTACCAATCTCCATACTTTGCAATCAACCTCAAGATGTCTTAAATATAATTCTGTGAATACCAACTTTTACAAGCCCCTTTGTACAAAACAGAGTCTGATATCAAAACCCAAAGCCCAAGAAACTCTGCACGTGAGACCAAATGTCATTCCAGACCACTTAACGAGTTACACTGGAAAGGCCCCAAATCACCATTCAAATTTCAGCCTTATAGGTTGAGTAGGACAGCAAATAGCCATCACAGTGAAGCACGTGTTAAAAACTACCACGGTGCTGTATAAGGATGGAGGAGGGGTGTAATTCGTAATCGCTAAGATGCTGATGTGGCGTTTAGCGAAGCGTCAACGTTAGTTTTGTAGCTTACCGACTGGTAAATTGCTTTTCCACTTCAGATACTCACCGGCTAGTTTTCCATTCCGATCGATATTTCCCGATTGCCCCTTGCTTGATGACAGTATTCGACAGTTCTGGCCTCTCGCATACACCACAATGGATCTGTTTTCAATCATGTTTTCAATCCAAATTGAGGTTTTGGACCTTTCCTGTTTACTGCCCACCACGGCGCATCTTTCCTGTTATCTGCCCACCAATGCCCGCCAGCCTTCGAGCATATGTTTCTTCATATGTTTCTCATATATATTCATATGTTTCTTTATTGGTTTCATTTGTGATCGGGTCGTTTGGCGAGAGATAGTAATGAAGTCAGTCTATATCTTGGTGTGGTACAACGACGTGGATCCGTTCGACTCAATTCTGGAGGAAATCGTACAATTCTGGCCACCTCCGACCACCATGTAATTGATATCTTCTCCTGACACTTCTTTGAATGGACTGACATGAATAATAATTATTTTTTGCATTATTATAGCAATTGTTGTTGCATGACATTATTCGTAAATTAGAATATTTTCTCTTTAATTTAACATTTTTCTCTTTTTTTCCCTTTCATATTCTTCATTGGCGGGCATTGGTGGGCAGATAACAGGAAAGATGCGCCGTGGTGGGCAGTAAACAGGAAAGGTCCGAGGTTTTTAGGGAATAAAACGCAAAATGTCGATTTTCCCGAAACTGATTTTCCGGTGAAACTGCTTTTCTCCGTCGGACGGCAGAATTTATCAGGAGCCTAAGCTAGTTGTTTCAATATGGCGACGGTCTTATCAGGAAGGGGTCACCTATTCTCGACTTCTACCAAGAGCCCTACTTTTGAGAATGAACCTTCTTTCTTTTCATGGAAAGCTGAAATCGAAAAACACACCACGTCTCGGTTTGTGAAACATAAAGCACGTGTACAGTTCTTGTTAGTTTCATGAATATCAGAATGCTTCAACCCGAGTATCGGCTACTCTCTCTCCAGCAGGACCACTAATTTGAACAGAACACTGACCTCCGTATACACATGATTACAACTCTCTATGGTTATCAAAAGCTACCGCTTGAACGGAGGAATGAGAAAGTAGTCTCCCGCTCCGGCTAACTTTTCTTCACACTTGACGTTCAGGAGCTCGTTTATCCCCCCACCTCCGGCGCATGGTCAGTGTTACATGGAGGCCAATGTTTATTTGAAGGTCTTTGATCTGTTTAGCTTGGTGATTTGGATGGTTGCTACGCTTACTCTCCAAAATGAAATAATAATCACAAATCAATCTCAGTCATTTATGGATTATTGGGACAAATGGATCAGAATCTGTGGTACAACTAGCGCGATGAAACCATTGCTCTAAGTAGAATACCGTACTATGCAGCCTCTGTGTATTACCCAATACCTATAATCAATGGCCTTCCTCTAAAATCGGCCAGGCGTCAATAGTGAAGTGACACACGAGCTCCAGAACGTCAAGAGAATAACGCAAAATAACGCGAAAAGAGGAAGTTTTAAGAATTTGCTGTCCGAATTGAATAACATTAACGGTGACTGCTGATGCAATATTTTAACTATTTAGTTCCTACGTTACCAGTTGCAGCAGTATATCCTTAAGTTACAATCACAAATTATATTAATCATATATCTAATTTTATAGTAATGTGACAGTTAAAAGTGATAAATCGATGTTTCTCCTAGATATCATCTCATGTCATTATGAACAATTACTATTCTATATTATTAGTCATCTTACTGAATATTTCGAGACCTTCAGACACGAAGTCCACTCCAAGAAATAAAAGGATCTTATACGGAATAGAAGGGTTTGAGCATGATCGTGACGCTTACCCTAGCTTCAGGTAAGTCACAAGTATTAGCTATGTACAAGTAATGTAGGTAATATCATGCAATGTATATCAGTCAAGTAATAGCTTCTATTCGTGATTACAGCTAATTTACTGAAAGATTTTTGTATTCTATGATGGAACTATGAGGTTGTTACGCCCACAAGTTTTTTTCGGTAGATTAACATACGCTGCGTCATTCGAAAATGTCATTGAAGCATTCATGTTTCGATTTGCCTGAATAAGCAAATCCTCTAATAGAATATTTACTTCTATTTTCTGGATCGCACCACAGTAATGGAGCTTTCAAAAAGCAGGGGATAGTAAGAGCAGAATATAGGCAGGGGCAAATTTTAATATTTACCCATGAGTGGGAAAACCGAAAATAGGTATGTGTACTTCTATGTGTGTACGTGATTTTTATCATTCTTTACACGGGTTTGTCAGTGCTGGTTTAGGGTTGTTGGATGTGATTAGGTACTTAAGAAAAAGTCGGCAATCAAGTTGAATAAAGACTATAGTTAACAACTTCATCTTAATCCTAATTTTCTATTAACTAACCCTCAACTAAAGTCTCTTATAATATCTTAACGTTGAGAACGATGGGGTGACGCCTGTTCCGAACGCGAGGGGGATTGACTCGAGCACTGGTTACTAGGACTGGGCTAATAGTCTTAGGAGTCGTGGATATGGCAGGAAACAACGGCAAATTGTTTCCCAGCGCACCTTTCTCCCAACTAAATTTCGTGCAGTTCCTTGTTTCCTACGAAAACTCCTGCAGTCTTCGATTTCCCGGGTGGAGGGGCAATCGACGCCCGATTCATTTCCGTGGACCCGGCATCTCCCCCCTCGGGCAAAAGACATAACCAGCACGGTTTTGCTCGTTGTTGTGCTGCTATGTGTTGCCATAATCAAACAGCTGTACGTACGATGAATTGCAGAAGCCGGGCCAGCTTTTTTTGTCATATCAACCTTAGCAGCTGCTCTTAACAATTTTGTACAACAGCAATATTCACAGCTCGAACAGCATAGTGAAGAGGAGTACATCCACTTTTAGCAGGTGTTTTTTGTAAAACTAATACGGCAAATTTTATTTTTATTCTTTCAGTTCTTCTACAGTTCGGAATTCCAAATCTCGTTTTAAGAAAATTAGGGTGCATGTTTCCCCAAAACCCTTTATTTTACACTTTTCAAGGGATAGTCTCTTTGAGGTAGGTGGAGGGGACATTCGACGCCCGCTTCCTTTCCGTGGATCCGACAGGTTCCATTAATTATGCCGTACATTTGGGAATTTCACAACTGATGATAGGGACTAAGTCACTAACGACGAAGTTGTGGAACCCATTTCTTATCAAAACGAAGTAGGATAGAACTTTGCCTATGTTTACACCGGAATAATGAGTTGCACAGTTGAATCGGTTTTGACGGTAAAGTCATCTTCAGTAACAAATATGAACAAGTGTTTAACAATCGTGAACAAACATGAAAGTTCATGTTTGTTACTGATGAAATAACCGTCAAAATCGATTTGACTGTGTACTTAAGTCATTATTTTTGTATAAATGCAGACAACGTACTATCTTGCTTCGTTTTTACAGAAAATAGGAATAGAAGAGGGTCATGCCAAAAAACTTCTTTTTTTTCGCTACAAAGTTTGTATCACTCTACATTTCTCTACAAATTTCGGATTATTATTTTGATCAATTCTAATTACAGTTTAGTTGTTCGACAAACCTCGGAAATTCAGATTTTTTGGTCGTGAGGGGGAAGGGAGGGGGGTGATGGTGATCAAACGTTAAACTTCAACATTTTCATTTGGTTTTATTGATTTATTTTATTTTGTTCCCAAATTTTAGTCTAGATACGTCGGATGTTTGTGATGGATATGATTATTTGGCCCTTCCAGATTTTAGAATCCGTCGCCTTGGGATATGAATCAGATGTTTTCAAGCGTCTGGGCCATCCTCTGAGCGTGGCGTAGCATTATTGCCGCATTCAGCTCAATGGAAGGGTCAACTATACCAGTCCTTCTCCCCAAAAGTTTTGAATTCTTATGTTCACTCAATAAATTATTTTGATTTTGATTTTCAGTGGTGATATAATTGGGGGGGTTAAATACAAAATGGAATCAACCGCTGCTCGTATTGCAGGTTTTCTTGCTCATATCTTGTTCGGTCAAGATTTTCGTTCTGATTCGGAAAAGTATTTCGGTACGTCCAAATTACCTCCTATTTTTCTCGTTCAATTAATAACTTGGTCTCATTGAAGAAATAGTTTAAGTTTCGAATTTCGTTGTGAAAGAGGTGAATGGGGGGAGTAGTTATGACGAACCGTCATATCTTCACTGTCTTACTGCTGATTTTCACTGTCCCTTGAGTTCACCTATTGACTTGGTCCAGTTGAACAATAATTTTAGTTTCAAATTTTAAAATTTAAGGAGGGTCTGGATAAATAGAAAGGATAATTCCATTTTGTAAATATGAATGCATTACTTACCAATATGTTTATTAATTTCAGATACTTTGTATTTCTTGCGAAAGGACCTGCACTAGACGACTTAGATGAAGATGATTCGTTTGCTAATTGGTTAGGGCTGAATAATCCCCTTCCAAATAACCTGGAATGTGGCGGAGTTTTGCTGACTCCTTCAATCGTGCAGACGGCCTGTCACTGCTTGTCCAACTTCTACATGATTGGCAAACCAGGATCGAACGTTTCCACGGCCTACCCTCTGGATGTCTGGGAAGACCGCATCTATTCTTACTTAGGGGCAAACTTGGTTACCGACATGTTCGCTAGGCTGAGACCGAAATACTACATGATCTACGCGAGGTGTAAAAAAGTCGAAGGCGTCGCTCAGATCGCAATGTACGATTACGGGTTGTTCATATCAGATGATTCCGTGGACAAAAAAAATCCTCAAGCCGAAATCAGTTATGCTCCCGCCTATCTCGGGGATGACATCCTCAGGTTCTATTATGAAGCCCTAAAAAACCAATATATGTGTCTCCTTATCGGACATGGTCCATACCAGGTAATTAGGAGAAATATTCCGAAATATTTTAGTGAAGAGTTTTTTTCTATTTCATTCAATGAAAATCAAACACCCCAATTTTTATTCACTAACTGCATTTTTGAACATAAAAGCGTTTCTTTCTCTACACAATTAAGATACAAACTTTCCTTTTTTTTTTTTTTTTGCAAAACATCCTTCAAAGATGAGGAAGCCCACCATTGAGAAATAAAATAAGACTAAATAGTTGATGCGGATGTAGGAGGGAGAAATGCAAGGATAAGATGAAGAGGGTGAGATCTGAAACGAATTGATATTTCAAAATGGCCGCCGGTTAAGAAAAGAGTCTCGAACTTTTAGCGGGGTGCTACCACGAAGCATCAAGATGCCAAACTTGAAGAACTCCGTGACATTTTCCCCAAACCCCTCATCACACGACAACCGCGGCCATGATCTTCAAGTTATTAGCTGCCACTCGTTTTAGTTCATAGATCGCTTTTCATCGCGCCTTTCTTATCGTACTAACTATCAATGGCAGCTCGATTGACCATAACACCCCTGACCACATGTGCTCCCAGAATGATGGCAGACCGATCGGGTATGACGCCGGCGATATTCAGATTCTTACCTCTGCCGTAATATCTCAGTCAGAGGACGACAAAGTACAAGCTATCTGCTTACCAACCGTGTGATGACTTGAAATGCGGTCGCTATGAGTCTGTGGATACTGCTACTCCACTTGATGCCAGATCCCATGTTACCCCCAACAAGCATACGCTAACATAATATGTTATGACATATTATGTCGGACATTTGTATTGATGAATGTTTTTTTATGAGTGGATATGTTCATGAAGGGTCTAACTCAAATTTTACATTATCTGGTTTTTGTTGGCTTAACTTCCCATTATTCCGTAAATATTTCCCTAAATTTTCTTCAATGTAAGTCTTAGTCATGAATGGCTCAGATGAAATATAAGTCCCCATCTCGAATCTCCCCGTACAAATTATTGCAATAAGATGTACTTGACAATGTTTAACCCATTGCATTTACTCCAATAATTTTCAACAAAGGTTCTCTTACATTGTAAATTTTTCCAGTTAGACGCTAATCTCAATACAGATCCTGACCCCTCACTCGAAATCCGCTGGGGATGGAGAACCGTCATGTCCTATGGGGACTGTTACGCCGTAAGCTACACTGTTGAAGAGAGAAGCGAGTACACGTTTGATTACCAGCGCGACGCCACGTGGGTATGCGCTCAAGCCTTCAGCGCTCGCAACACTGAGTCCTACGTCAATACGGAGGGCGACTCCGGCGGGCCCATGACCTGCAACGACGTCTATTTCAGCGTCTTCAGCATGACGACGGATATCGACAGCGAGGACGTAATTTCTTACAGTGGCCCATTGGTTCACACCAATTTCGAGAACACTCTTGAGTACCGAGACCACTTAATTCATTATGTTCGTGGATTCACCTCGGACGGGCGACCGATACCTGGGTACCCGGAACACGTGCCGTATCTTCCAACACCACCTCCACTATATTTTTCAGCTTCAAGAAGCCCTGCTACGTCCCAAGAATCCGATAGGGTATCAGTTTTAATCGTTTGTGCAAGTACATTCTTCGCATTTTTCTATTTAATTTTATTGATCCTAGTCTGGTAGGTAGTTATAAACCATTTCCTAATCCTCTTCACCAAACTCTCTGGAGTTCTTAAAGCATTAAAATATCGACGAAACACCCATTTTTATGATTAGATTATCAAATCACTGTAATCGAAGAAAAAACAATTTGTTTCTTCACGTGAGTTCTTTCACATTTACAAAAATCCACAGTTTATTGACACGACACACACGAATGAATGAAGTAGTGCCGTCGTACCTTTGGTTTTCTTATCCATTACGATCGGCTGGCCATCTTCTCGCCTCCACGAGAGCTTGGGCGTTGGGATCCCTTCAGCCTTGCATACGAGAGTCACGTTCTGGTTTTCTCTTATTGCTACAGATGATGGTGTACTTTCAGAATCGACAATATTCGGAGGCACTGCAACAACACAAAATAATTAATCATTTAAAGAACTATAGCACAACCTGAATTTTTACATTGAGCACTTAACTCTCAAAAAACAATGAGGCATAGTCGCATGCTACCAGCTTTTGTAATTAGATTGGTAATTGTTGGGCTGACCTCGACTACACTGTGAGACAAGCCAACTATATATCACATTTCAGATTCGTCAAATCAACATTGATACAAATCTCTAATTTAGAATTTAGATTCTAATTTAATCTCCATCGTACTGTCTTCCTTCTCGAACAATGCTGAAGTCAGAAAAGTAGGCTCAATTTGGGTAATAAAATTTGAAAACAGTGGACGGAATTTATCTGATCATCTGAGTGAGCATTTCAAATTTGTATGTCTTAAAACTGATGTTTGTGTAGTTATTTCAATCGATGGATGGATAAGCAATCCGTCATTATTATACAAACCAAACACGGTATCATTTCCGATGGTGTTATATTGATGGACACTGTTAAGAACAGCTGAATCGAGGTTTAAACACCCTTAAGAATGGTGAAGATAGTAACGGTATTTATCCGTTAAAAATATTGAATAGCTCAATGTTGGGCACTACTGGAACCCACAGGTATCAACCGCTGAGTAAACATTGGCCGTTCAGCATTTTGCCGACATAGGATCCTAAGATTCGAAATTGGTCCTGCATAATTGATGGTACAGGAATATATAGAGAGCTGTATATTCGATGGTACACCCCTTTGTTTGTTTGATTTAGCGCTTATGAAACCTCATTTACTCGATGTCTCGCCGCCTGAGATATCGAGCTCATTAATTAGCCAGCGAAGCTTTCACCCACTTTATAATTTTGCCCGAGTCGTTTATTTATTCACTCCTCCCTTCGTACCTCTAATCTGTGGTAACTAATCGATTAATATTTTACGTAATAACTCTAAGTAAATTCATGTCCTTATATTTTTAATTTTTTCCTTGAAATTATTTTTTTTAAATCGAGTTCGCAACGAGTAGAGCAACTGCAAATGAAAAACAATCTGTTATGCTTAGAAATGAAACCCTGCAAATAAATTATGGCACATTGTAAGCTCAATACTTGTTACAAATCAAGCGCTTTTAAGCTTTGCATTCAAAAAATGATGCAAATGCAAATTATGACACGAAGGTTCGACATTTCTTTTTTAGGTAGTACTTTCTTACTTACTTGTAGTAAATTAAATAAACTTGGCGCCCCATCCCTTCAATCCTTGTTAGTGTATTTAAAATGACTTAAAATAAGCTCCATTTCATATTTGAGCACCGTAGGTCGACAAGGGAGGATTCCACCTAACCGACTTAATCAAAACCAACCAACCGAAAATTAATTGAATAAAATGGAAAACCATCATTTTTGAAATGAAAATTCAATTGCAATGATTACTAAGCGACTTTCACCATGTCTACAAAAGTCCACATTTGAATTTGTGTTCTCTATCTACTTTCTGTTGGATACCGTCGTAGTCGCAATTCAACAGTTTTTACAGAAGAATTAGAGAAATGAAATTCTGTTAAGGATGCCGAACAGTCAGTTGCCGCTTATATTCACAAACCAGTCAAGGTACTTTAGTACAGCGCCAAACAGTTTCGCGTCAACAATTTGGGTACATTAAATGTACCAACCTTTCAGCGATCCGCACTTGTCTTTTTTTGAAGTAAAGTAACGGAATAGACTGTATATCCCCTAAACCATAGAAATTACTAGTCCTTAGACGAACGAAGAATACCATACAATATCTATATCAATTATCATACCTAGTCCTAGTTGTGAGTGGTCAGGTCAAATAATGAGCATTTGGATATGGGCTTGTAAAAAGGAAAAGCGACTGCAGTACTTATCTTGAACGAATATTGCATATCAACGATGTATTGAAGCAATTTAAAGCAGTTTACTGGATAGTACAGATGGTATGCACGTACTTTTTTCAAAGTACCATACGGGAAAGAATTGTGGATGTGGGTCCAGGTAGGTTGGTTTCAAAGAAACCAAAAAGGGGAGAAGTTTGAAGGGTAGGAAGGTACACATATCTCTGACAAGATGCGATGAGTGTTGAATACATAACGTCCCACTAGTTCGGGAGAACTCCAAATCGAGGGCCGAAGGGGGAAGGAAAACTCGAGCGATGTTTACCTCTTGATTGATTGTTCAATAGGAGAGGGGATGGGATGGGGGTGGATCTGTGTCTATGGTCGAATATCAATGGTTCGAATGTATGACATGAGAGAGAGCGATTCAGGGTACGACGGGGGTGGGAGAGATAGATGGAGTTGCTGTATGGCAAGATGAGAGAGACGAAGATATCGAATGAGTGGTTGGGGAAGAGGCTAGCTCGAGCTGTGTTGGGTGAAGCTGAGAATGAAAGGGGAGAGCGAATGAGAGAGCAGACGATAAAGTGTGGGAGTTAGAAAAAGAGGGCATGCGAGAGTACGTGGCTCGCCAGTACTCGTTGGAACGGCCCTTGTCTGGTCCTCCATCTCACTTTTCGGCTGTTGACTTTGCCGCTCCTACTAAAAACGGCTGTCCTAGTGTTGACATAGAACGAACTGATTTGAATTCAAGAAAATTGGACCAATTAACCAGTACTTTCTTTCCACATACGACATACGACAAGCGTCACAAAAAAAATCGCCAAGAAAGTCACTTTGGTAAATAATTAAGTCAACCCAAAGCTTCGATCGTAATTTACCATATTTGGTTTTCGATAAGAAATTGCACAATATTCTCACTAACCGGTCCCTTTCTACTTAAAATTTGTAGCCTTAAATTCTTTTCCTTCGGTTGATTGAAAGTGGGGCCAAGATTTTGGGCATACACTACTCACCTACGTTACATTAATTTAAATATTTTTTCCGAGTCCGAAAAAAAATGTACTTAATCCTAGGAGTAAACTAGTAGAATTGAAAGAGGTAGTTGTAAAATCTTTCTATCACGAAGGTTAAAAGTGAAAAGTAACAAAGAAGCGTGTATTAGAAGATTACAGAGGTACTCGAGTACCGGTAAGTGTAAATCATGGAATCTCATTCCGAACAATGAAGGGGCGGTTAGGCTAAAAACCCGCAAGACCGCTCGGTCTTGATGGCTAGGTCGGCCTTGAGCGCCGTCCACTTACTGGACAAACCACCAGGTTCGTTGCTTCACAGTCTACCGAGATAGCGATAACACTGTATTCCTTTTTATTTTTAACCACGAAATGTTTTCTTATTTCATATTTTACTATTCACAGTTCGATTCTTGCTTTTGTAAGTGCGCAGAAACTGTCACGGAAATTATTCACAATTTCTACCCTTCAAAAAATGAAACATCCATATAATATGATATTAATATCCACATGATGTAATATTATTATTAATGAACTTAAACTGCAGACAGACACAAAACCGGAATTGAACAACTAGTTCCGTGTGGCGAATATCAAGTGGAATTTTTTCATGGCAATACAATGATGTGCTATATCAACATTTTGCTGAACAGTAAATTGAGAATAAATTATGGACTAAATAGCTGTTTTAGCTCTGGAGGACAAAAGGTAATTTGACTTCTTGCAAGAACACAATGCTTTCGTAAGCTCGGTAGTAATACAATTAAAAATACCTAGCTAAGTATTTTCTCGTGTTAGTTATTTCCATAGTAAATCCCTCTTTGCAGTTCCAAATTAACGTTGTGCAGTAGGAGGAATGCATTAAGGCTGATTCCATTTCCCTTTCCTTCAATTTAAACACCACTGATCTCAAAGATAAGGTTTAACTTATGAAATGAGCTTCTCTCCGACCGAGTGATTGAGTAGCAATATGTAGGTACCTTCCTTCAAAAGCACGAATAAAATATGACCCATCCGGAAGAGCTGCTATTATGAGCTGAAGCCAGGGAAGGGAAACTACGGGAAACTACCTGGCCAGTCCCGGAAGACAATAGTCGGGTAAATTGATATTTAAATAACCAAAACGGCGAGTGGAGGGGGCTGGAAAGAGGCTTTCTGACAGGTTCTCATGCGGATAGATAACTCAATATTTCATACCATTGAGAGGGTAGATGATTTTCCCTTCCTTATTGCATCGCATCAGCCGGCGTCAAGTCTGAGCTATTGATCTCCCTGCCTGGAAAAGCCGTATTGCCTCTTCCATTCCAGTCTCCGATCATTTATTAGAGTAAATAGCGTTGAGCCCCTTTTCCGGATGAGGGGCCCTCTCAACCTTCCGGCTTTCGATTCCGTCGGATTGACTGGGAAGGTTCTGGTTGTACCTTTCTAGTAATGTTCCTCTTGGAGCGATGCTGTTGTTCCTCCTTTTACCGTATTGCTCCACACAGCACATAGTTAATGGTTACCCCCTCATTATTTTATACTGTACTCTCACATAGAGAAAATTCATCTATTGACGAGTGAAATGATCAACCCCCTCCCGCCCATTTCAGAACCTCAAATCCGTGAAAAGCTCTTTTACATGAGACAGTATGAACTACTGAAATAACTACGATACAAAACTTTCAGTACCAATAGAACAAGAAGAATAACTTGGTTAACAAATTTCTGACTCTACCGTGTACCAGCTACTTCTTCCTAAACACTGAATTAAATAGTAGACTAGGAGTAACATAAAATGTGTCTCACAGTCCGTTTTTTTTTCAATTATGAGAAACTTTATTGTGGTGGCCACTATCAAGTGTGCTAACATTAATTACATGTACAAATCACATGCCACTTGCAATCATGTGTCTCACCCATTGGTGGTTTATAGGTCGTAAAAAATAAACACAACTAGATAATGAATAACTTTCTCCGTTATCTATTTGAAGGATAAATCAAGACAGTTTTGAATATTGAGTTGATTTCAAACAACAAAATCAGTATCATCAAAGTAATTCACTTTTTGAGTAAAACATTAGAAACATGATTCGGTTGATCAATGATCAATTAGCCTGTTTTATCACATCATCGTAGTTTTGAAAGCATTCTCGCAAACAGAAAACAGCGAGAACTCATCTAGTAAATGTGCCATATAATCGATAGGAATATGTATCAAAAACCTCATTATCTAATTCCTGAATAATAAACCACAGTATTCACCGAAGATGTTTTTCCTGACTTCTCAGACTTTCAAACTTTTCCCGACCTGTAGCAAGTGCTTTCAGAATGTATCGATAAATTTATTTGAGATATTTATATCTCAAGCGGCTATACATTTTCACTAGCCTGCTATGAGTGCATTACTGATGGTAAATCATGAATCACCTTTTCTTCTAGTATATTTACAAAGTTCTCGCGTGGATTCGTTCAGTAAGAAATCAATTTACGACAAAAATTGAATTACCTCGAATATTGATTGGAAAATTTAGGATTGTCTAAAATGCATTTATATTTAATTATACTTCAAAGAGATGGCTTCAAATTTTAACCAGGAGACAGCTCCCGCCAACGATCTCCGTCGTGTCAAACGAATCCTTCTTTTCCATTATAACTGTGGGCTGTCGTTGAACTGTGGGCTTTTTATAGTCGAGAAAAGGTGTGTCCATATCAGCTTTTTGATGGCCACGAATCTACCTCCCTTCCCGATTCTAGAAACTGCAGCAAACGACCGAACGACCGAACTAGGTTGACAAAAGTCGTATTCCAATTGAATGGTTTGTGAAGTCGGATGTTATCAGTTGGATCAACTGGAGAAGGTAAGTAGTGACTTGAAAATGAAATATGTGTGAGACAAATCCATAGCACGCAAGTGGAATTGATTTTTGACGAGTACATAGGCATTTTTTGGAACTTTGAAAGATTTTGCTAGAGGAGAAATCAATCACGGTCTTGAACGGTTTTCAAGATTGAAGCAGATTTAGAAACCTATAACCATTTACTTTTGAGAATTCGATTTTCGGGTAATTTTCAGAATTGGGCGTTGCGGGGAATGACGTAAACGTTCCGAGGGAAGAATTTTTGTAGAATAAAATATTGATATAAATAATAGTTTCTTGTCGAATAATTTGGTATGTGTGAATATTACGGAATCGGTTTTTTTCTGATGTCATTTCATGAAGTTTAGGGTTGCATTTACTGTTTAATCTTGTGTATTGGAATTCAATGAAACTGCCTACCCATTTTAAAAAACCACTAATCGTCCAGTCAAGATGTGCATGAATGTTCCTTTGTGTAACTATTGTGGAAAACGTATCACTGCTATCCATGTATGTACAATACACGATGAGGGAAAATTGTAGTGATGATCTTCATTTGTACGATTAGATACATTCTCATTTCAGTTGCTAAGCCGTCAGTGAAGCCTTGGTAGTAGGTCTTCCAAGTGAACGTAATATCCCACTATCTCATCTGTTTTAGAAGCCTCAATTGGGGAAGTCTTAATTGCATAGGTGCCAACCTGTTTTGACGTAGCGTCTGTATAAAGTCATAACATTTGGGGGGGGGGGGGGGTCGGAGCATCATGCTTTCGTCATTACACATCGAAATGAGATTTGGAATGTTCATTCTCATGAGAGCACCCGGGTTTGTCATCCGTTTCATTTTGACAATTTTGACAGGTCCAATTAGCAGAAGGCAATCTTCGGTTAAAGGCTGTATCCAGAAAGTAGTCTGAGACTCTAACGTGACGTCATCGCTTTCGAGTCAATCTATGAGAAGCGGAAGCTTTATTTTCACTTTCGAGAAATACTACTTCTAGAATCTTTTCTTTTTTTGTTTTCCGTGTGTTTTTGTAAATAGGAGATTAGGTTCTTTTCTTATTTATCATAAAATATGAGACTTGTATTTTATGAAATTTATTACTGTTTTGTGCATATGTGTTCGCAAGTGATCCTGAACTTTCTCAGCCTTCTGCCCCCGGGGCTTGAAATCGCCCCTATCGCCTACCTACTCTTCTCTCTTCTACCCACCTCCGTCGCTTTGTTCTGTCGCGTAGTCAGTTCCCCTGTTCAACCAAGTGCGCGTCCAGGACGATTTTTCTAACCTCAATCCTTTTTATGTGCCACGTGGTGGCCGTCTTAAATTGGCATCAAGTGCCTTTCCAACTACGAATGGGCGGCCCCAGAAGCAACCTCCTGTTGCAACAGGATTCCCCACGCCATTATAGAAGCCCGATCGGCATATAATATCATACTTTCCAAATAGGTACGCATCTATTCCTCTACACACATATTCCCTTTGAAAATCTTGAGTAGGTCCAGGCGCCAATATTCCCCCATCCGTTTTTTTTCCATCGCCCTTCAATAATTGACGCATCCCAGCGAATCTACAATTATTCTATTACATATATTAATTTCTATTTCTGCGAAAATTTTAATGCAATTTAAATTTACTTGAATTCTCCATCATGAACTCACACATCAACTTTCTTGGATAATTCCTTTTAAATAATCGTCTGCAAAATTATCATAAAGTAGATCATCAGATTTTCAATTGACGAATTGAATACTGATCAGCTCTGTGAGCACTACACTTTCCTCAACACCGTGGCTGAAAATATATTTGTATGCAATTTACCCATATTCCATTTATAAAACTATTAAATAAACATCTTGTTATGGGTAGTAGATGTAATTTGGGTTTCAGCAATGTTATAACTCATTTAATGGATGTGAGAAGCAAGCGATTAACAAAGAGTAGAACGAAAAAGTAGAAAAAGACATTAGAGGGTAATACGATTCAATTCCGGCGTTAGTCGGCTATCTTACAGGAGGAGGAATAAGGGAGAGAGGAAAGTGAAACACAACGGGAGAAAGGAAGTCAACCGATCCCTTTCGAGCGGTAATAAATGATATCTGACGGGTGGAAAAGCTGCTGAGACCGAGGGTTACCTGGATACCGGGAGACATAGGCCTCCCCCAGGAGAAACGATTACACGGTTTTCTCCTTCGAAGAGAATCGACTCGAAGAGCCGAATCGAGCTGTTTTCATGGTGGAGAACCAAAACGAACTGGTATTAAGACTGAAGAATCACTTGACTGATGTTATTTGGGTTTGAAGCCGAACACCTCATCGAAATCACCATTGGCACTAATAGCATTTCACTGAAACCACCAAACGAACCAATTTAAAAATAATCGAAAAATCTTAAGAGTTAGATGAAGCATAATGTCACAGCATTCTCGTCTATTTAACGTTCCTCCCACATGGCTGTGTCGTATGTATATGTGTTGTATACAACACGTTGAACCTAATGTGGAGAGGCACACGGGCGCATCACTTCAGCGATGTGCTGACACATAAATTACCCTGCCAGCCACTCGTACTGCTGCTGTTGGCGAGGTAAGTTCACGCTTTGCCTGTTTTTTTACTTGACTTCCTGCTGCATAATGGCAATCTCATCGAGATTTATCACTGAAGAGGAAATTTTACATGAGTTTTAGCGCCAGAAACTAAGAAGAAGATTTGGATGGTGTTGATGATTCCTGCAGTGAATGTGATGACAAAATTTGTTACGTTAGAAGTTTTTTAAGAATTGATTTCAAAGTTGTATGTTATTTCAAGAATTATATTAGTTATAGCATCAAGTCTGATAGGAACTAATGTACCTGATTTAGATGTGTAAATCCAAGTTGGTAAATGGTTAGAGATGTACATTGGTTCGCTTGATACATTCCTCGATATTTTCTCTGATCTTGTTAAAAGTCCTAATGATAAATGATGACAAGGAACTGATGTGATGCTAATATAAAAGTTATGAGCCTTTATTGGGTGACATACACAGTAAATTGTAACAGATCTCGTATGGTGAGGTTCGCTTGAGAAATTTCTGAATATGTTTTGTGACTGCTGTTTTGTTCGAACTAATTTTGATGATTTAGAGGACCAATAAGATTTAAATGGTTCAGAGAAAGTGTTCATACTCATTTTTCCCCAGTCCAAAAACTGCACTGAAGGAATAATCTTACGGTGTCGTATACGATACTGCGTTGCGATTCATGTCCAGTAGGGGAGCCTTGTGGGAGAACGTTAACATGAACTTTCAGTTCTTTTGAAATGTCTCGGATTTAAAATAATAGCTTCTTACAACGGAAATCTTTAAGATCCTAAGGTGAAAATTGGATCTCGTAAGATACCCAGAAGGGACAGCTCTTCGAGATTCAAACCCACTAAAACCTCACCTTCCTTTCTCACGTTGGAACTCGGCCTGGAACTGTTCAACACATTACTTCAGGCCAAGTCCTTGGGAGGTACTTTGATCGACGAAACTAATAAGAAACTATCTACATCCCTATCAGCACATTCTCTGAAAGTTTCATGAAAACCAGATGAAATGTGTAGGAATTGGGGTTGTTACAAGGATCCGCTGAAACACGGAACGACACACTCACATTGACACGGAACGAAAGTTGCCCAGAACGATCTAAAACGCAAAAAGCGAGTGAACATTTTGGTTTTGGACAAAAAAAAGTTGTTCATCTCCTGAAGGTGAAAACGAAGCTTCCGCAAAATATACTCGTATGTTGACTTGGACGCAAAACATCACAATACTTACAATGATTAATTACAGTACAAAATAACTTCAATTATTGGTCAAGTGAGAAGCTCACCTACAACTTGAAGGTATCCCACTTGGCTGATCATGGGATTGGTGTTAACCTGGCACATGTAGTAACCACGGTCCTCCTGCTGGACTTGGTTCACGTTGAGGAGCCAAGTCCGGTGGTTATCGTGGGAAACGCTGAACCGTGACACCCGGGCGATCACGTGCCGATGAATCGTTAGGATCATCTGTCGGTCGATGTGGATCCAGGCCACCTGCACGACAGAAATAAAAAGGTAAAGCATGTAGATAAACACCAGAGAGGTAGAAATAACACGCCAAGTGAATTAATACTCCAACTTTAACAGTTGTCAAAAAAAAAAAAACCAAAAAAAAAAAAAAAAAAAAAAAAAAAAAACATCAACCCCAGACTGGAGGAAAAAACCAGCTTAATGAGTGTTGAACACCACATCCGACATTTGGTTCCATGGCACTTCTTCATCACAGAAACTAGGGAATTCAATAACAACTGTAACCTTTCTGACAGGCGAGTGGTGTGGAATCTAACCAAGTTCATAGGTGGTTTTATCCTATTTACTAGTGAATATCGAAGGAAAATAAGGTATTGTGCACACCTCCATAAATATCCTATGAGCACTTATATTTTCTTAAGCTAGTGCAAATTTTTAATCGAACAAAAAAACAAGAATATCGTCTGATAATTCTAGTGGGTATGAATGAATCGCAAATTACTCCGTCCATCCGCCTGCTTAACATCAAATTCAAAATTGCTGCGGTTTATTGAACGAAAAAGGGTTGTTTTACAAAAATTGAAATCGAAAAAAATGTGAAAATAGTGGAGACAATGATTTATCCCTCCCTCTTAACTCATTCACTCCCTTCCACATTTAAATTTGGAAGACCTGAAATATGTTTCGAAACTAAATAGTCTAAAACTTTTAATCGATCAAAAAATGAAATTTGTAGTAGGAGCAGCGCTTGAACCCATCGATCCCTCCATTTACAGATCCCTCCCTGACAGAAAATTCGATATTTCCTAGTTTTCCTGCACAACTAAAATGGGAGTTGAAAAAAAAATGTTTTTCAAATAGTCAATAGAATACTATGGAAGTAGTGAAGAAATAAGGGTTATCACCATCAACGAGGGTGAAATGGAGGGTATTCTCCCCCTTTCATAAGGGTATTCTCCCCCTTTCTATGTAGGTAGACTCACACAATTTTTTCGCGGATTCGATCCCAAGATGGTCTGAAACGGATTTGCATTCAGTTATTCTTCGCAACCCCCTTCGTCACTTCTTACTAAAGTCCCTCTACTGGAAAAGCCTTGCTTCAAAGGACGTCTTAAATAGCAAGGATGGAGGACGTGACACGACTTACCCGTATTCCATCCGCAAATAGAACCTACCAGAGTCGCTGAGAGCCACAAAACACAAGTAATTTATATATCTGCATAAATCGATAAGAACGACTTGTTTTAAGACGTACAGCCAAAGAAACTTTGTTCAAATAAACATTTAGTTTATCTTTTTTCAGAAAAGGCAAAGATAGGTTTGCGGTGTTCAGCTATCAGGATTCGTTGAAGGAGGATGGACCCGATTCCCCGGAGTCTCGCTGCCGTGTGGCAGACGCGGTCTTCCTTAAAGGGCTGACCTCTGACAGGTTCAACTATCCGTTATTTCCTGCCGCTCTAAACGTATACGTCTTTCCGTATCCTGTTATATCAGTTCAACAGTTTTATATGTACCGTGCCTCTACCAACTACTCAAGGAACAGTCTTATGAGACTTCTCCTGGAGCATTCTAAGCGATTGTCTATCGATCTATTCTCCACCACGCCTTTTCAAGAAACAGGCTCGAGCTCTGGAACGTCTGCTTTTATGCACTAGGATTCGTTCCGAGTTTACTTACTAGTTTGCGGGAATATTGATTTCATAATTGGGATGTACAATTTTTTGTTCTCCGACATGAAAATGCTCACCTGGCCACTAATCCATGTGAAGTTAAGCCGACCGTTTTCATCCATTTTTATGGAATTTTAGGGGATTGTGGGAGTTTGACGCTCATTTGGCTAATGATTTTAATTCACAAATCTATACTTCATCATTTTCTCACGCTCAAGTAGTCCGGTTTAGCTTAAATCGGCAGGGGATTTTTACATCACGTGTCATTTTGTTCACCGATATGGGTTCCATCGTGAACATATCACGGGCCACTCATTATTTAACTTCTACCTAGTATATAATATATACTATATATACATTATCTATCTGATTTATTTATGAAATAATTTTTTAACATATTTTATTTAGTTGTTGTACGGTTACAATCAGGCTCCTACCAGTAAATCTAACAATAATAAACAATAAGAAATACGTAACTCAGTGTCTTGGAATATGGAAATTTAAACTGATTTGAATCCCTGTAGTTTTCTTTGATGTTTATTCAGTTCAACTTCGGCACCGCCGGTGTATTTCACAACTCTGTGAATGTCTGCACCGCACCTGGGTCACTACAATCAGGCCCGGGAGGCTTATCGAGTATTTGCCAATAAACGGTGGCCATCTCCGTGAAGTGTGTCATAATTCTATTCATGAGATGCGGTCCTCTGCAAATTTAATTTAGAAGGAAGGCAGAGCGAGCTGATGGAAGCCCCGGCGGACCCTCCTCCGTTTAGGTCAAGAGCCGACCCGTCGAGGGCCAAAAGTGACCTCCTACCCGTGGAGAAGATCCGCACAAGTGGAGTTGAGATACTCAGGTGAACACACGACGAACAACAGCGCAGTTTAGAGCAAGGAAAACCAGAACCCAGTTCACCTACTTATTGGGACCTGACTCCACTATTTCAACAGCTGATGATGCATCTAGCATCTATTTAACAACCAGATAATCTTGTCGTGATTGATGATTTAAAATATAAACATTACTACTCTCGCGTGAAGGAAGTCATTTTATCTGGCGACGGGCCGATAAATGCTGTAATCAGCATACCAAGAAGAAACAATTTTCTGGAAGTAGAACCATGGAATGTTCAACATTTGCGGAATCGTCAATTTGACCTAGATTTGGAAGAATGGGAGTACTATTTCCAGTATTTTGAGCTTGAAATCAAGACTGCAGGAGTAGAAGAAGAGGAGGACATCCGAAATGCCCTATTGACGAAGGTTGGCCCCAAAACCTTCAAGCTACTTGTCGATCATTTTCGACCATACCGAGTCAGTGAGTGCGCTTACTACGAGTTACTGTATATTCTAAATTGTTTTTAGACGGACGTGAAAAGTGTCAAAACTGGTAAAGTCGCTTTTACTCTAAGAAAACGGAGTGATGGTGAGAAAGTTAGACGCTTCATCAGTGACCTGAAAGCGTTAATTGGTCACTGCAGTTTTGGCAGCTCATTTTCCGAAAGAGTGAGGGACCAGATAATTGTTGGAATAAATAATTCCTTGTGGGAGTTAGAGTTTTTAAAGGCATTCCCAAAATACACATATAGTAGTCGAAGTAGAAGCCTTTGCATTGAAGTCGGATCAGGGTATGATTGCACACTTTACAAACTCGTCACAGGAGCTTCAGCAAAGATGTGTGGACAAGAGTCAAGAGACGGTTACATCAGAGCCACTCTAAAATCAAGAGCAATGATGCCGTAGTTTACAAACAAGTCCCAATACCGGATTACCAATGTAAAGAATTAAAGTAAGTAGAGATTTAAGATGTAAATAAAATGTAAATAGAAACTAGGTAACACACCCTAGTAGATGGATGGATGGTTGGGTATGGTGTGGGTAGAACTCAACGTGCAGCCACCTCCTCGTGGTGAGTTCTGGGTTGTTCGATATTTGGTGAAATATCAAAACAAGCGAAGAGCTGTACAGTTCGGCAAAATGACGCGTTTTTCCGCTAATTTCACTGGGTCTGCGCGATCGGAAGATATTCGGTGAAGGCCAAATAATATTTTGTTTCTCAATAACATTCGCCACTACTAACTACTTTTCACTATAGTAAAATAAAAATTTAAAAAATACAAAAGTTGAAATTTTTTGAAAATATGTAGTTTTTATCAGTTTTGACATATATTTAACTCACTTGCGCGATCGGAAGATTAAAGTCCGATTTGATTTTTTTTCTTGTTCTTGTTCTATGAACCAATCGCAACTTTTCCGCACTATAGCAATTTTAAATTTGCAAGTTGTTTTTTTTCTCACCACCCTCCTTAGCAATGAATGTTCACTAAGCAAACAGACACATCATATTGCGACAGCGTGTGTTGTGAAAAGACGTGCTATTGTAAAGTGTAAAGGACATAATGACAGACTAGCTACTAGAGGCCAACCTCGAGCAAATCTGAAGCAAGACCGAGATTGCTTTCAAGTCTCGGTCTTCTGAAGTGAAAGCGATGAAGGGTCTGATTTGAGTTGCCGACAGATATTGAGAGGCACAAAAGTCTTGCTTGTTCGTATAGACAAAAAGCCTCCCTATATGTCGTTTGATTCGGGTGCATACCAGTGTGTCAGAAGCAAGAGGACTTGAAAACATATTGGAAAATCCGTTCGTGAATCATACTACTAACTAGGTAGCGAAGACGTTGGGAATGGCCTATGTTTCACTTCAAGCATTTGGTTGGAAAAGGATTCGCCAGTCATCGTCGTTAGTAAACACGCTATTCCTTTATTCGTGTTGAAATGGGCGTTAGATCTTCCACTGCCACCGGGGGCAGAAATTTTCACTGTGCAAGGACCTGAAGAGCAAAATCTTTAAGAAAGAACATCTAATTAAGAATGAAATGTTTCCAATGTGCTTCGAAATAAAAGAGTTAATTTCCAAGTGTCCAAGTATGTTCGATGACCTAACTGATATAATAGTTGGCCATAAAATACAAATTAGGATGGAAGCTGATGCAGTCCCAAAATTTATTGTCAAACTTAATTGGAACAAAGTGTGCGGGAAGAACGAAAAGTTTTAGTAATTCAAAATGATCAAACGACCGCATTTGTCCATCAAATTTGTTTTAAATTGTTCAAATGTTGAATCCCTTCATGTACCATGGAACTGTGGAGTAAAAATTGTTTGGAAAATAAAATATTTCTAAACAATATTTAGTGCATACTCTTGTCAGTCCACTAGTTCTTATTCAATCATCTTTTTCGGAGTAACATTCTGCTAAAAATAAAAATTCTCAATGATTTACAGCGTTTTTAGTGATTAATCTCTCTTAATGAGCAATTTCAAACGTAAATAGATATTTAAATCACTTCGGACTTCCATGTTCTAGATACGACTTAATAAAGTCCATGAAAACAGCAAAATTGAATAACGTAAAACACGCTCAAAAGCTCTTCTCAGCTGTCAGCAGTCAATGTGCCTCCGGCTGCTGTATGGACACTGTCTCCTAAAAATGTATGTTTCTTGTGTAAAAAAAAAAAAAAAAACATGTGTAAGGTAAGATTAACTTTATATCATTCTAAAAATTTCTTAGTAGTAATGAAAAGATAGTAACTAAAAAAAGTGAAATCCCTAATTTCCCACCTTTTCGAGGAAAGGACCCCACTGACAACGAAGAGTTTCTTTTGCTCTGTTAAGGAAACTGGGGGACGTTGTGTGAGTCAACTTATGTATTCTATTTTTACTGATTCGTGAGTTTTTACGGGGCCCAACAAAGTACGTAATGTGTCATTTTCCCTAGAAATGTAGCACAAATGCCGAACCCACAACTAGGAATGATAGTTCTTTATTTTAACTAAATTATTCCACATGGCACACTTGTGCCTATTTGGTATACGAGTATATATCTTAATTTATCTAGTTTAGAATTTAAGAAACATTTTGAAGAATGACTTTGTAACGTCTCTTTTCCTCAACTAATTAGAAAAACATATCAGTACTTAGTGCAACAGATAACCTGCATTGGTATATTTATGATTTATCATTGAACCATTATTCAAATTAATGCTGTATGTTACATTCTAGCAAATTTCAGCTAGGTAATACTTTCAACTACTAATCAAGTCTAGGAACTATGGTCAACTATATAATTGAGCGAAATTAAATACCCACATTTAGTATTTTGCAGTTGAGTAAAAAGCAGGACAAAGATAAGTGCAGCAATTCTTCATACATAACTTCGTCTTTGCATCCTATAGAAACTAAAACGGGGGTATTCAACGTCCAACCAAAGTTAACCATGTTGAGTGGATGATTTATCTGGATCCAACTCCAACAAATTGTATAACAAATTATTAAAACAGGAGATCTTGAATTACGACCTCAGCGAACCGACTTCGGATTTCTGCTTTCAGCCATTGAGAGATGGAAAAGGTTGAATATTCATTCGTTTGCCATATTTTCTTTTTAACCCCTCTCTCCTTGTTATTCTCTGAATATATTTTTCAAGATCAGCTACGAAACTCGGCCACTCAACAAGATAATGCAGTTGTTACTAATTGCAATGCGGGGATTGGCCGGCATACTGATATCGAAACGGGCGATGAATATTTATGTGCTTTAGAACATTATATAAACGAATTAATTATTGTGGAGAAGGGGGCATTGGAAATGGACTAATCGTCGCCATAATATGGTTTGCTCAACAATACAATCATTGTTATTACTAATTATGTAATGTTTGCATATACCACGACAATAAGTGGGTCACATGGATAATTTAATCATATCTGCTCCTACTAGTGATTGGGGCATAATATGTTGTCATTATACAAATCGAGCGCGGATTATTTACGAACACGCATATTTAGTATTCAGGTATTTAACAAGAATTTATGCACAATGTCATGCAAAATATATTCTTAAGGTAACCTAATAGAACTTCTATCCTGAATGGGGAATAGTAAACAAGTTAGTGGTAATCATTGGCAGAACAAATAATGAACATATCATAAAGAACCATAATGGATAATCGCCGAGTTTAAAAATGAAGATTTTGTGTAACAGTGTTACGTGAGTTTTTCGAGCATGATGTTGAAGTCTATTTACCTGAATGACCAAATCAATTGTACCAATCAGAATGTTCAATAATCAGCAATGAGAGCGGTGGTACAGGTAATTAATAGATGAAATCGAATCTGAGATAGTAAACACATAAAATATTGACAGTTTAATAGGACAGCAACTTGTGAATAAAATCCAGGCCATCGACGGCAACTAAATTTTTATGAAATAGAAGAGTCACCTCGAAAATTTTGCCACCTGTGCCCGATTTTCGTTTTTTGTCATTCGGCCTGGTTTGAATGGCTTAATATTCTAGCTTAGTGCCGAACATGAGTTGAACAGTATTGAGAATTATTAAAAAGAAAAATCGAGTCGTGCATCACTTATGAGAAATTTTAGCTTATTATTCTCATCCCTTATATTTAAGCCAACAGTTAGGACCTGATGAATTATTTTATTATGTTTGAATATGATTTATATGGTTTACTTTTTACCTACTTGTTAATTCATTAGGATGGAGATGAATTTTCATATTTTTCAAACATACTTCTGATAAGAAGAACATTACCTTTATTTATCAGTATTGAACAAAAATTGTGGGAACGTACAGCAGAATGAGAGTCGTCTGGAAATCTAAAATTATCTTACAAATAGGGCAGATCATACAAAGTACGGATTCCTGAATCATTGTCAAAACACTTGTAAATGCCCAACATTGGCAAAAGAAACGTATGAGCGATTGATTGAGCGGGGGTGTGGACCTTTCGGATAGGTCAGAGTTCAGCGACGTTCTTTGAACTTTATTCCCAAATGCTGTGCTCATCGGGCACATAAATGATCTGAAAAACCTAATTTCTTGTTAATATTCTCCAAAATTTCGAAAAATGGAAGAAAGTCTATCTAAACAGGTGGTTTGCCCTGAAAGATGAGTCTGTACGATATGATGTTCTTAGAAGATTGGAGAAATGATACTTTTTTCTTTTTTTTTCCTAATAAGGGATGGGAGGAGCCCCTGGTCACTGAGACCGTTAGGATCTATTGTGACGCTGTCCCCATTTTTAATTCAAAACCTTATTAATAACCTCTTCGTTCACAAAGTGTAGGAGGTTTTCAGGCGTTTCCAAGGCAATATCAGAGGATGTTAGGGCACCCTTCCCGAAATGCCGGAATCTGATGCAACAGCAGGACAATTACAGAGGATGTGTTCAGCTGTTTCCGCCTCTTCGCAGCAGAGCCGGCATTCTATTGTCCTGGCCTTACCCATTTTGTTTAGGTGGTACCTTAGGGGGCAGTGGCCAGTCAGAAGACCCACTAGTTTACGAAGGTCTTTGCGCCTCAATGATAGAAGGGCTTTTGCACGTTTCCTTGAAATAGAGAGGAACCGCTTGGCCTGCCTCTGCTTAGGAGTGTTGTGCCAATATTCTGTGCGTGTTTTGTCCTCCCATTTCTGAACCTGTTGAGTTATATAACTCTTGGTAACCCCTAGTTGGGGTTCAGGTCCAATTGGATTGGACTCTGATCCCTTTTTGGCAAGGCGATCAGCTTCCTCGTTGAGCTCTATTCCCTCATGACCCGGCACCCATAGTAGCATCAGTTTGTTGCCCCGGGCCGCAGCCTTGAGGGAGTTTAGGCAACTCCAAGTCAGCTTTGACGTTACCGAGAAGGCAGAAATAGCCTTTAGTGCTGCTTGGCTGTCAGATAGTATATATATCGTGGCACCTTTGAGTTGTTTCCTGGAAATCTCTTGTGCACATATTTCTATAGCATGGGTTTCCGCTTGATATATGGTTGCGATCGAACCTAGAGGCTTAGATGATACGAAAATGATACTTAGTTGGGTGGGGCCTACAAACTATATTCCTGGATCGGTGGGCCAACTCCCCGTCAGATTGACGGTAAATCCCGAAAGTAAACATCTCGAAACAAGTATAAGTTCCAGAGTTTTCATCTGATTTTGATGAATTTTTTTGGAAATGGGCGAATATGGGTGTATAGTCCCTTACGATTTCTATCACTCACAAAACAATAAGCCAGCCTGAGAATACCCAAATTTAAAATCTTCTTAACGTTATTTGCTCACGTTCAAGCCATCTGAACTCATCCATATTTTAAGTTTGTCCGAAGATGGGCGGTTTCATCATTTCATAGAAATCTCAACACGATCATGACTTGAGTACTTGCTGCGCACGCAAATATAAATCCGTGTATCTTGAAGACACTTGCAGGATAAGTGGAAGCTTGTTCCCAATAAATTAGTTTTCATTACCCAGACTTAAACGTAAAATCAACAAAACCTCATTTTTCGACATGTGTTTGACATTTTATACTACATCTTAAGTTACCTTTTCTCCCATATATCGTGCACCCGCTAAGAATCTTGAAAATTTGATGGTGCATTTGCTTTACGTTCAGAACTGTTGTAGAGTTCTATCCGATGCTAAATGCAAATAATTTTAAATTTTGATTAATTTATTTTGGTTGAGTCACGATGTGATATGTAAATCCGATAATCTTGTGAAGTAGGGAGAATCAACTCCCCCAATCAGGGTACCAACAGTGATTACAGAGATAATGAAAAAGGAGATGAATGACATATTCAAACGTAAATATCCAAATACTAAATTAAACATGACAAAAAACATGAAAACATTGAAACAACCAGCACACATCCTCGTGTGCTCCTTCATACTTTGTTGTTTTTATTGGAGCATCCATACGATGCACTGGATTGCACCATGGTTCTGCACTGTACGGAGGATTCGCGCAAGAGTTCAGTGGCTCAACAAGGCCTTTGAATGGAATGTGGTATAAACGGTATAAACTTAGTGAACAATCAAAGGCGCTGGTCAGGGGAATCCCACATGCGGAGGGCGGTAGCTGACCTCAGCCCAACCTCTACGACCTCCTTCCAATCTGCCCAAATATCATTCCTGTAGCAATTTCGTTGGGCGAGGCATAAAGGAGTTTCAAATTTCCATTCAAATTCAAATCATTTTGCGAAATACCTTGAATTAAATAGGACATGAAAAAAAATTCCATATTCTATTTGTCAATCAAATTGATGATCTGATCACGGTTGTGTGCACGAAGCCATTTTCTCTAAGAAGCATTTCCATGATGTTCAATTTACCCAAAACCCTCTCAAAATGTCAAATTTTGAGAATCCCGTTCTCAGCATGCCTATCTTGTAAAAGGAACGGCCATGGAAGATTTTAAGGTTCCAGGGAGATAGTTCGTGTTGGGCGATGTTGCGTGAGTCTTTGGTAATTCAAAAATAAATATCACACCTACCTTTTCATAATTTTGCTTGATATAGCTTAGTAAGTAAAAAAATGTATGTGCTACTGAATGAGCTATGCCATTCTGCAACACGGAAAATAATTAATCACCGCTACCTTGGAGACGTACCTAAATAAGGACAATCCACCAAGAAGGATGTTGCGAACTCGGAGGGCACCGAGTCATTAGGACTCTTGAAAGTGAACAACGATGGACTTTACCGAGCTAATCATCTGGGAGGATCAAATGCATGATATTGCGGTGTATTCATAACGGAACCGGTAATGAGGTTGTGATAAAGGAGATCATCTGAAGCAGGGAGGCACCAAGAGGGCGAGAATCGCTAAATGAGAGAGGGAGAGAGAGAGAGAGAGAGTGAGAGAGAGAGAGGGAAGATGCTCACAGCTAAGTTGCAGAGTTGTTCGTAGCAATTAGCACAGGGCCTGAGTTTCCCATATCATTATTTCAGCTGAGCGCTGAGCCTACCTGCTCGGCCGACTTCCCTTCAGGTGTTTGCACCGCTGGAAAAGTTTGCTCCGTCTTTCTCCTTCCACTCCCTCATAATAACAACATCCGTTCATTTCGCATTCTCACGAGTTGAGATAGGGGGATGAACAAAAAGGCATCATTGACTTCCAGACATACGCGAGAATAACACGCTCGTGAATATAGGTGTGTAATAACCTTCGAGGGTGAAGAAGCGGCACGGAATGAGATAACAAGAAATAATACAAATGCCACACTGCACTGCTGACACTCAACACATGACACATATTGTTGGTGTCATTCGGTGGATAACAGGGGGAAACACCAGTTTTTAACACTTTCCTATTTCAAGTTTACATATTTAAAAGAGTGAAGACATTTCCCCTTGGACTGATCCTCGTGAGGGCTCACCAATCTACCTAATTGGGTGAAGGACTGGAATCATGGATAGTTGCTAATGCCCCTGTAATCGCTCTGATTACACTCTGATAGAAGGTTACACACTCATGACAAAGTGTGTCAGTGGAATTTTGAATATATGACTCATCGATTCTACCGGATTAAATTTAGAACCGCGACAAGCCGTTCACTGTCTTAACAAAGTATCACGAAGAACCTTATATGATGTTCCTTGATTGACCAGGTCGATATTCCTTGTAAGCAACTAAAATCTGACAAACAACAGCTATAAAGAGTGCTGACTGTCATTGTAGCTCATGATCCATTCTTGTACACGAACTTGACGAGAAATCATCCAGATTTCGAACTGATGTCCGCAGTATTTCTAATTAAAAAAAATACCATCTATCCAAAAGCGGCCGTGAGTTAGGATCAGTTACTTCTTTACTTCGAATTTCAGGTGACCAATAGCACCTTAAAGAAACACAAATAAACTGCTGCACTTTAATAAGGCATTTCATAAGTTGGTTGACACATGTCTGGTTGCAATCTACTAGGGATTTCACGAATTAGTGAATAAGGTGCACGGATAATAATATTTTCGTTCAATTCATTCCTTTCATTTGTTAATTTTAATCTCTTCGTTTACGCAAATAAAAACCCATCTTTTGGTTTATTATTCAAAAATCTACCACCCCCCTCCCCCTGAAAATTTTATGGTTTACGTTTCAAAGGGTGTAGAATCCGAATCTGCAATAAAATTTTTTCCGTCCATCCGCCGTACGCCGTGCGCCGTACGCATGATTTCTCCCAAACGGCTGAAACAAAAAAGCTGAAATTTTCAGGAAAAATCCATGTTGGTCCGACGACGCCCCAATTCTTGAGCCAGCTGTCTCACTTAATTTAAAATGCCCTTTAAAGGTTGTCAAAGTTTTGTAAAATCCCTTAAAAAACGTCAAGGCGGCCTAAATGTGGACTCTTTTTGATGAACTTTCCACGAGGAACCGAATGAGCCCCTCCCCAGGTCCGTAGATCAAACCATTCCCGATGGATGGCCCGATTTATGGTACCAACATTTGCGTTATCTTGGTTTATTATTGTTTTTGTTTTGATAGCATTAACCTAGTGACGTAGTGATGTAGTAATGTAGATACTGGAGTGAACTCCTAAAAGGCTTTGTAGTCGATACACGGGTTGAAGCTTTCTGATATGCATGAAACGCTGCAAATTCTTTAACTAGGGTTTATTATTCAATTTGGCTTGCATTCATGACTTGAATTTCTACTAAGCTTTGGAGTGTGCGTGTTTCACAAGTGATAGAGCGATTATTGAATTTCAGGAGGCACACAAATATGATCAACTGATCAATCCAAATAGGTATTTTGGTTGAGAACAGATTTACGTGCTCTATGCATATCTCCTGAAATTCAATAATCGCTCTATCACCTGTGAAACACGCACACTCCAAACCTTAGTAGAAATTCAAATCATGAACGCAAGCCAATTGAATAATAAACAAATAAATAATAATTAAAAAATATTGCGTTTTTTTTTGCAATAATCGTAGAGCGGTGGAGACTGAGTGATATCCCTCATATACCCCAGAGTTAGTTAGTTCATCGTTCGGTTTACTGAAGAGTAGAAGTAAGTGTGTCGATAGTTTGGCCAGCGTATGAACGAGTGAGCTGTAATGTGTAACGAACTGCGGCAAAGGAAGGGAGGGCAGCATCACCCAACAACGCCATCAATAATCGGTAGATGAGTGTGACGGCTTCGATAACACTATGATTGTGCATTATCACGCATCGTGTAACCGCAGATAGGTAATACTTCCAATCTTAAACATTATGGATTTGTACGAAGGAGTTCTTCCCCGTCGTAATTCATGGATGTAGAATTCCCATCCACAGCATCAAGAAGAGAGAAAGTTATTGTTTGTGCTATAGTTTCAGCTGTTTCAATATTCAGATCAATGGAACGGTCAGATTAAGGAAAGATCGAAAACAAAATAAAGAGAGGGAACGAATTTTGCCTTTGCAATTTTTTCAAATTTTAAGTGATCCGTTTAAAACACCTTCTGGAAACGATTTGAGATAGAGTACTACAGAAAAAAAAAACGGTTTCTGGGTGCATAGGTGGTGCAAAAAGAGAGAGAGAGAGAAAAAAATGAGAGAATGAACCAAACACAATTTTTAGGGGTTTCACCACAAAACCAAGAACTATAAGGGGCATGGATTGGTCCCTCTTGGAACATGAGTTATATGGCTCACCAAAAAAGGAAAGACAACTCTTTACAGTACAGAAACTTACATATGTGACGGAAAAGATGATGTATCTGAATGAGTGGAAACATTGCTTCCAGAATGTACCTAGTTAGGACATTCGTTAAGGGGCTAGACCAACCCCCCCTTCACGACCTGACGGTCTTGCGGGTCAGACATAACCATTTCGCCGTCCTGTACTGTCTAATCACTAGGTATACACTTGCGGTTTCACCAAAGGTAAGTCATTAAACTAGAAATCTCAGTTCTTAAATGGCGATATTCACTTTCGACAACTCCGGTTCAGATAAACCAAAGATTAAACGCACTGAATGAACGATCGAAACCTTGTATTTCTCCAAGAATACGTCACTAAATTTGTTTTTAAATGATTCTAGTGAAACATCAATGTCACAATCTTCACGGTGATCATTATATCTCGTTACAGATTTAGCGCGGAAAGACTCATTATATCAGAAGAAGTTCTCATTTTATATAGAGAAGTTCTCTTTGACGCCATTTGAATTAACTCATTTTTTGTTGCGCTTTTGGAAATTTTCTTCAAATATTTCAAATCAACAAGAACATATTTGTGAGAGTGAAACTTAAAACCTTTAAACAACATTGTAGAGCCACCGCACATTCTATCCTTTCTTTGATTTTAATTATTCCTAATTTGACATAGCAGGGTGTGATATGCTCGCGCGATTTCAGCCTGTACACAAATCGAATCACGGCATTCTAGGCTTCTTTCAATTTATCAATACAACTCGTAACATCTTAGAACACAATTCGAAATCTAAATCATCTCTCTCTTTTTTTCAGACCAAGGGAGTGCTCTAATTGCAGTACAAAAGTTCAACGGTGAACAGAAATTAAGTTTCTGGAAGTGCTTGAACTTCAACACCAATCCCAAATTACGTGGAGGAAGGAATTAAATTTCAGAAGAACTACGAATTTAATATTTTCTGAGATTTCCAATGATTTGGTCAACTTGGCGGTTTCAATTTCATCGTCACATTTTGGTTTTTAGACAAAAAACGTTGCGCACGTTTTAAAACAGCTGACGAGGAATCCCAAGGATGAAAAGAGATCCCAAGAATGAGATAAGAGTACTTACCTTATGGTGCAACATCACAGAGGTATATAGTTCATGAATGTTGAGTACAAATGTTTTGTGCTGCTTTTCAAACCGTTTCAGATTTTCAAGACTGTTTTCTGGATTCGATAAATTTTCCTATTCATGCCGTTCAAGCTTTTGCTATTTTTTTGGAAATACGTGGTCCCCAACAATTTTGAGGAATCAAACTGAAATTTACACAGGAAATCCATATTGAATAGCAAAGTTGACCATGCTGCTGGAAAGCTGACTAAATAGTTTGGATTCCCATTATTGAATCCGTCGCCTTGGGAGATGAATCAGACGCCTTCAAGCGTCTGGGTCATTCTCTGAGTGTTGCGGGCATTACCGCATTCAGCTCAATGGAAGGGGCAACTGTACCATTCTATCACCTCGCGAATTTTACAATATCCAACACGTTAAAGTTCAAATATTTTTAGAAACTTAATTTGTTTTCTAATGTTGAATGTTTGAACAACAGTAAAGGTCCTAGATGTTAGTTTTTCATAGCATGTTTGTTTTTTTTTCTACTAGGCGTGTACGAGATTTTTGCACTGAATCCGAAAATTGGCGGAGAGAAACTAGAAAAAAGTCGTCTGAATAAGGAAAAGAGTTGATTTGGAATGTTACAAAAAGAATAATAATGAAAGTGTCAATTTAATTACCTTATAATTGCCGAGGTTGTCAACCACACAGGGAAGGGAGGCGTCCCTCCCCAGCGCTACCGTTACATTAGGGATCGGCTCCGCAAACTTGGGCCCTTCCCCTATCGCTGCAACAAAAAATGAAATATCGGAGTTAGGTCTTTCGGCTGAAAAGTATAAGTATGTATCTCTAACCGTGTAGTATATGTTCGCACTACCGGTTGATCTGATGTAAGGCAAACCATTAGCCGAGTCAACAATTTTAGTCTATTTGTAGAACCTGCGCGATCCGCAGTAGCGAGTCCTGAGATAAACTTCTAACATCGAACACAAGTTCCCTCTGTTAATGAATTTGCCTTAAAAAAAAAAAAAAAAAAAAAAAGACTTTCATGAATTGACCAAACGTAGCTAGTGCTTTGCAGTAGTACAGTCAGTGGGGGACACCAGCAGAAAGAATATTGACAAAGAACACGATCTCGGACTAATCCAGGAAAAGGCCATGTCTCGAACGGAGACATACTTCGCAAACTACTGTGAGTAATCACCAACAATGAAACTCTTCGCCTATCTACCCGCTAAAAGTTACGGAAAAAAAAACATTTCATTTAATAACATCCTATCCGCTCCAAGTTATTGGAGAAAATATTTCATTCAATCAAATTCTATTCACTACAACTTACAGAAAACGCTGCAAATTCTTTCACTGGGGTTTATTATTCAATTGGCTTGCGTTCATGATTTGAATTTCTACTCAGCTTTGGAGTGTCCCTGTTTCACAGTTGAAAGAGCGATTATTGAATTTCAGGAGACATGCATAGAGCACGTAAATAGGCAAACAAAATACCTATTTGGATTGATCAGTTGATGATATTCGTGTGCCTCCTGAAATTCAATGATCGCTCTATCACCTATGAAACACGCACACTCCAAAGCTTAGTAGAAATTCAAATCATGAACGCAAGCCAATTGAATAATTAACCCCAGTGAATGAATTTGCAGCTTTTTTTATTTTTATGGTTATCAGAATACTTCAACCCGTGTGTCGGCTATAAACCTTTTTAGGAGTTCACTCCAGTATCCACGTTCACTACATCACTAGGTTACTGTAATCAAAACAAAAACAATAATAAACCAAAATAACGCAAATGTTGGCACCATAAATGGGCCTTACATCGGGGGTGATTTGAGCTACGGACCTGGGAAAGGGCTTATTTCGGGCTTTCTTATGGAAAGTTCTTAAAAAAAATTCCAAATTTAGGTTTTTTGAGGTTTTTAGGGATTTTACAAAACTTTGACAACCCTTAAAGGGCACTTCAAATTAAGTGAGAGTGCTGGCTAAAGAATTGAGGCGTTGTCGGACCAATATTGATTTTTCCTGAAAATGTCGCCAACATGTGGGCGATGACATCACCTCCTTTCCTCTTGAGTTACCCAATTCTTAGACTACTTCCCGAAGACGCTGACTCCCTTTGAATTTATTGAATAATAATTAATTTCTAGTCCTTCTGTCACTCGCTCGAACTTAAATTATTTACTTGTCCCATCTAATATGCCATCATTATTAAATCCTTCAGAATCGATTTTATAAAGACATTTTATTCTCCACATTGCTCATAGTCAGATTCCACATGGCCGGATGAGAATGCCAATGATTTGAATTAAAGTTCATCCATCCTTCCGATAAGATGAAATTCGAAATGGAACAACAACTTGTGACATTCAAAACTTGTCGAACTCTCTTTTTGTGCTTTAATTCTGCTTTAACAAAAATGTGTATGCATCAGAAAGACAGAAAATTTAACGCTTTAAGACGGAGTTACGACAACTTTAGTGAGGTAAGGACGGAAATACGAAACAAATCTTAAAAGTAGAATAATTCGGAAACGAAGCCTCTACAGAAAAAACTCTTCGAAGCACTTTTGGTCGGAAATAGATTATAAGACACGTAGAAGAGCGTGAATTAATGAACGAAAAGAAAGTTTATTCCGAGAAATCAATAACATTAACTTCGATCATTGTATTCGAAAAATGGAATGGCCATAGGGAAAGCCCTATGTTGCTTGGGAGAGTTGCTTATTTCAAGTTACACATTAATAAGAAGAAATCAGATAGATTAAAAAATGACGAACATTTTGACGCATGTTCAGGAATGTGCCACATAAATACTGGATAGAGCCTCTTGACACCTAGAGGTATCTAGTAAGCAGTTGTCAGATAAGGTATGGGAGGCAGTAATATATATTTTGTAAGTGCGGGTATTACAGCTTGGAAGGTAGATCGTAAACCGTAAGTGCAAGCACGAGGGATATTGAAGAGATCAGGAATGCTAATAGAGGGAGGTTTTTCTATATCGTTGGTGGATGTTAAATACGAATAAGTCGAATATATCAATTGTTGGAAATCTACGAGGTTTTTTAAAATCAATTTTAAGATCGATAGATAGATTGTTATCATTAATAGATTATTAGCAGTGAGGAGTCATGAGGGAGTGAGAAAAGTCACGGGGGAGGAAGGTGGTGGGGAGTGAGTTATAGGAGCCCTCCGGCGACTAGCTACATCCGTCAGGCGAGTTCCAAGTTCTCTCCCAATTATCCGCCGTGAGAAACTGGTAAACAGGAACCTAACACGAGGCGGAAGCTCCGGGTTCCGTTTTCTTCGTGCCTCCCTACAGTAGGCGGGAAGGCGGGTGCGAAGGGGGCATCCAACAAGAGTGATCCAATGATTAAACTCCAGTAATTGGAACGACCGCTAATCGATTGGGCACTTCACTCCGCCGGTACATCGGCCCGGGAAAAGGGCCCTGAGGAGAAGCCGGTGTCCTCCTGAGAGACGGAGATAGACTCGGAGGAAGTGAGGGATTTACAAAAACACTTTCCCAACCACCCGCACTCCATCGCAACCTGCTGTCCCTCATTCCACAACATCCCATCCCCCCTCCACTCCTTATTCCTTCACTTTTTTTTTGTACAATCCTGAGCCCTTAGGTTTCTTCAGTCCTGTATCCCCAGACACCTTTTCAGGGTTTCAATCGCTCTTCCGTTTTCACTCCTCTCCTCCTCCCTTCATTTATCTTCGTATCCTCCTCTTCTTCCTGTTTCACTTCCACTTTTTTCCTTTTCTGTCTCTCGCTCCCTCCCAATCTGTTCTCAATTACCGCTTTTCCCAATGAGTTCCAATAGAAAGCCCTTTCCGGTGACTGGTAACACAGAAAGAAAACCACGTCAAGATGAGATATATGTGAGCTACCCCTACTCTTCAAAAATTCGACTTTGCTCATGAAACGTGGAACTTTATTTAGTAAACCAAAGTAATTCCAAGATCAAGGGAACAATAATACGCATGGTAGTATGCAATTACTGTCAGCCGTTGGTCTGAATTTATCATATTTTTCCTTTATTCTATAATTGCGTGATTCTCAAACTACGGACAATTTTCAGGTCCTGACATTTTAAAAATGTATGTGCTTCTTTTGCTAGGTTTTTATATGTTTATCACTTAATTGATCTCCCCGTATGTCTTTCTGATGACCAGTCATTCAAGACATCCCATTATTCTCCGGGAAATTCAAGTTTGATAGAAGTCATAACAATGACGAGGCGGTTTCGGTCACCATAATGACAATTTTGGTATGTTTTCACCTACATGACAATGACTATTCGGACTTTCAACAGAGATTCTGCCAATAGCACTGGAGTTGTGTGGGTTTTAAAAATGTAACGTGATACGGCCTTCCAAGAGAATAAGTGGGTGGAAAGTAAATTTTGGGATCGAACGTAATAGGTGAGCAGCTAGGGCCATTAAAATGACATTGAATAAACATATTAACCTGTTTTCAGATGTTCTCGCTCTATCAGAAAACACACCACTTACCGTTTAGGGCAACTCAGAGGTGTGCCATCTTGCTTGAGAGTCACCGCTACCACCAAAACATGAACTTCCTCGAAAATCCCCTCTTTGTTCCCTCAGGAACACATTCTTCTTGGGCGATGACAATGACCCTGGACTAAAGTGACTTAAATAAAGTGCAGCGTTAGGACATTAACAACCTGAAGCAGGAAGTTGAAAAACCATTGACAACTCGTCTTCAGATGTAACTAACTACGAGAAAATGTTCATGTAATTTTAAATCTCTTGTAGAATATTCGAACGACCAACTCGAAATTGGGAACCTGGACACAGTCGCAGGTAATGACAATGACAAATCAGGATTTCTCTCAACCCTAAAAAAACATATAAACCATATTGGTTTTGCTATTGGTCAATGGAATACTCAACAAATGTGTGTAGTCAGGGGGAAAAAGTTGAATGTCAGACGACTTCAAACATCACAGCGTTCCAATTACAAGGATTTTCCCGTAGTTTGAGAATTACACATTTGGACAATTACAATGAGAAAATAAAAAAATGGTTCTGACAAAATCAGAATATTTACCTGATAAATAACGGTGGCGTCACAAGTGGAACCTTTCCCTCCACACTTCAGTATATAAAATGAAATGAATTTTATTCCATTAAAATATGCATACGACACAAATGAAACGAAATTTCTCTGAGCCATCCCCGTACGATACAGATTCAACTCTAAAATATATAATCCAATGTGTATTTCTAATTTCAACGAAAATAACGATAATAAAGTAAATTTATTAAATCAGCTTACTCAGGAACTCACAAATAAACTGTCCCACATTTGATAACCTTGTGACAAGAACCAGCTGAGAACAAGGTTTTTTAACATTGTTTCCTACTTCTTTCTGAAGGTTTGACCATTCTCAATAATAGAGGCATTCTATAATCGATGTCACGAGTAGTTTCTTTTAAGCAAGATTTCTGCACAGGAAAACAGGTTGAGTTGTGGGACGGAGCATCATTGCGTGTGAAATTAACAAAAAAACCCTGGAAGCTTAAATAAAGAAAATTTGACATATATTTGACTAACTGTAAAAACGATAACAATAAAGTTGGCAATCAACCATAAAAAATTTAAGTTGGCCATCAAAGTCGATTTTATAGTTCCTATTCAACTACTATAGGTACTGCAATACACTCGAGGACAATATTTTCAATCAGTTTCCACGCCAATCAAGTAAAAATCCAATACCGTCATGTAGTCTCCTCTCATGCAGGATCAAAATATCAATTAGGTGATATCGAAATTATTACTCGGAGCATTTGCTCTCCTTCATCGAAAGAAATTGCTTTCACCTGATTAGGAGACGAAAATTGATTCGAGTGAATATCATAAAACTGGCTGTTGGCAGCTGAAAAATTCATTACCTATGGGTTAACAGAACAGGTCGTGTTTCTTGTTGCAGACAGCTGGGGAACCGCTGAAGAACATCAAGAGAGGGGAGTATTTCTAGATTCCTTGTTAGGTTCCCTCAATCAACTTTTATACTACGCGTATCCATTAAATTTAGTGGTGAAGTCACTGAAAATTCTGAATATAATTAAAAATCAACTTTAGAATCTTATTGTTAATTTTTTCCTACTTGGAATATGGTCGTGATGCGCATTGAGCAATGGAGAACGTGCGCGATTGGCATCAGCTTTGTTTTGTCTGGTAGGTACACATTTTTATTATAGATTCAAACTCTACGGAAATTTCAAGAAATCTCAATTTTAACACATGGATTATTGTGAACTTCTAATGTTGCACAAAAATTGTAATTTTTTTTCAACGCTGAATCATGTGGTGGTGGATCTATTTCCTGGTTTGACTCGATTTGGGGGATGATTGGCCAAGAACTAAGTTGTCTTCTGTGAAAAATCTGCTTCTTTCTCGATCATTATGACCTTATGAGTGATGTGGCAGTTTTAAATAATTCGGAAGCCTAACCCCACCCTTAAATTGCATTGTCTTATCGATTCACACTGTCGAAGAACTGAGAAGTTGAGTTATAGATGCTGCTGGACCTCTTCAAGACGAATCCATCCAGCAAGGTCTTCACGAGCACTGTCATCATCAGGCAGAACGTTGCAAAAAATACTGCACTTCAAGCAGCTGCTTTTAGTTTTTTTTTTTGAGCATTTTTATTTTTTGCTAAGACTATTTAGATTTTATTTTCCTCTCATGTTTCTAACTGGATATTCGTCCGAAAAATCATTAATAATTTTTTTTTTTCTTTTTTTTTACCTCAATAAGGGAAATTTAATTTTTCAGTTGCTTGTAATTCCGCTGTGGCCGGTCAATGAATTTAGGAGGAGGATTAGCCTCTCGAACTAATTAAAATCGTCTCCTAGGATATAAAAATGAAAAGAGAGGGACTTCTCACGGAGAACTTGCAAATTGAGTCATTATTTTACTGATATCGAGACAAATCCGAAAATGAATACCATCACTTTAAACAGTGTTGAAAACCAGTGAAACGCCACACTTCGGGCTCACCACGTATAGCGATATTCCGGTGACCTAGCAACATAGCAGCCTTGCTGAATGGGTCGAACGCAAAAACAAAAGTTTGAGGGGTAAAGTGTACATGAAATTTTCCTTTGAATCCAAACCCTCAATAAAAACAGGAGGGTTTCCAATTTGAAAACAAAAAGTTCACAACAAATGATGCACCTATCTTCGCTGTTCCACATGATAAACTGAAATTTCTAATTTGGTTAACGGTTAGTATTAGTAGTGTTTGAAAACGTAAACTTCAAGACATCGGCAGGGTTACATCTATTATGAGATCGACTACTACGAAAGCAGTTGCCTCATGGTGAAGTGCCAGTGTGGGTTGCAGACTCGGAACCTTGTGCGGCTGCAAAGCTTTTGCCACTCCAGCCCCAGCGAAAGAGCGTTACCGGCACTTTTACCCCTTCGTTCTAATTACGTGGTGAAGAAATGATATTTTTCCAGAGCCGTGATACGGGCGAAAGGGTGAAACGTTTGGAGATAAGGTGTAAGGATTTATTAATTATTTACACCCAAATGGCAACCAACCAGTTACCAACTAGAATGCTCGAGTCCAGTTGAACTTCAGAAACCTGTAGCGTCTCTCTTTTGTGGAAGGGAGCATGCTACTACAGTTATGGGTAGCAATTCAATGTTTGTATTATGCTTAGTCAGTACAACGGCTTTGTGACAAAAAAACCTGATGTTTATAACTATAAAAACAATTATTAGCATTGATGAGGTTCTCAAGGGATTTCCTGAGCCGCTGGGACCTTGAGGCTAATTTGGAGAAATGAAAGGTCAATCATATTCAGAAAGGTAAGAGGGAGAAGACGCCAAAAGGATGGCAACGTTTAAGTGTGGTCCATACACCAAGGCTAAGGTTGTCTTATAAGATACTAGTAATTCAAAAACATTGGATTACATTACGATGTCAATAGGGTTATCCTCAAACAAGCCGTCAATCACCTTATATACATCACCTTATAAACATAAATGTAAACGTGAAGTACCTACCTTAGATCTTAAACAAGATTATATTAATTTACCTATCACGTAAATACTGCTTAAAGTTATTCTGGGCAAAAAACTTGTAAAAAAATTATATCCTTGATGTTGATAATCCATTATGTAAAATAAATTATAGGCGATAATGTCAGAAAAATCACCGAATTTTCTGAAAGTGAAGGAAACGATCGTCCTGTTTCAAACTAGTCGCACTATTTGCAACCAATTAATCAATGGAAATGTAGGGGCGGAAATTCTCGCAAACACAGGCCCACGTTCACACCTTTAAATACACAGAACGATTGAAAAAAAAAAAACCAGGTGGCGTTCTAAACGCATTGTGGATGGCCAATCCGTCCGACAATCGAAGTAGCACAATGGGAGGGAAAGCTATTGGGATATCGAGCCATTTCTGCCCTTCATCCGAGACTTTTTTTTTCAATTCAACTTCTTTACGCATCAAAATGGACGCGTTAAAAACACACACAGACTTCGCGGGAAATGCCCATTGTGGGAACGTGCTGCCGATGACGCGGAAATATCGAGAGGGCCCCATTTTAAAAACAAGCGAACGACCAGGACCAGATCAAGAGGTTGATCAATGAAGTCAATCGATGAATCATCGAGTTATTCGCGTACCACGCTTCATTTAACCTCATGCATCAAACTTCTCAGCCTTTCATACCGATTTAACTTAAACACTGAAACTGATGATGAGTGAAATTCATAGATCGCTCAAGTCCAATGATGCAATACACTTAGAAATACTAACATCAACAAATACAATAGAATATATTGGACAAATAATTCAAGCACTTAAAATAGAGAAGTTAACAGGGAAACTAAATATTTTGACTGGAGTACCAATTTCTAAGCTCTGCACCAATTTCCATTGGGGTCCTTACAGCATCCTTACTCCATACATTCATCTAACATTAATCCCTTATACCGTATCAGTACAGTCTATATTATTCGAATCTCAGTAATTGATTTCTCTGAAAACCTGGTACTGGACTCTGCGATGGAAGGAATGGATTCCATACAAGTCATTACCATCAACAATTCGTGCAACATCTACATAAACAACTCTACACGGTGAAATAACGTCTTCCACAGGTCCTTATAGGGAAAATTATTTAGGCTCGTAACTGCCATGTAAAGAAGGCAGTGGAAATAGGTGTGGAAATAGTGCTTCTTAGTTGTCGCGGATCCTTTGTTGTGCGTTGTTTTTTCTCCTGAATTTTATACCAATGACAGTGAGATTGAGTTTGTTTGTAAAAATCCCTAATATAATTGAGGGAAAACACCTCTTCCTCCAATAATTGTTGAAAGAGTTAATTATGTAGTTAAAAAGAATAAACACCTAAGAGCATTTTTATTGATTAAATGGCTAACGAATTAATGAAAACGTGAACCTACCCGTTGCACTCCTTGCACCCAAACGAAAAGTTATCTTTCTCAATTCTAAGTGAAAATAGACTCTGAAACTATTCTTAAAACACATCAGGAAATCAAGTCTACCCTACAGTTGAAGACTCACTGTTTGTTTCCGAAGTCGGAACAAAACAAATGAGAGAAGCAAGACACTGATCAACTGGTACTGCTTCTTAAGGCACGCTTCTAATTGTCATGAAACACAATCCGAGATTCGACAACAAACAGTAATTTTGACCAGAGGGTAACTTGGACTTAGGTTAGCAGAATCTGGGTAGTGATAACTACCAGTTCTGCTTATCCCCCTAGCCCAAACACGTTGTGCATCGAGTGACTGTGAGACTGATTTTAAAAATCAAGTCTTTTAGTGCTCAGGATCCAAATTAGCATCCAGCTCCAGATACAAATTGGCATGAGCGGAAGTAAGGGATGGTAGTTAAAACTTTGTAGCAGACTAAATCCGAATTTTTCATTGGAAGGCATTGACAAAATTGAAGAATTCGTCACCGAATTTGAGGTACAATGCAACTTCAAATTGCAGTCTGCAAGAAATTAGAGAGTGGAAACAGATGTCCATTCTTTTCTTCTAATGTGAAGTTCTGGAACGCTGAAGGTTTAAACCTCCGGGGTCCTGAGGGGTGGGATTCTGACGCAGAAGATATTGTTGGAGGTCTATCTTCCTTTTTCTGAGGCCTTATTTCATTAACCCTCCGAGAGCCAGCGCATTTAGTCCTGACCCAGATACAAGTATGAAAATGAGGAAACTCATCTACCTCCGTTGTCAATCACGATCAATCTAATTTAATGCGACGCTTTCTAAATCACGCATTAAAAATACGATTAGAAGAGAAACTATAAAAGAAAAAATAACATTTCTTTACCTCTCCATGCGAAAGTGCCGACCAAAATCAGTATGTAATTAGGTGACTATGCCGCTATAACTGTCTTCAAATATGAAGTCACGTTTTGCAGTTAAAAAATTATTCCTATAATTCAGACTGTAATTTTCCAGTTACGGATTATCATTACTGTATTTCAAATTTCATAAACTGGTAAGAACAAGCGGGCAAGGTTTAAAACTAGTAGCGGAAATCGATTTGAATCCAAAAGAACTTGTTGGTAAGAATGAGGGGATTGAGAAATCGTAAAACTCAGTGTTCACTTACCTCTACGGTTTTAGATTCTCCCATTCCATTCCTCCTCTCCCCTTTAGCTCCTATTTGATTACTTGGAAATTGTTAAGTTAACTGTAAATTCAATTTATGGATGAATACTGGGGGATGGATAAAACCACAGGGAAAGGAGATTGAGCGCCTCAATATATTCAACATTATAAATTTAGAAAAATCGTTAACCGTTTTACTGTCACACACGGTCCCTAACATTTGTTTCCAAACTCAAATCAAAGAACAGTTAAGTTGTGATGGAGCAAACGTTACCTACACGGTACTCCCAGCTGGTATGGTATTGATCGTAATGGAAGGAGGAGAAAGTACCTCCAACCGTATCGCAACCACGACGTGAAGAATAGCCTATTACCTCCTCAGGATTATGGGCTCCTATTATTCGCGTGCGGTCCTTAAGCTCTCACTCGTTGGGTGGAGAGGGGGTCGTTTTGAGTACCCGAAGCCTATTTCTTCCTGAATAGTCTTGGGCTCAAAGCAATCTGCTGCAGGCGGCTTCCTGTCATAGTCTTCATATCGCTTCTAAATAGTGGGTGGTTGACCGTAGAGAGAGGATATTTACTTGCACGAAGAACCATCAAATGTGGACGAAGGAGTAGATAAGAGCTTCTATAGTGATAATGTGAATATTCTACTAACATTATCATATTGAGGCCACGGTACATATTGAAGCCGAAATATTTTTACTCTGCACAACCAATATTTATTATCAAAAGGCGTTTTCAAGATATTTTCTATTCCTCCTTTAAAAATAAATAAATAAATAAAGGTATGTTACCACATTTGCGGCTATTGGTACTCACATATGGGTGAGTATATTTATAGGTAACCGAAACTAAGTTTTACTAGCGGGGGAAGAAGAAACAATGCGCTCGTTTTAGACCCTTATTTATTTCGTGACAATCTGTGGTGTTTCCGCAACTATTACCAGCTGAAAGTTTCTGGCAACAATTGGAATTTCTAAAGCAAACAATGAATTGTTTACAATGAATTGTTTACGGGCACAAAAATACGATTGTCCATCTATTGTCATTTTATTATATCACGTATTCTCTACGGTACCATGTTAGCATGTGCTCTTGCACGAATTTCATGTCGTCTTTGTGACAAAATTTGTCACAAATTTCGTATTTAATACGACTTCTACTTTTTTTTTTGCTCGTATCGCTATGGCAATTTTAGGGATATTAGTGTAAATGGCAGCAGGTGGTCTTCGATGAAATCTTATTACTACTTTTTCGTACTATTCAGCCATCAGGATCTCTCAATGGAATGTTAAGATAGTAATTATAACATTTCAATAATCCGAAGATTCACCATACGGAAACTAGAAAGCTATGTAGCTCATCCAACATACAGGACTGAGCAAGAAATGAAGCTAGGCGATCGAAAAAAAATCATTCCTGAACTACCTCTAAATATGAAATTATAATATTACAACTCAAAAAGTGTTTGTGTGGAAGCCTATCAAACAGCCTAGTGTAGCTGAAGAGTATCCAGCTTGCTTGTCATAATCAATTCTAGTTTTCGTTTGACGGGAAGCAGAGTTTTCGATTTGAAATAGTTTCTGTATGTTCTTCAGGTCTGAAAAAATTTACAGATTTAAATTTTCTTCTTTTCTTTCTTTGTTATTGAATAATCATAATAATTAAATAATTATAAAATATAATAATGATAAAATAAAGGAAACTCAAGCAGTTTACGCATAAATACAGAAAGGAAATCGTCCAAGAACAGGCACACAAAATTGTCTAAAAGGAGACTATTGGTTGGCTATACCAACATTAACAAAGGTTTAACAACAGAGAATATATTGAAGGTTCAAGAACAGGAGAAAGATTAAACTCTTCCTTTTTGGATGTCTTCACAACGGGTGGGTTCGTGGACGTAGCCAGCTTTGAAACAAAACTCGTGGACTCTTGTTGCAAAATTTGGAGTTAGCTTGTTTTGTTTCAAAATACCTCGGACTAAACTAGTTTTGAGAAGAGACGGAAAACTTCGACCACCATTTTCAATAGGTTCTAAGCAGTTTAGAAGAAAAATGGCCTCTTCATTAGATTCCTCGCACTGAAATCCGTTGGTAATGGTTGTTACCTCAAATTTTATAGAAAATCGAATGAACCAGTTTGCAACTCAGCTGCTCATTTTCTCTTTTTGCATTTAGGAATACTCTGAATGTCTGTTTCACTCGTTAAAGTACATAGCAATTTTTCTATCAGTGGATGTTTCATGTTCGTGTGGAAAACCTGAGAATGGGAAACTATTCGTTGCTTCAATTCTTCACCGAAAGCGAAGGTAATTGAAGATATAAAATACTTTTTTTCTGGTTATCGTATATCGGTGAGGGCGTTAAATGTTAAGATGATAAAATGGCGAACCACATCGTACGAATTGGGACGGTACTGTGAAAGCACGTCGGTAGCGCTCCAACCCTTTCGCCGTCAATTGCCATTCAGCTGTGTATGCGTGAAGCCTGCCTTCCTTCCTGGCTCCCTTTCCACATTTTATCGGCAGTTCCGTTTCCTAAGGAACCTGAGGGGTCGTCGGTGGTTGGCGCAACGGGAAATAATGATTCAACCAGTTCTCAAGCCGAACCGGACAAAAATTATAAAAGAACCTTATTTTTCCTCTCCAATAAAAAAGAAAAGTACGCACTCCTGCGGTTTTCTAAAACGTGGAACATGGCTGTCGTGCCTCAACAATGAGAAGACCAGTAAATGCTCTCATGGTGATTTACAAGACATAAGCTCATGGTTACAATTTCACTTAAATGTATCATTACTTTCTTAAAAATCACAAACTATCTACTTATGTGGGTATAATAAATACGACACATGTCGACGAGGATTAAGCTGGATATAGGGCTAATAATGCAGCTGATTTTGGAGAATTCAGCCAAATTTTGAAAAAAAAAAATTCCGTTTGGTATTCTTAGAACTGCAGTGAGCTACAATGTAACACGTTTCACAAGTGGGTAGTTTCGGAAATTTGATCGTTTGCTAGTCATATACATACTTATGTCGTTATAAGTAATGAGACACAAGTTGGCAAAGACTCCTGCTCAGCGTTGTAAGAATGACCAGAGAGTAAGTAACCGCAAGAGATGAGTGCATTAATTTAATCATGGCCTGGTGCATCATCTATAATTAATGTGAAAAAACTAGCAAAATTCTATTAAATGAAGGCAGAAGAAAAATAGCCTCGGGTGGAGACGAAGAAGCTAAGGCAGACAACGAATAACCAGGAACAGAAACAAAGAATGAATGCTGAGCGATATACGCAGATATCTCTCTCGATCCAATATTTTCTAAATCATGTTCAAATAATGATAATAATATATTACAAATATTAATACTTTCAAATGTAATGTTCCCCAAGAATATCACCAAATGCAACGGTGCGGCAAATGTCCATGCGAATTCTTCATCATTAATTTGTTGGCATATTGTCCAAAGGTAAATGGTTTGTTTCTAACTCTCGAAGAGAACCGTTAAGATCCCCAACCAAAGAGATCCCGTGTATCTGGTTGTAAAGCAGATAGTTTTGTATAACTTTCTGTATATCTAGCATGCCAATCGGTTAAATCTCCTCATGGCTTAATCAAGAATGACTGTGTTGAAATGCCAAATACGGTTAGCCATACGCTGTAAAATGAACGTGAAAAGTTGAAGTAAGATGCGGTAGTGATTAACCTACTTCACTCCTCGAGGATGAAAGAACCGGGATATTAAGATCCCACGGAAAGCGGTAGATAAAAAATGGATCAGGCTCTCGACTTAGCGTTCGCTCCTCCCGAGTTTTCCCTGCTCGCCCTCTCTCCGCCTTTATCCGCTACCTTTTTCGCCGGATAACGAACTTGATCGGTTGAAGGAGGGGTCGGTTGAGCGAGGGTCGACGGGCTCCCTGATCCCGAACGTCAGACGAGTTTGGGGCGCTTTTATAGGAGATAAGAAGTGTAGGTACCTTGCGAGTAAAAAAAAAAGTTCGAGGGGAGCGGAAGGCGTATCTGCAGAAGCGTGAGCGTCATCATCCCATCCCCATTCCACACGGTGCAGGTTGCTGTAGAACGGGAAAGTAATCAATATCTATTCTACCGTCTTAAGAATATTATTAACGATAGATACTTATCCGTTGTGACAGTTTCCTTGGCAGCTGGGAGAGTGCATCTATCCAGTAATCCAACGAAAACTCGAACGTTCCTCATTGTTTATGGCAGTTTGTGATTCATAATGCATCTAACTTGAAAATTCGAGGAAGGGATTCCTTGAGAGCTGCGCAGTTGAAAATTTATTGATTTTGAATTTACCTACTGCGTAAGTTATATTTTATATTTAAAACTGTTAGAAATTTCGAGGAAAAATTGACTCCGATCCGTTTATTCTGGCTTGACTATATTATAAAATATGGCACTACGATCTGAAGAAGCACACTTAAAACTCATCTCTATCCATTTCAGACAGTGCAAAATGCTATTTTGAATATATTCAATAATCCCTTCAGGTATCATACGGCTAAACTTTATTCTGATTTCTATGTTTTCAAGATGAAAGATAATTTGGTTTATTATTCAATAATAAACCATTGTAATCGCTCTTGAAAAAAATAAAAAAAAAAAAAAAATTGTAACCCCCCTGAAAATTTCATGGTTTACGTTTCAAAGGGTGTAGAATCCGAATCTGCAATAAAAATTTTCCGTCCGTCCGCCGTACGCACGATTTCTCCCAAACGGATGAAGAAAAAAAAGCTGAAATTTTCAGGAGAAATCCATGTTGGTCCGACGACGCCCCAATTCTTGAGCCAGCTCTCTCACTTAATTTGAAGTGCTCTTTAAGGGTTGTCAAAGTCTTGTAAAATCCCTGAAAACCTCAAAAAAAGTCAAGGCGGCCTAAATTTGTACTCTTTTTAAAGAACACTCCACGAGGAATCGAATGAGCCCCTCCCCAGGTCCGTAGGTCAACCCATTCCCGATGTATGGCCCGATTTACGGTGCCAACATTTGCGTTATTTTAGTTTATTATTGTTTTTATGTTGATATCAGTAACCTAGTGACGTAGTGGTGTAGTGATGTAGTAATGTGGATACTGAAGTGAACCCCTAAAAGGCTTTGTAGCTGATAGACGGGTTGAAGCATTCTGATAACCATAAAAAAAATAAAAATTAAAAAAAACGCTGCAAATTCTTTCACTGGGGTTTATTATTCAATTGGCTTGCGTTCATGATTTGAATTTCTACTAAGCTTTGGAGTGTGCATGTTTCAAAGGTGTGTGTATTGAATTTCAGGAGGCACACAAATATGATCAACTGAACAATCCAAATAGGTATTTCGCTTGAGAACAGATTTACGTGCCCTATGCATATCTCCTGAAATTCAGTAATCACTCTATCACCTGTGAAACACGCACACAAACCCTGTGAAAGAATTTGCAGCGTTTTTTAGATAGGGTATCGAAGATGTGTCCCGATTATCAAGTGCCAGAACGTCGAATTTTTCAAACATCGCCTAACCTTGCTGCCGGACTGAATTGTATCGCAGAAATGCATATGTAATCGCTTTAAAATTTCTATAATATAGAATATTACATAAATGCTAGTATATTATACTAGCAAAATTAATATTAGGGATTAAAAATGGTTAATTTCATTTAAGAAACACCTTCGTTCTAACTATTGTATAATCATATTATTTTTCTTTTTAACTGTGTTTTTCCATTCTTTTGTCTATTTATTTAATCAGAGAGTACATTTTAAATTTTGTTATTATTCATTTTCTGTAATATGAGTCTAGACCACCAGGGAACACAAGTAACTTGTGTTAAGATGAACTGTTGGTGGAAAAGAAGAAGAGTATCATTTTTGAAGTTGTATCTTTTCCGATTGTAGGTATCTTTTGTTGTTTTCTTATGTATCTTTTCCTTGAAAGCAATTCGTAATTGCACGTGCAATTCTTTCGGTTTTTTACTGTTTCTCTCTTCACTTGTCGAAAACTAAGTAAGCGAATTTGGAACGATGAGATCCAAATTATTTCCATGGTTGCTACAAACCCATGGATAAAAATTTATCTTTACCAATTTTCATACTTTTTTCGTTGTCATTTTCAGTTTTGTTTTTCTTTTATGATCTTCAGGAAGGGGTGTGAAGATAACTAGTTATGGGCGTATCATTTCAGAAAACAAAAAATTTACGAGAATAAACAGCGACGATTAATGTAGTGGGATTTAACAAAATTGACAACAAAAAAAGAGCACCTCGTGTAGTACTAATAGAGACGGATCTTCATCTTTCTCTGTGACGCGCTGCATCGACTCAGCGTTCATAGAGAACCTTTAACGAACGGGAAAGAGCGTAGATTGCTCACATAAAAGCCGACGAAGGTGGCAACAGGAATGGAAATTCTTTTCATTGAAGCACCGAGCGTTGAATAACAAGTAACTCGGGTGTTAAGTAAAACAAGAAAAAAAAGGTGAAGTCCTCTTTTTTTAAATGTACCACCTTTTTTGCTGGAGTGGGAGGTGTGGAATTTTTTTTACCGCCACGCGTAAGAGGAGATTAGCGTTTTGTAAGTTATGAATGCAGGAGAGGCTTCGACGGAAGAGGAAGAGCGAGGTATCCGGAAGACAAATTTCTTCACCCCGGTGCGCATTCCTTTTCCATCTTGGGGTCGTTGAGAATTTCTCGGCTCGATCGGCGGTAACATTAATAGTCGCTCGACATTTTTCCTTTCGCATTTTTAGCGTTATTGAAATTGATGCGTCTTATTGTCAGTATACCGTTCTCAATACAAATTAGAAAGAACAAATTCCACAAATTACTAAATTTCCCTATTTATTTACAAATAGTTGATAAAAACAAAGTTTTGTTATTCCTGTGCTGGGCAGCGATTCTATGCACAATTTTATTTCTTTAAGGAAATTCTCGATTTGTAGGTATATATATTTATTTATGTATTTTGATACGGGCGAGCCCAATTTACAATATTCAATACTCAGTTGTCCGCGACAAGAAAACGATGTTGAATTATTTGATATAATACTTGTATTTGATATATTTGGTATATTGGTATACGATAAGTTTTGGAGAATACTAAATACTGACTGATCAATCAAGAAAAACAACAAAATTAACAAAGGACGTAAGTGTGGACTCACAGACAACTAGACTATGTCACCTGGAAGAATAGGTACTTGAAATATTTCTTAATCACGTTAAGATCCTTGTATCAAACCTACAGTTGGTGTTTACTGTCAATGAATGAACTGATGAATTAATGGTACAATTTGGCAATAATGTGATTCTGCATCAATATTACTGTCATTCACGTACCTACTGTCATACAATTATGTACTGACACATAATGAATGGTTTGAACTCAAATCCTAACACTGCACGCATTTGTGTGTGATGTTTTTTTCGGTAAGCCGAAATCCACCGGAATTGAAACCGAGTTTTTCCGTTCTTCAATTCATGATTTCCCACTGAGCGCAAGCCGACAAGCGTCATTGTTCACTAATTGCGTTCATCAGTGAGTTAGAAGCTCAACAATACAACAGCAGCATTTAAGCCCTCATTCTTTCTCTCACTTTCTAACTTTCTCCATCTCTCCCTCTCGCTAATGGTAGCGAGTAAGTAGACGTAATTAGGCGGTGTTAGCTCCCCTCCCCACCCATCAACCGCCTAACCATCTCACCATTCTGTTCCAAACAACTCCCATTTTCTGGAAGAACCATGTACCTATTCGTGCAACGACAAACATCCATGAGGCTGTTGATAATGGTAGCAGTAGTTTTCATTTGCGCACCAGCTGAAGAGCCTTAAAATAATGTATGGCCTATTGTGTAGGCATACTACTTCATCACTTGTTGTGGAACAGTATTAAATTGGAAGGTTACCTATTACAACAATCAGATGGAAGAGCGACTAATGTACAATGGAGTAACACAACTTTTGAAATAGTGCTTAGGAAAATGAAAATCACGATATCACAATCTAGGTCTCTCACCCTATCATCCGTGGAAATTAATGAAAGTCTTCAATAATGAAAATAATAATCAAAATGGTTTCGAAGTTTCCTTATAACGGAAATATTTGCTGGTGCCGCTAAATTCAGTCCGACTCAACTGAGAGAGTGGAGCCTTTTTTTCAGACTGCTAAGTGAAAACGCTGCGTACTATTTACCAAAACTTTGTGCGTTTTACTGGACTGCATATTTAGGCTTAGAACTGAGAATTTAACAACGGAGTTATATAAGGAGTATTCACCCGAACAAGTTAACTTGTAAATCGCTGGAATCCGCAGGAATCAATGAGAGACAAATTAAGGTTGAAAATGACGGTGTATGTCAAACTTCTGCGACAAAGGAACAATAGCTATAGGAAAAGTGTTATGAAAACCGGTCACCAAGGTGCCCGCAGACCGTACTTACCCATGTACGGAATGTGAACCGTCGAGAAGTTTACACACAAGGCGACAAGGGAATGGTGAAAAGGGAGCGCATAGACAAGCCATGGGAGATTTAAAGCTCGCGGTTTCTCCCTATATTATATCGCGGAAATCAGCGATAGATTTTATGGAAAAGGGAAATTGAATACGTAACGCAATACCACGCATTGAACAACTCTTAATCTTGCAAGTTGACAAGGAGAAGGCGGTATTCACTTTTTCTCGAGGCGGCAGCTCATTAGGACGAAATGATACCAACAGTTTATCAAGAACTACGATACACAATCGTGCTGAATTTTCCTCTTCCGCTACTTTAACCCTACTGGAGCGCAACAGATCCGTCGAACATGTTCCGGGTCACCCTATTAATTCAACAAAATGCTTAAAAACAAATTAAAATACATATTTTTAAAGATCTTCAATAAATGTATTAAAAAGGGAAGGCACCAATTATTATACACTTAAGGGGAATCTGTGGCTTTCGAAGTTCGTGAAATATCACCATTGGGCATTCTAGAACGGCTGACATTTGTCTTGTGCTCTATAGAAACATCGTAGTTGATTAGGTTATCAACTTCCCAAAATCTGATCAAAATTATTTCAATATTAATACATTTTGGTTTATTTTTCAATAACAAACCATTGTAATCGCTCTTGACAAAAAAATGTCTAACCCCCCCTGAAAATTTCATGGTTTACGTTTCAAACGGTGTAGAATCCAAATCTGCAAAACAAATTTTTACGTCCGTCCGCCGTGCGCCGTACGCACGTTTCTCCCAAACAGCTGGAGCAAAAAATCTGAAATGTTCAGGAAAAATCAATATTGGTCCGACAACGCCCCAATTCTTTAGCCAGCTCTCTCACTTAATTTAAAGTGCCCTTTCAGGGCTGTCAAAGTTTTGTCAAATCCCTAAAAACCTCCAAAAAAAACCAAGGCGGCCTAAATCTGGACTTTTTGTGAAGAACTTTCCATGAGGAATCGAATGAGCCCCTCCCAAGGTCTCTAGCTCAAACCATTCCCGATGTATGACCTGATCTTATGCTGCCAACATTTGCATCGACATTCACTACATCACTAGGTTACTGCGATCAAAACAAAAACAACAGGTTTTTTTTTTTTTAATCCCAGTAACCTAGTGATGTAGTGAGTGTGGATACTGGAGTGAACTTCTAAAAGGGTTTATAGCCGATACACGGGTTGAAGTATTCTGATATGCATGAAACGCAGCCGATTCTTTCACTGGGGTTTATTATTTAATTTCATTCATTTGCCTTGCATTCATAATTTGAATTTCTACTAAGCTTTGGAGTGTGCGTGTTTCACAGGTGATAGAGCGTTATTGAATTTCAGGAGGCACACAAATATCATCAACTGATCAATCTAAATAGGTATTTTGGTTGAGAACCGATTTACCTGCTCCATGCAGATCTCCTGAAATTCATTAATCGCTTTATCACATTCGCAACACGCACACTCCAAACCTTGGTAGAAATTCAAATTATGAATGCCAGCCAAATGAATGGAATTGAATAATAAACCCCAGTGAATGGATTTGCAGCGTTTTTTATAAAAATAATGTGTTTACACTAATAATTGGACACAATGCAGTTATTGGGCACCGAAAGACCAATTGTTGAACGCATCACGAAACTTCTTTCTTTTCTGTTCTTGTTCATAAATCGATTCTAAAAGATCTATTAAGCGATTCATTTCAAATTTGACACAATTACGAGAATCGTAATCGATGGCGATGATAAAAGTAAATTCCTTCATCTACTCCTTGATTTGATCTTTCCCTTAGTTGAGCGTGTCATCGTCCAAAACCAAACGTTGCAAATTATTACATGGACGTTTATTATTTCTGTATTTTACGTGAATAACTTATCTAAGCAAGTGATCCCCTTGGTTGTGGATAATTTACAAGCTTTAGCATTTTTTCTAATTTGTACTCTGTAGCAATTAACTACTTCTCTACATTGTCTTCATCATTTCAACTACAACAACAAAATTAATACGATTTATGATTTTTTTCATTCCGTCATCATACCTATAACTGATGCAAATTAAAATTTGATGGTGCGAGGTCAGGTGACTGAAATTGTCATCTCTATCCAAAGCTCAGAGACCATCTCGCTGGAAAACGTTACGCCAGTAAAGATGAACTAAAATACTCGAAAAAATTACAATTATGTAGAGAAGCAGTTGAATGTTACGGAGTTCCACACCTTTTTTTTTTTTTTTTTTTTCAAAGCATTCAAATTTCGTTTACGAAACTTACTTATTGATGCGAGATCCCGAAGAATTAAGATTTGGACTAATTTAGGAGGTTGAGTGTCTACATATTAGGTATTGTAGGATGAGTGCTACACATTTTTCCTTTTCGGCAGGTTACATAACTTCCGTTTAACCGCTTGGATGTTTAGAAAGTAAAAGTAGAGAACTTCCTTTCTAGAACCATACCTTACTCTTGAATAAGACATCGTTGATCATCACATTTCGTAGGAGCAAGGCTCATAAAACGGGAGCATGAGATCCTTTTCCTGGATGGATCTCCTCCAACAATGGCGTAGAAAAGGATAATCTTAGAGGAGGGAGGTGCTCTAACTTTTCATCAGAGTCCCACACCAGAAGCGAAGAAACAAAGAAAAACTGCGTCCCTGAGCTTGATAAAAAGAACAATTTCTCTCGGAGATGGCCCATATATAGCAGCGGTCCCCTTGGATCGCGTGGGAACTCTGGGATTTCGCGCATCCACAAACCGCCCATCAAATAAACTTGTTTCACTTTCAATCTTAATCGAAATCAACTACGTTAATGCTCACCAAAGTGAGGCCACTCTTGTACTGAACTCAGATGTAAAGATATGAAAATGAAGACTTAAACACAAATATACAACGAGTAAACGTAATAAATGGGAAGTTGAAGGGGTAGGTCTTACTCCAAGACCACGTAGTTGCAGATCTTCTCCACAAAGAGGCTGTTTCAGACTGAGCTTGAACATTGAGAAATTCAAATAAAACTTCAACTAAAATATATGTGTAAAGTACGAATGCATGGAACCGTAGATAGCAACCTAACAGCACAGCAACAACTTATTATTGCCGCACACAGCAGCTTCTCGAACTGTAGGTACTCCCGTCTACCCATTTCCCTTCAAGGTACGTTTTTTCTTTGAAGCATTATCATTTGTCAGGTAGGTAGTTACCTACAGCTCATGTAATCATGCCCTTATACAAATAAATCCTTCCTTACAGATACAATATACCGTGATTTTATTCGATTCTTCACTGAGTCACTCAGGAATTTGTTTCTCAAAGAATGTGAACATAGGTACGATTTAAAACCATATCAACAAGATATCACGCCGGGCAACACGTAAACAGATTGGGAAAAAATCTAAAATATATTGTGAGTAGAGTTTTTTACACGACACTAGATACACAACTTGAACCTTGCCTCCGAACGAGCAGTTTTTTTTTTTTTTTTTTGCTTTTGTTTTGATCGCAGTAACAAAGTGATGCAGTGAATGTGGATACTGGAGTGAACTCATAAAAGGGTTTACAGCCGATACAAGGGTTGAAGCATTCTGATATTCATGAAACTAACAAGAACTGCACAGGTGCTTTATGTTTCACAAACCGAGACGTGGTCTGTTTTAATACGCACAAGAAGTCGTTTTAATACGCAGAGACACAATTTTTAACACATTCTGATCTATTTGTCCAACTGATCTACAGGTACTTTACTAGAAGGATTGATGTAGGCTATCTTTTTAACCATCGAACTACACAGTACACACATCGAAAGCGTGGACCTACATCGATTGGAGACATGGGGTTTTTCAATATGGCGATTGTCTTGTCAGGAAGGGGTCACCTATTCTCGACCTCTACCGAGAGTCTTACTTTTGAGAGTGAACCTTTTTTCCTTGCTTGGAAAGCTGAAATCGAAAAACATACCACGTCTCCGTTTGTGAAACATAAAGCAGTTCTTGCTAGTTTCATGGATATCAGTGAATATGAATATCAGAATGAGTATGGGCTATAAACCCTTCTAAGAGTTCACTCCAGTATCCATATTCACTGCATCACTAGTTTGTTTTTGTTTTGATCGCAGTAACCTAGTGATGTAGTGAATGTGGATGGAAATGTTGGCAGCATAAATCGGGGATGGTTTGAGCTACGGACCTGGGGAGGGGCTCATTCGATTCCTCGTGGAATGTTCTTAAAAAAAATCCAAATTTAGGCCGCCTTGACTTTTTTTGAGGTTTTTAGGGATTTTAAAAAACTTTTACAACCCTTAAAGGGCACTTTAAATTAAGTGAGAGTGCTGGCTAAAGAATTGGAGCGTTGTCGGACCAATATTGATTTTTCCTGAAAATTTCAGATTTTTTGCTCCATCCGTTTGGGAGAAATCGTGCGTACGGCGTACGGCGGACGGACGGACAAATTTTTATTGCAGATTTGGATTCTACACCCTTTGAAACTTAAACCATAAAATTTTCAGGGGGGTAATTTTTTTTTTTTTAAAGAGCGATTACAATGGTTTATTATTGAATAATAAACCAAAATGGCAAATAAAAACTCCAGTATGAGCAAAAAAATATATACCTGAATTAATGGAATGGTGAACGGGTAATCTCTTAAGAACCAGCAATTATGCAGCCAAAAGAATCATGCAATGAATGAACGGACCCTTGCACAAAGGAGGGCAACAATAAGATTGTGCCTGAACCTGTCATGGGCATAGCAAAATGCTTGACAACATCGCATGAAACACTCTACAAAGGGGGAATCGCATTGGAGTCATATGACCATCTAGGGGGAATCTTCTATCTGGTTATGGTTGAAGAATGACTCCAGAACTTGATGAAAAACATGGCAAGGAAAAACACGATAACCTGCTGTTTCTATGCAGTAATGGAGAGTCTAACCCCTCCCAAAATAACATAATAATAATGTATAAAAAAATTTATTGAACAAATATCTGTGGAAAATTTTTAGTAGTTCTGATGAGGGCTTAAGTGGTAGATGAAAAACTCGAAGAGCTCCATGAGCGGTGGCACATAATGAAACGAAATTGCTGATTCAGCAGTTCCATCCATCATCCCATCCCTGGGTCGGTAATACATCCACTCATAGTACCAGTGATCATGCTGGAATATACCCGGTTGGAAATAGCCGTTATAAAACGGCATCAATGGGAAGAATCTCATTCTACCAAACTGGTCCCTACTATCCATAAAGCGGACACCATAAGTCCCCAGACATATACCCATGTTGACGTCTTCAAAAACGTACGGCCCTCGATTGCATTCGTAGTCGTCTAAAGCCTCATTCACGAAGGTTGACAAGGCTTCTTTGCTCAAAACGTAACCAGCGCCTCCACTCATGAACCCGCCGTGATCAATGATTCGATTCCTATCCAGAAGCATTACCTCTTCAGTAGCATTGTCCAGTGCAGCAAACCGACAACCGAAAAACAAGGCTTGAGATGAATTGTGTCCGCTGAGAAATGCCTTAAGATTTTCCATCACGACATACGTGTCGTCGTCAGCCTTCAAAAACCAATCATGGTCGGGATAACTAGCATAAACATAGCGAAACCCATACTTAACTTTTATCCAAAGCGTATCCATATTATCATCCACGTTCTTTGGCAATAAGAAAGTTTTCAAATGTTCAGCTTTGCGCGATGTAAGGAATACCAAAGTATCGCATCGTCTGCCCCAAGTGTTGTTCACGATAACAGCGGCTTCTCCGTCATTTTGAAGTGATGATAATACCATGCAAAAAACTTTAATCCGTTTACCATTCTGTTGATTGGAGAATGTTCTGGGTGGTTCAAAAGTACTTACTGTCGAGTCAACATTTGTATCTCCATAGGATATGATTATTTCGTTATCTTGATAGGTTTTGTGGATGGATATGAACAGATTAGTGAGGAGAAACCCAGTTAAAGCGCTGATGCCTCCACTAATAATTAAAGAATGCCCATTCATTAGAATACCTTGTGATTAGTCACGCAATATGAAAAATAACACATCATTCTTCACCATAATTCACCATAAATGTAGATAGACATCCTTCTTGCACATACTGATTATTAGAAGAACATACATTTTAGCTGATGCGATCATTCGATCAATCTAAAGTAGAGGGATATAGACCGAGTATGTACATAAATATTTGTAAACACCATCTCGACGTTATGGCAACAAACATTCCACTGTGGGGACTCTTTCTTACCATCAAAGCACATGAAGAATCAGCTGTAACATTTATGCACAGCAGTTGGAAAATTAGAGAACATCTTAAGTTAGAAAGTGATGCCTCAGTTTCAACCTTGTCTAGTGAAGAGATTTTAGAATTTCAAGCCTGAATAAACGAGTCCCAAGAGACGTGTCTCCTCGGCAGTAGACAGCAGTACAGGGAATTATATGTTCGAACCCTGTAGATTTAAATCTTTTTCCTGCAAGCTTACACATTCCAACAACGCAGGTTGTAACATCAAAACACATACACTAGTTCTGATCTATAGTTCATTGAAAGGATTGATTTAGGATATTCTACTTTTGAGATGGCGGGCGTCCACACTATTTAAATTAACACATTCCTGTCCATTTGTTCAATTAATCTATTACATACATTACTAGAAGAGTTGATTTAGGATGTTTTTGTATTCTTGAGATGTGAGTACACTGACTCCGTATTAAGTAGAAGCTTTTGAGCTCCAGTAAATCCACGAATAACAGTAAGTTAATGGCACATTCATATTGCCAGACAGATGAAGAGGTAACTAGTGGTAATCCAGGTTTTTTTAGCTCTGATGATGTGGCATGAATGTCTACCAAGACGCCCATAGAAGCCAATTTCCACTTTCAGAAACAAACATACAGCAATTACCTAACTAGGTTTTTTCCTTTGGTGAACATTCATGAAAATCCGTTTTGATGCAAATAATGGATATTTGCACTTTTGACTTTTTTATGTTTTAATTTGGGCACATGGGATAATTTTGTGTTACATTTTGGGGCAAGGCGGAAAATCATTCTGGAACTGATTTTATATGGGTAAATGATTCTTAATAATTGGACTCAAATAAAAATAAAGCCTACTAAAATTATACGGTTTAAATTATATTACGATTAGCTTCAATGATCTTAGTCTACTCATTGATTCTGCGGCATTCAAACGTTGGGAACTGGAAATTATCCTTCGCTTCCTTTTACACGTACATAAAAAATCTGTTGTACTTTTTTCTTTAAATTATTATAATGTTTTTTAATTAATTAAACGATTTATTTATTCATTTTTTATGAGACTCTGTCACTAAGGTGTGGACCAAATAAAGTGTTCATTATAGAAAAAATGGACTGTAGCAATTACTTAAGCAAGTGCTTAAGCAAATTCCTTAAAAACCGTTTATTAGAGAACAGACACAGAAGGACAAACAAGAAACGAAAGTTCTGGGCAATAGTCTAAATTAGGGGCCTCCAAACTATTTGCCTCGAGGGCCGTATCATAATGTGGAGTTGGGAACAGGGGGTTTGGGAAGAAAGTCTGAAAGGGGGTCCGGGGAAATTTTGAAAATTAGGCACTTGAAAACATTGTTTTTAAGCACTCCTAGACGAGTTTGACAAATTCAAAATTAAGCCTAATGTAAGTAAAAAAAATAGTTTTTGGTGATTTCATTTTTTTAAATTCCATAATTACTTTTTCGTTAAAAAACAAAAATATATATATTAGCAATTGAATTTCAGGAAAGGAATTGAAAACAGACACTTAAAAACAGATTTTTTGAGCACTCCTTGACGAACTTGACAAATTCTAAATTAAGCCCAATAGAGGGACTAAAACTTAGTTTTTAATGATTAACTATATTTTTTAATTCCATGATTATTAGTTTTTAAGTATACAACTAATAATTAGTTATTTAGCTGGGTCACATGGCTGACTTTTCTTTCTGTTCTGGCGGCGGGCCGGACCAAATCCTTCCGCGGGCAGTAGTTTGGAGGCCCTTGGTCTAAAACGTAAAATGCGGGGGCTTCATCCCCTCAAAGTGGAAAAAATTCTTCCGATACCTGTAAACTCGGAAGTAAAATCTACATGTTCACGTTTCCTTTTTATTTTCCCACGTTTTTGTTTTCATAAGTAACCAGAAATCACAGGTAGGTATACACTACACGTACACCTATGTATATCTATTGTGTACTTGGCGTATATTTCAGTTTTCACTCTCGGAGTTCTTCAGGTCAAATCGATGTTCCTTCCCTAGAATTACGTCTCACGTAGGTGGGCGGTATGTAGATGCGCGATTCAGACGCGCCAAATTATACCGCCGTAAAAACCCCCTGTTGTTCCATGGCTCCCTAAAGTCCCGCCGTAATGAACCGCCGCTCTCTTCGCCGAATGAAGCGTCGAGTTAACTCCGGGAGTTCGCTCAGTTTGTCGGCGAGAGAAGGAAAACTCCTTCGGAGAAGTTTTTGGGAAAGAGGAACTCGTGGGGAAAACTTGGTAATAAACTCGGCATAATCTCTGCGGTAATAGCCGGTAGCCGTGTAGGATGCGTTTCGGAGGAAAGGGAATGAGAAGCTTGACGAGCCGAATTCATTCCTCCTCAATAATCAAATTTTATTTGTGGCTTGACGCCATCAAGCATTGCCGCGGGTACTTGCCCATAAGTTTTGTAGACGTAATATTAAGAATGTACACAAACGAAACGAAGATTTAAGGTACTGTAAAAATACCAAGATGATTACAAATAATTCATTCTTTAAATGGGACAAATGAACTTCAATCATTCCTCATGATTCATAAAAGAAAATACATTTTTAACTTGTAGCGACAGCAAAACCTTACAGAGTAGCATTTCGTTACAAAATATCATTCACATCATCGCTCGTTCATTGTTTTAAATAATAAACCTGTGTAAGAAGACCGACTAAAAAAAAAATTGTTCAACTCTTGATCAAAATTTGTTGTTTACGATTCAGGATGCACTGGTTGGGAATCGCTACGGGGAACCCTTTGAGGTGAGCTTCGGCGTCAGACAGGGATATTCACTGTCGGCCATAATGTTCAACTTAACTTTGCATGAGGATATCAGGAATACAGATAAGAAAGGCACAATAGACGACAAAACTCGGCAAATTTTGGCAAATGCCGATGGGATTGCGTTGATGATCTGCAGCTTTCGAGGTTCAGTACGAGGTAGGAAATCGAAGGGGCTGCGAATAAATGAAGGCAAAACCAAGCATCTCAGGAAATCCCTGCCATTCCGTGCCCAGCGAATACCCAGAAGGGTGACATTTGGTACTTATACACCCTTGTGCAAATTAATGGAATCAAACTGAAAAAGCTGAGTTTTCAAGTTTTGTTTTGTTTTGTTGGCATCACTGTGTTTCTGTTATTTTGGACCAGGGCCACTTGTACCAGCTGATGGAATGATGAATGGGGAAATTGAAAGGAAAACATTGAAGTACTGCGCGCCAGAGTGATTCCATTGCTCCAGAGACTCTATCCAGATGGTAGCGGTGTGTTCCAGCAAGATTTGGCCCCATGTCACTTCACACTTCGAAGAAAATGAAGCTGTTCTTTTCAGCGAGTGGTGTGAAGGTGTTGGAGTGGCCTGGGAACTCGTCTGACTTGAATCCAATAGAAAATCTTTGGGCAATCTATGGAAAGATGGACTGCACCACACAAAACAAGATGATTTCAGGGTGATGATAAATCCCTTGGACTTGGTTGATTCTATGCCTGAACGGGTGAAATCTGTCTTGGGCAATAAAGGTGGGCACACCAAGTGGTAAAGTCCATTCAAGTACAACCATTTTTGATGTTTTTTGAATAAAGGAGTTTTTATTAACAGAAAATCGGCTTGATTCCATTGATTCGCACAAGGGTGTAAGTTAGATGAAGTCAAGTGTTTCACCTGCCAGAGAGTCCACGTTAATGGTTATTGTGAGCGTCGGCGCGTATCCTAGATACTCACAGCTGACCGAATTCTCATTAACCAAGCGACGCGCTCACGATTTGGTTCTCGCGTGTGTCCAGTGAAGTTACCATGTTCGAGTTCATTAATATTATTAATGAAATTTATTATTGTTGTATTATTTAATTCATTCACAAAATTATTTAATGATTTTGTGAATAGATTGAATTATACACTAATAACAGTCAAACTGCTTTGATGTATTTTATACTATCTAGTAATCGATAGGTTAAAGAGTACAGCAGACATCACCTACCTGGGGAGCTTGATGACAAATAGGAATAAATAACAAGATGAGATATGCTCCCAAATAATAGCGGGTAACCGAGCATTTTTTGCCAATATAAAACTCTTCAGGAGCCGTGTGATCTTCAGGACAACAAAGATGAGGCCTTACAGGTTCGTGGTGCGGCTTGTGGTCTGTTACGGGTCTGAGGTTTGGACCATGAGAGCTGTGGATGAGAAAAGACTGCGAGTATTTGAGAGAAAGATTGTAAGAAGAATCTATGGAGTCAGAGAGGGTCAAGGTTGGAGAACTAGCCAAATGCAGGAATTGATGTATTGTTAATGCATGAAGACATAGTCCGTTTTGTCAAGGCTGGGCGCACATAGTGGCTGGGGCATGTTGACCTCATGTCAAGGTGGGCTTGCCCGAAGCTGATGCTGCATCGGATGAGCTCGGATGAAAACTAGAAGATGAAGGGGTCGTCCTCGGTACCTTGAGAGACCTCTAGATGGTGGCGATGCGGAGGTCTGAGGCGGATGACCGCAAATGGCGGGGGAGAGGTGACCGGGAAGCCAATGGAAACATTGGCCTGTAGTGCTTTGTGGTTAGTTAGTTGAATTCAAGATGCGTAGAATACAAAAATCGAATTAAAGAAATGAAGAAGCATACAATTTTTTGGTATTTCCGCATTAGATTGCAGTTCAACCACTTGTTGGGACTGAATCCCCCTCATCGATCACGGACAATCCTAAAGAGTGAAGTAGAAGGGCTCAAATTTTCACAAATCTGAATATCGAAAACTTTCGCAATAACATAATTTGTTCGTTTTTGATAGGAAAGCGCTTCGATAGGGACGAATCGTTAACGATGTCAAAACGTGTGTCTTACGAGAAGACACATCGAGTTATCGCCTAAGCAGGATACGTCACGTGGCCATCCATTCCTCCAGAGTTATCTTATAACTGTTTCATCAAGCTTGTATTTATATTAGGAAAAATGTTTTCTTTTAAAATTTTCGCTCCTTTTATCGACACCGTTGATGTACTATTTGGCTCGTAGGCAAAGAAAACGATAGCCAGGTAATGACATTTTTCGGCTACGAGGAAAACTAGGAGAGTTTCACCATTTGTATCCCAAACTCCGTCATAATCGGCAGTTATCCTTATTATTCTCGAATGACAATATCAACTTGTGATTACATCGTTCAAATAATAAGAGAAAAATTCGCACTCTACACATTAACAAATTTTCAACGCCCGACTTCTGTTGAAAAACGGCTGATGCTCACGCTCAGGTAAGTTCAATAGGTGTCTGATAATGATTTATATTATACGATTCAATTTTTTAATGATTTTCTGCGTTTTTAGTTGCAGATGCCTTGGTACCTATAATATATTATATTCTACGAAGACCAATAATTCTTGTAAAACTCTCGTCCTAAGATTTTTTTTCTTTTTTTTTAATGGTAGAAATTGTTTACTGACCGAAAGACATTTACAAAGTATTGATATATGTTACAATTATACGATTAGCCCAAAACATGACATACATTAGCCCAACGGTTAATGTGACTTAAACAACATTAAATTATAGATTTGTAACAAATGCACAAAAATAATAATAACAAAAAAAAAGGCTCGCAATGCCAAACAAAGGTGAAGTTTAGTAACAAATATAGTCATCAAAGTTTTATTAGGTCTTGTGGATGATTATCTTTTCACCAAGGGGTTGTTGTGGAGTCGCGTCTATGTAGCCAGCAATGCCGATTGCCGCTGTACTACCATACTGACAAGATCCATGCGCAGATCATTATGTAGTGTTTCATTACTGACCATGGTGCGTCAGTTATGGTTCTCAGTACCCGGTTTTCAAATAGTTGTACATAATTTAAATCGCTTTTCGCAGCATAGCTTCAGATTTGGGAACGGTAGGTCCAGATGGGTCTGATTAATTGGAGCCAAATTAGCTTTTTATTGCTTAAGCCTATCTGTTTGCTCCTGAGCAAGGGATAGGAATATCTGAACCTTGACCTTAACTTCCAAGAAATAAAGTTAATTATTATATCTTTGCCACCAATTAGACCAGTAAAAGGGACAGATACTTTACTTTTTTCCATAATTCAATGGATCCGTTTAATAATTCTGTACAAACGATCTTCGTAGAATAACCACGAACTGCCGAAAAAATGAACCTTTGCGTTACGATTTGTAACGATTTGTTTATTTGCTGTGATACGGACGATTTTGTCGATGAGAACCGGAACGGCGACTGTGAAGAGTGAACTAGATCAGAGCCTCGAGCGAGAATGGGTCGATTAACCCTTTTGTCGGTTCATTAATTTGTTGTGACGACCTCTTGGAGTTCACTACAGTCTAGGAGCATCCGACATCATTGTACCAACTCTACTGTAAACAGAACAGAGCGTGTTACAGGTATTTAACCGACTGGGTATTTCAATGAGCAGACCTCATTTGCGGTTTTCAGTGATTGAAACCGGTTTGAGTATGGTTTGTTGGATATGGATATTGGAAATATACTCCTTTTTCATATACTAAAACTGCTGCCCCTGAGCTTTAGATTTTAAGCTTTACGTTGTAATAGTATCCTTTAGGAGTCTCAGAATAATACCCTCAGTTATCGGCCATGTTGGATGAGGCAACTATTCCAATTCATCACTTCTTTGTCACATGTACCAGATTCTGTTAAGGAACCACCCCCACCCTGTATTACTGACTTCTTTTTCATAATGATCAATTTTGAAAACACAAGAGGTGTGGACTTAGCACAGGCACGTAACCAGCAAACTTATAAAACAATAATGAATATAAAGAACTTATACAAATGTCTGCCAAGGTAGGTGATGCATAAGGGTTTCCATTTTAGGTAACATGAACGTACATAAGTATTGAAATGTAGTAGATTGCCTCGAAAGATGAGCTTGTTACGATCCGCAGGACAGACATGCCAGGGGAAATGTTCAACACCTTTAAACCGTGTAGCCAACACGTTCTGCAGGTCTCTCTTGATAACTCTACAGAAGAAAGAATGATGATACGATCCTTTTGAAATCGATATGAGATTATAATTTCTTCTCCGACTAGATACCTTAAAAATTTTAGCGCGATCGACCTACTAGCATTGGGAGAGATGAGGCTTCGTTAATTTTACGTTTGTACATGCGCAGTGTTGTATTGATTTCTGAGCAGTGAAACTCATGAGCCCCTACGAGTTTCTACACCAACCTACATTCTAAAAATGTCATCAAAATCAGATAAAAATCGTCAGAAGTAGGTGTGCAGATGGATTCCACGTCCAGACATGTGCAATTCCTAGTAATGGTACTATCGCTTTATAATTGATATGGAATTATCACATCGTTTTTCCCCAATCACTCCGAACATTTTTTTGCGATCGTACCTCTAGAGCCTGAAAAAAATTTGCTTGGTGAATTTTAAATTGAATTGTTAGCCGACTGATGTATTGATTTCTGAGCTATGAATCTCATCGGTGTCCATCTAAAGCCAGAACCTCACATTTCCTAAAATTGTTATCGAAATCGGATGAAAACTGTAGGAAAAAGCTTGTTACGGTCATTTGCGGTCATACAAAAGGAAGGCCTATACTAAAATTGTTCTCCATCCCAAAAAAGTGAAAAAACCCTCCCGATCCTTGTACGTGGGTGGACTCGGAACCAACTGGAAAATTAAATTTTGTTGAACATAAAAAGAATTCAAAAGTGGTTTGATGAAGGTGAACCCACAGTTAACCAGGGACGGTGATATCCCCAAAGGAATGATCACAGAAGGAGAAAATGTTAATATGATATAATTAATAAAAATAAAATGAGATACGAGACAAAAGGAACAACAATCTAAAAATATCTTTGAAAATATGTCAATTAGAATTACTTGCCGTAGGTACTTCTGGTGACACGAATACCTATGCAGCACACATTAAGTTGCCTCGAATTCCGCTGAAGATTCAGTAAAAGGTAAATAGGTGGCTGTAAATATAACTAAGGTAAATGATAGATCGTTGGTGGAGTATGGTTATTGCTAAATCTTATTTGATCGGTTTTCGAAGTCATTGTGGTGAGCGAAATCCGAAGAAGTGGTCCTAGGGGGTAGGAAATGGAATATTATGAAATTTTGAGCCGCTACTTGAAACGGTCCGGCTGATAAAAAAATAAGAACAAAGTGTTCGCATGATTTTTCTGCATTTTATAAATTTGATGGTAAATTTAAACCGTTTGAGAGTGGAATGCGAGACAACGTAAAGTTGACGAAATCCAGATCGTTGTGATGGATATGGTTAGTTGGCGCCTTCCCGATTTTAGATTCCGACGCCTTCGGAGATGAATCAGACGTTACCAAACGTCTGTTTCATCATCTGAGCGTGGCGGAGCATAATAATGCATCCACCTCCTCGGAAGGGGCAACTATACCATTCCATCACCCTCACATCGTCCAGATGATTAAGGTCAGCGTCGACAACATTCAGTGAACGTTAATCCGCATTTAGCAATATTCAACTTGAATTATATTTTTTTAAACGACAATAAAACGAGAGCTGAGGTTCGATGGTTAAACGATCTCGTAGACGAAAATTTCTCGAATACGGGGAAAGATGTGAGTGAAATTTCACTTTTTTGGGTTATAATTCACTTGCCTGCAAGACTCGATGGATGGGAAGAAGAACTGCTTCATCAGGCCCACTCACTGGTAAAAAAGGTGGACAAGGGGAACGAACAGTCCACCAGCTATTTATTTGTTTGGAAAACACAGTCATTAGTAGTTTGGAACTCAAAACCGACATGCAAAGGTTTCACATCCGTAGGAATACAATGACAGCAAACAATCGCAATTTCTGAAGTTAAAAGTGACCCCCCAAAATCTCAAAATGATACGAGCAATTACACATAATTCAATCAAATAATAATAATATGATAATCATTATGGCCAGTGTGTTGGAATTGGCAGCGTTTCTAGATTTTAGAACGGCCAAACAATAACTTGATATAAATAATGTAACTTCAACAATCAACGGAATTTCTTCTAACATAAATTATTTATTGTATCAGTTGCATGTAGTTGCTCTACATTGCAGAGCCAAGGATAAAAAAATCATTACACTGATTGCCAAAAAAAGACAAAATACTTAAGAGAAAAAAAAATAGTCAACAAGGTGTGTCTCTGAAGTAAAATGCGTTAATACCAATATAACCTCAACCTCTCTTTCTTATTCAAAAATTTAGTTTACGCGTATGCAGTTAAACACATAAACATGTCTGTATTTCATATTCAATCACCAAGTTCATTTATTAAATGAATTATGAGTAAAAAGTATCCAAACTCAACCCAATTCCTTCCGTAAAACACCCCCCTAGCCCAAATTAAAATATTTAATTCCAGATAATTGTCTTTGTGTGAACTAATAATACGTTTACCTTATCTCATCAATAATTATAACAGTCCTCAAAAAATTATCTGATACCTGAGGTCATGAATTACTACTTTAGGACAGCCAAAGACATATTGATTGACTCAACTTATGGACTTGGAATGGTATGGATTGTAATATTTCATTATTTCAATCCATGCGTTGAAGGTCATATTGATTCTAGGTATCTACTCATTCAGTGAAATAAAATCAGCTACATTTAATCTTCCATTTCAAACATACGTTAAATTACCAATTATAGGTCAAGCGTGATTATCATTTTGAAATAATGATAAACACCATATCGATCCAAGTCCATGAGATAAGTCAATCAGTATGTCTTTAACTGTCCAAAAGCATGACCTCTGTTATCAAATATTTATTTGCGTGATTATCATAATTTCAATTTGATGACAAGCGAGATTGTCATTATTTCGATCAATGCATAGATGGTCATCTTGATTATGGGTAGATACCCATTTTGTAATGTAAATATCAGCTGCAGTTAATTTTCCACTTCAAACATACGTTAAAGAATAATTTATATGTCAAAGACGATTAGAAAAACTTTGAATCACTGCAAGTCATGATAGATGCACCTCACAAACCTCACCAAACAATCAGATCTTTAGTAAGTACCTAGGCATTAACCAGCAACTAGTGCAAATATGGCGTCTTCAAATGCACTGATATAATTGTTAAATGGATGGATGAAATGTTTGATGAATAGTTTATCAAATTAGTACTTTATGCTTGTAATCGTAGGTATGTTTTTTCGTTTGTATTTTTCCATATTTTTTTGTCGTTTTTTTAATCATTACTGAGTTATGGGGAAATGGTACGAACCGTTTGACATGATGGCCGAAATTTGGAAGATGCTGAAAACGAGGAACTGGTAAGATGACCTCCTGTAGCCGGGCATTTGATAGAACGAACATGAGAATGGGGGGATACAAATGAGACGTAGCCGGTGGCGCGGGGCGATGCCGGTGGTGGGAGCTTCACAGCCAACCGCTTTCGCATAACTGAGTCCGCCTTCCGTCAGCCTCCCACCATAGCACTTTTGCCCTAGGTCAGGGGCTTACCAATCATGTAATGTATATAACCACCCCTCCGCTCAACCATCTTCCACTACACCAAACACACTCAACCTATACATCACAGTTTCCCTTACGACCCTCTGGACCTCTCTGCCGGTCGTTTCGTAATGAATTCTTCTGAGGACATAAAAGACCTGTCTCATGGAAAAACGATCATGTCTGCCTTCTCCTTTAAGACGTTCTTACCTCTCCCGTTTTCGTTGGAGGAAAGCCGATGCTATTACCCTTGGAAGAATTAGACTCTCGGAACAACAACAATTTCAAGATAAATCTGCAGAAAGGTTGAATTCATGTAATATCTTACTACATCATTCACGATTCAGTTAAACGACGATTTAACATACGTATCTTTTTGAACTAAGGATCAGCTGAAAACGTAAGGATGTGCTGAAATAATTTAGCAAATTTTCTTAGAAAATTAAACAATAGCCTTCAATTTTACCATTAACAATGGAAAAATAAAACAAAAAAAGATAAAATGAATTGTATAGAACATTTGTGAACAACGGTAGCAATTTTATCCCTAGAATGGAAATAATGAGTAAATCTTACTCCTAACCACCTTGAAATGGTAACACTGTCACAAGAAAGGTAGGTGGCGGGCCTTAGCTCTCTCTATGCTTCCATCAAGGTTTCTAGTCAGTTGTGAAAATGCACCCAGGTTGGTAAGATGTTTCCTCTTTGTGCGGCTCAACACTTTGCAATGGTGAGTGAGTAAAAATTACTCAACATTTCTAATACTGTAGGTCTAGAGGAGTAAATATTACTCCTCATTTCCATTAAGAGGCCCACCAAGTGAGTCATTTTTATTTGTTTTCCAATGGTAGCAGATAGGAAATGTTACATATTTTACTTCCGTCAATGCTTTTGTGATTCATAAGCATAATTTCTACCGGGAACAACCTCGTCCCCTCGAAAAAGAGTGAAGCTTCTCAATCGGTTGGATTTCATGTTCAAGTTCTATGAGCAGCTTACAGAAAATTGGAAGAGGCAAAGATTGACTTCCCGGTTGCCAAAAGAGCTTCGCAGTGCCATTTAGCAGAACTTTGGTCTGCTCGAACAGCCAGCTCCATTGCCTTCAACTTCAGGAATGAAAGAAAGCAAATATTACTTTTTATGCCCATCGCCATTGAGATGATATACATTGTATATTATACAACTACGTTTTGCAAGGATTGCAAAAAACCTATTTGTGGTCACCATCAAGTAACATTTTGCAAAGACTGTTCGAAATTTTAAATTGTTCACATATCATATGGGACTTTTTTTTAACTTGGCTGTTTACTTTGATGGTTTGGGGGTGTTCATGGGGGTGTTTTTCCTTTCCCCCAGTATTGAATTTTTCCCTTTTTTCATTTGCTACAATGATAAAGAACTAAATCTATTGCAGTAATTCATTGAGAATAACACTGAATTGCCAATATTTGTGGTGGAAGGTGATACCATTCCCAAAAAGGAACCAACCTGTTTTTTTTTCTTCCTCCAATGGGATACATATTTTATTATGTGAGAAGTGAAACCAATTGATTCATTATTTTGTTACAAGAATGCAATCCTTACGTATTACTAGGTACACCTACCTTATCTGAGAAATAGCAAAAACATAAAGGTACCTCCTAGTTTATAGTGATTATGCACTTAAATTTTGATCACTTACATTTTTCAATGAAGAATGAGTTGTTCAAATTGTTTATAAATGCTTTTTGCCTCAACCCATTACCATTCAAAGAAAACTGCGACATAAAAGAGGGTTTCCTACATGGGAGTAAAAATTACTCAATCTTTCCTTTAAAAGCCTTGAGAGGCACCTTTCCATTTTAGGGTTATGCAGGGTGTCGCAAGGTGTTTCCATCGAAATTTACCCTAAAATTCTGCAAAAATATGGGACAAAAAGTTGCAATTAGAGCTTTCTTGGTTTGTTATTTGGAAATAAATCAATACTGGAGTATTAGAAGTTATAAAACAGGCCCATCTGTTCGTCCTTTTCGATCATTCTTTATCGATCCTGTGCTGAGATATAAATGAGACTCTATTTATGGTGTCTACAGAAGACAAGATCTTTGATCTCGCGAGGCTTCAAGTTTGGACAATCTGCCTTTAATTAGGTCATACATAGATCACAGATCTGATCTAAATTGTGATTTACGTACAAGGGTTATTCTGATACAGAAATGTAAAACTTCTGTGGAATAATTTGCAGCGTTTGGTTTCTACTAATAATCCGACCTCACTCACTTTTGAGATATTTTCAGTTTTGTCGAAATTTGGTCACTAACGGTCATACGGCCTTAACTCGTTTAATACAAAGAGTAAAAAACGACATACAAATCTAAGTACACCATGTTAAACAGCATCAAGCTCCTTCCTTCTGGGTCTCTCGCAATAATTTTTTCAACTCGGGTTAACATGAGGTTGAAAAAAGAACGAAAACTTAATTCTGTCAAACCTTGAAAATCACTTTTTTAAACTGTGATTAGTTCTCATGGTTTCCGTTAAATATAATGGCCTGTACATTTATAAAAATATGCGCAAAACCCCAGCTATCCAACGGTATAACCCGTTTTTAAATTTTTAGAGGCAACTTTTCTGAGAAAAATGAGTGTGAACGTGAAAAAATATGTGTTTTTATATATCGCAACACGGAGGTCTTGGCAAATCCGATTTCTTCAATAATGAATTCACTCGATCAAATTCAATTCTAATAGAGACCGATCTTGTCAGATTTCAGATGACCCACTAAACCTACTATTCAAATTTAATCTTTCTAGGTGGATACGGTTTAAAAAAGGCTTCCGGAAACAGCACGTTAAATCGATTAGGAATGAAATTAGCCGTAAGAGCATTCACGGATTACCATCATCTTATTCATGAAACTCAAAGTTGTTTCGTTTCCATCTACGTGTAATAAAATTTGACATCGTTTACCTAGAATGGTTATATCTTACAGAAACAATTAACCTATGTGTGATAATTTGAAGTATTGTTTACGACCAGCGAATAGAGTTTCAAGATATTATAAAAAGTCCCTTTCTCTCTTTCTAAGCCTTATCTTCTTAAAAAGCCTGAAATCCTGCATGCGTTTGGAAACGACAGTGATGTTTTCTTATCCGTCAAAATATCTATGAATTTATAAGGAAATAAATGATAATTTTAAAAAAATACAATGTAATTTTGTCATTTTTATTTTTGGATTATATTTTTGATTCACATCCTGATCCCGTAATTCAATAAACGTTATAGTCATGAAACATCAATCTTGTCCGGTGACCTTTGGCTCTCCGGGGTGGTTTTTGTAATGAGTTCTTTCTCTGAAGACATGAAAGACCTCATGGGAAAAGTTCTTCCCCTTTAATACGTCTTTACCTTCCTTGTTTCTCTTGTAGGGAAGCAAAGACTGTTAGGATCCTCGGTAGACTATTACTTTTACAGCGGTGTAACTGGAACAACTTTGAAAGAAATCGGTGAAAACTTGAACTCTCTAACCATTCTTCCTAGATCATTTGGGATTTGGGATACATGAAAGTTTTCTTCATCAAAGTTAGAAACACCACAACTCAAACTGCAATGTTATTAAGGCAAAACTACGGGGATTAATTCTTCCCGATCAATGAATCTTCGAACTAATACGATACATTATCACAACGTTTGTTAGTGCTACTGACGACTTACCCCCTTATCCTTTTGCTCCTTGCAACACGTACCATTACATTTTTATGACAGAATAATGTGTGTATGTATGGATCTATCATGTATTATATGAATTCATTACCTACTGCACTATTTTTAAGATGTTTAGACATTTTGAAGAGAGGCTCTTGTGGGAAAGGACACCACCCTTCACTCATACTTCATCTCTTGGAGATTTGTAGGGAATTTAAGATTTTCTGCACGAACGAAGAAACATCATCGTGCCATGTAATGTATAAACTTATACGTATAAGTACGCTCATGAAATAAATTCTTTCGAAAGTTCTTCAATGCCTCTGTATTTACATTTGTCAACGTTTTCGTGTAACTGTCTAATTACTTGATATAGTATTCCCTAATACCATGAACCACAGTTCAGCAGGTTCAACGAATGAGTAGCTAGTGTGACTGTACTCAACTACTAGCCGGCACATACCGGCACGTTCCAGCATCGTTTAAGCAAGTTTCCAACCGTCAGCAGACATAAAACTTCAGACAAGCCATCCATAAGGACATCATTTCAGCCAAATATTCATTTCAAGTCCTTTCTAGCATGAAATATTCTGTATTTAGGCCTATCATTTATAAGTGATGATGAGTATACATCTGATAAACCTCTGAACACACACGTCTAATAGGCTCTATAAAAACAGATTTCTAAGATACAAGTATAATGAATACGTCTTCTTGAAAAATGGATGTCTATTAGACGAAGAATAATCCGCCATCTGAACCCCTTTTAAACTGCTGCATAGACGTCCAATACATTGTGCAGATTATTCATCTAATAAACATACATTTTCCATAAGAAATACTGAAAATCCAACTCAAGTTTCGCTAGGATACACCCATTCTACATTTATGTCAAAACAAACCTCTAGCAACTGGAGAAAATGAAAAGAGTTCAACATTTATAAAGCATAACTATTATGAAAAATCTTAACTAACCATGAAAACTACAACTAAAATTCTATTTGTTCAATGATTGCGGAAAATTTCAAACAATTAAACATTCGGAAAACTTGAAAAAATTTGCTCTCACGATCAGGTTGCATGATAGAAACTTTTGCTAAACATCTTATAGGAGGAAATAAGCAAGCTCAAAATAGGTGCTTCTAATGAGGCGCTTCGAATTATTTCACAAACTTTTAATATTCTTGATCCCTCTTCTTGACCCCTCCACTGCCAAGTTTGTGGCGAGTTTTTGAAAATTGTTGCTATTCGATAACAAAGGCTCATTATTGAGAATAGTAACACAACAAAGAAGAATCATTTTTCATGTACATATTGCATTGTACCTGTTGTGTACTTTCACACAACCATTGTTCCTCCTATAAGGTTTTGACTTACTTATGTTATTGAGACAGTGAGAAGTAAAGATTACGATATCTGAGAAGATCCGTGCTGAGAATCAGTAATAATCTCTGGTTCAAATGGGTACCAGTAGTGCAGTCGGGACGTTGACCGCAAGCGGCTCCCTCATCCCAACGTCGCAGATATTTAATATCCAGCGGCTAACGGATATTTTCTGGTTGACCATCTCGGGAGTCGGCTCTTATGAGGAGGATGTGACAGAAATCGGCCTATGGGAAAGCCGCCCCTCAGCACGCGCCTTTAATCGACACTTTCGCACACGTGCTCATGACCCTTTCCAAGACTCGGTATCCGACTTTCCCGGCACGGAAATCCATTTAGAAACTCCACCCCTCCAACTAACCGCCGACGGCTTGCCAGGCTGCCCTATGCCCCCCCGAGGTACGGAAACTTCCAACAACACTGGGGTAACGTATGTATTGGCCATCCCAACCAGAAGTCATATGAGATACTGCTTGGTTAGCGCATAACATTTATCTGGACACAAGTTATTATTTTATACTTTGGATGATGGACAATTTACATTTCTTCTTAAACTTTCGTGTTTATAAACAACCAATTTGTTGTTGTTTTTCGTGTAGCAATACAGGGATTGTACAGTCCATATTGTTCACTCTCTACGGATCGATTCTACAACTCATTTCCAACAAAAATTTATTTTCTTGATATTGGGTACATATTCCTAGACACACACTTCCATGGAACATACCATACGTGGGCGGATATTTTCCAAGTCGCTTTCTGCATTCATCCCACGCCACACTATCGGCCGAGAAGTTCCATTTTTGCGCAATACTTTGAGACAAACGTCTCAAACTCGCACGTCGCTTCTAATGTGTGTAATAAAATGGATTGAGACCACTAGAGCGAAAAGGACCCAATGTGAATATGATGAACTGTCAATAAAGGCGCTACGTGAACAGGTGAAAGAATAAACAATATCACTAATCAATTGATTTGGGTGATCGGGAGGGTGACGGAATCAACACGTTACGGCCGCGGCTGCTTGACTGAATAACATTAATTTATTTTCTCTCTCGCACTAATATTTATTTGACGCCAGTTGATTCACAAGCTGCAAAAAAGACAACATCAGTAGTACGAGAGCTGAGGTAGGTAAGGACCTAAGGGCCAAGAGCAGAAGAATAATGAGCAGAAATTGAAATAAAAATATGTGAAGCAAATGAGAAAGCTCTTGATTAGTATGTGAGGTCCGTATTGGTTCCAGTTCACTTGAAGATGGTGTACAATAGTAATTAAGTATCCAAAATCAATTTTCGAGCTATATTTTTATTTATATTGAACAAGGACCATGGAGGTTGAAAATGCATTTTTCTCGGTTTTAAAAATATTGACTGTGTGTGTGTGTGTTTTTTTTTTTTTTTCAGGTCATGTATATTGAATGTACACGTGATACGATGATATACTTAAATTCGCTCATATGAACATGCTGAATGATTGGAACTGCACTTGTGATTATAATGAACGAAGTTTATTCCGTATTGCTTGACTTAAGAGAGACGGATCTCAAATGACAATGTCACACCTCGATTACTTGCCTCACAAAAATAGTGTTTCGATGTTGAGTATCGATTGGAAAAACTGAAGTAGAGAAAGGGATTGCGAGAGATGGCGGGACCTTTCTTTAAAGGTAGATAAGGGCGAAGGGCAGATTGTTAGAAGGCCACCTCCCACGGGGTAAATCTGACCTGTCAATGGCAGGTATCAGCTGAGAGATGGTTGGAAAGGGAGACCGCAAGATGACAGACTGTCAATGCCTCACGACTTCTGTCTCCCTTTGTCACCCACTTTATGATTCTCTCTCCCTCGCTCTCTTCTTCAATACTGCGCTATTTAATGACGAATAGGTGGAACTATCTCGGATTTAGAACTTTAGATGAATGACTCCTCTCCGCTCACGCTCCCTCTATAATAACCCTGTCCGATATATTCTTCTGTATTTTCTGGAGGATCGGGCGTCTTGCACAGATGACCCACTAATTATTTCAGTAAGGGGGAGTAACGGGACATCCACCCTCAAAAGGGATCATACTTGGGAGTAGAAAATAGATTCTACTTCAATAAGAGTCCCCAAGAAATAGCGTTCCATTAATCCCATTTCGTTTATTTTTCTATAATCCACCACGAAACTCAAAGAATTTCATTATATGGTTGGTTATATTATCAATCTCTCAACAATAATATCCCGCTTGCTACTTCACAGCTATCAGCAAAAATCCAATGTACTGAAGCCTACTTAGAGAAAGTGACAGCAGCTGGTCTTTTCTTTGATCTCCTTGGAATCATACTCCAATCTGGATGTGGGTGCCAATGTTGGCACCATAAATCGACCCATACATCAGGAATGGTTTGAGCTACGGACCTGGGGAGGGGCTCATTCGATTCCTCATGAAAATTTCTTTTAAAAAAAGTCCAAATTTAGGCCGCCTTGACTTTTTTTAGGTTTTTAGGGATTTTACAAAACTGTGACAACCCTTAAAGGGTACTTTAAATTAAGTGAGAGAGCTAAAGAATCGGGGCGTTGTCGGACCAACATGGATTTTTCCTGAAAATTTCAGATTTTTTGCTCCAGCTTTTTGGATGAAATCGTGCGTACGGTGGACGGACGGAAAAATTTGTATTGCAGTTTTGGATTCTACACTCTTTGAAACGTAAACCATGAAATTTTCAGAGGGGGTTAGTATTGTTTTTTCAAGAGCGATTACGATGGCTTATTATTGAATAATAAACCAAAACCTGCATAGCCGAATATTTTCAGGTTTACGTCTTACGGAAATCAGGTGCTAATGTCTTCAAGAATGTTTCAATACCACAACTAATTATAGAAGATACAACATGAAGCAGAAGTATGTTGCGGCTGCCTTCAATTTATATTCAGAATTCGTGAACTTCAAATCCTTGAACCGAAAATGATTTCGACAACTTGTTTCCAACAAAAACTACCATTAGGCTATCCCTGTTAGGATGTTCCAAAATGTACTTCATTGATTTCAATCCAGAAGAAGCTTATAGCAAAGCGCAAAATTTGCAAAATTAAATGTTCCATATAATGGAACATCTAGCACTCATAACTCTCTCAGTGCCCGATTTTAACCTACTGCTCATTATCAATTTACTATATCCTCCAATGTAGACACCCACTATGGATTTTGTCAATATCATCCAAATCCATGGTTTGGGTTCATGCATCAGACTCAAGTCGCCAGACATTTTAAATGGTTGTCAATGCGGTGCGGTACAATGAGGCGTAAACAGTAAACGCAGCATTCGGAAGATGTCCTGCCCACCTGTTCTGACAGCCCCCCTCTGAGACTGATGTAAAGCACCACGGAGAGGGCATTCATATTTCAAGGGTCTCAACCCAACAACAGCCCCTGCATGTCCTTCCCTTTGTTGCGTTCTTTAGGTGAACATATTACCTCGAGAGGCCTTCTCGGTTTATTGGCTCTCTCTTTCGGGTCAACCTCCTTAATCTTTTAACCTCAGGAAAAACTTTTTATCCTTCCCTCTTCCCTTCTCCGCCCTAGACATTTGGCTTCCACCATCAAGATCTATAGCCCTCGACGGCGCACAACCTAGTTACATCAATAACAATGTGTACCCACTTCTTGATAGGCAATTTCAGCTTTATTTGGATGGTTTGTCTTATTTATGACTAGACATTTATAAACACTTATCTTGCTCCTTCTGCTAAGACCCTGTGATAACTTTTAACGAGAATCCCTGATAGGCAGAGGCGAGATGATTACAGATCCGGACAAGTGCTGGTTAGGAGATTGAGGGGCAGAAGGCACACATTCAAGTGACTAGTGTACATACTCATGGAACAAATGATTCTTATACATAGCCATCGTGCATGAACATAACGTAGAAATCCTAAAATTCACAAACCATGCAGTTTCTATAATTTCGTTTCAAGATGAATTATTTTCAATCATGTTTTTGCTCTTTCTTCAAGTGATTATTCAAGTTAACAATTTGACCCGAGGGAAGTATTATTGAGTTTGCCAATAGAACTGCCATAATTCGGGGGAGCATAATAATGAACTAAGTTATAAATAAATTCAGATTTAGAACATAGTTTAGATATAGACATATTAATGTGAACTAAGTAATATTTCATACCCCTTTAACGGTATGTCCTGGATCATAATTTAAAGTTCCAACCGCGAATAGGTAGGTCATACGCTTGCTTACCTATTTATTATTTCTCTATTGTGTACTATTTTATATCCAACGATTTTTCTTCATCCAACCTTATTCATTTTTATGATAACACAGTCTTTTATCCTCTCTTCTCGTCTCATAACGTTCGATCCCGGTTGTTTCTTTACTTTTATTCACAATGACAATGGCATACCTATAGAGAATTAGGAAACAGCTTTGATGTACGATTACCTTTGGTTAGACCGAAATTGTTCAATCAAGGTGAGTGAGCATATGATCGAATTGTTTTACGTAAATAAGAAAACCAGAAATATTTGGTAAGCTTCTTTTCTTTCTAGATAAGGTAAAAATCTAATAATCCATTTCTTTTTTTTAATTGAGTATAATATAGCTTTATACCGTATTATTCGTAGCTCTGATAGGATAGGTAACAGGTCTTCGCCAGATTTCAAATGTTTCTTTGAACTTTTTAAGTGACTGCCAAATGTACATATTTTTAAGTGTTTTGGTAAAATTATTATTAATAATGAACCTATGTGATCGACCGAGAACAAAACGTTTTAGCACCCTCAAAAAATGTTTTTTGATGCGTAGAATTTTTCAAACTCTGATGCAATAACTGGAAATAATGAAGCAGGTATCCCGGTAATTTTAGCATCACCATCCCTAACGTTTCATGAAGAAGAAAAGTACTATTTGGACGAGTTTCCAGGAATGGGGACCGCTTAGGGCTACGTTTCTCTTGTTCACCATTCGAAAAATTTCGGAAGTTGCTAGTAGGCCTTCAGAGCCCTTCAGGCGTGGCGGTGACTGCCCTGATACCACAGTTGATGCTACACGATTGTGACGCTATCACCCGTGCTTCAATTCAGTTAGGGAGAACTAGGCTTCACCATTCTTTTGGTCTCTATTTCTATTTCATTTTGCAAGTTCAGCTGGGTTTCCACTTGTGTTTACGAGTGTAACAAAGTAGTATTGTCTCTAGTTGTACAGTCCAGTTCCGATAGACCAATGATCCACGTAGGAGGGTTATCTAATACATAAATAATTAACCATCGTGTATCAATTTGCAGCTTCTCCAATTTCATTATCAACCAATTTAACCATTCCAATGAAAAATTGTTAGTTCTATTTTAAACACATTGAAATCATCCCATAACTACCTAATATCAGATTCTGGTGAACAAAACAATAACGTTTTGAGTAAACGAGATTGCAGCGTGTCATAACTGATTCATTTAGTTATAGTGTGTTTCTTAATGTATCACGTCATTTTTTGGGTCTTTTTCATCTTTACAGTTTCCCATATCTAGGCACTGGTATTCTGGAAGATACCTTGATAGTTGCGTACCCAGAGGTAGTAACGACCGTTGACGGGACTAGGCGTTAAAGACATTATCCTTTAGCAGCCTGTATAGACGCGAAAACAACGCTCTTAATTGATAGGGGTACTTAGACCGGATTGTAACCTCCCCCCAGCCAGACACCTGCCTGATTAACCCGACGACAAACCCGAGTGTTAATGATATTAGTTCCGCCGTTCTCACTTGAACAAGATCCACTTAACACATCCAGATGAGAAAATGTGTAATGACTTTGGACGAGGCGCCGGCCAAGTTTAGCTTTATAATCAGACTATCACCCCCTCCCATCCTCATTCGCCCGCTAGCGCAAGAATTCTAAATTCCCACCCAAGTTGTTAATGAAGTGGTCCTTCCTCTCTCTCCTTTCCGCCATGTTCTGAATTATTTAGTTTAGCATCAGCTGCCTAGTTGTCCCAAGGGTGCCGTTATAACCTCCAGCGCCGTTGCCCCCTTTTCCATGTTACGCCACTGCATATAACTCTCTATGCATTCATATGCACCACCCCGGCGCAGGGTAATATCGATACACATATCCCCACCCGTTACCGTATAACCAGTTACCCTATCCCCGTTACTCTGGCCTATTTCTCTCCGGTATATTAAACCCGAGCTATAGCCCTTTTCACTTGGATTTTTCATGGAGGGAAACTACCTTCTGTCGCCTCTATGTATGATATCCATCCGTGAATTTCAGGTAAGCAGTAAAATCCTATAATTTCTGCGAGAAAAAAGTTACAAATTAGTAGGCATGGCAAAGTGTAATATTTTGTGGTTTTGGTAAAACATTTGTAATCGACCAAAAGAGAATATGTTGACCCCCCCCCCCCCCTCAAAATTCGATGTTTTGAACGTGTGTAGAATTAAAAAATCAACTTTTGAAAAAAAAATCGTCCTTTCGCCTCTCGCCGTTCATAGCTTTTCTCCGAAACTATTACCAAAGTTAATGAAGCTTGGGTCATTTGGCGTCTAATTGATATTGAATTTTCGTTCGATCTAAGTCAATCCCAAATGCTGGAATCAAATGGCTGAAATTCCCAAAACCTGACTATCGAAAACACAATGTTTCATGTCCGTTATTGACAGATAATCGTTTGAACCGATTGACGTTTGAACTGGTTTACGTTAATCCGTTTGCTCTCCCTAAGGGCTGAAACTTTGACATAAAAAGATGATGTTAGCAGAAATTTGAGTGCGAGCGTGTTGGATATAGTAAAATTATCCATTATCATGTGAGGATCGCATCAATTGAGATAATTCCTGGTAGATTTTGTTTCATAATCTTTTAGCTACCCCCAAAATAGGAAAGTAAGATAAGGTAAATACGAAAGAAGGAGAGTATAAAATTGCGCGTCATAAAAACTGCAAAGGCTATTTTCTGTTGGAACCAACGTAAAAAGCTGGCATTTGAAGTAAATCGGGGCTTTCCAACACACGTTGGAAGGATTTACAGATTGAAGAATTTAGAATGACTCATGGTCAAAGTTTGCTACATGAAGCTAAAATGAAGGCTTTGAACCAGCGACAAGCGAAACCATCCCTGTCGTTGATTTCCCCGTACTGAAACCTTTCTTGTCATGCTGTCTTGCGTTTTCTGTCCAGAAATAAGGGGATCCGAACATTTTAGATATGTTCATGTTGTTTTGAGGTAAGCAATAGCACAGAAGTATATTTATCGAGGGTTGCCTGAACATTTCATTATGCCCAACGAGGATTAGTTATAGTCTTCAGGAATAGAAAGAGTTTTGTGGGTACTAATGCAAACATTCACTCGCTCAAGGGTGTTAAAATTATTATAGTAAACTATCAATAATTTTTCCTGTTGACAACTCCTAACCACACCTTCCCTCTTCCTGGCGATTTTTTTCAGTAGCACTACAATCATAATTCGTTCATCCTCTTTGGTAGAGTTACACATAAACACGAAAACTCTTTTTCACCTTAATGGAAAAAGCAAAAATACATTCTAATCGTAATAAGAATGAACGAAGAAACATTGATCTACTACACAAAGTAAATTGATTGGTTCCAATATCAGCTACTAGAGCAACTGGGTATCTTCATTAATCGTTTAGACCCGATTTTAGTTAGATTGCTGATCTGTCATAGGTTATTCATATGAGTGGGGTGCGTGTAGGGTCAGTGATCGCTTGAACTAAGTCGGTCATATATGTGCTATTCTGCCTCTCTTGTAAATTAAAATGAATAACCAACTTTTTTGACCACGTTAATCACGATTCAAAAACCACCAGACAGCTGATCATTGAGAAAAATGGTTTTTTTCAATGTCCCCTCATCACTGAACAAATTAAGAATTTTTCTTTTAATATGATCCATAAAAAATACAGTAGTCTTCTTCAATAAACATTCTCATTGTCGTTTACTCAGAATGATTTCTTTCGAAATGTGAATTTAAAAAAAAGTTATTGGAATAGCCTACTGGGAAAGAAGTTGAATATTATTCTTTGTTGTTTATGTCGATCCGGCATTATTTACGCGTCAAGTTGGATTGTAAGGGAATTTCAAGTAGTTTTCAAGCGTATCTGTCATTTTCTCTTCAGTACATCAGGCCCTTGAAAGTTACTATGTCATTCCTACATTCGTTCAGCAGATCATGCCGCCGCGGATGACTTTACTTTTCCAACTTTAATTCTACGGGTAAATACCTCCTATCAAGGGTTCGGTACAAATTGGAAACTAGTGGTGAAGTTTATATTAGGCGCGGGAAACCCCGACGGTTCAAGTGAGAAGGAACGATCTAGCTGGGAGTCGGGGTGTGTCCCAATATGCTCAGGACTGAGAAAGGGGAGTAATGCTCAGAAGTGATGGCAAAGGGTAGGGGGAAAGGCGTGGGGAAGCTGCCTGAGACCGTAAAGTTGGTTTTAGTAGCGGCAATATACCCACCTAACTAAACCTCTCCGGAATAATAAAGCACATCAGCGTATTTGCACTCTTGACTGTCTCCCTGAACCCCAGCTGAAGATGTTTTCTGATGAAATCGAACTAAAACTAATCTCACGATCGATTTACCTACTCCTTCAATCGAATGTTTGGAAGTTTCCCTGGCTTGTGGTTTTACCTTATGGAAAAGAATTGCCGAGTTATTTGAACACATACAAAGTTGCGTTGGAATATTTGAGTCTATCAAGAAATTTCCCATGTTCATCAAAGTTTTACGATAATCTGGCGAATTGCTAACGGCAGAAAGAGCTTTACTTCATTACACTGCCTTCAGGCAAACTATAGAAGTCTCTAGCATCCACACATTTGCTTCACTTCGAAACTGTGCCCAATATTTGTCCCAAAAGTAGATTCACCATACAAGGGGGGGGACGAATAATATTAATCCTCTCTCGTGGTTCTTCCTCCCTGGCAACTGAATTGTTCTCGTTCCTAATCTCTCAAAAGGATGGACTTTTTCAGCCATCTTAACAAACTTGTGGGGCTAATGGTCGTACAGTTGGTCTAAGCCAACATTTTTTAGATTATCTTGCTGAAGCACACTTACCTCGTCCACTACGTACCTTACTACTTAGGCTTACATGCAGTATCAAGAAAACTTTCTGAACAATTATATACCTAATAGTAATTGCATGTTCCCATGCCTATTGGATTCCACAATTCGACATAAGGCAACGGTAATTATATTTCTAAATCATTTAGGAATTATGGCTTCCCGCTGCTCATGAAATAACAATGTCCACGTAAAAGTATGAAGGAAAAGGAAAGTAACACGAAAAAAAAGCCATTCATCTTGAATAAAAGTCACTTCGGGGCTGTAATGTAATGTACTGCGTCTCCCTTCAGCTCAACCTTGCGGGACGGAGTCCGCTCTCAAGGAAACTGGAAGATTTATTAAATTACAAACTTCACACTAATTCCCATCCCTCCGGCCCCTTAATCTTATTTCTGAGCCCCGGAAAGGGGGAGAGAAAAGGCGCTCTGATGTTGACTGCTCATCTCGTAATTTCATTATTTCATTGCAAAAACTCTCGGCAACAGACTGAACATTAAAGAATATCGTTTTAAACGTTATTGGATTAGTTTGCGTAGCATCGTATTAAAAGGGCGGGTCGAAAGCCTTGGAGGGGAAAGCTCAGCTTCTCACCTTCAAGGAAGGCAGGAAGACTGAATTCAAAGGTAAAGGCGCAAAGGACGAAAAGAGGACAACATATTAATACCAACGTTGTTTATAAGGAACAAACCCTTATATATAAATAAGGAATGTCTGAAATGGTATATCATGAAATTCATCAGGATTTTCTAATATGAACTGAACACCCATTTAATTTCTGCTTACAAGGCTTGATTAATTTCTTCCAGGCTGTCTTAAGATCTACAGAAAGTTCTTCGCGCAGCAAAACAATAAAATTTCATTGTCTGCCACATTTAGCTCGCACAGTAATATACCTGAGCAAGAAGTCCAAGTTTGATTAGCAGACAGTGTCTACAAATGAATTCAGTTATGTATGGATACATAATCGTATGGCTTGTAAGCGTATATATACGAATAATTTATATATATATACGAATCATATATGATTCGTGCGTTAGAGTGTTCTGAAGCTTACGATTTTTTCTTGGTGGTACGATTGTATATTGAACATAGTTATCTACTTAAAAAACTCTAATCTACCTCATCCATGTAATTTAAAAATTACCTGTTCCAACAATCAATTATTATCCACCAGTAAAATATATCGTGAAATAGAGTTGAATTGAATGCAATGAGAAGAACCTCTTCCAAGTTGGTTGGGCAGTATAGCTTCCTTATTATTTATAACACGGACCTGTCGAACTTCTAAAGACATAATGCAAAATAAAAAAGTAATATTTGTGTATACACGGAAAATGAGCGAAATAAGCCTATAGCTCCTGTTTACAAATGTGCATAACCCGCCTTCAATGGTAAGAACAGGGAGCCAACTAAGAACTAACTGGCACAATCATACTACTGGAAGAACTCCATACTCCCTCCTGGAAATGGAATTTTGGAATAGATTAGATTAAAGTATAGGCCCCCACAAGTTCTGTCTTAGATAGGCACCTCAACTTACAAATGATCTAAGAAGTTCAAAACATTGTTTAGAGTTAAAATTAATTCTTTTCCTGGACATACTGTTCAAAATTTGTATGACTTGGTCATTAAAATTAAAGATAGCCAAACTTGCTTCTCTTGATGTGCTCAGGCAGTTCACTAATATTAATGTGGCTACCTGCAAAGGTCAGGTCAACAGACTGATTGATGATCTTTGAGAAAGATGAATTCTGGAATTTATTGTCTGCCCGCACAGATCAAACTTATTTTCTAGTTAGGAAATTCTTACAGTCAGCCTGGGGGTGGCTTTAGGTTCTCCTCTTTCCCCCTTGCGGAAATCTATATGGATTTTCTTTAAATTCTAATTTTTAACAAACGAAAACCCAATAATCTCTTGTATTTGAAAAGGTACGTGGATGATATTACCATTCTATAGTTAAGGACGAAAGACAGTGAAATTCATTTCATGTTAAAATCAATCACATCAATTGGATCCTCTCATCAAATTCACTCTTGAATTCGGAGGGGACACATTGAATTTTCTTGAATTGTCCACTCCACTGATAAATGGAAAACATGATTTCTCCATCTACTATCATGCTACTTATAGTGACACCACTATTGATAATACCTCAAATCAGCGTAGTACATAAACTCGTGGTCTATCATTGTACCATGGTATTTACAGGGCACTATCTATGCCGAAGAACTAACATAACTGGTCATAAAAATTTAACATCAAGAGTAAAGCGGTGCTGTATGGAGGAGAGTTAATTGACACAATTTGGAATTGAGTTCTTTGAGGAAATGGTATCAAATTTGACTGAGGAGTTAGCATTATAGGAAAAACACTGGATCAATTCAGCTTATCATGGAAAACTTTCGGATACAGTCTGCATTCTACCATCTAGGGGATTCACCGAAGGTTTTAAAAATAAAAATAATCTCAAATCTTCATCAGGTTCTGTAAAAGATTAAGTTAACTCACAAGATAAGAGTGCGGATTATAAACTCAAATGCTCATGTGGACTCGAATATTAAGGGCAGACAGATAGAAAATTTAGGGAAGGAATTAATGAACACTAAGACAATTTTAAGGATAACAAGGAGAGTATTTAGGGATTGATTATTCACCAATCATCAATGAGATATCAATCACAATTTCAGTTTTGATTTAAATGATAAAACGTTCTATAGATTTCGTTTACTTTTGTCCGAAAGGAGGTGTTTCGAATGTCCTACAAAATTTAGAAATAATTCGGAATGAGGATGTTCCTGGATATTTTCTCCCGTTAATAGGTTCACATGTAAAATAGCTTTCCCTTTTCATTTTTCTTAGGTTTGTTGTATTACTTTTATCCGTTTTCCAAAATATTATTCGCCATCCCCTTCCGCCTTTCACCTGCACGACCAATAGACTGGCATCCCCTTTCACAGAAACTGCATGAGTGGATGTTCTCCACACCTCTTGTATTCAGTTACTGTTCTGTTACTGATGGTGACCTAATCGTCGAAATCGGTTCAACTTTCTACTTTAACTTTTAACTTTTGTGGAAATAGACATTCCTTCTACAAACTCTGTTATTTCCTAGTCGGTGTAATTCGTTCCTCATCCAACCCACAAAGCTATGAGCGTTTATCTGGAACATTTTCGGAATGATAGGCTCATTAATTTCGTTTGGAATTAACCTGCTGTTGAGTTCAGCGTGTGTGTTAAATCGTATAGCTATATACATATAGATATGGAATATATACCTCACCATGTGTTATTATATACTACGGCACACCCGCTACCCCGCATTTCCTGGAGTTTTACTTCTCCAAAACCGCGCCCGTTGGGGTCTTTAGCATTTCAGATTGGCTGCTATTCCTTTCCCCCGGAGGTGAAAACTTCGGAATCCCCCGTAGCGCAGTTTGCCTTCTTCATCCGCAGTACGGCAGTTTCTTGGTTTTTGCCCCCACTTCATTGGCCCTCCTTCCTCGGTGTTTCAGCGGATTCATAATATGAGTTAATACCGCTGGGAGCTTTTCACCGGGATATTATGTGGAAAGGTGGCTCCCAAAGGCTGAGCACCTGGTTGGGAAACTCGTCTTTATGCAAAGACCGGAACTTTGAGGATCTTCGAAAATATCACGAAGTCGAGATTCATCATTGTAGTTGGTCGCCCGGAATTCCACGGGAACTCTCAACTCAACCTCCATATCTCGTTCTTATCAACATCAGCGTTGGTGATTTAAATCACAAATTCAGCGACTGTAATAATCAGAACTTGAATAGTCAATTCATTCAGCTGATTACGTTAGGGTACAATAGACTGACATTTCTTAATTTACGGTTTATTGGAGAATTTTGACTAATATTATTTATTGGATTTATTGTCGTTAGAGAGCAACTAGAGTTAGACTAATTTGCTACTGCAATGAATCCTCTGAAGTTTAGTAGTGGTGGTTGCCAGTTTTTCAGAAAATAACAATGCATTGATTGAACGTCAAACGATGTACACTAGTGGGAGTGTTTTGGATCTAATCTAGACTTGTCAAGCATGGTCAGTTTCAGCTGGTAACCTTCCACGTTTCAACTAACTCTTTTCAATAATGAATCTTTGAAATTGACGGAGAAATAAAATTATAACACTCCCCTAAGTTCAATGATTCACGATAGAAACTATAAACGTAAATTAAAACCGTACGAGGCTTTTCTTGAAAACCAGTAACCGAGTTTGATAAAATACATCCCACAAATTATCCATCGTTTTGACGTATGGCAATAATGTCGGCATCACAAATAATCAACTCTATGGTTAAAATGTTGAAGACTGAAATATCTGAAAATACTAGTTAAAAAACTTTAGGAGTTTTGTCACCTGAATACAAGTGATGTAAGCTTTGATTTCACTTGCGAGGGATGAAAATTGTTTCTCTCCAAAATCAAAATGTTCGCTCGCATTTAGCGTTGTATACCATTCTGAAACACTTCCGCTTCTTTTCTGTCTGTCTGTATGTGTTGTGTGTGTCTGTTGGTTCTTGTGTATGCAGATCCTTACACAGATTTCTTCCACTTTTTCAGGTAATGTGAGGAGTATTCTGTGGATGGTGCCCTACGAATTTCATTGCCCAAAGATCGTCACTTCAATCAGTGTATGTGTAAAATTAAAATCTATCACCGACTATTTTCTCAGGTTTTTTCTGGTACCGTTATCTGATAAACTCTGGTATATTTTTCTGAACCTCAACAGTAGCAAACACACCAGTAAAAATAATCACTTTTTCACAATTAGCAATTTATATGATTAGAAATAAGGAACTTATTTTACCTCCATAAGAATATTCGTATTCACCTGTACCTACCTACTGAACAATATCCGTCAAATTCTCATCAACCGTCATCAGCTAGCAAACATTTTAAAAATGTAAAAAAAATTTTTTTTAAATTGAAGAACAATTCTTTCATAATTATTATGAAAAAAGATGCAAAATTACTTCAATGTGTGGTAACACAGGGACTTTATGAAACTGTAAAATTTCTTCGTAGGTAAGTCACTCAAAAAATTTGAAGGTTCACGGAGGTTCCATTAATTGGAAAAATAAGGGTTTCACTAATTTCCGTTCTCATCATCTGTATGGTTGGCCGCAAAATCACATCAGAATGTATGTTTTACGCGACGAAACCCCAAAGAAAGCTGTAAACTATAAAAAAAAGTGTTAATAACGATCGGAGCCTGGCTAGAAAAAATGAACACCGGCGGGCGCGCGCCTCAAAACTTGGGGAAAAAAACTCCCTGAGACTGGGCGCGTGCTTCACTACGTGCGGTTGTGTGTGTCGACTTCAATCGAAAGATTGTAACTGATAACATTTGTTTTCCTTCAGACCACGGGAGTCAGTTCGGGAGATTTTGAACTAGGAATACCTTGCCCTCCCAAGACTTTTCCACCGCGCCTTCCCACCCAAATTCCGGCTATTTCCAAAGATTAAAGATTTCTGGCTACGCGCCCGTCGGAAGGTTAATCAGTGTATGCGTAAAATTAAAATCCATCACCTACTATTTTCTCAGGTTCTGGTAGCCCGATCTCGCCCGAATTTCTCAGGTAGTCGGGGAATATCGATGCAATAATCTAATGCCTACCAATTTCTAATTGACGATATCATTAGTAACTTCCAAAAATCTTATTTTACTACAGTTTTCACCCAATTTTCGAGTAATTCTCAAGGAAGATGAAAGTTTAAATATAGACGATTGGTTTTTATTACTCATTATTCAATGTGTCACTTATGCATACACAAATAAAATTTTCAATTCACATTGCTTACTTTCAAACTTCATCTTGCTCAAATTTGAAACGTAGTTAAACAAGTTCACTTAATTTCTAATCAAACTCAACACAGTAATTATTCTGTCCAATACATGTACCTGTATTACATGTTGACTTACCTTTTGAAGGCATTTACGTCTGCAGAAGCGCGCCCTGTCTGTGAATCATTAGAACAAGTTCAATGCTAACTCATCCAACATTTTTAGCATGTGCCACATACAACTTGGTAGGTCTTTCTGTAATTCGGTTCGATATAATTCGGTTTCCTAGTTTTTAGATTACGAGCCAACCTACCTTTCTCTAGGAATTTCGAAATTGGAAAAAAGAAAGTTAATGAAACAAAATATAACACTACGCTTATGCTCCAGAAGACCTTTCTCGTAACCATGGATAAAGTAAATTTGTTTTCTTGAATAATGAAATACTGAATTTAATTGATCGAGATTGATCTGAAGATTGCAATTTACAATGTTAACAAGTGATTTTATCCTAATTCGTTTTGTTTTTCAGTTTCTGATACAACGAAGGAAACCAGGCGCTGAACTTGGTATTCAATTTCAGGATGATGTCCCCGATTTCTGCTCAAGTTACAAATTTGCCGTTGACAATTGGAATCGATATGAATTTGCTGAATTAACTGACACAACCTCCCAACTCCCGAATAGTCTTTCACGGCTATCCATATAATACGGGTGTTGTGCTAAGAGGTTTGGGTGTGAATTTTATAATTGAGTATGTCTCTGCCATAGAAAGAGGCGTTCTGATTTCTTATGAAGAGTCAACCAATAAAACGGCAACATATTTGCATCTAGAAATTTTCGGGTCTGTTACTTCTCGTAACATACTTTGGTATAGTCCTTCTTTTCCTATCCATAAGTTAGGAAATTGGTACGGTTAATATCTTGATTTAGTACCTAGCTCAATTCTCACGTGTAATAACAGGGCACAAAAAGAGCAACACATTACATTGAGCAATTCAGCTAAAGGTTTTCACTCACCAACAGGTGTTGCTCACTACAAGATACACAAACAAATTTGTTTAAATAATATCAGTCATAAAATGATGACTAATGTAGGAGGTCTGTTATTTGTGAGTTCAATCATTGTTGCTTGCAGTGGCAATGTGTCCTATGACTCATAGGACACATTACCTACATTACTTAATTACATTACCCACATTACGTTACACATTACTTAACTCATAGGCGACGAGTTAAGTACTAATTTGAGATATTTCAGTCGCAATAATCCCACTATTTCTGCATACTTGGAAGCAATTTGTCACCTGCATTTCAGGTTATAGACGTAATAACTCAAGTTATGAAGTGAAGCATCGAAACGGCGTCGTATTTTACGGTATTTTCGGCTTGATCGGAACTAAGACCTATGGGAATAAACACGATGATATAAACTTTGTTCAGCACATGTGATGTTCGAATAGGACTGTTCTATGAGATCCTAACAAAGAACGTATTTACAGCGGGTTGTGCCCCCAGTTGAAGTTAATAATCCCAATCGGAGTGGGAACACATTCAAAACTGGGAAACCCTGAAAATCTTATGACATAAGTTCGTTGTGTGGATAGGACAGGGAGTCATCTTTAGGAGCTGTCTATAATCTACAAGAAAACTTTTGCATTGTCAATTTCGTAAAGAAAGCAACATTGAAGCCTGATGAATATTGACAAAGTGGTAAATGTTAATGACTCGCCCGAGTTTTACATGGTTTCCAACATAGATGTTGGATAATGTGGTGGTTTCCATTAGTTTAAAGCACCGTTCCTGAACAGTCACTAGGTCCTGCCCATCAGGTGGGTCTCATGCGTTCAGCTGGGCGACAGGGTAGCATCCGATATTGCATAGTAATTGTGTAGTGATTGTATAATCATTTGGAGTCAAAATAAAAAATTGATTCCGTCAACTATGACTAACAACCAAGATCTTGTGTTGTGCTTTCTAAAGAGATGCAATGCAGAGCATATCTGGATGGCAGATTGCATAATCCATAATCGCATAATCAGTAAATAGTTTTATGTAGTGTTAGGTAGTAGCAATTTTCTTATAAAGTCCAAACAACAATACTCGGGCATATTTTTGAAAAGGATTTTCAGAATACCGCAGCCAGTTAGATAATTTAAGCAGTAGCTCTATATCCGGAAAACAAACATCGTTGAGACCCCAGACCCGAGGGTTATGTAGAGGCGATTCCAATAATTGTCAGTCCAGGATGAATATATAACTTTCAATAGAACGTTTGGTGTCCTTTGGATTACGTTTTCTGAAACTTCACGGATAACCTCAGTAGGGTTGGTATCGTTGGTAAGGGATTACCTTCCCACTGCCTGCATCCTTCTAGAGCAGGGGAGAGGATGAAATTGGGAGTTGTAAATCTTCACGGGTCTAGGACCACAGGTTATGACGCTTCCCCTTCAAACCATTCGAACCTTTCGATACCCTGAGACCAGGCACGTGCTGCAGCCGTTCCGTCTAGGGTAAGTCGGAGCGAGGGCAGGGACTCCGGGGATGGGCAAACCCCTTTATCTGAACTCCCTCTCTAATTCGGATCACAATATCTCACTCCCCCTTCCTAACATAAAACCCCCCTAAGCCCGTATAATTGCCAATTTCAGATGTTTAGATAAATCGCGTTTGACTTCAAAGCCTAACCTGTAAAGGGGCTTCACGAGAACGAATTGGGAAAATGGCATAAAGTCAGCAAACAATCCGGTGAAGCTTTTCAGGGGAGGAATACTGTATTATTATATGCTACTTCATTCAAACTACCCGTGCGTTACACCTGATGACTAACAAATCACTTACTATGGTCCTTACTACCACTACTTATTTCACAAATATTGTTTGACTTTGACATTTTTGTTAAACTTTGATCATTATTCTTTCTCTTTTGATAAAAACCCTCTCTCATTTAGAGAATAGGGGGTATCCTAGCAACAAACCAGGCCATTTTTGAATATATATATTGAATAGTTTTATTCATTAATGATTTATTTCCAAAAAACCTGCAAATCGTACATAAAGATTAGTTTCGAACCGACATGAAGTAATCACTTTCTTCGTTCCTAAAGCTAAATTCTTTGCTCATTAGATTCTGAAGCTGTAATTTAGTACAAAGACTCCTTAGAACCTGAAATTGACGATCCCTGGACCCTGGACCAGCTGAGTGGCTCCTAAAGCGTATTTTTATGCTATTTACACTCTTCAACTTCAGTACAGTATGTAGAGTCTTTAGTACTTTTTGACGATGCGTATGGATCGACTGAGAGGTTCTCAAAGCTATAGAGCCTCTCACATTACGACGTCAGAAATGATTCGTAATTTGTATTTATTGATCGCAACAGGATACCGTAATCAACAATTTGTTTTCTTGGTTAATTACAAAGGTTTTTTATTGAAAATGAACACCAAAAAGGCAGAAAACCGCTTCAAAACCATAAGTATACCATCGAAGTAGGTTTTGAATTTCTGAAATAAAACAAAGCAAGTTTTTTGTTCTTTCTTTTCAATATTGATTTCTCTGGATATCATAGGGGCAGCTGCGTCGCATTGCATGTGATCGTGACTGGTGGTAAGAAAATCGATAGCCGGTTAATGCGGAAAATGACAAATCCAGGGTGAGGTCGGCCGCGGGAGAGCAAATACGAGTAAGGGCGGCTCGGCGGTGTTGCAGTTGGCACAATTGCTGCCCGAGTGCGGTGAAAGGAGGGAGGTTTCAGAAAGTTTCAACTTTTAAAAGTAAAGTTGAAAAGCGTTCATAGAGACCGTCAAACCCTTTGAATAATATATGAGAACCCCAGTGGGGGCCGAAGTGAGATATGTTTGCCTCAGGGGTAGGTGAAAGGGTGAGAGGGGGATCGGTTCAGTAGGTGGGGGTTCGAGCAAACTGATTTCCTAAACATGGGCCAGACAAGGCCTCTGGGAAATTAAACTGCAGCCGGCAAAGTGGTAAAACCTCTCCTCCCTTCGTACCACCCATCTCTGTTCTCTAGACTCACTTCTCCCAATCGCAAAGCACCCCCACCACTACCACCATCAACCATTCACCGCTCGACACTCCCCTCCACACACTACCGACTCTGCTCTTGCGACAAATTGTTTTCTAGGCCTTTCTCAACTTCCCAAGTATTTCCCCCCTTTTCTCCGGGTTCGCATGACACTTCCAACTATAACCAGAACTCCGAAGGGAGTTCAGATCCCCAGTGAACCAATTCCACTGGAGCCTTAATGGAGCTGGGTCACAAGGAGCAACCTTTCACCTGAACCAAATTTTCAGTTTTCTGTCTTTTTATTATTATTATTATGCTTGATCACTGGTAGGAGTTGTTAAAAAATGAATCTCATTACCCATCAAAAATTCCAATTCCGTTTGAAGGATTCTAATAAGCATACCCGTTTACAGTACAAGAAATTATAAACAACTATGGAATGGGACTTTCAATTATCACTACATTAAACAATCAAAAGTAATGGGTGTAGGACATCACAATTCAGTTTTCGGACGGTTAAGTACGGTATTTTTGAAGAAATTATGTGTGTTTAGTGAACATCTCGTGGCTCCTTGATCCTTCGACCTTAACAGTCACAATTCCCCCTTCCATACACTTACAAAACAATTAAAATCTAACTATGTTCAGCTTCTAACGCAGTGCAAATGTTACCCACCAATATACCTAATATTCTCCCATTTAGGAATTAGGATTTATTCTCAGTTTATGAAAACCATAAACATTTTGGAAAGAAATAAAAAATTCACCACATACTCATAATTATTAAATTATTGCATTGGCAATCCCCACTAGAAGAAGAAAAAAGTTTATTGATAAAATGAAACAAATTAAAAGATTCTCTGTACATTAAAAATAAACAACGTCTGTCCGGGGTGTCGACCGGTGAAACAAAACCAAAAAAAACTATGAAAGACAAAATACAATAAAAATAAATCAAAAATTAAACTCTTGAACCAACTCAGTGCGATATCGCCAGGCTATCTTGCAGAAAGCGAGCAGTTGAGGCCATCCACCACCATCCAGCAACGCCACAGCCTCATTCCGAGACAGCTCGGGCTTACCAAAAATGCCAACTCTAAACTCCGCGAGTACTGGGCAAGTACAGAAAAAGTGGTACACATCTTCCTTTTCATGAAAACTGCATAGTGCACATTTCTCATTCTGGTCAGTGGCATATGGCTTCGCATTGAGGTGTAAATCCCCACTACTTTCAGAGTAAATTCCTGTCGGAATCGTCTGCATTCCCTTATTTGAGTACGAACTAATACTAGTGTAATATTGAGCTTTATTGAAAGAGTAATCGTCACATGGCGACTCTGTTACGAGTACAATTTGTATTTCAGAGTTGATGGGCGTACCAATGAAGTGAAATAACTAAGAAATAACAGATGCTACGCTACTATATTTACTGTTCCGTTTTAGGCAGCACTAACGTCTTCATGGGTAAGAATATCAAATGTTCACGAGTCGTTTTCCATCGTGTCGCCTTGTTTGTTGAAGTGCTTTGAACGTGTGAAAGCTAGTCTTCCCTGAGAATGGAAGATTTGCTTCCCAGAAGTCTTCATAAACTTGGTATACATTCTTCAGATATAGCAGGCTTTAAAGAACAGTTTTGGTTTATTATTCAATAATAAACCATTGTAATCGCTCTGGAGAACAAAATTCTAACCCCCCCTGAAAATTTCATGGTTTACGTTTCAAAGGGTGTAGAATCCGAATCTGAAATAAAAAATTTTCCGTCCGTCCGCCGTACGCCGTACGCACGATATCTCCCAAACGGCTGGAGCAAAAGATCTGAAATTTTCAGGAAAAATCCATCTTGGTCCGACGATCCCAATTCTTGAGCCAGCTCTCACACTCAATTTAAAGTGCCCTTCAAGGGCTGTCAAAGATTTGTAAAATCCCTAAAAACCTCAAAACAAGTCGAAGCGGCCTAAATTGGTACCTATTTGAAGAACATACCACGAGGCATCGAATGAGATACTCCCCACGTCCGTAGGTCAAACCATTCCCGATGTATGGCCCGATTTATGGTGGCAACATTTGCGTTTTTTGGTTTATTATTGTTTGTTTGTAACCTAGTGATGCCGATAGCGTCGAGTTGTAGTGAATGTTGATACTGGAGTGATAGCCGATGTGGATACTTGTAGTTTATAGCCGATACACGGGTTGAAGCATTCTGATATGCATGAAACGCTGATAATATATCGGTATATATTATTCAATATTATTACTGGGGTTTATTATTATTACGTAAATCGGTTCTTAACCAAAATACCTATTTGGGTTTGATCAGTTGATCTGTGTGCCTCCTGAAATTCAATAATTGCTCTATCACCTGTAAAAAACGCTGCAAATTCTTTCACTGGGGTTTATTATTCAATTGGCTTGCGTTCATGATTTGAATTTCTACTAAGCTTTGGAGTGTGCGTGTTTCACAGGATAGAGCGATTATTGAATTTCAGGAGATATGCATAGAGCACGTAAATCTGTTCTCAACCAAACTACCTATTTGGATTGATCAGTTGATCATATTTATGTGCCTCCTGAAATTCAATAATAGCTCTATCCTGTGAAACACACACACTCCAAAGCTCAGTAGAAATTCAAGTCATGAACGCAAGCCAATTGAATAATAAACCCCAGTGAAAGAATTTGCAGCGTTTTTTACTCACACTCTTTTGTCTTCTTGTACCTACGAACCCTGAATATTAATTAAGAATATTAATTATATTATCTATACGTACAAGGTGTCATGAGTTAAGGTAAGTTCAAGTTGGGTCTCGAATTGACCACAAATGTACAACAAAAAATGAATTGTTTAAATTGAGCTTGGTACAATGTTTGGCGGTCATACGAAATGCACACACACACATAGCACTGACTGGCTGACATGAAACAAAACTTGCTTAAGATTGCCTAAAAACTTTGTAACAAAGTTGAAATTTTGATTTTGACGAGAAAAATGTTCATCTCCCGATAGTTAAAACAATGCTTTTTACACGGGAAGCAAGAGTTGGTGAGTGAGTACGGAGTTGCAAGTTAACTCTGTATTAATTTGACGTGGGTGAATTGAATGAAAAATATCAACGTAGTTTGGGTAAGTGAGTGGAGTGAAGGTGTAGGTGGGCCTCCGGCTGAGGGGCTTCGGTTGTCTCATACATATGAATAGGTACCCTCCACGTCTCCCGGTTCGAATGAATACCTAGCTCTCCTGTTTATATTTCCATTTTTATGACTTACACGGTCATCTGTCTTTCGCATTTACCTTCCTTCCCCACTTGTGGGACGTATCGGCTAGAGACACGTTCTCCCTAAGACAACAGAATCTTATTTCAAAATTAAATTATATTCATCAGTCTCTGTAGTTTCCGAAATTTCGAACTTGAGGTGAATGTGACAGTAAACCGAAAGTTTCGGGTATGGGTTGTTACGAAGTTTTGTGATATTGAGGGATACGAATTGATATATCAAGTACTTAACGGTCAATTGTTGGAACGTAATTGCAATTAGTGTGCAGTATATTCGCGGTAATAAGAGTCCTCGCAATATCCAAAATCAATAATTGGCGGAAGTCATACTGCGAAAGGCGATGATTGAAGGCACTACAGACCGTGATGAACAAACATTTTTGCTAGACTGAGGGACCAGAACAGTATCAAAGAATAGCGGGAAGAGGGGAGGGACGATGGCTGCCTATATTAGGACTGCAGACAATCAATAAGGATCCACCTGTGAGCTATAAGATGGTCAAGCCAAGGCGACCATCTTTGGGCTGATAGAGAGTTTACTTTGTTCTAACGAATTCCCATGTTTACGTCCTTCAAAATAGTTGAAGTTTTATTTCATTTATTTATTTTTGTATTTCTAACAGATTTAAATGTTTACGTTAGGCGATTGGAAAATTTTCTTACTGAGAGTGATTCTACGACATGCACCGGCAAAAATTATCTAAATGATGTGTAAAGTTACCGGATTTCAAAACTTTGAAAAATCCTGTGGAAAAAATTGTTGTTGAATATCGCGAGTCAAATTTAGCAGGAAGAAGCACACACCCATACAAGAATTGTTGTACTACTGTCTGCAGTATCTGTTGATGTTCATACGAGGTCGAAGAAGAGGCGAGTCATCACTTCTTTTGTAGATTGCTCATAATTGCTGAGTTTAGACTTCGCCAATTCGGAGAAAAATACCTTGATTCATGAGAGGTCACGGAAAATCCAGACGGTGCTAATTGGTTCACGTTCTGCAGGTTCCGTAAGGAGGCCTTGGGATACCGTGCGTTTTTGATGCAGAATTTCAATTTTGGTGGCTGAGCCATGGAGTTGGCTGAGTTTTTGCATAGTTATTTTTGCTTGTGATTGTTTTTTCTATTGTATCATTGTTGATGTAATTTATCACTATCATATTTTATGCTATCCATTGAATTGTTCTGAAATCATTTATTATTTAAAAACTTGAAATAACAATGAGAGGAATTTTGTAAAAAGTAGCGAAATGACTATTTTGTTGTGTTAAACAAAGTATTTAAGAGTTAAAGTATTCGAACTCTCCGGGCAGATGACCAATGGTCCGTGCCCTAAATGTTTTCTGCAATAATTTGTTGTTAATGAATATTGGCTGTCGTTCAATAAACATATTTTCAATCTGTCTATCTATTCATACGTCGTTGGGTGCAGGAGTCCCATGAGGGATTGTATTTGGTCTGCTCCTGTATGTCCTGTACACTTGTGATCTCCACAAAATCAAAATGAATACCGCAACCACTCTCAGATTTTACAGCCATTCTGACAGTCGGCGAGAATAACACAAAGTCCATTTCAAAATGGAATCAGTTTATCCTGTTTGCAAAAGTGGATTTCAAAATGGAGGATAAAAATAAAATTTGGTTTAATGAAATCAAGTCGGTTTAACTCGATTTCCCCGACAATAGAGTAGGGCATATTCCCTTTCATCTCATGAGGAAAATGATCCCAATGCTAACCGATCCAAAGACCAAGTCATTAAGCCTGTTTCGATTTACGCACCTCAGCTGTGGGGCTGTAAGACTCAGTCAATCGAAGACATCATATAAAGATTCAAAAACAGAGCAGTCAGAAATATAACAGAAGCACCTACATACTTTTGAAATGAACGCCTCCATCACGATCGAAACAATTGACGGTACTATAACGTGAGGAGCAGTGAGATATCTCCATCCTCTAAGCAACCTCCTCTCCTAAACGTGAGTTATCTCTCCTAAACGAGCAACCAGTCAGGCTCCTAGACTCAAATGATATCCCCAGAAGATTAAAACGAATCAAACCACTATGCCTTAAAACATTATCGTAACCAACAAAACTCTGTAATATATCACAGTGTTGAATGTTTTTCCATAGCTTCAATGTAATATTAATATTTTTGTAATAAGTTGTTAAGAAATATTGTTAATAATTTATACTTGGTGTATGAAGAATGATTTTTTTTATTGCCCTTGGAATCTTTTAATGAACCTCTGATGAATGTCCAAAAAATTGGTTTGATCTCTCTATCGTCTTCAGCTTGAAAGCCGAAATCAGGATATCGATTCATTCATTATTTAATCTCAATTTTTCATCTTCCTTTTCAAACTTTATCCAAAACGTTTCCTTACGTTATTTTAGATTAGTGAAACAACCTCTTCTTCCCTTGCTCATAGTCAATTTTGTCATTTCTTTACGTTTAGTGTAAAGTTAAGAACACATAATAGGTAAATAAAAGAGGCAACTAACTAAAAATGAAAAATTCCAGAGTTAATTTCCAACTGCTTATTCCAATTTCTTTTCTACCTCTTCCCCACCAGGTACCTACCTCTCGAGATTAATTTTAGCTACAAGCCACAATTGAGTAATGTGAATATTGCGATGAAATAGGAAACAAGGCATTTTACTTTTCTTTTATGATGTGTAACATGATACAGTCAACTAAATTATTCTATTTCTCTTTCCTTTTCTTTTATATTTCTTTTAGTACGTAATATTGTGGATTCCACAATGTGGAAGCGCCAAGTAATTGCTATGTAACAGAAATTGTCCATACATGTTGGGGATGGTTTTTCGTGTTATACATTTATGGAACTGCTTGAACAACTGCTGTAAACTAGGAGTGATTGAAATATCTAAAACACATATCAGCTCGACCCAGTGAAAATTAAACTCGGAGAGGATAATTGAATGCCACCCATAGAGCCAGTTTTGTGTATTTTCATATTCGTATTGTCCAACCACCGGAGAAAGAAAACCGCCCAGTAGAAAAAGTGGGGTGGAAAAACCGCCAGGGTTGTGTTTTTGAAGGATGAATATGTCCGAAGAAAAGCCCGATCATTAATAAAAAGCGAGGTAAAGGAGTAGGCGTTTGTCATAGCGGCTCCCACGGGTATAAACTACACAATACGACCCCTACCGACCCCGAGACTTGAGATGATGTTAACGCTCCTCTTCGTTCGTTATTTGCCATCATTCCTACCGTTATAACGCGTGAGTATGTTGTGAAGGGATTTTTAGTAACTACGGAGGATTGATACTACGACGCGAATATCGTCTACGCCCAAGCTGAAAAGAGAGTTTTATTACAGTACCTGTGTTTTTTTTAATCAATTAGTGTAATATAATCCCAATATATAATAAACACCAAAACACTATCTTCTTGCACTCAAAGCTGGGTTGGAAACACGTTTTTTCTCCATATATACCTTTTTTACATAAGATAGATACAAATCAAACAAATTTATAACTAAAAAACTAGCGATTTCATAAAGGCGAGGAGAGTGGGGGTTTTCCGCATCTGAGACCATCACCGGAACGTTCAGGGTTCCTGGAAAACTGGAACAAGCCGTTACTTGCTCTGGAAGTAGTTTTTTATATGAAGCAATTTGCGCTACAGTGCACTCCTGACCATCAATTGAATTAAGATTCAGAATGGGTGTAGGAGTGACCAATAAAAAATTCAAGTTGGACTGCAAAGGAAAAGTAACGATTCATAGGGGAAATGTTAACGAATCTCCTCCTGGTGCGAAGTACACTCTCTGGGAGATGTGTACTCCATCTCATAAACGCAGTAGGGATGTTTGTAGGGGTCACACCCATTTCGCTCATCTGCAGGACATCATGCGTGGCGTAAAAGCGTCATTCTCATTAGCCAGTATTCTGCTTCGGTACAAAATTTTTGGCGGGGCATATCAAACCTTACATTTAGTAGTCCCAATAGATACAGATGACTTTGGACATTAACGCCCCATAATAATATCTAGTTCAGTATTTTTGGCTGATCTCTCTCTTTCTCTCTCTCAAATCTCTCTCTATTCGTTGGTTGAAGAGCTAAGATCTCTAGTTTCGTGACTAAACTTTGGCGAAACCGCACGTATTCGCGCAACTGTAATAGTGATTAGCACAGTGTAGGACGGCGAAATGGTTATACTTGACCCGCAAGACTGCCAAGTCGTGAGGGAGGGGTTGGTCTAGCGCCTTAACGAATCTCCGAACTAAGAACATAGCGGATGGAACAATGTTTTCACCCATTCGCCGCGAACCACCCGTTTTTCCGCAAAGGGTTGCAGTGCCCTGACCGCGAACCACGCGTTTTTCCCGACTGCTTCTGCATTTGCCTGCGATCTTGTACAACTTTTAACAACTATTTTTCGGTTCCTCAGGGATGTACTGGAGTGCGCTCGACACGTTTCCCTCCCCTCTCCCCTCCACAACCCTCACCCATCTTCATGAACCCCTCTTTCGTCGCAAAATTCCCTCGTAAGGTGTTACCACAGTAATTTTCACACGTCATTTCCCTTTGCTTTGTTGAATCCGATCGTGTTCTCCTTACTTTGAGACTTTTTTTCTATACTTTGAGTTTGATTTATTATTACCATCTCACCGAATTAGACAAATTATGAAAACCATAAACTATTGATGGAATTATGAGAATATAATAATGAAAAAACGTGCAAACCCTTCAAACCCAATACATTCCTGTCCATAATATATTCCTGAAAAATTTGCAAAAAGAATCACGTCAAAAAGTGGATGAATAATAGAGAAACAAATAAAACGGAAAGAGGAGGGCGGGCGTCACCAAGTGGAAAATTCCTCCGCTACCAGGTTTACGTTTTTAGGTCTTCGCGCTCAGGTATCGGGCGGGCGGTCAGGGCTTCGCGGCGAATGGGTTAAGGAGATACACTCATCTTTTCTGTCACATATCTAAGTTTCTGTACTAGTAAAGACTTTTGTAGTTAGTCATTTAAAGTTTGTTCGCACAGTGAAAGACAGAAGAGACTCTTCCAGAATCGAAACCGAACACCACCATTTCGGTTTCTGAATTTCGATCTCCAAGACTTTACTGTGCTCATTGCAGGGGAATTCTATATAAGGATTATCTCTATTATAATTGCAACCTCAGGTATTTAAAGACGTGATGACTTTGGATTCCGTGACCCTCGTTGTTCTCGGAGCTGGAATCCAAGCGATCTGAGAACAGTCAATTCTCTATATACCAGCTTTTGAAACAAGAGGTTTTGATAGATCTATATTGAAAAGGACGAATCCCAGCTAGTGGAGAAGGGGAGCGAAGCCGGGAGGAAGCTCAAAGGAAATTGTGTGTCCCAGTCCCTTCATGCTTCAAAAGGCTTCCCCCGCTCCGCATCTCGCGTCAGACCGCAAGCCCCCCTCCTTGCTTGCTTTTAGTTGCCGTATCTATATCATATTTCCAATACCGCTTTTCTGTATAAACGTCCGTTCCCATGGCTCCATTTGCGGTTCGCATCTAGTCCCCTCTTCCCTTCTGCATCGCATTTTCCGCTTCCTGAGCGGGTCTTGGATGTCCACTTTATCTGGGGGGAACCGTGTGACGTCATTCTGTCCTGGAGATGTCCCTGCGCCTTCCCTCGTCATACACATGCCAAAAAAGGGAGATATTGTACCCATTGAATAGGAATCGGTAAACGAAATCATAACGAAAGATACGGCAGAATTGGTTGAGTGACGCTTTGTAAGACCACATTTAGCTTAAAATTGATATGACACACCCAAGGAAGGGACAGCTCATAACGTCAGATAAACTTTATCATTACAACATTTATTAGTAGAACAAGCCGCAGCCGTAGGTATGCCAAAATTGCATTGAAAACAATTTAGTGGTTCAATCGTCTGAATCTGGGCAAAAACCACTCACGTTAGCCACACAAAATCAGTTATAAAAAATAATAGGTTAACTGATGTTATTCTAGCAGACTTTTGTAAACAAAAACCAAGCTGTTGCAATGGATACAAATATTACAAAATGAAAATCAAAATAGAAATCCGGTTTGTGACTTAAAAACCGAGATAGGTGGGGTTTGTTGGGTTTAATAACAATTATTTTTTACAAACGAAACATTTAGGCAGCGATAAGCTACACTGGCACTAACTCACCTATATCTGGTTCACATTGAATTTTACTGGATTTGAAAGGTTGTTCAAATGGGTATTTCCATTTCTCGAGGCGGTGGTGAGTCAACGACGAGGAATCGTTTTTAATGAAGTTGGAAAAGAAAGTGGAAGCAAAATTTTGGTGAATCACTTTAAATATCTTATTTTACACTGCATACTTATGTTTTATAACTTCATGACGCAACCAAAAGTACGAAATTGAATTGATACTAAAGTGAAAGTTTCTCAACAAAGTGAGCCAAATTCAAAATAGGTTCATAGGTACTTGTTCATGCTTGTTTTGTTACGAGGAAACTTTGTTTCTGGAAAGATTATTAAAGTAATTACATACTTAATATGTTGAACCAACAACATGAGAGAGAAAAAACATTTATTAATCATTATATGGGGTGGAATGTTGGGATGGTTGGGATTTGTGAAAAGTATAAATTGATATGCCAAAAGCTCGTAGTGGTATGCCAGAAGTTGAAATTGAGTCGCCGAAAGTTTAAATTGAGATGCCAAAAATGTTAAAATTGATTTGTGCCAAAGGTTCTGTAAAGATCTTTTGGTATTATTTGTGCTTTGCAAATTAACATTGCACGATCTCGACCTTAGTCTACGCATTAAAGATGTTGGAGTTCAGAGTTATAGAAACTTCTTGATTCGGAGCTACATCGATGATAATACATAACAGCTCTGAGGGACAAGCGTAATGCCTGTCAACATCTGTCGGATTCGTCTAAATTATACTCGCCGAGTTTGCAGTGGACATGAAGTTAATCTGAGGATTAGGGTTCGTTTATTGTCACCAGTCGCTTCGGTGGCATAGCGTGTCATACAGTTCCCATCCCCAGTGTTTTAGGCTTTCAACGATAGCCCTATTCCACCTACATATCCGTTCTAATTTTCATCAAAAAGCTCCGGATTATGTTGGAGTGCTATTCGACGAGCTCTTGACCAACGATCTATCACGAGGAATTAACCAGATGTTGAAGTTTCTGCTCGACTCTATAGATTTAATTCCCAGGGCGGAATGGCATCTAGCGACAAATTCAACGGTAAAAAATGCTCGAATAATAGGACATACTGTAAAAATCAAAACACCTGCAGACAGGCTAATGAAAAACTTCGCATGAAGAACAATACTAAAGCCCGCAATCGTTTTTACTGTCATTGTGCAGAAGTGTAACGTAATGTCTATTGTGCGTGTATCGCCAACCAATAAGGGAAGATAGGTATCTGCAATAACATAAACTATACCTATATCTGACCTACAGATATGTTTTCCATTTGTCCTCCCTAGGGTATCCTAAGATGATGATGAGAGCAATGATATATTTCTAATGCAGTTGAATAATTTCCAGTTATGCATATGACTGTATGATCAAATTTTCCAAAAACTACTCCTTATATAGAGGGTGGATAAAGCCGGTATCATTTAGAACGTTTAGGTGAAGCATCGACTGGCTTTAAATCGGCGGGAATGGGAGGAATTCAGTTGAAAGTTTGTAAACATGCCCAACTATACAGAAAACATCCTCAAGAATGGTTTTTCAAATTTGTAGTTAGTTCAACCCTGATCTGCCATCTAAATAGTTTTGTCACATTCGGTTGTATCCACCCGGGTAATGTAGACTTTCTCAGCATTTATGATCCGAACTTTAGGGCTTGGTTCAGCAAATGATTCACAAAAAAAGGTTGTCCAGGAAGTGCTAATATACAATTTAATGTGATGAGTGGAATTAATTAAATTACATATTAAATGAGTCTGCATCCATCTATTGTAAGGATCCACTTTGACTTGAAAACCAACATCCAACGAGTAAACGGACGAGAACAACGAGAATAGAGCAAAAGTAACTTGAATGGGGAGGTGGGAGCTCCGAGAGCCGACCATGTGAATTCTGGTTGAAGCAAAGTTCAGGGCGGAGCGGTCATGAGGGTTTACCAAGATAAATCTATTCGCAACTACATATCTCTTAACAAGTTGCAAGAAAGTGGTGGGATGGTGGAACAGGGCGAACTAATGAACAAGTATTCCTCTCACCACTTGAACAGTAAGTTAGTAGTTCAACATCATTAATCTTTACTCAAGAAGTTAACACTCTCATCGTCTTTGAATGCAGATTGTGTTTCCACAGTGTTTGCCAGCGCGATAATTAACCTGCATTGGTTGAGTAGAATAATATTTCTGTGAGTGATTTTGGTTCAAGACATGTTACATCACAAGACGGTATGTTCCTTTCGTATACAGTTTACGATATTTATTAATATAGTTTCTTCTCCCAATCAACTTGGGGCTGGGGCTGCTATCCTGTTTTACACGACCTTCACTACTTCCTTAACTACTACAACTTAAAAGTTGTTCAAACAACAGGTCATAACTTCAATTCCGGCACCTGATCATGATGAGTGTTCATGGATTCCAGGGTTGGCTGATCGGCAATAATATCCCATCAGTAAATGTTCCTAGAGTAAGGATAAGAAGACTTGGCTGAAACATTTGTTGGAAGGGTGAAGGCTCAATAGAGAGATATGTGTCTCGACCCCGAACCTTTCAAGACCGCAATACCGGTTGCTAAATCTTGATCTTGATGAAGTCGTGACTACTCTTGTTGCTCACGTCAAGTATCGGACGCTAGAAATGGATATCTGGATCCCAAGAGAACATTCTTTGGTTGAAAGATCCTCACCTCATTCAAGATGACGACAGCATTCCCACATTTTCTTATTCTATTGTGAACGAAGTAAAAACGGAGTAAGATAGAACGTTGTCTATATTTCCACGAAGGCAAAGAGTTACACTGTTGAATCGATTTCGACGGTTAGGTCATCAACAGTAACAAACATGAACTAACAGTCGAAATCGATTTAACCGCGTAACTCTTTACTTTCGTGGAAATATAGACAACGTTCTATCTTACTCCGTTTTTATTTGAAATGGGTTTCCACAACTTCGTCGCGAGTGACTTAGTCCGTGAACAAAGTAGTGTACTATTACATTTTAAAACCCCACAAACTATTACACAAAGATTTAGTATTTCTGTATTAGATAACGTGGATCACCGGTCTACCTGAACTAAATCGTATAGCCAAAGTCAATGCTTCCTAGATACACTCGGAAATAGACGTTAAATTAAAACTAAAATTTAACGGCGTGTTCCTGGACACCCATGGAATCACCAACAATGGCACAAGGAACCATGAACATAAAATATCAAAGTAGTAAGGTACTCTGATAATGAGGATAAATTGGCGACTGTACTTGTTCCACAGTGAAATGTAAACAAATTTCTAAGTGATGCATACATTGCAGGGATGTCCCAATGTCCGGTTTTTATATGATTACAATGATAAACGATCAGTTTATAAATCATTATAATCAGTTTATGAAAAACCCCTCCCATTCACTTAATTTCAGTAAGTAATTTGAACCTAAAAAGTGTTCCAAAACTAAACTAACGTACTAATTGGACGGAAAAAGGAGAATCTCGAAAATCGGCTGAGAATTTTAGCTTGAACAGCGCTTGGACATGTCGGCTCACACCCTCCTGTCTCCTTTTCAGGCAAAAAATTAATTCGAAAAATTTACAGAAAAATTAAAACTGAGGTATCAAACCTCTGAAATTTTCAACCATCACGCACAACTAGACCAAAGTGGTCTAACAAAAACAATAATCAGTATCAGATGGAAATGGTAGAGATGAAACACCATTGCCTCCTTATTCGTTCGTTTCCAGAATTACTTTTGAAAGTTCTGAAATAAGTTCAAAAGCTAAACCGAAATTCGTAATCAAACAAAAAAAGGAGGAAGGAAACCGACCGTTTAAGTTCCAAGACCAGCGATTGAATGGATTAAAGAAACTAAAATCATTGGTATTGGTTTTATGTTTTTCTGATTTTAAAGCTTTTTTATCAATAAAATTATGTGTGTATAGTAAAGATATCACGATTTATCTTGATTACCCCTCTATCAACGCGTTTCATAATGCAAATTGGAAGAACCGGGAAATATTTGAATACTAAACCAAAATTTTTAATTTAAAAAACAATGCCATAAATCACGATAAAGTGGAACGACCACATTCCCTATATTTACTCTCCTTTCAGCACAACCAGAGGGACCAACTGAAATTGGGATTGAACAAATTATTAATCACGAAAATCGGTTCCAATGTAATTTGGTTGTCCTCAATGGACTATTTCCGCATTGGCGCACAGGTTTCTTGTGGTCGTATGGTTCGATTTGAGAATCAACATTTGTTTGAACTCGTCAGAGAACATCATGAACACTTCGAGATGAGTCATCCAATTTATGCGAGACCTCAAATGAAAAATGAGCTGCGAGAGAATTAAAGCAGATCTAAAAATGGGCAGTAAGTATATATTTCTTTGTAGCGAATTTTCTTCTTCTATTTGTCACGGTCGACAATTGAAATGTTGCCGAAAACTCACATGTATTCCGTTTCCTCCATCCACCAAGCACACCAACGTGGAACGTCGATGCTCACAACTGAGTTGCATGAGCAGTTCTTGGGAGAGTTTTGAAAAGGCTGCCTTGCTCCTCTTGCCATTGTTGTGACTCCAAAACCACAATTGAATTCAACAGTAATACTTTCTGAATAAGACAGAAAGGGGAAAATCTGAAATGGAGACGAGTGCTTATGAGCCAAAAACTTTTAATAATAAAGAATAAAAACAAATTTATACATCAACAGGTTTTTCTTCCTATTCGGTTTTCTTTTATTGTCTAGTAGTCCACAAATTATCCACCCCTTAAACAGTATGAATAGTCGTTCAAACTTCTTAGGCCCAAGAAGAAGAAGAAACTCGCTAGCCCCCTTAACTGGAATTAATGGAAAATGATCATGAAAGCTGTCAAGTGTGTAATGAAAATGTATGTATTTGAAACATCTGATGGCCATTGTCACATCACGTGTTTATGTCATCCTATTGGGTTTTGATATATTTTTCTGTTGAATGTCTATGATGAATTGTTACGATTGACTGAGTTATATCATTTCATTTCCAAGCAACCATGGTGGAGCTATTAATGAATGCTCTTCATAATTGCAACGGGGCATCATTGACAAGGCGAGATATGTGAATATGTTCTCCTCAATGAGCCAGTGATGCTTCTGTTAGAAATGTAGACCTTTGGGAGAAATTGGCTTGAGATTTTGATAGTTGACCAACGAACTACGACTGAACAAATGAGCTCTGAACTAGGCATCATGGATAAACTAATACTTCGATAGATGATGACAGGATAACTTCAGCTTATCTATGTGATAGAAAACTATCATTCGATTAATGAAATAATTCAATAAAGTGGAGGGATTTAGTAGTTGATAGTCATATCAAACATTTCAAGGAGTATCTTCAGCCACATAAACTTATGGCCTCGACAAAGGCCGTAAATATTCCACACAAACGTCGAATAGTGGGTCACTCTTTGGTCATCAAACCCCTGCTCTTAGGACAGGAGATTTGCGTGTAGTTTCCTTGATCATTGGTTTCCTGCAGCGATATCCTCGCACAATGTTCATCAATTAGTAGTTCACATCTCTGCCTTTATTATCACATTAAATTCGGAAACAACTAATTACACTCAGTTAAATGATTAGGCAGTAGATGACAGTAATACCTGATGCAACGTATGTAGAGTTGTACCTACCAAAATTTAATAGGTACCTGTAGTTGAATTACTGATACTTTAAAATAATGAAAATGGGAGGCGTCGTCTAGTGATTATACTTCAACCTCCAATCATGTGAATGCCAAATCCCACAAAAATAATCACCATTGTTCAACCAGTAAAAATTAAATTTCACCTCACAAACCACTCGAAATTATGGTCTTCACAATTTTTTTCAAGATAATCACTCACTGCGTCGGATAGTAAAACAGAGGTGGAGCGTTAGGAAAACGATATCGGCCAACTACTCGACAAAATGAGTAGTTATTATTCTCCAAAGAAACAAGTGCAGTTCACGAGGAAAGTTACAAGCAAAACTACTGTAACGGTGAGCTGTGTTGTTATATATAGAACAGGGGTTATCGAGTATATGCACACGCTGGTAAAGTGTATAGAAACACGTATTAGTCAGTACTTTAAAAATTGTGTCAAAAATTCTGCCAAAACCATTTTCCCACCCGAATTATATATATTATATCAGGTTATTAGGGAAGGAACATTAAAGTTAGAACGTATAAAAATCATAAGGACATTAAACACTCAATACTATTAATACCAGTGGGACCATTTGTTGTCATTATTAAAGATAATTAACATTTGACACTGTACAATATCAGTATCTTAACAACTTATTGAACGATGATCCCTAGATATGCGCTCGATCAATGAACCGCATACCGCATGATCAACGATTGAAAGCAGTAATCCTGGTTCTTTGGGACATTCAATACGTAACAGGGACAGAGAAAAAGGTTCCTTGAGCTATCTCAGCTCTTTTTTGCATTTTTAATTATCATTGTCCTCTATAGGGATCCCTTTATATTTTCCCAACGTTAAGAGTTAAAAAGAAGTTAATAATCATCGTTATTAATCCGAGTAAACACTTTTTACAACATTTCCTGTAAAACGCTTTACAGGAGCATAGCACTTTAAATTACTAATTGAGATTTATAGCATTTCCAAACCAAATTCAACATTTTCCAAACCAAATTCAACATTTTACAAAACAAATTCAACATTCATTACATTTTTAACGAATAATTCGTTAAAATTATTTATTACGAATAATAAAACGAATTATTCGTACTGGTGATGGATAATGCGCAAATTCACCGCTCTACCGGGATTTGACAACTGGTTGATTCAAGTGCATTCGATGGAATAAATCAAATGTTTCTTCCACCTTATTCTCCCATGTTGAATCCAGCTGAGAGTGCATTTTCTAAAATTAAGACCGTGGTGAGGAATATTCTCAGCGAAGAACGATACCATGTCTTACCACGTGCAACTGAACGGGGAGTAGCGGCAATAACTGCTCTGGGCTATGACTGCTCGAATTATGTTATTATGTTATGTTGCTTCTTCTACCAACGGTGGCAGCCGGCCAACCTTTACAATAGTAGTAAATTTCGTTAAAAATGTAATGAATGTTGAAGTTGTTTTGTAAAACGTTGAATTTGTTTTGTAAAATGTTGAATTTGGTTTGTAAAATGTTGAATTTGGTTTTTCAAATGTTGAATTTGGTTTGGAAAATGTTGAATTTGGTTTGGAAATGCTATAAACCGTAAGAGATTAAATACACGTTTTAGTTTATTTCTTACACAAAAAATAGGACGGTTTGTCAATATGTTCGTCTATAACTTTTGATTCAACGTTCAGATTAAGTTTTTTTTTCCATTTGTATGACATTAGAGAAGGTTTAGACTACTTCATCATCATATTAGGGCGAAGCCTCCAGCACGGTGTGTCACGATTGGACGCATCGCAATATTGTTTGAATTTATAAGAATATGGAGGTGAGCTATTCTAGGAAGTCATTGTAGTTGTTAACAGGAACGTTCCCATATCTCTGTGATGTACAATGAAAATACCTAGGATGTTTTGTCAGCTTTCTGAGTGCTCCGAAACTTCATGAGATTTCCTTCGGTCCGTGTTTCTTGTGAATTCGTTTAGAAATCAGATCCAACTTATTATGGTTTTTTCATGCTTCAACGCTGATGTTTCCTTTTTACCGGATCCTGTTATCAGAATCGTTTTCCTAGAGGGAGATGTGTGGAATTTGTAGTTTTATAGTTTTTCATTTAATACAGCAGGGGTTTCAGACAACTGGAACCAGAAAGTTGATGCTATCGACTTATTGGACAGTTGTCCTAAACCGGTGAGGAGTTGATTTTCCAGAAGTTCCATTCATTGAACAGCGATTATAAGTTCAATTCTAATTTTCCAAGTATCTTTACCAATCTTTAGTGGGTTACACTTGATTCAATCTATTCCTTTAGAATCGGAAGAACAAAATATAACCAGGCCACGAAATTCATGTCGAAATATTTTTTTCGTTTAAATTAATATCGAAAACTTTTGATGAAACTATGATGTATTAATTTAATATTTTCAATAACGAACCTAAAAAATTGTAATCCCGTAAAAAATTTGGTTTTTTACCTTAAATGTGTATGATTTGAAAATCGAATTTAAAGAAAGGCCCGTCCTCCAGAGCCAAAATAAAATGCTTCACGAAAAATTGTAATAGCTATTTCCCATCTTAATCAATCTGGAAAGCTGAAATGTGAATGATAGTAAACTTATTTTATGTAAATCGGGGGATTTCCAACTTTACATGTTCAAGGGTATGGAATGACTCACCGTCTCGCGAGCTCCGTGAGCCATAAATTTTTATTTCAGTTTACATTTTATAAATCGGAGTCGTGAAAGTTGGTGCTCACGGAGTTATTTTTATGACGAAGTCATACAATTGTTTTGGGCTTTTAGAAGTCAATTGCATTATATGGAGATAAGTGATCTGCTGACCGTCATTGTGATTATTTTCTCTCATAATCGATTAACGTCCTGAAATATAAATGGGGCTCTTTTTGTGGAATCTTGAGTGGACAAGACATCTGAAAGCAGGTCGCAAGAAAGTTATATGATGTACCAATCATTACATCTAATGTACATAGATCAACGGAACACAGAAATAATAAACCTCTTTGTAATAATTTGCAGCGTTTCATCTTTGTTATTCATAGATGTGCCTCCGATGAATCTAGTGAGGCCACCTGGAACACTTTGTGTTCATCTGTTTACTATACCAAAGAGCTAGAATTTTCAAAGAAGAAAAATAACGTCACGAATACTAATGTGGGACATAGCTAAAATCGCGTAGTATCTGGTGAGAATCGCATCAGCTAGTACAATTGCAATGGAGTTTAGTTTCCAAGAGTTCCTTTCAATATCAAGTTTTTCACCACTGTACAAGTGTGGACAGGTGAAACACAGGTAGGTGTTTTATTCTATCTCGCTAAATTTGTGGATTTCGGCGTCCTGTCTGTATACAATTATATTTGACCATTGTAGGTATTTTGATATCAACTTTTCCTTCCTACAAAGGGTGAAGGTTATTATTCATGGAGTTAATAATTAATAATAACGTCCAACTTCTAGAAGTCCAGCTGAAGGAAACTTATCGCCAATTTCGTTCGAAATCGGAATAGCGCGAAGAAATATAAATGGGGATATTTTTATTACAGCTAGAATGCAATAATTAAATACGGAGTAGCAATTACTACGCCTAATAAACAAAGATCTGTGATATACTTCGAAGGGTTATTATAATACTGAATAGTTAGAATGTGTGTATGTGTTATAGTTTTCAGCTGTTTTAATTTTTAGAACAATTGAACGGTCAGAATTACAAACGATCGAATCCAAAATGAAGAGAGTGAACGAATTTTACCCTTGTAATTGTTTGCATTGTTGAATTTCAAACATTGCTTTCGCTATGTACTTTGTTTGGAGATTAGTTAAGGGGCTAGACCAACCCCACCTTCACGACCTGACAGTCTTGCGGGTCAGGTATAACCATTTCGCCGTCCTACACTGGGATAATCACTATTGGAGCTAAAAATAAGTGCGGTTTCACCAAGTTTAATAATTAAACTAGGGATCTCAGCTCTCTTGAACGGCGATATTCTGTTTCAACAACTCCGGTTCAGATAAACCAACCAAATTTGAGAGAGAGAGTGATTTGGGGTAGTAGTACTTGCAGGAGGAGGTGTGCTAGTTATAGTATATAATAGTATATCCGAAACCGTTGTAGCAACTTTGATGAACTAATCAAAAACTGATTGAAAAAGAGTTTCTAAGAAACAAATGCGAAGAATGTAGTATTCCGTAAATGTTCTAATGTGAGATAGTTATTCATGATTCATTGTGACCAACGAAACATTCGCAGAGAACCGTTAATAGTCTATCCCTCACTTCTGAACTTTTTATCCACACCGTATGAAAACCGGAAATTAAGCTTTACGGTGGACACTTTTGGAGAGACCGAATGACAGACCGTTGGTAATACTTCATTTTAGGAATAGGCTGTTGGGACTATTATTAGTTTCTCACTGTTGAATTTTGATCAAATCTTCATTCTTGGCACATCTGAGGGAGAAATTGGCTCTACAAAAAAAAAATCGGGAGCCTCCATTGTTATGTCCATGATTTATACAGAAAAATTAAGTACTCTCTTTTCGGGGATGTCCAACGCCGAAACCGACTTTTCTATACCAATGTCTTTACTCGAAGTGGATTGGCAATTGAAATATGATAACATTCTGTGTTTTAGACTAATCCACCGGGTCCTGGTGTACCTCTGAAATCATGTCTGAAACGACCACCAAGGCGAAATCTCCAGCCTCCGCCGAGGCCTCAAATGAGGCCGCCCTCCAGACCGCAGCACCCTGCGGTGGCAATGCTCCAGAGCGGCAAGTCTAAGAAGAAATATCGGAAACCGGACATCAGTCGTTTCGAAATTCCGGAGGGTGAAGGAGTGCGTTCATTCATCTTCAGTATTATGAGTTATCTTTTGATGTTTCAAATATACATATAAGCATGTTAACAACTAAATTACTCACGATGCAATTGTGAAAAACCACTTCAATGAAGAAACGGTAGTTGATTATATCAACGTGTCAATTAAACGGTTGATGGTTGAAATCGTTAGCTCGCAACACTCGGAGGATACCCTGGAAGCTGAAAAGGTCCAGGCATATAATCGGGACCAGCAGTTCGAACAGGGAAGTATCCTCTTCATCACACAGAAAAGAAAATTGGCTATTTCCACGGAATAAACAGTTACTATGTTAGATCCAACTTTCTTATTATATTGAGATATAATTAGAAAGCAACATCCTCCATCAACTTCTGGTTCTTTCATACGGGTGATTTAGCTGAAGAACACCTCTCCATCTCAGAACGTCTTTGGTAAGCTGGTTAGAAATTTATTCCAGGTGGTTCCTCAATCCTTTTTCCCTCAAATAAGATGTTTTCGTACAGTTGCAAATGTACACACAATACGCACTAACCTTTTTTTCCCTATTTCCTACTGTCAACTTTGATTTATAATTTTTGGTTTGTTGTTTTAAATATTGAATATTCGTTAATTCGAACAAAACAAAAATTTTCAACTCTTGCCTGCAGTTAGTAGTTCTACATTAAAAGATGTGTAGCATCCAAAACTCAAAATTTTTTACCTTTATCATAAGTAAAGGTAAACTTTTGTAAAAAATCACGTTTGGGGTCCAGTTGTGACTCAATTCACGACTTCGCTTTCTGCCAATCCCGTATTGAGAAATTGAAGAGCTGAAATATTCGAAACTCAGATCATTAAAAACAATAAAAAAATCACGAATGTTTCCATGCTCCTTCAATGAATCAAATGAATCCAATCGGATCGCTTTACTGTTGCTCTCCCTAACTTTGGAAGAAAAAAATAACGTCAACACGAATGTGAATCTGGACGTGTCCCATCTACTGAAATTGCTCGGTAAATTCTGACAATCGAATCAGCTGATATAATTCAATATAATTCTGTTTTCAAGAATTCCTTTTGAAATCTAGTTTTTCTCCCTTTTTGTTATACATTTACCGAACAGAGGCTTAAATTTTCCTTTTTTGAAAAAAAAAAACACTCCTCAAAAATGTAGAGGGTTGGTAAGTGTAGGGCTAATAAAATAAAAATACTTCCACGTACCTGAAATCATGGTAAAAAAATTCTGGTAGGTCTTATTTTCACTGCATCTAGATTAGGTACGACTATAAGGTACGGAGGAGCGTGACGCAGAGTTTGGATAATGTATCGAATACTATCATGGAGTATACGATATCCGTGGAAATGCTACCTAAACAGAAATAATAAACCATTGCGTAATAATTTTAGGCTTTTTCTACTTCATCATTTATTTCTGTTGAATTTTAGAATTCCGAAATAACAACTTGGAAAAACACCGGAACGGCTGAATGTTAGTGTTTTGTGTCGTTGCTGTGTGTTCCTAATTACTCCAATTAATGGAATACGAACATTTAGGTAACAAATGTCGTGTATTCCTTCGCTCTTTCATGATGATGCTCCCCGAGATACCAGGAAAATTCCGTCAAAATGGTTAGTGAGTCAGGCATTAATAGAATCTACTAAAATAACCAACAGTAATGTTGAGAATAGCAAACGTTGGAAAATTGCAAGCGTGGGTAATTTATTGTTAACTTTTCCGACCAGAATGTAAACATTTTTCAAATCGTCTGAAGTATCTATATAGTAACTTGATCCCACATTGTCTATATTAATTTTCTTCTTTTCATTCCAGTGGATTTTGGCTCCAAAAGCGCCGGTAAGTTTTTGTTGCACCAAAACATAAAAAGTTTGTTTTTAGTGTGAGGCTATGACTTCCGATGATCAAGTACGTCAATTTCATCATGATTCTCATTATACTCATACTATTCACGATTCTCATTGTACTCATACTAATCACGATTCTCATTGTACTCATACTAATCACTATTATGTCATTCTCGAATATTCTGTAATCAACTTGTTAACGTCGCAACAAAACTTACAGCGGCTTACTTGTAGATTTTTATTTCTGTACTCAGCCAAACAGTTCTTGACACAAATTTTCAAAATTTGAAACTTATTTTAATAGAACGTGTCTTTTCCTTATTCTGACCGACGAATATCCATTTAAATAGAAGTTAATTCATTTATTAACCTTGATCAGTCCTTGAAGAATGAATTTAAATAAATAATAGCTGAGTATCGTACTTATCAAACTATCCACATTTTTACCTAGTACAGGATTGGGATAATGTAATTTGCAGTCTGCAAATGTGATCAAATTTCCATTCTTGAAATTTCAGCAGCGGAAATCAAGAAACCGTTTCATACAACCACATCAATCTCACAAACGCACGTACACCGACATATTCATGTGGTTTTTTTCCTCAGATGGTTTCAGGAAGTTGTGAAACAAATTCACGAATTGTATTTTCTCCCCACTGAATATTGTTGCATTCATATCGAATGTAGTAAGAATATTCAACTTATCTATCGTTTAAGACCGCCCTAACAACGATAGCGTTCTTGTAAAGTCATCAGTGTGTCAAGCAAGTGAATCAAATATGTGCCACGTTTTACACTATTTGCCTACTGTTGCTTACTTTTACTTTTTCGATTACTTTTTACAGTCGCCTGAGGCTGTATTGGCGCTGCCACCAAGGGTAAAACGTGGACCCCGTCGCCCGCCTGGACCTTCTCCTCTAACTAAGGTGAAGATGGAATTATAATAGTAATTTAATAATAGTTTTTTCAAAAAAATGATTGATCGAGTGCCAAGTTTTAGGAAAATCGGTTAATTACCACGAATCGGGAAAATTGATTTTTTAAACATGGATGCTGTAAGTTAGACTTTGAAATGGACCGTTTCTCCATCCATTAGCAGAGTAGGGTATATTTTGAAGAGTAGGATTACACAAGTTAAGAATACTTCATAATAATTCAAGATTAAGGGTTATTTTTGTGTGATGTACCGAAGTCCAGCTTCCACACAGGCAGGTGCTTACTGGCCTCTTCGGAGCCCTCTGGAGAACTGGAAGGGCCTCTCTGTGCCTGCAGTCTGAGCATCATGATCACGGGTTGTGTTTAACTTCTTAAAGATTGTCCTCCACTTGTGAGCTTCATGCATTTATCTGTCGTTGTTTCATATGAACGATGTTCGGATGCATCTTCCTTCGAGCAAAACACATTCCGAGACCAAGGACCAAATACAACCAAACCCATCTCCAGCTTATCGTTAAGGAAATGACCGTGACCTCCTCAACTTTTCATTCTGTTGAGGCCACTACACCACCCAGAATGCTTGGTATTGAATATTTCAGCTTCCCTAGCTCGATGCGTTTCCTCCAGCGTTCTTCGACCTGATCCTGAGACACCAAACACCGAACACCAAATCAGGACCCCATCCTCTGCCTGAGAATGGCTCAGAATATTTGGTCCATCCTCTTTTTTCCGCACCTATTTTGATATGCTTACACACTCTGTTACGTGTGCCTGTCCGCGCCTATGTCAAATAACTACGTAGTTGCAAGACGTTAGCTACTGATTCCATCGGAGGGCACCAAGCTCTACGTGTTATCCTGTTCCCGTGTGGTGATTCCTTGGATAGTTGCCCGGAAAGGCAAGGATCTCACGTCCAATTAATTTTAATGCTTCCAAGTGGGTGCGAGGCAAGTGAGCCGAACCGTAAAACCGAATTCTGATCCTCCCTCAGGACGACAGGTGACGACATCCGCGACGCCAAAGCAGTCGGACGAAAACCCCCATCTTCAGTGGCTAAATACTTTACTTTTACTTTTACATGTGTAGAGTGGAATCGGGTTAGTGAGGTTAAGCCAGCAGACGAATGTCATCGTATGATTTAATTTGGAAACCAATACAAAATTTTATGTAATACTGTGGTCTCAACAATATCTTAATTTTGGGCCAGTCGCAGGGCAACCTCATGAAAAGTTATGATTACTTGCAATGTGTAACATGTTTTAATCATACGTTTTGACTTTTTTCAATAGTACCTAGGTTGATCTTAGAGAGTTTTTTAATTAACATCATTTCCCTTGTCATGAGTCTTGTAATTAGTAATGAAGTTATCGTAGCTTGGGAAGAGCTATCAACATCGACCTCATATGAGAACAGATAATGAACTTTTCTTGAAATGCGAAAACCACTATACACCTTGTACATTATTGTCAACAGGAATCATTACAACGAAATATATATGTTTACGTGAACTAAGAATATCAGATTCGATCGACCAAAAGCAAATAGAATTTTGAAAGGAGACAAGGGATCGAATGTCCAAATCATTACATAAAGGCTTCTCATTATCGAATAATGTATTCGTTTGATACTTGACTTTGTTTTACTTTGACTTTTGATATTTTCAGCCCCCTTCAAGAGCAGCCCCAAGATCATCACCACCTCTAGTAAGTAAATATGCAAAGCCTTATCATGTACTAAAAACTTTGTAACAATGAACCTTGTTACCAGAATTAAATTTTGAAAACAGTGACTGTTGTACCCGGGTAGAGAGAGTGAGACTGTGTTTCCCGCAACATGGACACGAATCGTAATTTTCTAGTCGCAAGGAGTGTCCTCAAAATGCACTAGTTTCTTGCAGGCATCTTCTAAACTCCCTCTGATCATTGATGTAGTTTAGATGTAGAGAGACCGATTCGCATCGAATGATTTCTGGGTTAGTCCAATTTTTCTCTCAGAGGTTTCCAATAACACGATAAATTATAAATCTCCTCGCAAAAAGGACTGAAAGAGCGTCTTGACCTACCGGCACCCCTATACCCACAGTATTTTTACTGGTAAATCATTTAAGGTCTATTCATGGGTAAGAGTCGTTGACACTGGTCATTCTATTATCGTCCCTCTCCCGAACCCCGAGAATTCATTTCAAGTGGGAACCCAAGATCACATTCAACCCCCACTTACATCACTGGGTATGTAGCAATAATTAGTATTATTTCTTGAAAATAATAGCTAAAATTGCAATCTTAGCATTGCATATATACATTAATTTCCGCTATGTATTGAAAACGCAATTCAGCAAATGGTCACCGATTTTTCCATTCTAGAGAGCTCTCTTGTCAGTGCTGGATTGAAAAGCCCAAGTTTAATGTTCAGTTAGGATTCATTCTTAAATTTCGGTCTCCAATTTCTTTTACTTTTTCTTCGTCTAGGAAGTAGCGTTTTTAGAGCGCACGACGATATCTTCATTGTCTGTAGTTACCTGGTCTCCCTGTTTGAAGGATACTTTCACACAACGTGAGTTGTTCAGCTTTTATAAACATCCCGCCTGGGTTCTTTAAATTTGATGAAGATAAAGACAGTGTGTCAGCTATATTACTCTATCGTTCCCTTCCGCTTATGAAAGTAGTTTAATTCTTAAAGGAAAATTGGAGTGTGAAGGTATCTTCCAAGCAAACTCTTTTTCTTTGCGTAGAACTGGTAAATAGCACTGGTCCGCTTGTATAGTTGCCTTTTACGTGTTTCATCTGAAAGTTCTTGTTGAACCTTATAAGCAATTTGATGGTTTGCATTAACCCTTGTAGAGGATCACCACCGAGAAGGCGTCTAAAATCTACGCATCTTCTATAGCAAGCTAAATTAGTGTCCCATTTTCAGCACAATGGTAATATGGCATGGAATCACATTCGCTTACATTGCATTATTCATAGGAAATATTATTGTCGGTCGACTCATCAATTGAATATTTGTTTCTGTTTCATTATTTTCAGGATACCAGCAAATATCGTCGATTTGTAAGTACGAGTATTTTCATATCATTCCTATATACAAGCTTCCTAACAGAACAAATACCGTACATTAGTTCTGAAGAAAACTAATTATTCTATGCTCACTGATGCAAGTGCCTAGCATTTTGTTGTCACTCAAAGACACAAGAAAAATATCATGGCTAGAAATTCAGTGAATACGTTCAACATTTGTTTGTATATCTTAGTTTGATTGTTTGAGGAGAGATTTTGGAAAAGCTTTAATATTAGGGATAGGTACTGGAAATTAAAATGTAGAAAACCAAAAGCTTTTACCGTTATACTAGAATCACCTTTCCAGCTCCTTTGATTTCTCACGCGTTTTAAACTAGAAGCTACTTTTTTGTACAACTTTCTCATTTTTCAAACATTTTTAATTTTATCTAAAATCTGTGGACATCCGCCAATCACCATACATTTAATATGTTATTTTCAGAGAACTGCTTCTTTCTATTCGTGTATTCGACTTATTGTGTAGTAGAGGATAGCTGGCAATACAACTAATGAATAAGTACCTAGTTTCTGGAAGTACACAGTTACTGCTTTTTCCAGCACAGTATTTCATCCATTCACCTATTTTTACTTTCAGTTGGAAACGTACGCCCCCTACGCTGAAGATTTTGAGGTTCCACCAGCTCCACCTTGTTCGCCAGAACCTGAAGAAGAACCTGAAGACTTGATGTTCCACGGGGTAAGTCTGTCATTCAACCGGACAAACAATACTAATATGGGATTGAGAAGTCAATTAATTAGCACAGCATCATGAGATCTCTAGCATTAGCAGTTATCTCAAACTAAAACAAATCGGCTGCCATGGAAGAAGTGTACCTGTTGTACCCTTTGAAACTCGAATACCAGAAGGTGAAAAGATACTTACTCCAAAGTCAGAGAATCTCCAGACCATACAAGGTATGGCCAGGAATTTCAAATAACCGCTGTGGACCTGAAAAGCTATCAACCCACTTGGTTATTATGCATCGCCTCGTTGTTATAGAGTGATTCTTGACCCGCCAAGAAAACAATATGTCAAAATCGTATAAGAGCTTGGGAAGTTATAAATATTTCTTGAATAAAACAGTTTATGGATAATTAACTGCAGAGGCGTTATTTTAACATCGTGCAATTTAATAGGCTGATCCAATTCCTCAGAAAAGTAGAAGTGTCAAGGATACTTCTTAGGCTAATGAGTTTGATAAATGGGTACCTAGTCCATTACATGCTAATTATATATAATTTAGCTCTACTAGTTGTTGAGTTAATTATTTATCTTGTTTTTGTTGCAGGACGTTGTTAAAGTACCAGTAAGTTTTAGTTCAAGTCAGAATTTATATTACTCGCCAATTTCCAAAATATATTTGAAGTGTTCCACAAATCTTTACATAGTTTGAAGGAAGATACATTTACATTCATGAAACATAGTACGAACATTGAATCATACATTTGATGGCAAATGAACTCTTATTTAGGAAATATATTTCGCTTTACAACAAATTTTTGAATATTGTTTCAGCAGTTTTTTTTTTTTTTTTTAGTATAGTTTTGATAATCAGCATATTTATACATACAGTTTTTTAAAAGCCTTGCATTCGATAAGCTCTCTCGTGGTAAAACCATAAAATGTAACTCTCGTTAAACCATTTCGGAAGGTTTTTAAGAATATTTATTCAAATTGGGCCAATTTAATATGCTCAAGTAGTGCTGTTCAATGATCGATCGTAAAATTTTTTGATTCTATGCTTAAGAACGGATATTTCATCTTAATCCTACAGAAAGTTATTATGTAAAACGTCACATACGGTACCTTCCTTCCTACATCTTTACTGGTCCTGACTACTCTTAGTTTCGAACAACAAAACTGAATTTCATCCCCCTGGTTCAAATCCCCGATTCGAACATTCCAGTCCCCAATTAAAACCACTTGCCAGGCAGGATAGTTGCACTCCATTCGATCAAGTGTCCCCGCTAAGCTATCGAAAAAATTTTCATATGAATTCCCCTCATTAACATAAAAATTGCTAAGCATTAATTTTAGCCCCGGAATTTCCACAATTAAATGAGACCTTGATACATCAATAAATTTACAGCTCCTAAATAAATCATCCTTGTTAACCAACGTAACCAACCCCCCCATAGCCCTACCCATTCTATGTATCCTCACAGCCGTAGCTTCAAAAGCCCAGTAATTATTCTCCAAAAAAGCAGGCAACTTTACATGATTATCAGACCAAGTTTCCTGTAAACAAATTACTTAAATCATATTCGCAAAGAAAATTAGACGCATTTGCATCATATTGAAATAATCGACTAAGTCCGTTCAAATTCCAACTCATTATCTTGACGTGCGGCAATGTCTTGGCGGTAGCAGACTGAAAGGTTCGTTGCTATGGAGTTCCACCATTTTCTTGTCCGGTGTCAGGTGCAGGTCCTAGTCATCCAACGCGTCCGAGTTCAAAATGACAGTTGGATCCCTTCCACACACCGCCCATCTCAGGTGCGAGTGCGGAGAGGGGGTCGTCTTTCGGCACTCCCCACCTCCGATTGTCGGCCGACGGTTGGATAGTGTGTTGGCCGCTTTAATACGGCGCCATTTCATTTCGGGACTGCTTTCCGATTCGTCCCTCCTCCTCCGGCGGCCAGTACGACCCGTGTTCAAAGTGCTCTTTTCATCATTTACATCTTCCCGATTGGTCAAACCCCCTCCATCCTGCGCCTTCATCCCGTCCCCCGTACCCGCCTATTCGAACCTAGCCTCAACTCTTCTATGGTCCAAACCACGAACAATTCATAGTATTCGATATATCTACGTTTTTTGTCCGTCTGCTGCAGCTTTTTTCCTATATTCATTTAGCTCTTTCTGTAACAATCTGACGGTTTCAGGGACATCCACTCTCAGATAAACATCAGTCCCCTTCAGTCTTTTGGAATTCCGTAAGCATTCAGAGCGTAGCCCTGGCGTAGAGGACGTGTTAAAAGGGGAGGATACCGGCCAATTAGGTTTTTCATGAAATGCACACGTTCGATTTCTCGCAACGACAGCTCGACTCCCAATCTCTCAGCGAAGAATTTTTGGATTCCCACGTAGAGAGGTTCTTTATCTGGTAGGATCAAGTTATAAATGATCATGTTTTTAGAGCGCATTTCGTTGTCCATATGACGAAGTGTTTCTGCGACTCCTTCTATATTAGCTAATCTATTTTCAAGCTTAGCTATTTTTTCACTATTCTGCATGACTGTTTCATTTAATTTTATCACTGAGGTAACATCAGCTTTAACTTTGGCCAGGTCTTCTTTAATTACTGCGAGGTCTTGGAGCTTATCCATCACATCTTGCAATGTAGGCGGGCCATTGGGACCGGGGTTCGGTTCAATACCAGAGATAAGCAACAAAAAGGAGAGATAGGGCTGCTCTATCGGAATGTGCAGTTTTTCCCATTTTCGGAAGTAAAGGTCGTATTCCTCCTCCGGCGACGAATCAGCAACAATCGCAAACAAGTGCGCGTAATCTTCGTCTCCTCCACCCTCCTTGGAGAGAGCGAGAGACATTCTTCCTTACTTGATGGTGAGAGATCTTCAGATATCAAGTCGGTACGCAGGTCGGAAAGCAGGACCGGTGACGAGGTCCCCAGTGGTAGGGGTCCTCTTCCCTGGAGGGAGGTCGAATCAAGGCCATCGCTGGAAAATCCCTGGGGAAGGAGTCCGGCGATCGGGCGATTCAAGCGACACGCTAATGTCATGTATACAGCACGACCGAAAAAAAATTTGCTACGTGTTGGTTGAGAAACTATAATTTAGCGAACAATATGAATAAATTCACAGATTCAACTTGACAGCGTTGACCAGACGGTTGAACGTTCCAAGCACCACTAAATTTACCTTGAAGCAAGCCCGAGAACCACGTCAAATCAGCAACAGGAAAACGACGAACGCTAATCAGGTGTTCCCTCCACGAGATCTCGTCCCATACTCGACATTAATCAAGGGTTTATTTTATTTTATTTTATTTATTTATTGAACGGGACAAGCCCAATTACATGTTGTGTTACAAAAGAGAAGAGAAAAAAAATAATGAAGGATAGTACAAAGAAATGATTTACAGGTTGGTAGGCAGAGATAAGATGTGAGACTTGAGTGTGGAGGCGGAATCATTGAAAAAGTCATAATCGGGGAATGACTCCAGGTAGCGGTTTGCCATTCATTAGGTAGTTCGTTGGCGTATGCTGGGTGCTGAAGAGGAGAGGTGCACGAGAGGAGATGCGGGGAACCTGGAGACCCAATCTGGAGAGCAGTTCCGGACAGGATAGTAGTGGTGCGAGAGAATTTTGATGGGCGACCTGGGAAAAGTATTTTCGGGTTTAGGTACTCATCCAAATGCATCGAGATGTTTGTAGTAGACAATTGGCGATGATACCGATGGTTAATTGGTGATCTTTTCGTTATTTTATAGAAGAAAACGGATGCAGAAAACGGAAGAGCAATCCTTCCGCGGTGGGTGGGGTCGGCCTATCCGGTTGTGCTTGCTTTCTTTCAAGACGACTGTCAGGAATGATTAATGACAGACATTAAAATTACCAAATTTATTTACTTATGATTACACATCCGTTACATATTTTAGAGAAGAAAGTCAATGGACTTTAGCTCCCTTACACGATTCAGGTGATTATAATTTATACAAAATGTTACCAAAACTATAATGCTTTTGTGCAATAAAGTTATGTTGTTATAAAAAAAAAAAACCAATATCCCCCCTCCCACGAACTAACGGTTGAAATTTCAAAGTCTTTCGAAGTCCAAATGATCGTCACAATGTACAGGGTATGTCACGAAATTAGGGAGGTGATTCTTCCCTTCGAATGTAACAGAATTTTATTCATTCGTGTTTTTCGGTAAAACGCGAGTTTCCTCTATTAACAAGGTTCTCCTAAGCTATTGGTCCAATAAATTTGTTTAGAAATTCATTGAGAAGCTCCTACAATTTTCATGGATAACTAATACAATACACTCTTAGGAACTTTTTGACACTGTAACTTGCTAACATTTCATAAACTACATTAAACAAATTCTAACTAAACAAAAATGCAAACAGTTGAAAACCTTTAATTCATGTTATTTAGTTTTGAAGACTATTCATCAAACTAAAAAATATTAAAGAATCAATAAAATCAAACTTAAAAATAAACTTGAATCCACTAAAACTTGCAGAACCATCTGTTGAACTGTTTTAAACGTGTGCTTGTAAAATTAGTTTTTTTAGAGAATATTGTTTCAAATTTTGTTGTTAAAGATTTTATTACAAAGTGTTCGCATTCTCTTAAAAAATAACACAAATGTAGGGGAAAAATTGGAAAATTCACTCAAATGATCATGATGCATAATAAATACTTTCTTTTTATGATTATGATTTTTTTCGTTTTTGTTTGTTGATGTTTGAAATGTAAATTGTCGACTTTATTTTTACATATATTTGTCTCCAATCACAAAAAATTCATATTAAAAGTATAATCATCTACAGGGAATTATTATCCATTAGGAGATACAAATTATTCTAAAAAATTAAGACGAATAATCTTCTTACTGTTCTTTTCCGCGAATGGCAAGTGTGAAAGCTTTGAGAACAAAATTATATGGAACATTACTTGGTTTGCAACTTGATATTTGGTCTGAAGCTGTTTTATTTACATACCTCCTTCCGATCTTCGAATTTTCCCAATGACAGTCGAAATCGGACTAGATCTTTAACGAATGAGTTTTTGGTTTTAAAACGGTAAACTGAAAGCTGTACCGTGTAAAAAGACACAATTCGAAACTTCAACACAAACACCACTGTTGAGGTTTGGTAAAAGCGCTTCAACCGCGGTGGTTCACTGAAAAACAGTCAGGTGAAACTCACTCCACACTTTCTAACTAAAATATTTCATTTTCCCAAATCCTCCTAACGTTTTTCAACATTATTCACAAATTGTACTACCCTTATTGAAAAACTGTTTTTCGACACAATACAACATGGTATAAAAGTATTCAACACATTTGCAGCTCCACATTTTCCCCGGATATTCTTTTAAATTAATTCCTTACTGTATTTTCTCAAAATTGAAGAATTAGCACAATCGGTTTTTGATTTGATACCATATTCTTGTCTATCTTTTTCTATTACTTTGCTACATGCACTTGCGTCGGATCTCAAATTTACTGTGTCTTTAGCGGGCTTGTTTTCACCACTGTACTATTTCATTTTATGATAAACCATTTCATCACAGTGGTGTTCTATTGAACACAATGTGATACCGACCCTCTCGTAGAAATTACTATTTGTAATTAGGGTATATTAATATTTAGTATGAAAAAGCTCACTACAATAAAATAATGCATACAATGTAAGCAAATTTGTTGGTTGTATGCTTCATTAGATATTATGTAAAACGATAATCATGTATTATAATTTATTCAACTCACTTGCATTAACTAAACGCTTGAATTCAATTTTCAGCTGGATGTTGCGGTAAGTCCAATAAAATACCATATTTTTCATCGCCATAAGATCAATTAGCGAATAAAATTATTGGACTAGGCAATAACTTATGTAAAAACTAATAATATGGCAACGTTTTTTTGTTTACAGGGGCCGATGGTGAGTTCATTCTTTCTGTTATTTTTATTAATTTCCAGTAATAAACCAACCTATATGGTAAACTTGAGACACTTGTATGTATTTTGCAATTCACACAATGTTGAGACTTATTTTTAAACATTTTTCTAATTAAAACTGTAGAATGAAGCAGCTTTTTGAATTTCTGTTCATTTAGATTGTTCTATATCCATTTGAAACTGGGGTGATAATTGATTTATTCACGTAGATTTATTTAATTCACAGTTCATTTAATTCCAACGAACAGAACATTAATTCTAAAAATGGAATTATCACCAAAGTACTTATTTATAGGAAACTGTGAGATACTTACCCAAGTCTTTTGCCTTACATTAAAGAAGAAGACCTCAAATCTAGAACATTTCATTACACTCTTGTTTTCTTTCCGATTTGCAATAACAAGTTCTATTCGTCGTCACCATTTGTCAGTCTGTCACATTGATAATTTAAAAGGAAATAACTACATCAATAAGTTCAATGCTGTCATTCCCAAAATTCCCGAAACAGAATCGATAATTTGAAACTATTGAAGTAAGTTCTTCCTCAGCCAATTATTTCAAGCAAAAGGTCTTCAAACATATCCCGATTCCTGCTCCTTCTCACCAAGTGTTTTTACATTATTGAGCGATATTCATTGCTAAAACATGGAAATTTCATAAGGAGCTTAAGAGATAACACACTCACAGAAAATTAAAACACTTCTTTCAAGTTTCACGAGAGATAGGTATGGTGGAGGACTTTCTCCACGGTCAAGTCGTCAAGACTCCTAATTCCAACACCTCATCACTAGGCCTCATTCTTTCAATCACAAAAAGTTTGTAAGCTTTGCTGATATTCAGAAAATAGAACTTACATTCAAAAAAAGCTAACTGGCTACTGTTATGACGACGTTAGCGTTAATATGACTAATCTCATCAAGACTGAAGGCAAGGCGGTATCGTGAAAACAGCATACACGGTACGTTGTAACAGCGCCTCCACTTGCACAAGCTGCAACTTAGTTGTTTGCAACACACAGACGCATTGCGGGATAGTATAACCACCCGCCAAAGTGAAACCGGCAAGAGATCAAGTGGCCGCTTCGATCTGAAAGCATGTTCCTACGTACGTAACGAGTGAATTACAATCACAAATCCCAATTACCTAGGTACTGAGAAAAATGAATAAAAAATTGCTAGTAATTCTTGCGGTTTGTTTTCAATCAGTATTTCTCACACGCCTATGCATAACAACATTTCAGATCCATCCGTTAAGTGTCGACTTTTCTTTTGTTATCCCTGTGTGGATTTAGATAACACAAATAAGGTTCTCGCGTTTATTTAATTTCCTATTTTAATTTTTCTAAGCTTTATTTAGCTCATAATTGCTAATCGTGTTATAAAAATAATTCGGATATAGACGTGTTTTTTAAATTATTTTATAACAGTTGAATTGAACATTGCATCATGTGTAGAATTGTTTTATAAGTGAGTTTACCTGCTGAAAAAATACTAAAACCGAGATTTATTATTTTTCAGTACGGTCCACCAGGCTTGGAGGTAAGAATATCGAATATTTCAAGGAAATTAAGGTAGCATAATCGAATCGAATTGTGGTTTTGATTTAGTCATTTATTTTTTATTTCATTATTGCTTCCGAGTCTACCAAGGTAGCGGAAGCATTGTTTTCACTTTCTGAATGTGAAAATTTGTTTGTCTCCAAAATCAAAAATTCCACTCGCATTTTGCGTTTTAGACCTTTCTGAACAGTTTTGGTTCCGTGTCTGTCTGTTTGTCTGTCTGTCTGTCAGCAAATCCTTGTTACGGGCAAAACTACACGAAGTTATAGTCCGATTTTGATGAAATTTTCAGGGATTGTGCGGGTTGGGGTGTAGATGGTCCCCTATAGGTTTCATGACCCCCGGATCAATAGTAGCCTCTACGCATGCGCAAACGTGAAATCCTTGTTACGGGCATAACTCCGGGAGTTCTTGACCAATTTCGATGACATTTTCAGGGATTGTTGGGTTTGATGTGCAGATGGTCCCCTATGAGTTTCATGACCCCCGGATCAATAGTAGCCTCTGCGCATCCGCAAACGTGAAATCCTTGCCACAAGCATAACTCCGGGAGTTCATGACTGATTTCGATGAAATTTTCAGGGATTTTTCTCAAGTTATGCTCCTGCATAACAATAAATTTACCCTAAATTTACTTCGCCTAATTGAACGAAGTTCTTTAGTCAATAATAATTTTCAATGATCTATACAGTCTTGTCATGGATAAGAGGAAGCTATGTGCCACACCCACTTGGCAGACGTTTTTTTTCTGTTATTTAGTTCAAGGAGAAATTAAAAATTGATCAAGCTCTTTATTTCAGTCGTCCCTTTCTCAAAAGATGTTTCCTACAAGTTTTAAATGATTTTTTTTTTTTTTTTTTTTCCACGAATAAACCTTGAAAATCGAAATCTCCCTTAATATTCTACATTTTTCAATCCCACGTTAGAGCATTCTTCTACTTTTGAAGTATTCCCTTATAACCCCGTTGAATTTGAATTTTTCAAATATTTCAAGAATGTAAATAACATGCAAGATCCAACAGAATAAACCGGCTTTTTGAAGTTCAATAGCCCAACTCGATCTTTCTTGCCCTTATAATTACGAGCATACGGTCAAAAAGCTGAATCTACGAAACTTGTTCGAATCATATTTACATGCAATGGAGTATATTTCTTCGAATATATTTCTGCTTGAAGTACCTATGCTGTTTGTAGGTACATATCCTGACTGACTCCATTCTAAATTTCTCCAATAACTCATTTGAATGCTGTTCGTTAAGTATTTGACTCGGCAATAATGTGTAAGTTCTAGTGGCGGGTTTTGATTTTTGTGGAAAATCTGCATGTACCATTTATTCATTTTATCTTCAACATCCTCAACAAAAACTTATACAAAGTTATTTCTGATTCATTTTACAGAGGCCAAAAGATCATCACTGATAGATTTTGTTTCTCTAGGTTTTGTATACAATACTTTGGAGGTACAACATGATAAGCATACCCGTGAAATTTGTTATGTCATAAATATTTAATTAATTCTGTTCTCTGAATAAAATGCTTGCTGATACGTATTAATTTTTCCAGGAAGAATTACTCGAAGATCCGGCGTTCTTCCCATTAGCTGTAAGCTCATGTTTACATCATCCCTTCTCTACAATATCGTTAGAAAACCACAAGTTGGCGGTTCTTACTGAACACACATTCATAGTAACCGAGTGTTGACAGTAAATATATTTTGAAGTGCGAAACAACAAGTTAGACCTTTCGAGCAATTGAGATCTCACTATACATTTCTAGTGGTCATTCTTAACTTTCCTATCCAGATTCACCCACAGGGAATAGTCAGTTTTCCTTATCATCAAAATCCCGAGCACAGTGATTATGCTACATCTATTCTATTTAAGTATTTGAAAGGTACATTTCAAGCATCCATTCATGAAGTAACCAATTATAAATATCATCTAGATGTAGTAAATCGTTACTATGTTCTACGAGTCTACTGACATTCATTTACAAATAACAATAAAATAAAGCCAAAATACCATTCGTGGATTTTATCATTTAAATTATTAACAGGAATACACTCCAGTTCATAGCGACCGTACCGAGCCAACAGTTCCCCCCCCCCCCTTCCTCACTCCTTCAACTAACCTTCGGGTGGGCTCCTACCGCCCTTTGTTATCCCGGCATCACCACTTTTCTGTCCCTCCGAGTGCGTACGATTTCTCCCAAACGGCTGGAGCAAAAGATCTGAAAATTTCAGGAAAAATCCATCTTGGTCCGACGTCGCAACAATTCTTGAGCCAGCTCTCTCACTCAATTTAAAATGCCCTTTAAGGGCTGTCAAAATTTTGTAAAATCCCTAAAAACCTCAAAACAAGTCGAAGCGCCCTAAATTTATACCTATTTGAAGAACATACCATGAGGAATCGAATGAGCCCCTCCCCAGGCCCGTAGGTCAAACCATTCCCGATGTACGGCCCGATTTATGGTGCCAACATTTGCGGTTTTTGGTTTATTATTGTTTTTTTTGTAACCTAGTGATGCCGATAGCGTCGAGTTGTAGTGAATGTGGATACTGGAGTGATAGCCGATGTTGATACTTGTAGTTTATAGCCGATACACGGGTTGAAGCATTCTGATATTCATGAAACGCTGATAATATATACCTAGGTAAATATTATTCAATATCATTACTGGGGTAAATAAGTACTCTTTCACTGGGTTTTATTATTCAATTGTCTTGCGTTCATGATTTGAATTTCTACTAAGCTTTGGAGTGTGCGTGGTAGTAGAGTGATAGAGTGGTTATTGAATTTCAGGAGATATGCATAGACCACGTAAATCGGTTCTCAACCAAAACACCTATTTGGATTGATCTGTTGATGATATTTGTGTGCCTCCTGTACATCAGTCTACCTTTGGCTACATCGTTTAAATTTGGATTTGGGGAAGTTTTAAGGCAATACGAGTGCTAAATGACTTGATAAATTATGGATGTCTTTATTGTGATAGGGCGGGGGGTATTGAGGTTCAATTAAAAAAAGCTGCAAATACTTTCACTGGGGTTTATTATTCAATTGGCAATTGAATTTCTACTAAGCTTTGGAGTGTGCGCGTTTCACAGGATGGAGCGATTATTGAATTTCAGGAGATATGCATTGAGCACGTAGATCTGTTCTCAACCAAAATACCTATTTGGATTGATCAGTTGATCATATTTGTGTGCCTCTTGAAACTCAATAATCACTCTATCACCTGTGAAACACGCAGACTCCAAAGCTTAGTAGAAATTCAAATCATGAACGCAAGCCAATTGAATAATAAACCCCAGTGAAAGAATTTGCAGCGTTTTTTTCTTAATTTTAGTATTGTAGGACATTTTGTTTATGAGGAAAATACTGACTTCATCCAATTAATAATAAAATTAATAAGCTAATTTAGGAATCAGTTCTGTGAGTGCACCCTTGTGCTGCTCCATTCAAAATATTTCCCTTAAGTTCATATTCCAAAAACCAGAATCACATTAATGAGTTTTTTCACAATTAGCGTCAACTTGAAGCTTCAATTTTTCTTACTTGGAAACGTTAAGTGCTTCTGTTTTGCTGTTTATCCATGCTTATCCATGCTTTTTATTCATGTCAGGGTTCCATGGTTCAAGGAGGACTCATGGACTTAATGCCAAGAGTAAGTTATTAATAGAGTATTTGACCTGAGTATTGAGTTTTATCCAATGCATCGATTTGCCAGTTGCACTAGTACGAGACAATTTTTTTCCCAAAACGAGGATATATGATCACAATGAGCAATATGTTCTTTAGAGACATAGCAATAAGTTTATGGAATGGACTTGTTGCCACTTCCACTGACCATATTGAATAACAAAACTGAAGATGGAGATCCCAGATTTCCGATTTGCTATCGCGGGCCAGGAAAATCAAATTAAAAAAAAAAAAAACAACACGGAACATGCTTTGGACAGAGCTCGAGTTCAACCCTCTGGGGTTGGTGAAGAACCAAGAAATCAATTCCAGAGGTCACTAAGCCAACCAAAACCCAGTCATTTGGCTTCTTGAAGTCGCTTAAAATGTTTTTGATTGTTTGTTCATACCTATGAGTTTCTACCATTAATAAGCTCAATAATTTGTTCAACCTATGCACGTTGTCTTCCTTCATTTGAGCTTTGGCGTTTGTTATGTAGATGGACAGTCTTCCGGCCCCAATGATGCCAGACCAGTACATGGGACAAGTAAGTACACCATCTCACTATATTTTCATTTTTTTGGATCAAGCATTGAAGCTTCAGAACGATAATTTAAACTTGTGTTAAGTCAAAACTCATTTTCACTTAAAATAGTATTTTCGTCACCGGGAGGAATGTATCTAGTTCTTGAACTATATTCCCGTAAGACCCAAGGGGAACTTACGCTGCCTCAATGTGATAACCATCTGCTTTCCGACCCCCACCAATGTTCACATATATATGGGGTTTCTATTTCTGTTTACGCAGTTTCTTATCAAAGTAGTAAATAGTTTTAAATGAAACAGTAAACCACCAGCAAGAATTTACAATGAGGAACCACTTGAAGACTCTCTTGAGGCTTCTCTCGACGTATTAATAGACATGAATATGAGCTAAAAATGTTGTATTTTGAAATGTATCTCTCTTACTCAAAAAAGTTCTGTTGGAAATTATGATGATGTTTGAAACGAAAGTGCTTGGATGCATTGGTTTCTTGAAGTGTAATCTTGCGGGATTTCCACATTGAGGATAAAATAATACCTCTAATAGGTTTCAAGCCACTACTACATTCATTGTTTGTTTCTGTTTACAGGCTTACGTAAGCAGCTATTAGTTACTGATTTCGAATTAGGAATAACTCTTTTGGATAAGTAAGTGGTCAACGACTTTAGTGTAAGAGTGAAAGTGAAGTTGAACAAGAGTACGGTGTAAACCTGAATTAAGCATTCTGAAATTTCAAGGATCAATTAAGATTTACGGTGATTATTAACTGTCGATGGATCTAATAACTGGCGCTTTGAACGAATGATGCTCTCGATACATTATCTTGGATAGTTGGACTACCCCGTCAGAGTGACTGGCCAAAGGGTTTCATTGGCACTTGGTACTTTCACTGTTATAGCCTCTCCATAGGTTTATGATCTGATTCCACTTTATTGCCTGTTATTTGTTAAGAGGCCTCTCATTCGAGTCCCAGGTTCGTATCTGTTGGAAAGTCACGTACCTACTTGTTGGAAAGTCACATGTACAACCAGCAACATGGTATGGTAAAAAGACTAACGTGGGGCATACACAATAACTTATACAGGGTGTCCCAGGAGTTACGCACAATCCGACTCCTACGTGTTCTACAACTCATTTCCAAACAAAAATGCCTCGTAGCAATTTTTCGCAAGAGGCCTTGTTTCCGAGTTATTCGCGATTTAAGATTTGTTTCGTGTTTTCGATTTTATGTCATTAAAACCCCCATAACTCCCTCAATTTTAGAGATAGCTCAAATTCAATGACACCATTGGAAAGAGCGTTAAATTTTCTATCTATTTAATGTCAGGAAAATTTTTTAAATTGCGATGAAGATGTGCGATTGATGCGCAAAATGCCAGTTCTGTCAAAATCTTGAAATCGCCTGTTTTTCATCTCACCTAGAAACCCCCTTAATGCTTGACGCAGCACTGTGCAGGCCTGTTAAAACGTGCGCCAAAATGTCAGCTTTCCAATGGTGTAGTCGTTTTGGTTTTTAAAAAATATTTTTAGTTAAGGAAATGGTGTTTAACTGCAGAAAAACGTGTGTTTTATGTTAAAATTGAGGTTTTTCCAAAAGTCCCGACGAGAAAAGGCTGGAAGCATCACCACTGGTAAAACCGTACACACAACTTATCAATCAAATCATCGGAAATGAGTTGTAGAACACGTTGGGATTGGATTGTGCATAACTACTGGGACATCCTGTATAACTAAGAAAGACCTAACGTTTGAAAATTTAGAAAGCTACGGAGGAGGCATTGTCTTAGTCAGGGGCAACATATGCAATGACCCGCACAACCCCCCGGTCTTGAAGGAGGGGTTGCTTTGTGCGCCGTGTATTATCAACCCCAATCTGATTTGGCTGTAGCATTGGGTGTTGCAATGTTGATAATTATCATTATAAAATTATAATTTGTAGTTTCTGACTAATTTCAGTTTTAGTAAAATGTTTGTTGACTTTAACATGTTATCCAGTTGTACAGTTGTAAGACAATGGTAAGATATTGTGGTTTAAATCGAGTTCATATGAATAGTTAGAGTTTAAACAAGATTGTTAAGATATAAACCAAAAATAACTATTTAAAAATGAAAAATTAAAATGAATTTATAGAATAAAAACGTTCGTTTGTGAACAGCGTCTATGGCATTCCTAAGCTGTCCAGCCAAAGTCAGGATAATCGAAGAGCCAAGAGACGGCTTTTGTTTGTGTTCATTTACGATTGATAGCGATGCGTTGCTTTCAGTTGAGGAGGTATACCACAAGTGTGTATGTTGACATGATTTTTGTGTACGGTTTTGCCAATGTTAATGCTTCTGAAACAGCAAGGGAGTCACAATCCTCACGTGTACAACACGTCGGATAGTATGAGGAAAAAATGTTGGTAGATAATATTGTTTATGTCACTGATCCTTTTTATATCTAGTAAACTACCTTTTTTGTCGCTAAGGTTCTGGTTATTACTACCAGCTATATTCAATAGCTATAGCGCACCATGATGAATGGGAATATGCAATAGTAATGGGAATAGAGTTGGTAATGATACGGAAGTCTGGTTTAATAAGGGTCCATAGTGTCAGCAAAAAGGTGAATGCAACTCATCGCAATCAATATTAAATGAACACAAACAATAGCGATCTCTCGGCTTTTAGATTATCTTGACTTTGGTCGGTCAGCTTAGAAACTGCCGTACACGATGTTCAAAAACGAACGGGTTCATGCATCCGACAAAACTAACTTAAATCTTCACATGAGAGGTCTGGCGTTGTCACCATTCGATTCAGTGAGAAAAGTTACGTACATCCCGCCTCCAACCTTTTCTCGTCGAGACTTTTGGGGAAAACTCAGTTTTAACAGAAAGCACACATTTTTCTGCAGTTAAACACCATTTCCTTAACGAAAAATATTTTTAAAAACCAAAACGATTAGACCGTTGGAAAGCTGACATTTCAACAGGCCTGCACAGTTCTGCGTCAAGCATTAATGGGGTTTCTAGGCGAGGTGAAAAACAGGCGATTTCAAGATTTTGACAAAACTGCCATTTCGCACTGCAATCGCACATCTTCAACGCAATTTAAAAAAAAAATTTCTGACATTAAATAGATAGAAACATTTGACGCTCTTCCCAACGGTGTCATTGAATTTGAGCTATCTCCAAAATTGAGGGAGTTATGACAGTTTTAATGACAAAAGATCGAAAACACGAAAAAATCTTAAATCGCGAATAACTCGGAAACGAAGCCTCTGGCAAAAAATTGCTATGACGTATTTTTGTTTGGAAATGAGTTGTAGAATACGTAGGAGTCAGATTGGGCATAACTCCTGAAACACTCTGTGTAAGTTATTGTGTATGCCCCACGTTAGTTCCCTGTGGTTATGAGTTATTTGTTTTGGTCTTTCAAATCTTCGTACAGTCGTTTCTCAATCGATTTTCGTAATGTCGTTATGTGGAATTAACTTCACGTACCACAGCACATTGACTCAGCTTAGTGGCCTGCGCGGTCATACCCTACTATAGACTTCTGGAAGTTCCAAAGACGTAGGATGAGTTATTCATACAAAAAACTCCGGAAAAACAAGTTTTATTAGTCTCTCACTTGGAAACGAAAGCTGATACAAAACCTATCTTACAGTGAAACAATAATGGAACCATACAGTGAATCGGAAAATTGGAATTCAACGAGATAAAACAAAAATGAAGCCACACTCCGGGCAATATTTGCGGACATATGATGTTTAGGCAGGTATTTATTTCATCTGTTTAAATTTCAGTTGTTCTACGACGGTGTATGTCGTAAAGAGGAATGAGCAAAGGTTCCTTTGTATTCTTGATGAATTCATCCTACCTTCTTTGGAACGTCTAAAACTGAATTTCATCATCAAAATATTGGGACAAACTATTCAGCTGAAGGTTTAGAGAGTTTTCAACAATGCCTAGTGAATACGCACCTTGTAGGAAGGAGGCCATGTTTTCTAACATATTTATGGATTCTGCCTAGTTAGAATAAAGTAAGGAATTTGGATGATTTTTTGACATTTTCAAATTGGAGGCTGCGAAAGATGGAATTGTCTACATCCAGTGTCAACCAAAAATTGGGAAAACTGATAATTGTTTAGCTTTGGTGTTACATTTGGGCTTTTACCATCCAAGTAATTTTGTTTGAATGAAAAATATCATGTTTGTTCCTTCCTAATTTAGATATTTATAGTTTTTGACATTTTCGTGGAAATACAACTTCGTGCAAAATTTTGACATTTTCGTGGAAATACAAATTTTGAGTTCTGAAAAGTCGGCTCATCTTTACTCAGAGAATGAGTCACCGTTAAAACCGATGTCATTATTTTAACTACAAAACCTGTGGCAAAGGGGGAAAATTTTGTTGTTGAATACGCATACAACTTTAGGGCATTGGGACATTGATGCACATAAATGTCCATGATTCGGATTAAATTATTAATTATTCCAAAACTATTGTTTACTTTTTGGTTTTAATTGTTATCATTACGTTTCATCTTTTTCAATTTCTTACTGTTCCAGGGTCCCCAAGATCGAGTAAGTGTTGTTCTTTCTTGTTTGAAATAAAATTAATACTTTTAAATAATATGAATTTTTCAACTGATAATTTTCTATCAATTTTTGTTTCAGCCGTTTCCTCAGGTATGATTTCTTTATGAATAATCAGAATAACAAGGGTACGTATAATATCCTCGTTTCCAAAACTAAACATTCTACAATCCGAATAGTTTGCATGATTTATGATTTGACTAATGCTATTTGCTGTCGTCAAGTTCGAACTATTATTGTTGAAGTTCAAGATCATTATGTTCCACGAATGCATTGTGAAATGTTCCGTTTAAGGGACTTTGTCGTTTAAGGTTGTTCAGGTTGTACCATCAGCTAACCATGAGGGTGTAACATCGCTAATGTAGTATTGCAGAAAAGAAACAAAGTTTCACATCGTAATTCACTGAATTCAAAATGTACTTCAAACTTTACAGCTACTACTTGACATATGTTGATACTTGATTTATTGTGTTTCGATTCTGTGAAAAATAAATTCCATGTTCTACCTCAAAGGATTAGGTCAGGATTTAAATTTTTTAGTGTTTAATTCGAAATCACAACAACTACTTGCAAGGGAATGGTGAATCGAAGAACTTCCACCCGTCATTTCCCGTTCGAATTTACTTACTGTAATAATATCTTTTAGCCTCCGTTCCTTAACAAGGAATCGAAGATAATGATAAGGAAAGGTATTTTGACAATTGCAAGGTGAAGAGGTTCACCTAATTGTTACTTACATTGTAAATGAACATGTTCATATAATTCACTATTGAATGTATTTATTCCAGACCAAGGACTCAAGAAGAAAGGGTTCAATTGGGTATTCATGCCATTTTTGGAATCAATATCAAATTTTCCAAAGGAATTCGAAGTTTTAACGACAGAAATATCACAGAAAAGGGAATGAATCCCACCTTCGAATGTATAAGAAGTCGATTTCTTTTAAAGTTCTAGAGCTTGAAGTTTTAGAGTTCTTTGGATGAAATTATTCAATATCATTTTAACATTTTCTCGTTTACTTCTCCATCTTCCACAGATAGAGTCAACGGCAAGACACAGAATGGTAGGTTGGCAGCAGGAGCCACAAGTTCGCGTGTTCAGACCAGATCTACCAGCTACTTCGGTGAGGATCCTCAACTTCTTCGTACCTAGTCATGTAAAATCTACAGAAATAAGTACGTGTAGACCCCAGAGTGGTGGCAACTATATCATACATTTTAGACGCTTCGTTTACAAACATAAATATCATAATTTTATCCTGCCTTCATGTATTCAATAGTTACCTTAAACTTTCAAAAAACTAATTGTTTTCCTTAATTTGTTACAGCCGTTCATTCCCGTAAGTACATTTACTATTTGCATTGTACACTCTGAATTTTTGAAGCTTATGACAAAATTTAAATCACTTTTTTTTTTTTGGAACCGTAGGAACCCTAATGAGTCTAATAGGAAATTTCTAACAGATACTTTTCGCTTTATTCGTCTCCGTACTGCTTACTTTCTCGACAACCCGATAGTAGATCCGATGCCCAAGTCACCACTCAAACTGATTTGAACGTTAAACGAAAAGGATAAACATAGCCTAGAACGTAGCCCAGAAGTTCAGTTATCAGATTATATTTCAAAGCCGGTTCAAAAAACGGGTTTCAATTATTTCTTTGTCTCGAAGTTAGTTTAAATTCTGCCATACTTTTACTGTAAACTCCGGTAGTTCTTGTAACTCTCCCAAAAACTGAGAAATGCCATGTATGCAAAGTGATTAGTACCGCACAGGAATGTAAACAAAGTTTCCTGACGGCATTGTGCATCCCGGCCCGCGGTCACTTGACGTTTAGATGATCATTTATCCCACCACCATTGGCACCTAATCAGCGTTAAATGGAGGCCAGTATTGATACAAACTTGGTATTTTACGAAGGCCGCGTTGTATTTTCATCGAGCTAGTTTCACAAAACTGTACCGAAATGCAGATGTTTCTCCATGACATGATTTTTCCGCAGCTAATGAACTGGTTTTTGACAACCATAATATCAAAAATTCGAGGAGCAAACAAATAGACTGCAAAGGATGGTGCCGTTTATTAAGTATAAGTGTGTTTAAAAAGACCTAGCCTTTGTTGTGCGCCGGATCTAGCTGATCATTTTACGAGCTCTCCAGTCAAAATGGGAATTGCAGTTTAGCCTTTTACTGGGAACAAAAATACAAACTTTGAGATTTCTATATAAGCTTCCGCTCCATTTGTCTGACTAATCCATAGATTATTAGAATGATCGCGATAGGATATTTTTCATTTTTGAAAAAGCGTAGAGAGCATCCAGACCACGAGAGCAAACAGCACACTGCTCTCAGTATAAAAAGTCATGGTCCAGCATACATTTCCCTGCAGAAAAAATCAAATCGCAGACTATCCTAAACACATGATACTGTTCAATATTTATCTCTTAGCGTTCTGATATCGAACCAATATTGAAAAATTGATTATATAGAATCAATTTTGATACCTTATTCCCATTTCGAACTTAATACACTGGTCGGTTATTGCATAACATGATCTGATTTTTTCCAATAATAACGCTTCCTTCGTTACTTCCAAAGAATAAAGAAGAAATTTGATGAAACTAACGTTGGAAAGTTTATTGGAATGTGTCATTATTTGTTTGTTTATTGATTAACTTACTTCCAGTATGTGGACCATTGTGGTATGGAAGAGGATGACTTGATCTCATTACATGTGAGTATCATTCATAGTATAAGCTGATCGAACGGATTACATTAGATAAATAATGTTATCGTAACTTGTAATAAGTTTAACTATTATTGACATTGGAGGGATATGCCAATGTAGTAAGTGTGTGACAATTCATGATAGTTAATGATTTGAAGTTTCACAAACCACTGGAGTTAGTAGATTCCTGAACAAACAAAACATGAAAGCTTTAGTTGCTTGAATCGCCGTGTGCCGAAAAATCTACCATGTGGCCAGACTCGTGGAACACCCTGTGATACTATGTTACAATATAGTTATTTTTTGGGCAGGTAAATGCGATTGATTGAAGGGAGGAGAGTTGTGATTAAAAGATTTGAAAAAGGCAGGGCAGGGGTAAATAGTAAATTTTAGGGGGTACCTAATATCAAGTTTTTCTATACGACGTCAGTTCTGTGCTCTGGGTAACAGTTATGAGAAACAGGAGGGAAAATGGATGGACCCCTGTACATTAAATGCTTGTGGTTATGTCAGAATCGTAAGATGAGTGTGATCAAGGGAATGATTTTGAGACCCAAGCACGGAAGTCTGACTTTTCTTGACGTTGTCAGTTTGATTAAAGTGGAAAGATCCCTCTAGTGTTTTGATTGGCTGCTCGCTTCGAATAACCACGTTGGGCAGAAGTGTTTAAATCCATGTGCCATTCTGACTTTAAAAATAGCATGTGCTGTGTAGGGTTCAACTTAGTATCACTCCAATGCGATGTAGCTGAAGTCGTATTACTAGAAGTCTCAAAAAAAGGACAACTTTCGTGTCGTGTTCGGCTACCATAGATTTGCTGTGGACAGGATTCATAATGCCCATAAGACTTCAATATCTGATAGTTACAGATGGTACTGTTTTCATTATCGAATCTTTGTGATCGATCGAGTTTCACGAGTGATGTGCGATTATACAACCAATTTGAATAAAGGGGCACACCGTTTTGTGATAAATAGAATCCACTCGATTGAAAATATCTGCCGAACTGAGAGTGGAACATAGCTTCCTCGTGTAGGTAACATGACTGTGTAGATATTTTGAAATGTTTCCGATAGTCTTGAAAAAGCTTCGAGGCGATGAAACTTGAAGGCGACTATCAACAGCCAAACCCACCCATTCGCTGAAGATGTCATCAAAATCGGATGAAAAGTGTAGGAATTAGGAGTTTCGTAAGGGTTTTACGTTCGCGCAAGCGCAGACTAATGTACTGATTTCAGATCAGTGACTCATAGGGGTCCTTCTACATCATAACCCACACATTCTCGGGAGATTTGACCAAAATCGGATGAAAGTAGTGAGAATAAGGCTTGTTACAAGGATCTGCGCACACGGACAGACAGACACGGAACGAATTTGTTGTGTATGGTCTAAAACGCAAAATATGAGTGAGAATTTTGATTTTGAACAGAAAAAATGTTTTATCTCTCAGAAGTGAAAACAAAGTTTCACCTACCTATTGATACACCAGGAAGCAAAATAATATATTGAGGCCAATCTAATTACATTCACTCATAGAAAATGATCAATTTCGATAAATCATTCTCGATTATTGTGGTCATTCATTTCGTTATTCAGTTTATGGCACAGCCTCACTAAAAAATAAAAATGAATTTTTTATACAACTGTATTTTTTTGTGATCTCTGAATCTGAATTTGAGGTTGAATAGCTCCATCAGGTCGAGGTTTGAATATAACCTCCCACAATCCAAAGTTGTCGGGTGTTTTGAGCCTTTTTTTAGACACCTTTTTTAATTGATCCAGGGGGTGTGGATCAACAAAGTTGTGCAACAAACCTCCGAAATTTTTTCGACTGGAAAGGTTAACAGTCAATTCTTTTGATCGCTGCTCAAGCGAAATGGTCAACCGATTCAAGTCATTAGTATTTAAAAATAAAGCCGCACATTCAATTTTCTTTATGAAACGAATTGAGTGGAGGGGGTAATAGTGATGAAACGTTTTCTTCCCTATTTTCAACTTCATTCTTCAACTATAATTCTAGTCTAGGTGCATAATAAGTAAACCTCGGAAACTTTAAATTTCCCTTTTGGAGACCGGTAGTATACAATCTAGTCAATCACTGCACATACAGTTTAAACTGTCTATTTTCTTGAATCTTTTCTGTCCCATTAAGAACATAAGTCTTGTTTTTCAACATATTTCAGATCTTTATTATTTAATTATGGAAGGGGTGCATGAGGATAGAATTGTGATAAACTGTTTTTCATCTGTTCTTTTTTTTCGATCTTGGTTTGTGTCTAACAAACTTCTTTTCAATAAATCCCAGGAATTTTGAATTAGATGTTGCGTTAATTTCTCCAGGTTAAGCCATAACCTCAAGAAATATGCTCAAAACATCCGTACAGCGTGAAATATCTGAACCTGGACTCGATGGAGCCGTATGCCCACATCTCAAATTAGGATTCAGCAACCCCGAAAACATGAATTAAGCATAGTGAAACTTTTTTTGTGGAGCTGTGTTATTTAGAGCTCTCCAATGATTCAGCTTACGACAATATTCAATATTAATATTGGATATAATTATTTTTCAGTCACCGCCTAGGCCGACGGAAGCTGAGCTACGGCAATTGCGTTACGTACCGCCACCCATCGAATATGAGGAAGAACCCTACGACTGGATCGGTTGCAACCCGCCAGAGTAAGAATATATATATATATATATATATTAATTGAGGTAAAAGAAATTGACGAAGAGTGAAGAATGGGGAGGAAGTATTAGTGTTCTGTGACCAGAGTGAGTATGCTGGTTTAGGATCAATGGCCTTTAGTAGCCATCAGACTGTTCAGCGAAAATGCGGACAGCCAAAAAAGCCAAACCTTTTTGCCCGGCCGATTCATCAAAAGAGCTACAACAGTGTAATATGGAATGTTCATAATTTTTGGAGTAGTTGCACATACTCGTACATTTGCTTCCTTGTCACCTCGAGTGCAATAACATGTCAAAGTGAGCTCAATGATGAACCTTTGTAATCTTCCAAAAAATAAAATTTTAACCGTCTCATTTTTTTTTTTTTTTTACGTTTTAAGATGTGTAGAATCCAAAAATGAAAACCTAAAAAATCTATCCTTCGCCGTCAATGGCTTTTTTCAAAAACTACCTGGCCACACCTAATCAAACTTTTTGAATCTCCAGGCTCATATCTACTTACCTTACTTACTACTATAATTGGATTATTGACTAGTCTGTATGTTACTACACTACGTCAGTTGTTATGACATCCAATACAAGCTTGATTTTACTGATAACACTTTAACACACATGATTTTACAGAACAATGCCTTGGCGGCTGGAGAGACCTCCTCAACAATATTCACCAACAAGGTTGCCAATTCATTACGACGTAAGTACATTCAATAATGGATAAGGAATGTATTACTCGAATTGTAGAAGTTGTATTATTATTAATTTATTCATTGCTTTGAAAACATGTTGGATGAACTAAAGTTTAATAAAACTGTTGAATGAATAAACTTTCATGAAATTTCGCGTAAGATGCAGGTGGACAATGTAAAGTCTGGTTTGCTATTTGTGATGGATTTGGTTAGTTGGCTCTTCCTGATTTTAGAATCCGTCCCCTTGGGAGATGACTCAGACGTTTACAAGCGTCTGGGTCGTCCTATGTGCGTGGTGGAGCCTTATTACCGCATCCACCTCAATGGAAGGGGCAACTATACCATTCCACATATTCGAGGAAAAAAAACAAAGTTGATGTCGGTTACGCACGGATGCACAAAGGCACAAAGTGCAATTTTATCATCTTTGAAATGTACTACAAAAAATATGAAAAATGGCATGTTGGGAATTTTTTTTTACCGAAAATTAGATAAAATAGGGACAGCGGGGGGGTGATTACTTGGGTAACCTTTACATATTTCTCTTATTGTCGCTATAAGTAAATATATTATAAGAGAGCCTCATTTGAAACGATCCCTATTATCTCAAACTTTTCGAAAATATAAGATTGCGGCTGTCGCAGAAGTAGTACATAGATCTACACTTGTTTATAATATTGTAAACTCTGTATTTTTTAAATTTTCAGGATCAACCTCCACCCGCAATATACCCGGAATCGTATAGACTAGAGGACGTCTCACCTGATCACGATATGGGTGAAGCCTCCTGGTTCTATCAATCGGTATGAACGTATGAACTGATTACCTACGGATAAGAAATCAATTATATACCATAACGATATTACCTAAACTGAGTTATTATTAAAATTAGATAGGTACCTCTCTGAATTGTCGACACATCAACATTGATCATTTCTTCTGTTGACAAAAATTACCATACACCGATAATCAAAATCAACGATCGAGCTTCGAAGCATTACACAATGACTTGAAATGAAACATTCCCAATTTAAAATGCTACTACTATCATTTTTTGATCTTTAAAACGCGATGGTTTTGATTTATTTCTTGATCCAGAATTTCCCAAGGATGGGGTGATCTTAGTCTCCTATATCACCATGATCTCCCGATTCAGATCATTTTTTTATGGCCTCTTCATTCACAAAGCGAAGGAGGTTTTCAGGTGTTTCTATGGAAATATCGGCGGATGTTAGGGCACTCTTTCCAAAATGCTGGAATCTTATTGATGTAGCAGCAAGACATTCACATAGTATGATTCCTGCTATTTTCACCTCTTCGCAGCAGAGCCGGCATTCTATTGTCCTGGCCCTTACAGCAGATGCTTATGTGACCGTGGGTCTAATGATAGCCGTGTAGGCCCATGGCATCATCATGGGGAGAGCCAAGAGGGCAAGACCAAAGTGCTCTCATATCTCATAAAATTGAGTACTCCAGGTGTCTGTTCCATATTAGTTTCTCATCAAGCACCACCCCTAGAAACTTGACTTCTTCTGATAGAGATATTGTTTGTCTGCCAACAGTGTGGTGGTCATAGTAAAAGTGTCCTTCTAATTGTGTAGAGGCTACTGCGGCTTTCTTGTGGTTTGAATTGAGAGCATTTTGCAATCTTTCCGATCCCTATCAGCTAGGATAATGGTGCGTTCATTGCCCTGGCTCACCAGCTTAGCCTCTATCCATTACATATTGGATCATAATCCTTTTTCTATAGCAACATAAGTGTTGTTGTCAAAAGCACCTCCTGTAGATCTTTAAGGTTTAAATTACGAGAGGGTTCCTCCTTGCAACTTAAACTTGGAAGTAAACACTTTCATTACATAATGTATTCTGAACGATCGGGTACGCTGTTTACATTTTCTCCACCTTCTTTTCTGCTACTGAATGTGGGACAATTGTTCCCTTGATGTAGTCATAGATCCCATGAGCAACTCCAGGGTTTCCTTACCGTTATTGATGTGACTTCCATCCACCTTCTGAAGTAGTCCAAGTTGATTTAACCTGTTCCTGGAGAGAACTTTCTGCAGTTTGGCTACGGCCAGGACGTCTTTCAAACATAAGAAGTCACTACAGGAGGACTGTTTTGCTCTTTTAGAGAAGCAGATTATCTGGATTGGTATCTTTTACGTGTCCCACGCACCAGTTCGCTTTGCTCTGTTGAAGAAGCTAGAGAAAAGTTTCTTTAGTTCATCATTCGACCGGGTAACATCTCGGTTGCTCCTCTTGGTTTTAAGTTGACAACTTTCCTCAAGTTGACATGCTATCGTAATTGCCGCTTGATACGGTATGAACTTCAACAAGCGTGCACTTTTCGAGGTGAGTCCAACCAGTTCATGTCTGAGGATCTGGATTCATCTGAGGTAAAATCAAGATTGACCTTGATTTACCATGTGATAGAATAGTGATATCTCATTTAATACATGCCAGTTTGCGATATGATCAGCCGCAAATGAGCTAGACATAGTGATATCAGTGACCGTATCCTAGTTATAGTGACAGAAGTGGGTTCGGGCCCCTATTTATGACCACCATCTGGCCTCATATTAGATAATATGGCCTCCTTCATCAATAAATTAATCTTGTTTACAACAATTTATTTCGTTGTTTTACAATTCCAATAAACCTATAAAATTGTTTGTACTAGTATCACCCTACATTATTATATCTGATTTTTGCTTCCATGGACTTTCACTACGTAAACAATACTTCATGACAGATTTACTTGACACGTGGGGTTTAAGATGTAAAGCCAATTTTAATAGATCAAGAAAAACCGATAAATATCACCATTCAGATTGGACAAGTTTTCTTCCATAGATACCTACCGCTAAACAGTGTTGTACATACCAAAACACTACTGAAAAAATAGTATGCAAATAATTTTAAAAAACAGAGTAAAAAAAGTTCCGTGAGAGGAAAATTTGAAATTTAAACGGTGCTATTAAATTTGTCATTATTGTTTTCCTAAATCGAGATATGATTAGATATTGGAACTTTTGCTTAAATTCCTTCTAGAATGTTAGGGTGGGGATGGATTTTAAAATGTGAAACAGTCTATACTACTAGCTACCCAAGCGAAATAATTCTCAACATTAATCAAGGTAGTTTTACTGCCCAATCACTTTAATGGTAAATTTTCCATTATTCGTTTCATATTGTTATTACTTAAATTTCAGATTACAGGACATTCAACGCCGTATGAGATGCAAGGAGATTACCAAGTAAGGTTCTTTTCTCCTGAATTATGTAACACAATTCTGACATTCAATTCAATTCAATTGGATAGGAAAACATAATTTTAGATTGGATTTTTAAATAGGAATTCTATCATTGATCCAAGGATTGAAACCTGATCGATGCGGCACAATCCAAACAAAACTCGATACTTGAAGCTCCATTAAAAGTAAAAATGTATTTAGGAACTACAATTAGAGCTGTACCAGTTCCGTTTCAAAGGGTTTCTTCACTACCCAAAGTTCCAAGATTTATGAATTTTACTTTATTGTCAGTCTGATATAAATAAATACATTGCCATGCTAATCAAAAAATGGTTGAAACAGTCGCTGAAGATGAAAAATTTGAATGAACTGTTCAACAACGAGGGAAATCACCCTCTTAACTGATAAACCACTGGCCCCTACCACTGATCTGTACGGATAGAATTCATGAGGAACCCATTGTCACGCACTATCCCGAAATCTTCATAAATTTAATGTTGAACGGAAACACCGAATGTACCAAAATTAATCAAGACACATCTAAGTCGTGAAATGCTAGTAACCATTTGTTTTACAGGATTTTTTTTCAAATATCCACGGCCAACAAATAATGACTGCTTCCACTTCCTTGGTAGCAATGTATGACAGGATATATAATTAAAATTATTTCTTCCATGCTTTTCCAATTTCTAGAAACCTGGAATGAATTTCCATTATTTCACTAGTTTCCTCTACTTGACCAGTGAAGAACAATTGAGCTTTTCTATTTTCTTGATCATAAAAACCATAACAGATGATGACCAGCTAATGTTTAATATTCAACTCACCAGGAGCCGTCGTGGAGATCTCATATGCCACAGCCAAGACAGGTAAGATTTATAAAAAGCAGATAATTCGAATTGAAACAATTTCTGTTCTGCCAAATTGACCATTTTAGAACAATAAGTTGTGTGTGATAGCTTTTATGATAGGTATGCATTTTTTATTTACTTACATAATTGTGGGTAAATTAACTTTTTTTTAAATTAATATCGTTTCCATATAAATGATTTCCGATATCAATCCCGTCGACTGTATGTGGTATTCATTTCATAAATTTGATTCGAGGACCTTTTACACTGTGCACCTCATTTACAAAGGTTCGTGAACAAGGAAACGCCGCGCAGATCGTATGTAAATGCCAATAAGGAGGATGCATGAGCACTGCCCTTGTATTGGCAACAAACAGTTGTTTTGCGCATTTGTCGTTGATCCACGGATTCCTTCCGCATCATCCATTCAACCGTGGCACGCGCCACGGCATGGTGTAGCGATACGAGTTCGCCGGTTATTTTTTTAACAGACCTTGGAAGGAAGCGCCGGAAGAGTTGATACAGAATGTGGGAATCTTCATTCCTGAGAGAAAGAAGTTACCTTCACCCTATTTCTCGACAGCTTGAGAAGTGATGATACTTGGTCAACCCTCAAAACACAGACTATAGAGTGGATAAGAAAAGGTTCATTCTCATAATCCTCAAGTCATTGTATTTCCACGTGACGCGTACCGAGCATTTGCGCAAAAATCCAAGTCGATGTACTAGCCTCGCGAATGGACGAAGCATAGCTAGGAGCAGAAAAATGATGCCCACGTTTGTGAACATTCACACACCCTATTTCCTAACGATACACGCTCAATGTGAACGATAATTCCAGTGCACATCATCTTGAATGTGGCAGATTTTGGTTTTTCAACAATAAACCGCAGTAACTGACCAAGATGAAAACAAATTTTTTTCAACACCACTCCCTCAGAATTTGTGCTCTAGAAATTACAAGGTATAGAAGCGTCGAGTTGAGATAATTGTCCAGAGACCAAGTCTAATAAAATAGATCGATTGATGGGTGTTATTTGCGTACGAAGGTTATTGAATAGGGGAATAACAAATCTGTGAGAAATAATTTGCAGCTTTTAGGATTCCACACATCTTGGAACATAAACCAGAATATTTCCATGGGGAGTTTACTTGAATTAATATAAGTAAACTTGAAACCTTATTCCACTCCACCACATAACTTTTCAATTCCAATAAACGTTACAAAACGTTTAGATACTCAAGAATTTTTATTATGTATCACGTTTTCTTTTTGCAGGTCTGTGGAGCAGGAGATGTAAGGATGATCTCGCCCCCGTGGGTACCTCCGCACCGCCGCCCTGAAGAGGAACTTGAAGAGACTCATGACGTTAGTCAATGTTCTATTTTCACTTTCTTCCTCGTTTTTCACTTTTCTAATTACTTTCTTCTATTAAACTATAAAGATTAGAAGCGCTTGGTTACCTGCCTGGAGGAGGCTAGTTGAATGTTTCGTGCTTTTCCATTAATTTTCTTATTACTCACTTAGTTTTTTAGAGTTTTTAGCCAGAAAAAGTACTTTCTTTGTCTATAATTTCATTGCAACACCTCTCTCCATTTAGCCGTCCGCTTTGAAATGTGAAACTTGTTTTTATTGAACGAAACCAAGATCACACTTGGAAACTCTTCAGTAACTCGAGCAAAACCCATGTCATTTTCAAGGGATTTTCAATATGTAGGTGCTGAGAATCGCTAAAACATTGAGCCTTTCTCAATCAGACACTCTTCACTGCCACGGTTTCAATGGGTTTCCCTGTCTGCCGTATGATGACTCAACAGAGCAACGTTCACTGGCTGTTCTTAAAAGTTGAGCAACATGGAAAGGTTGTTCTCATTATCAAAACGTTGAAAATTCTTGCAGAAAAGTTTATTTCTATGTAAGGTGGCACAGAGGTTTCACAGATCGCTGGACTGTATTGATAGAAAGGGTGCCTCCGTTTGTTCTCCTCGAACTGCTCCTCTACCAAATTGAATTTGGGGAGAAAGCCTTGCCGAGTGTGCGTTAAAGAAAAGTTTCCAGATGTTTTTCAAATAGGGAAGAAACGAGTGATCGTAAAGCACCCCAAGTAGTCTCACGCAATTCACGGAACAAATTTCTATCGAGATCAATCAAAAAACCGCATTTTACTGCAAAAAAGATTGAGGGGTCGATTTTTTTATTTTTAAATCCTTCAATGTTACCTCTTAGGCCTGATTGACATGACGCAGAAGTTACTGACACTATCTGGTTCGATGAATGATTTTCGATAAACGTTTGACTTGTTGAACTTTGGTCCAGTTGATTCCAAGGAAAGCTTTGGATAACGGATTTTTAGCTTCGGAAGATGTGAGGTGATGAAATGGTATAGATGCCCCTTCCATTGAGCTGAATGCGGTAATGCACGCCACGCTCGGAAAGTGACCCAGACGCTTGAAGGCATCTGATTCATCTCCCAAGGCGACGGATTCAAGAATCGGGAAGGGCCAACTAACCATAACCATCACAAAGAGAGGTGGACATTTCTTCCTGGGTCAATTATAAAGGTTGTGCTGCGTATAATTTTTCTCAATTGGAATTACGGCATTTTCGATGGGAAGCTCTTTCTCCTCATCTACATTTGATGACAGTAGGTACACTTGATTGAGAAGGATTCTCTCCCATCCATCAATTTAAGCTGACGAATAAAATGTAACCCGGAAGAGTGAAACCTCACTCTCGTCCTTCTCCATATTTGGAAAACTCATCGCCCACGAGATCGTCCTTCCGTCAAACTTCAATTCCCTTTTATTCTCATCATTCTAAATATTTAAATCCAATTTGAAGATCGTCGATCACAATTCAACGTTCATCGAATACTGTCGACGCCGAATTGTCTCATTTTCACATTTGGGGACTTCGTAAATTTTATGTTATCGAACTCTTAACAATTCGAATCTCCCGAACTACTAGAAAATCATGAGAGCGCACCGTTCTTAATCTTTCATTTCGTTACCGTTTCAAGTACCGGCTCGAAATTTTGTCAAGTTCATTAATTTAGGACGACTTCTTCGAATTTTCCTCTAAACGTGGACACTCAACAGATTGTTTAGCTCATGTCATACTTCAACAGCGAACCATCATCTTCAATCTATCTCCTTGTAATTTGCTTTTTCCGCTTCACTTTAACTGGAGGCGATTTACCGTAGCTTAACTGTGTGCTGGATAGGTACCACTTGCATCACAAGTACAAACAATTAATCCAAAGTTAGGTACCTATTTTTAAGGATTTCATGTTTTTGTCTTTATAGTTTCCTACATTACGTATGTACTTCGTTTATTGTATCCATGTTTTTATGTATTAGAAGAAATATAATATTTAATTAAACATAAGATTTAATTTAATTTAAAAATATATTTCTCATTGTGATCATTCTTCGGGATCAACCAAAATGGAAATGACTCCCTCGAGAGTGTACAGAGGCGATTCCTGTGTTACGACTTTCATAAAAGAGGTTACATGTGGAATGACTACACTTATAGTGGAGGTGTGGTAGATTTTCTGGTGATTTAAATGTCGTCCGCGTCTCATTTTCTGCAGTACAATTTACTGTTTTGTATATTTCTTAATTCAACTGATATTTTTGGTAAGTTGTATAAATTGTCTTTATATCTCATTTATTCTGTAACTGACAACTGACCGTACTATCCGTAAATGAATAACCCCCACTAAAACGCTGGTGAATTCTTCCCAGGCTTAAAAAAAAAGAATCTATGTTTTCCTTTCCTAAGTTTGCTGATTACAAGGTTCATTATTGAAAATTAAAAACGAAAAACAGGGAAAAAATAGAAAAATAGTGGCACTTGGTCTATAGTGACGTCTACGCTAAATTTCTCTATTCTTGTCCATTCTACACATTTCCCTGCGTAATAATACGTAAAGAAGAAGTATGGATGCCAAAAACTCACAAGGGTAGCGTTTGGCGTCAAGCAAATAATACTACCTTTGACCTTTCAAAAAATACTTTTTTTAATACATTTTGGGATAGTTGAAAATTACCTAAACTCATGGAATGAAAACGCCCTGAAAGGAATTGGAAGTAAAAATCCATGTCCGTTATGTCATAGGAAAAATTAGCTACCTGATGCCCTGGTTAGTGCTGGGTCTCAAAAGGAAATGTCTGATGCAATTGTTTGATATTCAGCACCCAAAGTCTGAACGCCATAAAGAGAAGACACATGGTGCAGAAATGGACTCGTTTCTGAAGCTGGAAATCTCATAACTACTGATCGAACTTGAATAGAGTCCTGACCTCATGTCGTGTTTAGGAGACAGATAAGCAGTCCAAATTGGGTAGCTACTCAATAATTTTTACCTATAATTCCCCTACACATTGATAGACAGCCTGTATTTTAAGAATAAAACAGCAATGGGAAAAATGTTTGTTAAAATGATTATCAATCTCAAACTGATAGTATTGGAATTGAATGTTTCTTTAGGAATATATGGCGAACTATGAAGCTAGAGCTCAATCACACTTGGACCAACAAATGAAGAGATACGGAGTTGGGAAATACAGAGAGGAAGAAATTATCGTAAGTTATTCCAAGTTTAACCTAAAAAAAATACAGTTAAAGTACCCAGCTTAAAACTTATATTCGAAGTAGGCCAACATCTGATATTCTTCACAGTACGGTAAGCCAACTTACTGAAAACATAAAGCTGTGCTCTGAAAATCTAACCAATGTAAAAACGAGGTACAGCGAGAAACGAGGGGTTTATTATGAAGCGCCTTCATTTTAGGGGCAGGCAATGCGCAGTACATAAACGTTACGCAGGCTTGCCGAGCTACCAACCTCTAGTGAATAAGGCGTAGAGTATGAGCTGTGTGAATCGAGATTATTACACCGAAAGAACGTTGGTGAATCCAAATTTTAAAAACGGTGAGCACAATTTAGTTCTAGACTTCAAAATGGAAACGGATAAGAACACCTGACACAATTGAGTTCCAACGTGCCAAAAATTTTGAAGAATAGCACCACAAACCGTTACTCTCAAAATAGTAACTACTATCTATAGTAACTAGTAACATTTCACTCATCTGAACGGCCGAAGGCTTAAGATGACAGTCAGATAGATGAAACCTGGAAACTTCTTCTTTTATTGGGAAACCGGTAGCATCTCATATACATATATAAAACTATTTTTAGACTTTACCTCATCCATTTTATAAATTGCGAATTATTACACCCAGGTTTATAATTTTTGTACTAAATAGCATATTATGTGTCATGATTTTCTTCATTTCACTAGTTAATCAATTGAAGTAGATTGTTTCAAATTTACGGGCCATAATTTGAACTTCTTCACTTATTTTCATTAAACTTGGGTTGGCATATTACTATAATCGGCTTTGCAAAGTGTAGCCATCTTACTTAAATAATATTTTGAAGTCCTAATCTTTTTACTATAATCCAGGGAAAATATGAAAGTTGATCTTTGTTTTCTAGGATGAGTGTATCATATGCCAAAACACCAAAAAGCTTTAAAAGACAAAACAAAATTCACTATCAAATTCACCCTGAAAAACCGTTCATGAGCCACTTTTTTCGAGGGCATTATCTCTGTCCAACGTGTTGTTAGAATTTATGAGTAAGTCATTCACTGTATGGTCTAATCACTAAGAAATTCATGGGCAATCAAATAACTACCCTCAAGTTTAAAGAACATATTGAATCATGGTAAGAAGGTATTTCAGAACAATTCATATTTACGAGTGAGCACAAGTTCTTATCTGTTCAAAGATGAGGAAACATTTCGGGAACCCCTTTGGGAACAACATATGCGATTCCTCAAGTTCATCAAAATTATTACTATTCATTCCAATATTTAGTTTTATCAATTGGCAGAATCGTTAGGTAGCACCCATGAATCGAATACCAACGAAATACAACGGATCTTATTAAATCCTTCATCTATCCATTAATTAATCCCCGAACTTAACGGAGCTTATAAGGGATCTAATAATGGCTAATCCGTGAAATTTGACAAAAACTGAACTACGTACGCTTTTATGTATCACATTTGAAATACCCACGTACATTGGATACCCAAGTACTTTCTTCTAGCGCTCGACAAAAAAATTTATAAATATTTTACTGCAGTCGAGGAAATCAGTAATAATAATGACGAGGTTTAACTGAATAAGTGAGATTTCCAGAAAAATTGAGTATGGAGAATTAGTTTATAAAATGTTAATATTTGATTGATGTATTGCTGCAATATTTGCTTTCAGAATTTAGGGTGCCTAAAGTTATTTTTGGTATAGACTTGTAATTTATAATAATTGATGTAGGTTAGAGTTTAGAACCAATTGATAACGTAATTATTACACAATTAATATGAAAATTTCATGTTCCTGCCTCCTCCCCCTCCCCGGCCACCCCCTATTCTTGTAAAAAAAAAGTTCGGTAAATTCTCGGACGGTGAAAGGGGGTCCGCCATTCCTCCCCATCATCCTCCATAGGTTTCCAAAGAGAAAAGTTTCCAAAGAGAAAATGTACTTTTTAAACTTGAAATACTGATGTACTCGCACTTGCACTCAGATTTATCAAGTACAAGTTCGTGTGTACTTTCAATTGTTCGGGTTCTGTACCTGTACTTTCTAATTTTTTAGTGAACCAAGTACATATCAGCGAAGAAAGGAGCGGAGACAGAGTGAATCCAGAGTTATGTCTTCCTGATCGCAACAGTGATTGGAGTACAAGTTGGAAGTAAAGTTGATTATGTGAATTTTTCAATTTCAGAAAAAAATGCGTCATGTCTACGATCCGAACACGAGACTTGCATGTGCGCCTCCTATGGATGCTGGTCCTTCTAGTTGGTTCGAAACGTTCAATTTTCCTTCACCGGTAAGTACTTCACCTAATAGACGATCGTAAATTATAATTTGGATCTCATACGGTAACTCCTACCGGTATAGTACTACAGTAAGCTTCTGATAGCGAGATCACCAGTTCATAGCAATCAGAATTCGAAACGTTGAAGTTATCATTGACTCTATAAAAGTGATCGGTTCCTCGGGGAGATACAAGAGGTCCATTGCGACCCAGCTAAAGTTATCACTCATCGTTATGGAATTGAGAATCACAAGATTAAATTCAGTAAACATCGTCAGCTCACCGGAAGCAGTCCTTATTGGCTGTCCTTTAATGTTCACCGTCCGTTCTGTGTCTATACGAGTCAGAGCCGTCGGTTAAATTCAACTGGAAGAAAAATTCTTGGCTGCTAAGTATCCAAAACAAGAAGATGAAAAAATTAAGAAGAATAAAACAAGAAGAATAAAAAAGTTTAAAAAAATAATTTTATACGCATTAAGCAGTTTTTGGTCAGTAGCATCTGTTTGGGATTGAATTAGTTCTTTATAATGCCCACGCATGGAATGTAAAATGTTTGGTATTAAAGATAATAATTCAATAAAAGATCATAATTCAAAAACATGTTTTGCATCGAATAATAATGATGAAATAGGTACCCGAAGCGGTAAGCGTCGTCATTTGCTTACCTGCCGGTTAGGCTGCAGACTGTCTCAGCAGATATAGATATATTTGAGTAAAAGGTAGGAAACTTCAGGACACTTGAACAGTTCAAGTAATTTGGATACACCTAAATACAGTACTATTTAACGAAGTTAGAAAGGCTTTATTTTGAATAAACAATATTTAATAATTATGAAACAAAGGGGAGTCGAAAGCGCCGGCGAGGTAACAAACTTTGAAGAGGGTTGTAAAATATGTTTGCCATACGATTACTAAGGCACATTATTGGAAATATTAAACTAAAAATGAAATCCTTGAAACGTTTGATATAACGCAACACAACAGCCAAGGCGAAGCTGCATCAAAATTGGACCTAAAACAGTTGCAATTACATATTTATTAATATGACAACTTGACTGATTAATGTCATACACGGGCGTCCTTTTCATCTCAACCATACCTGAATTTTAAATTTGCTTAATAGATCATCAGCTTACAGTAGTTAGCACTGTAATCGTGGCCGCGTCATAATGAACGGACAACCAGGTTTTTAGCTGAGCTATTACATTTTTCTACCCCCCCTTGAACCATCATTGTCAGAATTTCAAGTACTAGAAACGATGTTAAATTGATTTTGCTGCAACCGTAAGAGCCCTGAAAATTTTGGTACGAGACGAATTGAGCCCTGCCAGCGGCCGAATTGAGCGACGATCTGAAAAATGGATAAGAAGCGAGGGACCGAAATGAGCCCCGGCACGAACATTTTTCCTTCCATTTTTGAGCAGATGAGTTTAAAAAGTTTATGTGCCCAATAATAGACCATCGTCAATATAAAATGAAAATGAGATTGAAATTTAAAGCGATAATTCGTGGCTAATGGCAGTGACGAAGTGGAGTCCGTCGATCCTGTCGGAATCATACTGCCGAATAAGTTAATGGATAGCCTGTTCTTTCAATTGATCATCTTTCTTTTTATGTCCGTATTGACTGACAGTTTGATCGTATTGACGGCTCTTTGAAAACGAACAAACGGGGCTCATTTCGGTCGCTCCCAAAATTCCTCCTTCAAAACATGAGGCTCATTTCGGCCGAGCACGCGAGTTTAGGGGGTCATTCCGGTTACGCCGATTGATTTGTTTGTAACCATTTAATCTAGTTGAACTCAAGGAGCTTTTTTTTAATGTAAAAATTAAAAGGTATTATATGTTACAATGTATTGTTCATCCTCTTTTTTATAGCCATCACCCCCCAGTCGGTCACCATCACCGCCGCAACGTGTGATGCGCCAAGGGGTAAGTGAATATAATGTTATGTAACTACCTTATAATTCCAGAAAGCATTGACATTGGCGATGTTTCGAACCTTCGGATACTTATATTTACCGCACGTGCTGGATTAAGATTAGTTTTACTTGTTAATATGTATAGTAAACGCCTTGCCAAAATATCCATCTGAATACTCGGCTAGTTTTTTTTTAACAGGATGTCCCGCAATAAGTCCATAAAACTTCGAGGATCAATTATAGAACTCAGTGCTAAACCCAGCTACAAAAAGTACCTCCTAGACTTTCTTCTTTGTAGAGGCTTTGTTTTTCAGTTATTTCACTCTGATGATTTTTTTCGTGTGTTTTTATTTTAAGTCATTAAATTGGCCATAATTCGTATAAACTACCTACTCTCTAAAATCTATTTTGAGGGTATCGATCGAAAGAAGAATGTTATATTTTATTTCCTACAAGCAAGATAGGCTGGATAGTTTTCACAGGAATTAGAAATTGAAGTATAAGTCCAAAAATTAAATTTGCTATTATTTTGATATTTTTCAATATTAAATTGAAATTATGAAAACACGACTTTTTTACATGTTTTCTCCTGCTCATATAAAACAAGTTTTATAACTTTATACTGCCGGGGAAAACTTCGCAGAATCTCAACTTTTCAACGGTATTAGAACAATTTTTTCACACGCAGTTTATTATTATTATTGTATTTCTTTATTTATTTTTTCAATTCTCGTTTTTATCCAAATTTGACTTACTCAGGAAACAATGAGTTTGACGTCGGATTTTAAGTGTCTTTTTACTCTAAATCGAATGCTGACCCTCTCGAGCTTTGTAGCTCAACAAATATGGGATTTTAAAGCCCTTTGTCAGAGAGAAAATTCGGAATACCAAGAGCTTATGAATTCGATTTGACTAACTCTAACTCAATACTAAACCCACCAATTCTACACAGCCATATTTTATCACGGCTAACAGATTGGCAGTGTAATTTTCTGGATTTCGGTCGTTTGAACTAGAACCTCTTCACTGGAAATTACAACTAAGCACAATTTTGAAAGGTTTGAGGTCATTTCGCACTTCCAAGTCACTTTCCAAACTTGCATATTTCATTTTCTGGCCAATGTGGACCTAAAAACCCAATAAGGTCGTCAATAATTTTTAACGTTGAAACTACAGGACCATAAATACCCCCCAAAGACAAATACCATCCAATAACCAATGGACTATGCCACAAATATTCTCAAATAAAAAGAGAATATTCTTGAATATGAGACGAACCAGGGCAGACGGGAGACGGTAGGAGGGTTGCGAAAGTGATGCGTCTACGTAAGAGGTCGAGATCCAAGGGTTCAGAACCGTCTAGTTTCAAGTGCTGGGCATTCATAGGGAAGATGAATAGCGAATTCCTAACAAAATTCAATTCAAATGTTTCCTGAAGCATCCATGCCTAGTCACCATTTCCACCAAGAGTCATACGTCTCTCCTAGAGAGATAAAGGGAGGCTATGCTGCTGCCATGGCAAGGTGCCTTCATTACGAGTTTTCCAAATTCTCGTTCTGTGGCGTTTCCCGGAAACATTTATGTTCTTCCTAATCCTTTCCCTATTGCTAGTTTTTACCCACCATTTTTCTGTACCTAACTGAATTCCCCCCTTTCTTGCTAGAAGATCAGCCCGTGTGTTACCATCCACTCCTTTGTGCCCCGGTATCCATGCCCAAAGTATCCATATGCCCTAGTCGATTTGTAAAATCCACTCGAATAGACTTGATTCACATGATTTTCACCACCGGTGTGTTTGTTTAGCCACCGGTATGCGAGACGCCCAGACCGGTGTCCGTGGCGAGGGGGGCAGCTGCTAGGAAGCCAGTAAAGCCGCCGGGCCCGTGCCGTGGGGAGCCGTCGGGCCGTAAAAAACCACCCCCGGTGCCAACATACCAACCGAAACTCAAGATCGACCAACTCCCCGCTCACCTCAAAGGCCGAGGACCGTCTGAAATGAAACAAAACACCAGGGGCGACCAGTGTGCAATGAACGAAAAACAAGTGAGTGACTAGTTCAACTACTCTAATCTGATTGACAACTAGTCACAAAAATGGCACTAGCTAACGAGAAGGAAAGTGTTGTTTGGTGCCTAGGAGACAAATTTTGTGTTAACGTTGTTCGGTATGCTGAATCGAAATCTGAAACTCGTGATTTGCAATCAGGGCTGGTTTTAGAGATATACCTGTAGCTACGCTCAAGTGTTAGAAGTATCACAGCAAAAATCCTAATTATTTGTTCACTATTAACCACTTCCTCTATGTTTTATGGATTGCAGAACCGAATTTGAATTATGATTGATCTTCCATTCCACTGGAAACAACACTAAATTGACAAAACCTAAGAAAGGAAATGCTGTTTCATAAATGTACAAACGCCGCAAACATCTTTCCAAAACCGCGGCAGATAAAACAGTTGTGATCTCAAAATCCGATTCAACATGGATTTTTATCACTTTTGTTTGACCAACCTCAAAAAAGTGTGAGTTGTACATTTCGTCTGATACGTTCAATAAGTATGTTCGGGTAAAAAGGTTTTTTTTTACCGATTCGTAAAGGATTTTTTTATGCTGAGTCCGATTTTGGGATCACGAGTTTTTCTATCTGCCGTTTTGGTTTATTATTCAATAATAAAAAACTGTAATCGCTCTTGAAAAAAACAATTTTAACCCCCCTGAAAATTTCATGGTTTACGTTCCAAAGGGTGTAGAATCCAAATCTGCAACAAAAAATTTTCCGTCCGTCCGCCGTACGCCGTACGCACGATTTCTCCCAAACGGTTGAAGCAAAAAATCTGAAATTTTCAGGAAAGATCCATGTTGGTCCGACGACGCCCCAATTCTTGAGCCAGCTCTCTCACTTAATTTAAAGTGTCCTTTAAGGGTTGTCAAAGTTTTGTTAAATCCCTAAAAACCTTAAAAAAAAGTCAAGGCGCCCTAAATATGGACTTTTTTGAATAACTTTCCATGAGGAATCGAAGGAGCCCTTCCCGAGGTCCGTAGCTCAAACCATTCCCGACGTATGGCCCGATTTATGGTGCCAACATTAGCGTTATTTTCGTTTATTATTGTTTTTGTTTTGATTGCAGTAACCTAGTGATGTAGTGAACGTGGATACCGGTGTGAACTCCTAAAAGAGTTTATAGCCGATATACGGGTTTAAGTATTCTGATAACCATAAAAAAACGCTGCCAATTCTTTCACTGGGGTTTATTATTCAATTGGCTTGCGTTCTTGATTTGAATTTCTACTAAGCTTTGGAGTGTGCGTGTTTCACGGGTGATAGAGCGATTATTGAATTTCAGGAGGCACACAAATATTATCAACTGATCAATCCAAATAGGTACCTGTTTTGGTTGAGAACAGATTTACATGCTCTATGCATATCTCCAAATCTTAGTAGAAATTCAAATCATCAACGCAAGCCAATTGAATAATAAACCCCAGTGAAAGAATTTGCATCGTTTTTTTCCAAGAGCTGAAACTACAAATGTATGAAACATTGTTTATGGTTTTTCGTGTGCACTTCGTCAACTTTGAGGTTGTTTTCCTCGAAACGTAAGATATTAGCTGAAGTCGGGTTTCAAATTTGAATTCTGCACCTCATAAAACAGAAAGAGTAGTTGGAAGTGAATAAATAATTGGAATTTTTGAACACTACCTTTATTTTGTTGGTCAGTGTTAGTTACATGGTAAACAAATAACTCCTTGATTAATCAGTACACACACCGTTTTAATTGGTTATGTTCACCCAATGTAGATGAGTCCAACTGTGTAAAATTTGGAATGTGTATTTTGAGACAGTACACATTGTTTATTGTACAAAGAGTGAAACATATATTCAAAGCCTGTGTTTGCCTGTTATATGTAAAAGGCAGCAATTTTGGAAGTAACAACTTGAAGTTAGGTTAGTATACCCCTTAGACACCCAGAATAGGGTACAAAATGGTTGTTGCTGATTCAACTATTTAAAGGCTAAATGATATTTGAAAAAGAAAAAGAAAATTCGTCTTTGATTTGACTACTTTTTGACTTGCTAAATCGATTGACTTTCGAAGCCATCCTATTCTATTCAAAATCGTAGCTTGGTTGTGGTACATCGCTCCCTGGCATCTGTAACATCGATGTATGTTTGTCTCATTGTATTGAATTATCATTGTATGGATAATTGTCATAATCTTAAAATTAATTTTGAACTAACCTATAAGACCCCATAGCGGGTTTGAATGATTGGGGGCGATATAAAAATCTATTAATTAGGAAATCGGAAAATTATTGATGACGGTCAATACAGTTCATCAACGGAATGAACCGAACAATCCCTTCGAATGTCATCAAATTCTGTAAACCTTGGAAATCAAGCTCATTACAAGAACTTTCAGATACGCATGAGAGTTTATTTATTTATTATTTTCTTTTTTTTTTTTTTTTGCAAAACTAAATTTATTTAGACGTTTTTAAACGTAAGATGCAAACGAAGATTTCGGCATGATTGATGCAAATCATTTATCATACGATTGCTTATGTGAAAAAATACACATCGCATATCCGAGCCAACATATACTTGAACTATATACACTTGGCTGTATACTTGATTCATAGTAAGACAAACATATCTACTTGGGCTATTGCTTGGAAAATAGCAATGAAACGGGAACGTAGAATAAAACTTTGCCCCGGAGAACAATTTTTATACTAGGTTTAGGAAATTGTTAGGAGAAAGTCCGAATTTGAAGGATATCTGTTAACATTTAACAATTGTTATCATTTCAGGCAAAGGTAGCCGCCGCCAAGGCAAGAAGGGATGCCGCTAAAGCCTATGCTGAACAGCAACGATCGAAAAAACGCTAATCGTAGTGACGTCTTCTTCACATAAAACAGTACAAATACACGTGATGTTTTTCCTAAGTAAAATGTGTTTAATTCGACTCACTGTAAGGTTAGGGCTTATATTGCGGCCAGATTTCGAACGTTATCTCATAATAATGAATCAACTGTATCTCACACATTGCCATAATCTTGAAACTTGAAACTTTGTTTCAACATACAATATGATTTTACCATCGGATCCCGTCCAAATATGAGACGAAATTGTAGTTACGAGACAAATTATATTATCGTTGAAACTTTAGTTCCATGCAGGAATATAGAATTTCTGACGAATCCTCAAGGCAGAATGTTGAAGACCGTTGAAGACCTAGGCAACAATTAGCTGAGTGAGCACAAAAGCGATTTTCTCTACTATTCAACGCAGGAAGCTTACATTACAGGGGTGTCTCGGGAGAACGTTGGTGATGAAGGTTCTGAGACGACGAACGAGATACAGATCAGCTGAGTTGGAAGCATGACCTTGTATCAAAAAACAATAAACAACAGATTGAGTTTATTTCGAATTATGATTGGTGCGTTTATTTAGTAAATCATGATTTCTTTGTCCGACCGCTGTACCGTCTGCCGTTTGACCAGGGGATTTTACCAATTACATTCCTGCTGCTAACAGTTTTAATGGATGCAAAAGCATGTTTCATATAATGCAAGATTAAGTGAACTATATTCAATTCATTTCATTTGATTTATTACAGTAAATCGATCAGAACAATAAGCCACAGGCTCCAGCTGATGCTACGGCGTACGGCGTACGGCGGACGGACGGAAAAGTTTTTATTGCAGATTCAGATTCTACACCCTTTGAACCGTAAACCATGAAATTTTCAGGGGGGGTTAGAATTTTTTTTTTTCCAGAGCGATTACAATGGTTTATTATTGAATAGGTAATAAACAAAAAACGAAGTCATAGCATATTACAAATTATTTTCGTTGCAAATTTATCATTTTATTAAAATGTTTTTTATTCAATAAATTTTTTCTTAAAATGAATAATTTTTCTTCTTACTGGTAAACTTTTAGAACCCTTTGAAAATGAAATACAAATCAATTAACAATTACTGATTTGAGCCCCCCCCCCCCCCCCCCGAAACGAAATCCTGGCTACGGCCCTGTGTCAAGCTTAATTATTACAATCACTTAGAATGAAAAACTTTAAAGTTAAATAAGCGGTCATTTAAAGTACTCAAAACGTTTTGTTATACTTTATAGATGACGTTAGATGAGTCCGTAAACAACAATAACGTTCGAATTTAAGTATCGAGTTTATGTACTTATCCTTATAAACTCAGTCCGTGTTTTTGCCGCGTGTTCCGTCAAAATTGTCCAACTTCTTTACCAAATGTACAAAATGAAGGAAAAGCATCAGTGAAACGATGAAAAGATTCGGGAAATGAAATTACCAAATTAAAAAGGGAAAAGGTACCAAGAAATTTGAGTAACAATGATGATGAGAATGAATCATCATTATTTTCTCAAAAAGTTCAAGAACAGTCAATACTTTGCAGTCTTCCTACGTCCAAAACTACTGTTAGCCTAGACTAATTTTGATTGCTTTTCATTGAATTGAATCATTTCTTCAACTATTAAAGTAATCTATTGTCAACATTTGAAGGAATTCGTACGAGTAAACCGAGAGTGATGTGCGATTTGGTAAAAGCTTGGCGGGCGGAAGGGCTAACAGTTCAGACGCGATCATGCGTGAAATTTTTCACAAAATATCGAACTTGTGGTCGAGTTGAATTTTTCAAAAAGTTTATGTTTCACTATCAGCTCCCGTTTGTGTGTAATAGAACCCGGGGAAGCAGTGTCTAAAACGGGTCGTTCATTGAAGGGTAATTTTTCCATGAAATTTTGTACTATCTCTTTTTTATCCCGAATTCCTAATGAAGAAGAGGGGTCCCGGTTTTAATAACATGACTTCTTAGCCGTGGTGAGACTGTAGTTCAAGATTATGAAAATTTGATTCAATGGTTAAATGGTAATGACAAAACTATTCGGGTTACCTCTAGAAGTTTTTGGTATCTTCAAGAATAGAAAGAAGGGTAGAAAGCAATATAAACATGATCGTCGGCCTAATTGCTCAAAACAGCAAAAAGCAGTTGACTTCTACGCTTTTTGTCAATTGAATAAAACTCAATTTTAATGTATTATTATACATAATTTTTGAAAAATGTACCGTTGATAGCTCCCATGCACTTAATGACACAATCTTTTGGTATAGCCACCTCTCGAACAGGGATTTGCCCCAAAAGACGGAATTACTTTAAAGTTCCTCTCATAAGGTTCAAAACCGAACCTTCGACGGGTGGAGAATCCTTGTGTCGCTGATAAGACATGGTGCGATCAAGGATAGTGACGGCAGCTAACTTGTGTCAGCATCGAATTCAGGATAGGCTAAACCCGCAAGACCGTTGAGTCTTGAAGGAGGGGTCGGCCTGGAGCGCCGTGATGGGATGAAGGGTATCCCAATTGATCACACTGAATATTCTTGCCCAGCATTAGCTGTATGAAATAACGGTTCGATTTATCATGTTCCCAGAGGTTGTGAGTATTAGCTTCTAGACGGTTTTCTAACTTCACATCAATAGCACTATGTGCGCGTGTGTAGTGTCTATGTATTCTGTAACTGTACTCCGTAACCACAAATTTTAAGATCATATGAACCGAATTAGAAACGATTGGTGGTTCGTTTAAGGATATTAAACTCAAATTGATTGGTGGCTGACGTACCTACAACTTTCTTTTTTACTTAATTCATTTATCGATCATCAAATACATTAATTCAATACTTTTATTCTCAGTGGGCCAATATACTTCTAGTCGTTACAATATCATTTATCATTAAAATCCAAACATTGTTTAAATTTATATTGCATATAGATCAATTATTATTTAGCTCGCCACAAAGCGACTGGTAAAATATGGTCGTTCATTCATAAGATATTGAATCACCGGTATTACGTCTGATCAGTCCTCGTGAATAAAACAGAAGGATGAGAAATTTAGAATCAGGATCCCGAAAACATTCGAATGGGAATACCAAGTAATATTTTTAATAAGATGGCAACATCAATATAGTCTTACTTAAATTGTTGGCATAGTTTCTTGATCATTACCGACTTTCGAAGTGTAAATGTGTTTTTTTTATTTTTTTTTATTTTATTTTTTTTTGTATATCTCTCATTTTCATTTAACAGGTATTTTTGCAGCTGTGTGATTAAATGTAGAGTTCCATAATCGTCGTTTGATAATCTATCCACATGGGTAGATCCGCAATTTTCGTAGAAGATATGTTTCATACAGGAATAAGAAGCGTTAGTATAATAACTTGCAGCATTTTTCAGTGAATTACATTTGTTATCTTTTTAATATTATTTTATGATGAATAGTGGCATTTAATTTCAACTAGTAATTGGGACCTACCCGGTTATTAACCATCGGTCGAATAGTCTTCCAAGAATTCCTCGTCCAATAAGCACTCGACGCCGACTCCAATTAAAGGTGAATAAGCTCTCCAAGAGAGGAAGTTCGAGTACCTCGGAAAAGACGAGTTTCTTATACCTACACCCATTGCCACCTGTAGTTCATACCTGCCCGAATGTTGTTCACAGTAATCAACATCGTTAGGACGGTGATTGGCGTGGTATTTCTGTTTATTTGAAGAAGTGAAGATCCAATAACTCAGCGTTGTAAAGGTAAGAGACAAGGTGCATAACAAACGTCATCTACTAGTAACAAGTTTCGTAAACCAAATTTTTAACAATAATTCCTCTATTTACGAAGGTTTTGGATGCATCGTCAATAAGTATTATCAAAAACCAACATTATGTTCATTCAGAGTTATATGGGATCCTTAAAACTTACAAAACACAGGATAACTGCCACACTAGTCAGCACTAGAAATCTTCGTTTTAAATCATCACTAATGGGAACATTCCTCACTTGCTGAGCTTCTGAATTGTTTCCCCAGCCGATCACTTCACAACAAGGCTGCACCATTGAAGCGCTACAGATAATGCATAATATCCTTTGTTCCAGATATCTTATTAAAATTTCTCTCCATGGTCCACCGACAAATAAAAAATGATTAATAATGAAATAATTATGGAATTAATTAATGAAATAATTGATACCTAAAATAGGAATTACCAGCAACCAAAAAACAATAAAACAAACATTGGTTTTCGACCATACTATGTGGTACACCTGAAACCTGATTTATCGGCTCAATAGCCAGAAAAATTAGTCATGGTTCAATGTTTTTCCGCAATAGCGGTGACAATTTTCATGAAGGTGTACACACTGTGTTGCGTTCTTGTAATTAAGCATTTCTTTAAAATCTCTGATATGGATCATCCAATGAGTTGAAAGAACACGGCGTGAGCTTTCCGAACTGGGTTATATAAAGAGTATAAAATTATTAAAATTGGATAAAATTTACGTGCAAGGGAAGGTAAATTACGTCTATAAAACTCACTCACTTAATTTCCATATCTATAATAATTCATACCATCTTCTTTATTATTCAAAATTCATTTGAAAAGGTGATTTCCGATTTTCAAAAGATGTTTATGTTAGTTTTTTTTCGAAACAGCTATTGCAAACAATGACAAAATAATTAATATTTTAAATTACAGAAATAAACTTTACTGACTGATTATAGGACACCTACAACTATAATATCCTTTATCCACCTCCTAAGAGGAAGAGACTTGAGATGATCAGGAAGGTGCTTGAAAAGTTTAATCCCAGACTAGTCCCAACCCAGACCAGAGTTTCAAGTCTTGTTAACAGTGGTTGTCTTCAAATTGAAGCAGAAGGCTCCCCGAGGCCCTTAATCCGCTAAGTGTGTGCAATGATGAGCGTCGAAGTAAACGTCAGCATTTCGAAGCTCATTGTTCAGTCGATACGCTGTTACAATAATGAATCAATCTATTATTGTAGTATTAATAAAACAACATGAAAAAATGCAATGCAATTCATTCTAATTTGTACCTATTCAGTACTCTTCATTTTTCATTCGAAAAAAAGGACTTCTAAGGCGCTATTCAAGCCGTGATCTAAAGTCCTACCAGTAAATACAATACTGTTAGATACAATTTTATCCAATGAGAGATTCATTTCCTAACATGCGTTGGTTATTCTGAAGTTGTGTACATGAAGCAGCAGTCCAATGAGTGTGCGAAAACATAAGCGTGATGACGGATGTTTCTGGGAAAAAATGCTTGTTGACTTTGTAGTATTTGGATGTGATCCGTTCATACGTGCTGAACTAGCATCATACATGATGTGATCAAGCATTCAAGTACTGGAATATGGGGTTGTCTCCAACTTTTGCAATTATTTCCATTTTCAATCTATTCAAGTCCAGAATTGTATCTTCGCCTTTTTGTGATCGTACAAAAATCGTTAACCATCCGTTGAAACAATCCTTTATTTATTCGTTAATTATATTCTACCAAAACCTCAATAAATAAGGAAGAATCTAATATATAATTTTGAGTTGAAAAAACTGTGAACATCATTCGCCGTAAACCAAAATCGATTTAATGGAGTTTGGCTTCTTATCATCAGTTGTAATAAAAAATTCTTTCAATTGTATCAATTAAAATAATCGATTCTTTGTAATAAAAAATATAAAAGAACGTGTAGAATTAGAAAATCGAATTTTTAAAAATTCCGTCTGTCCGCCGTACCCCTTAATTCAACTAATGAACCAGAATTAATGAAACTTGCTTCGAAAATCACATAATGACTGAATTCAAGGCATAAGTCAATCCTAAAGGACGAAAACAAAGGCCTGAAATATTAAAAAATCAGAATATCGAAAACTTTCGAAATAACTATTGTTTTTTATTGTTAGTTATTGTTCGTTATGACCCGTCAACGAATCGAATGAGGCCACTCGGATAGCTTTACGTTCATCTGTTCACTCTTCCTAAGGGCGTTTGACAACAAACATTGTCAACACGATTATGAATGTGAACGAGCTTGAACATAACAAAAATGGCCTAGCATTATGTAAGTGCATAATTAGCTGATATAATTACTATGGAATATTTTAATTTCACTTCCGTTATTCCCAATGTTAGTTTCGACATGATACGTAGGTCGGTGTTTTATTTTATCTCGTTTCAGTTCAGTTGTTGTATTCGTTCATTTTGACGTCCGTCGGCCTAAGTAAATATTTGTATTATATTGCACCATTGAAGGAATTTTAATGTCAGCTTTTTTCGTACATTGGGACTAGTAAAAGTTGGTTTTCTCAGAGTTATTTTCACATAGTTTAGATTTACATTGATTTACATTACCTTTGTTAACATATCTACTAGGTTGGCTTAGTTTTTACGAAATGTAAATTAAGGAAGATGTAACTAACTTTGTTATGCTAAACCATGTTCGATGTATGACCGTTGGTGACTCGTCACCTACGAGGGGTACCAACCTGTAGGTTCAAGTTGATTGGAACTGACCAGACGGAACGTAGCTCTCCCATTCCAGTACCATCTTCCGACGGCGACTTTACCTTCTAGCATAGTGTTAGTTACCAGACATTGTCCTATCTCATTATCGCACGTGAATCATTTAGCTTTTCCCCCCTCCAAAATGCAATCCCCTTTTGGATTATATATTCGATAGCCCAACAAGTTGTTAATAGCTCGAAGGTAAGTGCATCAACCAAACATTGTCCTAACCAATAAAAGATTGTATTGAACTCGTGCTTGTTATTTATTTATATAGTATGTTGCGTATTTTCAGTTGGTGGGTGTCTACGTCTGAGTCGGTATGCTGAGACCCTGATGTACTACGCTATTCAAAAATCGGCCCTTATTAAGTATAGATGACTAGTAACGCGTCGTTACTTTCATTACCTTCTCCTCACCAGGTCTCTACTCCTCTGCAATTATATTTTGAAAATACATCATAAAAAAGGGGTAATCATTGGAGATCGAAGATCTGCAAAGAGGGGAATCAGTGATCTGTCAAGAAATAACTGTTTGCATTAATTTGGAACGTTTTTGTGTCAAAAGGGGCGTATAAAAGGTCTGTGTAGAGGATGGGATCCAATACGCATATGTTATGTTCGACATTCAACTCTTAATTAACTTATTTCACTCGTAATGAGGAGTTGAATTGAATTATCCAACTAAGGATAGACAGACAGACATACATACATTTTTGGTTTATTATTCAATAATAAACCATTGTAATCGCTTTAAAAAAAACAATTTTTTAACCCCCCCCCCTGAAAATTTCATGGTTTACGTTTCAAAGGGTGTAGAATCCAAATCTGCAATAAAAACTTTTCCGTCCGTCCGCCTGTACGCACAATTTCTCCCAAACGGCTGGAGCAAAACATCTGAAATGTTCAGGAAAAATCAATATTGGTCCGACAACGCCCCCGTTCTTTAGCCAGCACTCTCACTTAATTTAAAGTGCCCTTTAAGGGTTGTCAAAGTTTTGTAAAATCCATAAAAACCACAAAAAAAGTCAAGGCGGCCTAAATTTGGACTTTTTTTTAAGAACTTTCCATGGAGAATCGAAGGAGCCCTTCCCCAGGTCCATAGCTCAAACCATTCCCGATGTATGGCCCGATTTATGGTGCCAACATTTGCGCTATTTTGGTTTATTATTGTTTTGGTTTTGATATCAGTAACCTAGTGGTGTAGTGATGTAGTGATGTAGTAATGTGGATACTGGAGTGAACTCCCAAGAGGCTTTGTAGCCGATACACGGGTTGAAGCATTCCGATACGCAAACGCTGCATGATATGCTTTCACTGGGGTTTATTATTCAATCGGCTTGCGTTCATGATTTGAATTCCTACTAAGCTTTGGAGTGTGCGTGTTTCACAGCTAACAGCTGCTTGTAGTGCACTGTTGAGGATGAGCAAAGGAACATACTCAATTTTTACCGTAATTGATGTCGAGTTTAAGACGATGTAAGCCACTTCTTAATGCTTCAAAATGTCACCGGTTCCAATTGAAATTCATGTTCAAAAGGGTGATCGAGGTCATAATATGAAATATATTATATTTCTAATCTTCTATATTACATTTCATCATCCACCTTGGGAAAAGTAACCAATCAAAAGAGAAAGATGAAGTAGAACGGCTCAACATACCTAGGAGAAGTTGGGAGACCAGTAAAAGACTTAAATGCTATGGAATAGCACCCTGTGTGTCGCGGTTGAAACGGCACAGGAAGCCGTGGATACAACGGATAAGTATGAGAAGACTCACAGGAGGGAAAAAATCAGACTAAGTTCAAAGAAAGACTACGTAGCAGATAGGAGGTACGGCAGGCTCGGCAGGAGGTCACTTCAAGGGCAGCAAGTTCTCCTTTGATGTGTGAGCTGAGAGCTGATGAGAATGGATTTAGCGGAGCAGAGCAATCAAACGGGTTGTCAACTCGTTAGCACAATACTGTTCCCCCATCCACAGTCTTCTCCATCAATCCTTAACCGTCCTTTCAGAAACATGGTTTTCCTTGTGTCGTCGATTTTTTTTGGTCAATAATAAACCATAGTAATTTCGAAAAAAAAATTTCTAACCCCTGAAAATTTCATGGTTTACGTTTCAAAGGGTCTGGAATCTCTGCTAAAAAATTTTCCGTCCGTCCGCCGTACGCCGCACAGTGGTTGGAATGCGGAAATAATAGAGATTTCCAAAATGTAAAATTTGTATGATTGGACATCCGTTTGTGGAAGAGAGTTTCCCTCAGATTCCAAATATAATAATGTTTTTTTGTTGAAAAAATGCGTAATCCTATTTTTGCCCGTTTTAAGATGAAACTTCGACGATTTTGCTGATTTTGAACTGTATGAAATCGCAATGGGAAGTGCCTACAGTTTTACTTTAAAATTAAGTCGAGTGACTACTTGCTCTCATGAAATCCTATATTTCACCACTATAGAGCTACCAGGTCAAAATTAAAATATTTGAAGCGTTTGCATTAAAAATACAGTCGTTTTAAGTTAATTTTATGTGTTTCTTGACTTTGAAAAAAAGCTCCAATATCCTCCAGCGTCGCAACGCGATTTTTCGATGCTAGACACATTGTACTGTGTACGCTGAAAGTTTCGTTACCGCCTGCAACCGCCCGTGATCACCGCAGCGTTTTGAATGTAAATAGTACCAGATATCTTATAACTGTCGGTGCCGGCCTGATGCCTCAAGGCGCGCTAATCACGAGACAATCAGCGAAAACGAGAAAAGGTTGAAAGTAATCATTTTCTTTGTTAACACTCTCATACAACATGCATCACCTCATTCAGTCCGTTTCAAGATTCCCAACGTGTTTCCGGAGAAATGACATCGGAAATACGGTTTTCGTATAAAGAGTTGAGTGCATTTTTTTTTCAACGGTGTGGATTTTGAAGTGCTTTTGATAAATACCCACCGATATTTGTCGGATTCTCGAGTGGCAGAGGCAAAGTAACAGTTTGAGAGGCGTTTCCTCCCTTATTTGAAGGAAAGGTTCCGACCTGTTGGTCAAAGTAAGCAGAAATTCATTAGAAAGTATGGTGACTGGCTTGAGGGTGAGTTCATAGTCAGTTTTTCGACTCTTCAGTCGGATAGTTCCCCCTCAAAAGATATAATAATAATTACAATAACCATTGTATTTGTGGAGAAATGTAAGACACCTACATTGAACGTACGATTTTAATTGATGAATTTGAAAAACGCGATTAGAGTGAATTTTATTGCACGAGCACCCCTCCCAGGGTGTCTTCTTACTATTTACAATTTTATATAGCTTTGAAAATTGTACAATGAACTCACTCCACGTTATATGTATTATATTTATGATGTTCTGTTCTAAATACGTAACGAAAATCGAGATGTCGCAGTCAAAGTACGGCTAATACTGGTAAACGATTGATCCTACTTGCTTGGCTATAGGCTAAATCGATGCAGCGGGTCAACAACCATGGGTTATGATCGTTTTTCTGAACATTTTTGAAGAAGTGGAGCGTGCCAGGATTTATTTCCGTTTTAAGGCCGTTTCCAACCACTGTGCGCCGTACGCCGTCCGCCGTACGCCGTACGCCGTCCGCCGTACGCAAGATTTCTCTCAAACGGCTGGACCAAAACATCTGAAATTTTCAGGAAAAATCCATGTTGGTCCGACAACGCCCCAATTCTTTAGCCAGCTTTCTAACTCAAATTGAAGTGCCATTTAAGGGTTGTCAAAGTTTTGTAAAATCCCTAAAAACCTCAAAAAACATCAAGGCGGCCTAAATGTGGACTTGTTTTGTAGAACTTTCCATGAGGAATCGAATGAGCCCCTTCCCAGGTCTGTAGGTCAAACCATTCCCGATTTATGGCATGATTAATGCGGCCAAGATTTGCGTTTTTCGAGTTCTGTTATCGCCTTCTTGTTTTCAGAGTTTTTCTCCCAAATAAAGTGCCCAAATAAATGAAAGTGGTAAGAAATATCAAGAATCGGTTTCTTAATCCAGATAGACATAATTTTCTACAACTTGAAAGAAAAAAACGCTGCAAATTCTTTCACTGGGGTTTATTATTCAATTGGCTTGCGTTCATGATTTGAATTCCTACCAGTCTGCGTGTTTCACAGGATAGGGCGATTATTGAATTTCAGGAGGCACACAAATATGATCAACTGATCAATCCAAATAGGTATTTTGGTCGAGAACAGATTCACGTGCTCCATGTATATCTCCTGAAATTCAATAATCGCCCTATCCTGTGAAACACGCAGACTCCAAAGCTTAGTAGGAATTCAAATCATGAACGCAAGCCAATTGAATAATAAACCCCAGTGATTTTACGGACAATCCCCTGGTCTCTCCCTTCCTCACCTGCTTTCTTTTTTTTTTTTTTTTTTTTATTTGTTTCCTTTCTTCTGAAGGTAGGCAAACAAAGAGCACACATCCTTCCTGGTTAAGAAACCGCCAATTCTAACACATGCGTTCATTTTGTTTTCCATAAAATGCGATCATTTGCTGTGGATCAATGTTTTCGGACCCTAATCCTATCCTAGTCTATTTTTCATTTAAAATTACTACTATAAATGACACTCAGGTTGTCTATGTCAGTAAAAATCCCGAAAAATAAATTTTGTACAGGTTTATGGACAGCTATTTGACCATAGCATTTATGCGTGTGAGGCTATCGGACTGTCTACAAGTCAGGACTACCTAGATCGAAAGTGTAGTCCATGTGCGAAAGAACGGATTTTCTATCAATTCTAAGGCCTTTTATGGCACGTGCGGAAAACGGATATTCCAGATTTTGAATACCTTGAGAAGTGAAGTGGCAGAGTTTGAGGGGAGTTATAAAAACTTTTTGGCTAACAATTAGAAAGGCTTATTATTGAAAATAGTAGGTAAAGAAGAAAAAGAGATCGACGGCCTCTGTGTGATTTTGGATGAAGGTTTCTTCTTGGTCCATGGTTTGGTAGTTCCAAGAAGAGGCTGTGATGGATATGGTCAGTTGGTCCCTTCCCGATTTTAGATTCCGACGCCTTCGGAGATGAATCAGACGTTACCAAGCGTCTATTTCATCCTCTGAACGTGGCGGAGCATTAATTAATGTATCCACCTGCTCGGAAGGGGCAACTATACCATTCCATCACCTCACATGGTAGCAGAGCGTGGTTACGTCCGTTGGTGGTGGATGTTAGAACTTCAAATCGACTCACATGTGAGTGTTTATCTTTAGTTCGCAGGAATGGAGCGCATTAGTGTCCATTTCTGCTGTCTCAACTGAGTGGAAAGTTATGCTCATATGCCCTTCATGCTCCCAAGAGTAGGAAGGGGGCCATCAAAGACTGCCAAGAGGTTACCAGTGCCAAAACGTGACTGTGTTCAATATTTGTGTCGCATGTATAAAACCAAATTACCCCATCCACTGAGCGAATAAATTTTGGTCTGCCATGTCAAATTCAACGGAACAAAAAATTGCGGCCATGTTAACCACAATCAATTTGAGGAAATCTGACTGATTTCAGTACCCATGAAACTCCGTTCTTCTGGAACGGGAATGAATGTAGAGAGCTTTGAAGGTTGTTTGCCACCATATAACATTTGGGCAGCAGACAGGACTTCACTTCCGAACTTCAAGGGACTTCAAAGCTAATTTAGTGGGGTTAAAAAAAATGACTGATTTCAATACTCAAGAAACTTGGTTCGTCAAGAACGGGAATCAATAGAGTGAAATTGTCTGCCGTTTTACAACTGCAGAGAACTCACCGGCGGACAAGTGTTAAGGTAGTATTGAAGGTGTTGGAAGTATTTCATTATCGTGATAGCCCAGAAGTTAATTCCAGTTGAGCCCTGCCGGCATTTTGTATTCCATTGGATTTGACATGGCAGACAAAAATTTATTATCTCAGTTGATAGGATACTTTGGTTTTATGCATGCGACAAAAATAATGAAATTATCATGTTTTTGACCCTGGGCTTCTTGACTATTTGAGCAGTCTTGAGTCTTCCAAAATTTTTGTACATTCACGGTGGAAAGAAAACACTTAATTATAAGGTAGTGGAGACTGCTGAGACAGGATGTTCCATAATTCTTGAACCTTATCCGTAGGCTCCATGCATAAGCATCTGTGGATCCAGAAGGCTTGCCCCAGACGGGGCCAATAGGCAGGGACCCTCTGTGGCCTGTAGGGAGACAAGTTCTTTTACTTTCATATATTTATATAAAGTAAAAACTCGTCAGTAAAGTAAAATTTTGTTTTTCTTCTTTCTCTTCCTCTCCTATTTCCAAAGTGTGAAGGCATTTACTCATTACAAAGGTTCATTTTTACATTGTCATTGCTACTTTGCCTTACTTAGGAGTTGGAATCTGCCCTATAAATACACAGTATGTTCGATGTGAAGGGTATATTTTCGCCTCATCGTCCAAGTTTTTCCGCCATTCGCAGCGCTCTGTCCCGGTTCCCGAATCTCGGGCGAGAGGTGAAGAGGTCCCCGCGCTCGTCGAGCCCCGTTTTTTGCGAGCGCGCGTGCGCAGTCCCGCCGCCCCCAAAGCCGCCTCCGCTGCCCCCTTGGCCTCCCCCGCCGCCACCACGGTCGCCTCACGGCCCGGCGTCACTTCATTTAGCCGCCGCCCCGCCGACCCGTAAGTACCCCATTCAACTCGCTATCTTGTTTACGTCGAAAAATCATCGCGTCTTGTCATGAATCATATCACGAACGCTGATGATAAATTTTATTATATTCTATTAATCGTCAATCAAACGGTTTACATCACCCATTATAAATTGCACTCCATGGTTTTGATTTTTTGTTTAATGATTTGTACCCTAAATATATTGTTGAAAATGATCGATTACACATCACGATGAAAATGTTTCTATTAAAAAATAATAATTGTTAATGACGAATATAATTGAAAGTGCAAGGAATAGCTACAAGGTGTTGGAATCGGCTAGTTGCTCCTTACGAGTTCGGGAGCGATATGCCTGCAACACCCAGAGGACACCCCTGAAGCAAAACAGCTTAAAGTTTATGCTAAGGCTCTCAAATTCTTTAATTATGCAGGTGTTGGGACCGTACGAATGAATTGAACCTTATTTCGAAAATATTACAACCATTTTCTTAACCGTACGGTGACACGTGTGAATGATTTACCTACAAAATGGGATTATTTGAAATGGAAAATGAAATGACTGAATAAAAAAAATCTTACGCCTTTAAAGACAATTTAAAAAATTTAATGGACTCAAAGTTCAAACAATTTACTTTTGTTATGAATTTGAGACACTTCCGGAATAACCAAATTAATTATCTTTCTGGGGAATTTGAATGAATCAAGTTTGAACGCCGATATTCTATCAACTTGACAAATTAAATCGCTTCTCGAATGAAGTGTCAGAATAATTTACATTAAATACCCATAATCTTGCGGCAGGACTAACTCTTTACAATTTGGGAATATTCTCATGGTAATATAAATGGTCCTATAAATCAATTTATTGTATTTGAGGGAGAAAGTCTATAAAAAAAATTAATAATTAATAACGAATGAATGAGCAGTTTATGATGATGCATTTGTGTTTTTAACGAAGAGAAAAGGTTATTGTTTCCATGAACTTTGTAGTTAATATTTATAGATACCTATTTATTTAGTTTCAAAAAACAAGTAAAAATCCGAGTAACCAACATTGTAGCCAAGGTGCAAGGTATCGTATTTTGTCCGCTTTCTCTCAAATTCTAAGCAATAATTTTCTCGAAATTTTACATAGAAAATGTTTAATATTGTATCCAAGTATCTGAGAGATACCAGTTGGGAAAATTTAGGAAATTTTAATATTCAATACTAACAACAGGGAGATTCATATTGGATTTTGATCCTCTGCACAACAGTTAACCGCAAAGGTCATTTACATGTTACTACCATTTTGCTTCACTTCCATATTCTTGAACACGATTGTTTGAAAACCAAATCCTCAAGGTATTTATCGGAAAAGCGAATTTACGCATAAAAAATAATTAGTTTTCGATAAAATGGGAAACAATAGAGCACCTACAAGTGCTATGTAGGTCCCCACGTTATTATGATATATATTATTCAATGATGAACCCATGATCAAGTTAGAAATTGTCACCCCCTTCTCATAAGCTTTTGGTTCCAAAATGCGTAGAATCCAAAAACGGACAATAAAACCACCCATTCTCAGTCTGGAGTTCTCCCAAATCGCTGTACCGAAGAAACAAATAGGGTCTAGGATTTAGAAATGATCCTGAATCTTCGGTCTCATGTTCAACCAATCCTAAAGCGAAATAAAAAAATCGTCATGGATTGTCCTGACTTTGAAGTTATAATTACTGTATAAAGAAAATACTCGTATATTTTTCAATGATTGTTTTGACATTTGAGCGCTAAACGAGAGTTGCTTAGACCTGCTACAATCGGCATTTTCTGCAAAAAAAAAACTCAAAATTTACTAATACTGGTAGTATTGATAGAGGGTTTTCCTTTTCTTGTTTCAATTAAACTAGTTTACTAATGGTTCGTTTCACAAAAGAGGATCACGAATTAATTCCGAGTTAATCTTGTTTCCTCAGTGTCGTCTTTGTTGGAGTCCCGGCCCTGGATTAACACTTATTTACCCCTTTAGGTTAGAACTGGAGTACATTGATTTACATTACAACTCTCGTGATAACAAAGTCGTTCCAAAATGAGGAACGGCCAGCATACGTAACAAGTTAGTGGTAGAACCAATGTGATTACAATTATTTTCTTAAATTGTTTTTTAAATAGGTCTATATTATTCATGAAGTCACCTTTTCCAACAACCACCATAAGATTTTGTTGTTGAAAGCATTATCATCTCCCATGATCTAAGAGTAATTCCTTTGTTAATCAACCTAAAACACGATGCATTTGAACGGAGCTCGTTTTGGTTGAACACTAGCACATCACTGTTGTTTCTTTCTTAATCGATCCAAAGTACAAATATTTTGGAATGGCTTAGTTTCTACATCTAGAACCTAACTACAAAGATTTGTTAATCCGCCCACTAAAATACAGTAATTGTGACAAAGGCAAGGGATCTTGTTTGCCAAATTCAAATGGACCTGAATACATACTGCGTAAGCAACGTAAACAACCCATTTAAATGGGACGATATTACTTTCGTCATAGAGCGTCAACTCTGCATGACGTGAGAGGTTACTTCAATAAAACCGAATTCGCGAGAACTCAAAACTGTCAGAAGCTTGAAGAGCTAATAAAATTTGAATCGATCTATGACTATCAGAAGCTTAACAACATACGGAGTGCTGAGATTAAAACGGAATCATGATATTGGCGTAAACTGGTTTGTAAGTCAATACTACAATAATACAATAATATTGGTGTGTAAGTTAAGGTATGCCCAAGATTTCAGCTTCCTTTAGTGAAGGTAGATTTTTATTGTTACCGTCATCATTAATTATCATGTTAACGGTGATTAGAAGGGAGGCAATAGCGTGTGAATAGCAACAAAAAAGTAAGATCTTCTTCTCCCAAAATCGAGGTTTGCGCTTGAAAAATGGCTTTTCATGGGTTGAGGGATGGATGAAGTTTGGGGTCGTCTCCCACGTAATTTTTCACATTGAGTCGTAAGGTGACACTTCCAGGCTATCCCGACGGGTCGCCATTCTGTCCTTCTTATCCCTCATTCTGGCAGAAGCCCGTTAATAGCCCGGTTAGGTCAGCCACGGCAAAAGAATTACCTCTAGTAAGATCAGTGCTCTGCTAATGAGCACCAATTGAATTTGCCCACAGCGAACACGCTGCAAAATGTTCAAACAAAGGTTAATTACTTCTATTATAGATAGCCTATCTACGTAGATGGCTGATATATGTTTATTGGACGTGGTACGCTATTTAAGCCTCCATACCTTGTACGAGTAGTTATGATCTAAATGTCTTAAAAAGAGCTCCGATTGCATTCCAGCTCCGTTAATCATATAGGAAAGAAAACAGACTTTAGGATCATTCTGCTATACATTACGCCTCCATATCGTTAAAACGGCTTATTGATAGGCCACACAAGAGCAATCTCGAATTTCAGAGCCATAGATCTATTAGGAAAGAAATTAGTCTCAAGGGGCCATCAGCTGATCATTGGGCCTGTAGACTGTTGATTAAACGGCATCCAATAATAGAAAAATTTTTAGTTAAAATAAAACACATACGCGTCATTGATACTCGGTTACATTCGATTGCAAATATATCAGCTTATTCATATGAATCACACGAGTGATTCGTACTGCGGTCACACTTGTCACTTAGTTGGAACGTCCATTTCAAGAAGTTGAGATTATATGGATTTCAACCTGTAAATCTGTTAAAAGTTACTGTCTCATACTTCTTAAGGAAGTGACTGAGTATGTATGCTGAGATCCTATAGGGCATATATGCGGGAGTAAAACTTTGATTATGGGCTGGACTACTAGCTCTAAAACCTTTCAACATCCGATCTAATTTCAGCGATAACTACAAAACAGCGGGTAATCTAGCAACGATGTCAGAGAAATGGAGAAACCGATCCGGAAGTCATAGCACCAAAGGTAGCCACCAATGAAACACCAAAAGCTGTCGAAAACATTTAAGAATCTCTTCTAAGGGTTATTCAGCCGAAGTAAGGAAACAGCAGATAGTACTATACCAAAATTGTCAAGGTACGAGGAAGTTGACACTTCTGATAATCGGAAATGCAAGACTGACTCACGGCCACATGAAGTCGAAAGAAAGGGCCTCATCTCCAGTCAGCTTACTCATTGAGCATGAATGTCCGACTTTGTTCTGTGTTCTAAGTGACATTGATCAATTATTGGGAAATCGCTTCACAGATCTACAAAAAGCATTCGACAACTTGAAAAAATTAAGCATATTCGATGAATTGTAATCATTGTAGTAGTCCACCAGGACCATGAACAAGGATTCATTCTAGAAAATAAAAAGTTGACAAACACATTTATGTTTTAGTAGAAATGTCATCATCAACCCAGACGATCGAACCAAATGGCTTAACTACGATGAAACCGAGTTTATTTGTAAAATTTTTTTATTTACAAACAGGCAGGTGAATGGGGAAATAATTCCCTTAATTTATGGATAAAAAAATAAATAGACAAATAACTTCTTTCGATGTATGCCGACTTTCTTGTATAACTTCTTTACAGATAAATCAAATGATATTGTTTTCTGGTGAGTGCCCTATTGAGAGAAAAAACGGACGAAAAACCTGTAATGTTTACTTAACATTAGTAGAAACTGGTATATCACCCAATCTCGAATGTTTCATTAATCGGACTAGGGTTGGTGTAATGTGATAAGATGATATGACCGAAATTCGAGAGTCGTGACGGACTTTCATTGATTTGATAAGATAAGAATGTCAACAACGGTGACACCTGCAAACTTCCTCACCTTCTAACTTTGAAGAATCGAAGAAAATAGAACTTTCTGAAAATAAAGCTGGTTTTAATGTCATTTAATAAAGAAATAGATCATCAAAGCATGCCTTTTCGAGCCATTTGACTGTTAGGCTTATTTACCAACAATATCAAAAGAGTAGCTTTTCATGGTTTACTGCCTGTAGAATAGTAATGGGTTGGGACACAAGTTCATAGAGCCTGTTTAGATATGAAATTGTGGTATAATCATCGTAATCATTGAAGCCATAAACATAGAATTAATCATATGGATCCGGACTGTTCTAATTTCATTAGCGTTTATACCGCTCATTTTTTTAATACTTACTATACAATCAGCTTTTGTATTGCGATTCTTTCATTAGACCATCTTCCGGCTGGAACGTAATACATTTTATCAACAAGAGCCGCAGAGCTTGAGGTTGATTTGATTCTGATGACATGTTTTGATACATCAAATTGATTTCGTCGCATTTGAATGAATGATAACTCGAGCAATGACGGTGAAACACGGCTCCGATTCAATTTTCACCAGATTTGATCATTACAATTTTGAAGTTAGCGAAAGATGCATAGACAGATAAATTATTTATTTGCCAAAAATCACAAAACGAGTTCGTGAATTAACTAAACCGTCCCAGAGGAATCAAGCCTGTTGCCATCCTGTTCGTAATAATAATAATAATAATAATGATAACAACAATTGTCTTGATTTCTGTTCGCCAGAACCATTGAGAAAAACCTTTGTACGTTTTTCTTCGGAAAATCCTATTTTTACTGTTCTTCATAAATCTGCACTATCCTCATTACATGGGATTGAAGGAGCAAGATCTACAGTACCATCACGACCGGAAGGTCGTGCGGGTACTGTATAACCTCAGCGCCGTCCGTCTACTGTTCGTATGACAATTATGTGGATTTGCTGTTTAAAAAACCGGTCGTCGACATTTAATGCAGTCCGAAAATTTGTGTTGTACATCGCACATCTTCAAGTACATCGCAGTGATCACAGAGCTGGTTTTGTGCTTATCCGTATAGGTATAATACTTTATTTATTTTACCGTGCCCGGTTCGAATTCTGATTAAGTTTTTCACGTATTGTTGAAGCTCTTGAACCATGCTTTCAATCGAACTCTTGGAGAAATTCGGTGCTGAAATTCGCCGGTATTTATAAATGTAGGGTCTTAGGCCCTCTGCCATGCGTCAATCATTTCAGCTCTGCAATTCTTTCTCAACGCAGCTTCTGGACTCTTCGTTGTGACAACATTGGGAAGTGGAGTATCTTCTTTTGCAATTTTGTCGGCACGTCCATTCCAGTAAACATTGTATGTGGACGTTCTTAGTGGTGGTTTCCAATAGCTTTACAAATGCAATGACTTTGGAATGATGTACCCGTCCTTCTGTAATAGCTCTAATCGTCGGCCTAACAAACAGATCGTGAGTCAGTTATAATGACTCCATTCTCAACGTTTTTGGTCATAGAGTATTTAATTGCGAACCATATTGCTGCAAGTTCAGAGCTCATTATGTTCAGTGCGTGGGAAAGTGCGTAGTTGTAGTCCCTTTCTTCCTATGCATCGTAAATTCCAATTCTTTGTGGTCTGTTAGGTATAAGTGATGCTTGATTTGTTGCATTGTGCGTTGTTGTAGTTCATTCGTCAATAGGTCCGATTTTTTTTAGTTGATTCCAAGTACCGATGGGTGTCCTTGAAGTTGTATCATTGTAAGGTGAGTCTTCAGTTGGTAATGCATGTGACGATTTGTGACATATAGTTCTGATACCATCGGTCTAACTACTTCCACGGACTTCTTTATTTCATCTGGTACGCTACGGAGGTCGGTAGGTCCGTGGAATTGTTGTAAGTACCTCTCGTGTAGAGTTTGTGCCTGGTCTCCTAAAATCTTTAACAACCTTCTCGATCCATGTAACTGCCTACGCATTACTAATGGTGGGATAGCTCCTTCGCAGGGCAACTCACAGATGAGCGTGGAACGCGTGCATCCCATGGCTATCTTCAGACCTTAACCAGCTCTCGGATCCACTCGAATAAACTACACATCCATATTCAAGCAATGATCGAGTGAAACCCTTGTACAACAAAAGAATCCTTTGAGAGTGTACTCCCCAGGGTCTCCAGGTAGATATCGTAATACATTCAGAGATTTATATCCTTTCGCCTTGATTTGATACCGAAAAATCAATCTCGTGTCCAGCCAGACACCCAAGAATTTGTGATGACGAGCTTTATTTATATGTTCTCCGTTAATTGTTATTTCACCGATTGGAAGGCTTTGCTTATGTCTAGGTGGATCGCTAACAAGTATTGTTTCCGGTGAAAAGTTTTATGGATGTCACCAACTATGACCTCGAGGTTATTCCATGTGTTTCTACCTTTCCTAAAAGCAGAGCAAGTAGGCTCAATAAGATTATCCCACACAGTAAACAACTGAAGTTGTTATTTTACTACCAAGTTGAATAGTTTTGACATACATGAAAATAGTGATACTGCTCTGAATGAGTTTAGATCCTTGGAATCTTTATCTCGTTTCTTCCAATCCAGTGGACAGTGACAGGTGCTCCATACAATATTGTATGATTCAAGTAGTTAATTGATCGCTGTTTTCGGTAGCTTATCAATATCAATATCATTTGGTATGTAATTTCATCCCATCCTGGTGCAGTATTTTCTCTAGATTTAACAGCTGCTCTCACTTCCTGTAAGGTAAATGGTCCTTCTAAATGACTTCCCGGTGTGATTGTGTGTATTGTACCTGTTAGACCACTAATCACACCACTGTTTAGTATTTGGATAACTTACCTACCTATTTCCCAAGTTGCGCACGGTAATGGCAATGTTATTCTTCTCTTTCCTCTCAGAGATCTTACTTTTCCCCACATATCGGTGAAATCAGCATTATTCACGCTGCTGATGAAATGTCTCTATGTTAATGTATCTGCTTTTCGTTAAAAGGGTTTTTCATGCGTTATATTCTCGAGAGTAAGGCCCATAATTTTCTGGTACTGGGTTGTCACGACAGATTTTTAACAACCTGTTTTTTTATAAGCAGTCTTGACATCAGGGTTCCACAATAGCTCACGATAAAACTTAGTGTTATGTGTAGATTTTTATCAAGAGATAGCATTTTCTCCAGATCTATTTATTATATCTGTGATTTGTGTAGCACTGTAGCTACAAGCATCGTTTGTGGCTTCATTTATATGTGTTCTGTATTTCATATCACCCATATGTTTATAAAATCGTTTCCTTCTTATCACGAATATAATGTGTTCTACAATGATCTGCATCGTTATTGTATAGTGGATGCTTCCTTTGAATGGAGTAAATTTGACATTTTTAATCTCAAATCTTTACCTGAAATAACCAACAATTTTGTGCCTCTCGGCTCTAGACTAAATCGGCTGATATTTTCCAACCACATTAGATTCACAGCGGTTACCTGCGGTTAGAGGGTTACACCAGAGCACCTCATGACCCAAGTTAAAGTTTACATCGACCACACACTTCCCTAACCGCCTCCGGTCGAGTTTTAGAAATGTTTTAACGTTTTGTTATCTTAGTAAGGTCGACTCATGTTATATTTATTGAACTATATCGAAGAACAGGGTGTTCCCGTTCACTTCCAGAGAAGTTTCATTTCGCAAAGTTGAGAGATTGAGAACTCTACTAACTAAGTTGATTTAATTTAATTATGCTCTCCTGCCAAGATCAAGGTACCAGGTTAACCAGTCTTGAAACTTCCTTAGGGCAAACACATCAACACTGCAAAACCGTACTCAAATATAATTGTTATTTAAATGGTCAAATGCAAACCTGCTTCGCACGGCCGCCGAGGCCAAATGTGCAATTCTTTTAAATATTACACCTTGAAAATTAACAGCTACTCTTGTCAGTCTATTGCGACCCCCCCCCCCCCTCCTGTATTCATTACTTACTATTCATTAGAAATTGTTTCAACACTATACAATTGAGGCTGCCATTGTCGAAGCGTAAATCAAAATTAAGAGCTTTGACGCCGTACAGGATGTTTTCGACAGGCTCCTTGAAATGAATTTCTCTCCTGGAGGATCAAAGCCATCTGCTACTTGGCTCCAGCTGAAATTAAACCTTTGTCGCCTTTTCAAATACCTCTCAAATGTCGAACGAGTGATGTCGGAAGACTAGCAACCAAATTGAGGAAACGCTCTGCACAAGGCAAAGAGTTCATTGGTGAAGAAATTGAAAAATCATAGAATACTCATTTTTCGAAGTAAATGGTTCTTACAACCCATTCAATAACATCATTCAAAAAACTACTTGTCTAGTTTGCAGCCAAAAACATCAATTAAGTTTGCGGTCAATCAATGACACTTTAAACCATTGCCTACTCCACTCAAGTTTTCTACTTTCGTTTCTAGTCAGCTACGTTTCTAGGTAAAAAACACAAAATTGTTCATAGATTGTTTGCTGCTGAAAAAACGATCAAGCAAAATTTCCGTTTGACTAACACCCAAAAACATATCACTATTGAGAGGTCCGGGAAGTTAACACCACTGCTTGAAATCGGTTCAATCATTGGTTCGAAGGAACCAAGGGTCAGAACTTATTATGCCCATGCTGAGACAAATGTGCTACAGGAATCCTGAAGTAGTTATGGATATACCTGTAGCACGACACAATTTAGCAATTTCGCTGAAAATTCCTGAAACTGCTTGAGGTTGGTCCCAAAATCGTTGTTTCTCAGTAGTCTCACCATATTCACTACGAATCCTGACTGTTTTTTCATTCGAATGTGCAAATTCAGCATAAAGTTCTCGAAGCAATTCGGGATTTTCCGCTGCAATGGTCATCCCGTACTTCCCTGTTAAAACAGCCAACATTTGACAAAAATGTTCATATACAGTTATTTTCAATATTTTATTCTACATTCCGAAGAATATTATAACGAGGCAGCCCTTGTATTGTAGCATATTGTAAAATCCGGAGACAGTGTTCTGAACAGCTCAGTGTTTCCGTCCAAACTATCATATTAGATGATAACTCCTCGTCAGACGTGAGTTTCCATCAATATGTTCCAGTTCATTTCTGTTGCAAAAACTCTACATTCTAGATTTGTAGAGTAGAACAGTAACAACTACAGAATCAAAAACAACACCGTCAGTTGCTACTAACTAACAATGCCATGCTCTCATTAACTTTGGTTCAAAACGGATCATTGCATTCGCAAACAATCGTAATAAAACCACACCAAGGTACGGATATGTATCCCAATGCTACGAATATAGAGCAACTGTCAACACCGAGTTGTACACCTCGACCCCAACTCCCTCTTTTCAATAACACAGTACATTTACTCTCGGATGAAGATCGGAAAATTCATGAAAAGCACAGAGCTTCTCCTTTGCATGGTGTCAAGACAAAAATGCTGACATTTGAGGAATCGATTCTACGCTCTATTCGGAGCAAAGGACCACATAGCAATTTTTTAAACGACCAGTTTTTGATTTATCTTAGTTTTTGCGTTTTAATTTTGCCTCCCAAAGAAGCACGTTTTTAGATGAGAAACTCGATTTTCTGCCATTCTACTCAACATTAACGAAGCCTTCCTTCATAGGAACGTCATAAAAACCAAGTTTAGAGCGCTTAGTTCCATTTCGAATTATAAAATGATAGGGCTATCTTGTTTCCGAAATTCAATGTACTGAAATAATATTTGAACATATTATGTTCAACTGTTGAACCATAATTACAACTGAACACTGAAATAGTTGTTTATAAGCCGAGAGAAGGCTGTTGGCTACCAGTTTTTAAACGTGTGAATCCTCATATTTGCCAGGTGAACAGTATTGGACGGCGCTGCGTTATACAGTACCCGCACGACCTGTCGGTCATGATGGTTGGGTAGCTCCTGCTCCTTCAACTCCAAAGAATGAGGATGATGTTGGTTTATTACTTTCAATATTGAACCTTTGAAATCGACCGAAGGAAAAAAAAATTTTTTACCGCTTTCACGGAAAAAACTCATACATAGATATGTCTTTCGGCAATTATTTATTTACAATATAATACAATCTAACTAAAATTCGATAGTTTTATATGATGAAGGGAGAGAAGTTCTGAATGAGATACAGAGATGAAATATGATATGAGATTCATAAGCCGGCTAAATACTGCATCGATGCACGTATTATTTCTGGTGGCTGATATTGCGATATTATTGTTCAGCTTGGCTAGAAACTCTTCAGACATTAGATTCTTCAATTCAACTCCTCAACTCCTCTAAGATCCACATTGAAATCACCGGCAACAATGATTGGTATTGAATGTAGTTCTAGTTCATCCATACATTTCAACAAGCCCTTCAACTTGCAGATTCAATGTAAAGAATCGAAAAATTGTCTTCAGCGTTTTATTTAATGTGATCTAAATGGACACAATTCACTATATTTACCGCCAACCATTGCCTTGATGGAACACAGTTCAGATAATCTTCGCTAGGCAATACTCGAGCCGCCTCTTACACGTTTCTAATGGAAGTGTAATACAAGTGATATAGATAAGTGTGTGATATATATTGATGGTATCCTGAAAGTGGTACCCCTGAACAAGAACCTGAAGTTCCTTAGCTTCAGGGGTATAGTGTAAGTGGGCTAACCGCGTAAACCCTTGGAAGGGGTAACTATTCGATCCCATCAATTCCTTGTTACAGATGCTTATTAGAAAAAACATCTTTCAAAATCATTGACCGGGTTCAACTGGTAAATATCTTCTGTGCAACTTTCCTTTCTTCCTAGGAACAAAAAAAGCTTTGTATTTCCAGTGATCTGGCCGTTAGCGTCCAGGAATCCTTAAAAGTCCTTCTCGGCCACATGATTGTAGCCATAAATGTTAATTAATTCATCAATAAGGTTTCGCTTAAGACAAAAATCTGAATCCTCAAATACGCTTTCATTGAATTTTTTAATTTTATACAGAATTCAGATATATAATTACATATTTTTCAAATTTCTTAAAAGTTAGAGTATTATGGAATATACATCATTGTACTCGTACCTATATAAAACGTTTGGGGTCTCCCCATCGTAATTTTAATGATTAATAGCTAATAAAGCGAACTTCTATTTTTATGGAAATGGTGTACCAGCCAATGTCGTTTAGTGTTTTTGTTCTATCGAGACAATTTCCCGAGTGAGGATCGAGGAGGAATAAATTAAGTAGTGATATCGATCATTAGGCCGTTCGTAGTAGATCTGAGAATCGTGCGAACCCGTACGAGGTTCCAAAGGTCACGAGGGGTTGCGCGTGCGTAGAGACCCTTTTCGGCGTCGGTATTTTCGAAAACGGGGTCATCAAGGGCCGCATAGAGTTCACCCAGCGCTTTCGTTCCAGGGTTGAATGAAAGTGTGTGAATGTAAGTGACTGCAAAAAACCTTCAGGGAAATAGACTCAAGTGAGAATCAAACTACAAACGATTAGGAAGTATATCCGTGCATTCCTGAGTATGAGTTAAATTTGTTACACACCTAGGTACTCAAATAAAAAAACAAAATCATGATAATACGTGTAATAATGGATGATTTGTATTGTAAATCAATGGGTGGGATGCTCCCCTCCCTTGAATTTTGGATGAATGTTGGAACAGCAAGACACCTGAAAACAATTGCAAAACCAGTATCTCCCTCGAACGAAGGTTTTAACTCAATTGTAAACCTGCACTGAAAATACTAGGCCAAACTTTGTGGGGCTTAAGTACAGTCGGCTTTTGAAAACTATAACAACCATCTGGAATTACGTATAAAACATGTCGATGAGTTATGCCTACATTACAGGGACATCCCAATGACCAAACTGTAAGTGAGTACGTACAATTTCCATTATTAACAACAAATACTTTCAGTGTCAAACACCAATGTAACACCTTTGACATCTAGCTGGGGTGCCAATTATCCCGTAACTTGTAGAATCATACGTCATCACAATGTACTTTGAGAGTTGAAATTCAAAAACCTGAGATCCAAACTTTGGTATTAGAGGTTTTGGGCCAAAGATGAAGGCGGATGATTGTTTTTATGCGAATATGTCTCATTTTGAATATGAGCCGGTGGTTAAAACCTTTTCCACTGATCAGCGAAGTCAATCGCTGAGAAAAATGATGAACTGTGGCCATCAGATACAGGTCGCATTGGGAACGATGCAAGTTTGAACTATTCTATAATTTCGCGAAATTCCTATGCTCTCCCTCGGTATGTTTAATATTATGTCAGTAGGTACCGCGTCAATTACATTGAACCTCTCAAATCCCCTTCTCCATAAAGTTGAGAAAGTCCATGCAATATCGCTCATTGTTTCAGAACACTCGCTCGAATGAACATCTGTTGGGGCTGACTATTTGGGGGTTCTTCATTAACGTTATTGGCAAACTTTAACTACTCTCTGTTGAGGGTTAGTAAATTAGGTTCGCAGTTTTATCCAATTTTCTTTTTTCTTTCGAAATTGAAAATATGTTGAATATAAATTTACTTGAAACCAGATGACATCGGATGCCGTATTGCTTATTATATTTTCACGAGCTTAGAATTTGGATTTTCTGTTCGGTTCTAAGCGTGTGGTTGATTTTTGTTCAATATATTGATAAACAGTCAACTGACAGTGGATTTATTGTTGTGTACTAACAGTTGTTTTATTTGTTTTTCCGGTTTTTTTTAAATACATCATTGGAGCAAATGACGAGGAGCATGATGATCTGGAAACTATGATACAAGAAAGATGCCACAGTGGAAATGTGCTGTAACAATTGTGTAAGCCATTGAGGGGGTTTTCACTTATTTCTTTCCTGAATTTATGACGCATTAGTCTGTGGATTGATTAAAATAATGGGAACAAATCAGTCTTAATAGGACAAACAATCTCATAAATTTGGACCTACTGACAATGGACTCAAATATTAGAAGTTCTAATCTTGCTGGGAGAAGGCAAATCGAAAATTGTTAAGCCTTGCAAGATAGATGGAAGTTAAAGTTAGCTCGATGTATGGAGCAATTTTCGTTAGCTGATGAACAGAAGATACAACACGATTCAGAGGTAAAAGGAAGACTATTTAAGCGAATGAACAAACAAATTGTGTCTCAATCCACGCAAAACGGCTCTATTTTCACTTGGATACAGTTTATATTGAGGCTAGCCATAAATTATGGAGAATATTACACAAGGTAAACTATTTCTGTATCGGATAGCCCTACTACATAAATCTATTTACATGTATCTATGTAGACGTCCGTCGCTGAGGCTAGTTGCCAGACCGTTGCCGCGCCTTAAACCGCAAAAGTGGGGGACATGCTAAGATAGGTCATGACCTGATCAGAGGCAAGGATGGCTAGCTTGGCGTTTAACTCCAGGGTACTTTAATCAGTACTGGCTGAGAACAAAGATGGCACCACAACTACGAACGGAGACTTGGAATTCCACGGTTTGCGGGATGTAGATAGAGTGGCATATTTGTATACTCGCCCAATTGGGCTGACGCTCCATTCCACAGCTCTCAAAAATGGACATCTGTCTTTCTAAACGCAGCCAATGCATTGCTTAGGAAATTGTGAGGTGATGGAATGGTATAGTTGCCCCTTCCATTGAGGTGGATGATGCGGTAATAATACTCCGCCACGCTCAGAGGATGACCCAGACGCTTGAAAACGTCTGATTCATCTCCCAAGGCGACGGATTCTGAAATGGGGAAGGGCCAACAAACCATATCCATCACAAAATACAGCAGGGCAGCCGAGGATATGAGAGGCACTTGGTGATATCATGAGTGAGCCGTCACAAATCGTATACTGCTTCCTAAAAAGAGTAGCAATTCTCCTGTCCTACAAATTAGCAAAACCTCTTCAATAAATGGGTGTGAAATAAGACCCAGATGACTGTGATTCGCGTGATTTCACTGTGGATTCGAGCCTCGGCTTGATGTCTTTCGACTTGATAAATGGACCTCAACTCTTTTTGTTTCTTTGTCCCCTAATGAACATGGGGAACCCTCAAGAACCCAACTAACACATTAGTGCCGCTCATGATTGTAATTGCATTCAAGCTGAAACTACATGGGCTGCCGTCAGCAACATGTTCTACACCAGACCTCATGTTGATCAGGCTCTGCAGCTCTACCTCCTATCTATCCGATTTTTCAAAAGCTGACCGAGTGGATGATCCTACAATAATCCGAGTGGTTTCATTCGATGTAGAGAATTAAATTAACGTTTTCTACCCTAATTAACAAGAAACTAAGCTGCTGATAGAAAATTTTTGGGATTTACATTTTTTATAGATTAATCCCTAAATATTATCCCTTAGGATTGAATGGTCAACATGCCGAGATGACTGGTACCGGATTTATGTTGGATTTTTGAGGAGAATTTCGTAGAATTTGGTCTGAGAGTTTAAAAAAAAAAAAAAAAATTTAATTTGCATTTTTAACCACTTATTTTGAAACGTTAACCAACAACTTTTGAGGGGGCATAGAAGAAAAAAATAGTTTTCTTGGTCAATTACAAACTTTTGTTATTGAAAATACACCTAAAAATGGTTATTGAAATAGGAAAAGGTTCCTCTCCATTAACAACTATTAAGTAAGTAACACGGATTAAAATTACTGGTTTCAAGAAATTATTCATAACGAGTATTACCAAGTATGTCAAAATATGAAAGTTATAACATAGTGCAGTGGTTTCGACTCTATCCCCCTTTTTTTTTTGCATCTCTAGTTATACATTTCGTCCTTATTGCAGGGCATGCTGCTCTCATTATGACATATGAAAAACATTCTTAATCAAAAATGATTGTTATGGATTCAAGTGACATCCTACGCGGACCAGTGGCATCGAAAGGTGATTCGCCCTGAATTGAGGTTGAACTATTAAATCGTGAAGGTTTTAATCATTCTTATGAATTTCCTTGTTACTCTATAGTTCCCCAAATTGAAAAACAGAGGCGATTTATTTTTTTTTTTTCAAGAGCGATTACAATGGTTTATTACTGAATAATAAACCAAAACAGCGCACTTGTTGATAGAGAAGATAGAGGGATTACTGAATTTCAGGAGATATGCATAGAGCACGTATATCTGTTCTCAACCAAAATACCTATGCGGATTGATCAGGATCATATTTGTGTGCCTCCTGCAATTCAATAATCGCTCTATCACCTGTGAAACACGCACACTCCAAAGAATGGTAGAAATTCAAATCATGAACGCAAGCCAATTGAACAATAAATCCCAGTGAAAGAATTTGCAGCGGTTTTTTTTTTTTTTTTTTTTTTAATGGTTATCAGAATATTTCAACCCGTGTATCGGCTACAAAGCGTTTTAGGAGTTCACTAAAGCATCCACGTTCACTACATCACTCGGTTACTGCAATCAAAACAAAAACAGTAATAAACCAAAATAACGCAAATTTTGGCACCATAAATCGGGTCCTACATAGGGAATGGTTTGAGCTACGGACCTGGGGAAGGGCTCTTTCGATTTCTCATGGAATGTTCTTCAAAAAAAGTACAAATTCAGGCCTCCTTGATTTTTTTTTTTTTGAGGTTTTTAGGGATTTTACAAACCTTTGACACCCTTGAAGGGCACCTTAAATTAAGTGAGAGTGCTGGATAAAGAATTGGGGCGTTGTCGGACCAATATTGATTTTTCCTGAAAATGTCAGATTTTTTGCTCCAGCCGTTTGGGAGAAATCGGGACGGACGGAGAAATTTTAATTGCACATTTGGATTCAACACCCTTTGAAACGTAAACCACAAAATTTTCAGGGTGTTAACATGTTTTTTTCTAGAGCGATTACAATGGTTTATTATTGAATAATAAACCAAAACAGCGCACTTGTTGATATATTGTCATAGGCTGCTTGTAGATCCACCTGAATTATATATGTTTTCTGATCAGCAGATCTGCAATATTGCTCAGTGTGAACAACTGGTCCGATGTGCAATTACCTGTCTATACCCCGCTTGTGCTTAGCACAATAGTTTTATTCCCGCAAAAACTTCGGCGTTCGTGTCCATAAATGACATGCTCCTTAAATTACCCGGGTCTAATATGCCATCTATTTGTGCGGCGGAAACAAAACTGCCTCTTTGAATGCATCTAGTAACAAGTTGCACCGCCCCCTACTATATATATTTTATTTTGAATCTCCTAAGTTGATTCTTGAGAATTTTTGGTGCGTTGACGTGGAACTTATTCGTAATAAGTTGCGAACCTGTGTCTTTTTCCTCTGCAATTTATCAATCATTTTATTTAGTTTTCCTATTCTGAAGTCTCTATCCAGTCCATCATACGGTTATCAGGATGGTTACGTTAGTGGTCAGTTAGTTAGGATTTCGCATTTGAGTATGCGCTGTAGGTTATACTAATAATTGCATTGAAATTTTTATGAGATTATTAGACTGCTCTTCTTCGAGTACTCTCCAAATTTGAGCAAGACCCGACAACTTGAACCTGAGAAAAGTATGCTCCTAGGATTATACGTTTGTTTATACTTGTACTAATGTTTGAGCTACGGAACCTACAGGGTGCCATCTGCTACCTACATCGCACCCAAAAATCTTATGAAAACCCCAGAAATTAAGTTCGTTACAAGGATTGGTCTACCGACGCATAATGAAACGGATGTTGTTAAGTATGTTCTACAACGTTAAATACCACTGGAAATTTGATTTTGGAGAAAAAATGTTCATCTCCCAAGACAAATAAGAAATGTACACTCATTACAAGTCAATAATGACTTAGCTAACTACATTTTATGCGAGAGCAAGACCAACGTATCACCAAACCCACTCAACTTTAAGCCTAACAATATTATGAGAAGTAGTCCTTGAACTACAGTATAATTCGTACCGTTCATACATATTTCACATAACTGATGACGCCCAAGAGGCGAAAGCTTTTGGATTGTTTAATACTTAACTACCCCCAAATTGAGGAACTGCCAACTTCACTCCTCCTCCCGAAACGCCATCTACAGGACTATAAACTTCCTTCAGACCCCTCTCTGTAGAACGGATATACTGAATCCATTAACGTATTCAGAGATCTTGAATCGTTCTCAAATCTGTCTCTTATAAACTTATTTGTTGAAATCACTCTGATTTCTCTTCCCACGAAATAAATGGCTTGCTAACGTCAAAGCCTTGTTATTGAACGTGCTGTTTTCCCCATAAGCCTTGATGGCGCTGTCGTGTAGAGCTTAAGCTTTCTACGAAGTGGCCACTAAAACTAGTTTTACGGATCTAGTGAACTCTATTGACCCAGTTTCAATCAATGGTTCCCTCGTTTATGACGTGTTTTTTTGCGGTGGGAAACCAAGTAAGATCTTGGCGTTCTTTTTATAACCAGGGCGCCGGCAGTCGTGATACGTAAAAATCCATCCATAGCCCTTCCGATTAATCGATTTGAATCATTTACTCTCTACTGCGAATAGTCCCTTTCTCCTTTGTGAGCAGGAAACAGGTCAACGAAATGAGTTCCAGCAAAATCAACATATCCTGGGATTTCGCTAGTTCGTGTCCACTCGTCTTGCTTCCTCAGGTGACAAGTAGCTTATGTTGTGTTTTGCGCAAATAATGTTGGTAGGAACTCCATTTGCTGGCGACTATAAACTCCAATATTGGATGAATAGTACAGGAATAATAAAAAGCACATAACAATACATTTCACTCTCAAGTTAGGAAATATTAAGATGAAATCGGCCTCAGCAAATCGCGCGTGACCGGGTGCCGATTTGTCTACAGTAGAGTAATTCACTCTACGAAAAAACCTTTTGAGTTTTTACTGAGATTTTAATCATATTTCAAGGAACAGAAATAATTATGGGAGTCTGTTTTCCCATTTTAGCAACACTCGTGGAAATTCCTCTATTTGTCCATGAATTCTGGACACAACGTTGGCATCTAACATTTTCAACTTCCGTTCAGGTTCAGGCTTATTGAAGTATCAGCTTCAACTAAACGGTCCCTTTCAGACCTCGTCACCTTAGTTGTTGTAGAGAGTTATAATCAGATGAACCCAGGACTCGTGGTGCAATGGAAAACGATCAAAACCCTTACTTCCCATAATATTCAGCATTTAAAATTTTGTTCCTCGCAAGAAAAACGCTGCTCAATATTATAAAAAGATTCATTATTTTTGTATTTGATATACTTTCTACATATCTATTTATATAAGACGTAATCTGCGGTACATCATCTAAATTCGACACCTCCATACTTTGTAATTGCGTTCAAAATGGAAATACTTGAGCGAACACCAACCAAGGGCTTTAAGTCGGATCTCCCGTTGAAGGCCACTGCATACTTCCTCTCGAGCACGACCGTCTACCTGACCGTAGAAGACTGTTTTTCATCTATCGAAGTTAAGGTTTTTCGAATGGTAAGCGAACGGATGGTGTGCAGCAACCACAGTGTTCTCATTCGATCCAGGGGAGCAATATCTGTCTAAATCCAACAAAAAACTACACTCCTACTTCTAACGTTTTTGAGATTTGGATTTTTTGTATACTGAATGATATACTTGAATATCCCTCATTAAATAATCCGTCAGGGTTGATTGATCAAGATTCCGGGATCGTTGGATTTTTTAGCCAAATTTCGAAAGCTTTGGTCCTAAGGAAGCCTAGCTCAAGTTGCGAATACCACGAAATGATATTTTCATTTACTTAGATTCCTCCTTAGAAAGAAATGTTCTAAAAGACATTGTTAACCACTTTAGTGACTTAACAATGAATTCCCCTGCTTGTTTTTAAACACAGTACCCAAGAATGTAGTGTAAAATACATGAATCCAGCATCCGCCTTCATTTCCTATTTCAGGGTACTATTTCGGGCTTAACAAAGAATCGGGTTTCAGGAAATCTTGAGAAGCCAGGTGAAACTAGGTCTTTCTGCCTACAGCTGATGTGGTGGCTTTTAATCCTCTGAAAGGCAGGCTCGTGACGCTACAAACCCCAAGTTTCGACATTTTTCTTCATTTAGAATCCGGTTCCCCCGAAAAATGTTTTTAGGGACGTGTTTCCCACGCTAGCATTAAAAGTGAGGGTGGTTACATTGAGGGATAATTTAGTTGGTTCACGACGGTCTATACACCGCCATAATTCCCCCGATCGCATTTCGCTTTTTCCCCCGTCCTCCTCTCCATTCATCAACGACACGAACTCCCTCTTTTACCCTCCCCCTTTTTCCGAAAATAATTAAAGGAAAAGCTCCATCTTTTTTTCGATTTTTAATTGGGCGTGATTAATGATTAATATACGACCTCCCCGCGTCAACCTAATTCTCCTCCCTCTAGGTCTCTCAGATGCTTAGCGCATAGACCGGATTTCTCTCTCGGCACCAAGAGATTTACCCCATCTCATAAATTAGCTTCCCCTCACATAAGCTTTTATAAGTAGAAGAAAGATGACTGGTGGGTTTCTCACCGCAGATTGAGGCAGTCGGGATTCCCTCCCTAAGAGCGGAGGATCCAACGGAAGATGGATTGTTTCCGACTCATCAAACTGATAGATTTAATCAAACACCACGTAAATGTCGGGCGTGACCTCTCTAAACCGGGGAATCATACGAATCGATATTACCTCCGAGTTACCGGTCACACACTCGATACGAAATCTCTGATCCGTATTACGCTAAATCCGGCCTACAATGGAGGTCCCTGTTAAGCTCCTTCTTACTTCTCACTATCATAAATCACGTAAATAGCCTGCTCTTGTACGACCTGTCAACTTACATTATTCAACAGGTATGAGAAATGACTGAAAAACCACCCTTTTTCAAGTAATTAATACACCACGTTGTTTTCACGCAATCTATATTGCTCATATTTTTAATACAATCGCACTTGTTGCTGTCTTTTAATTGTTCAACCTATTGCAGCAATCAGCTTGAAATTTAAGGAAAAATTGAGCTATTTTAACAAAATTAAAATTAAAATCAACCATTATGATGGTTATGTTTTCATTAGATTCACATCATCCGAATTACCAATGAAAGTTGGCTATGGACAATGATTGTGGCCGTCATGACTAATTAATGCCTTATTGAAAGGTTAGTCTGGGTCATGCACAAGAATGGACCTCATATCCACGATCTAGACAAGAATCCAAACCCCTCTACAGAATCTAGACTAGAAGACTAAGAATCTAGCTGTGAAAAATATATTGGACTTCGATATTTCGAAGGCTGCAATACGTTCAATGGTATTTATTTATTTTATTATTTTTTATTACACGGGCCGAAGCCCAATATAAGAAGGAACAGATACAAAATTAGACAAGGGAGCCAAGAAATCACATACAACGGAAACAGAAAGCAAAAACTAAAACGGAAACTAAAAAGAAAACTTACACCACTAACCGGAAACGCACTGCACACACTTAGTGACTCTTCAGGGACCACTACACCGAGGCACGACGTATCGCAGGTCTGATTGATGAGAATAACGATGCAAAGAAGTCAACCGATGTGTCGGCACCCATCATGGTGCGGTTTACAGCTCGCTGTGCCATCACCAGAGGGTTGTTCCGTAGGTAGTTTGTTGCCGCTGGCCGCAGGTGGAAGATCGGCGAGTTCCTAGTTGGGTACTGGGGCACGGCGAAATTCAGCCGAGACAAAAGATCGGGATAATCCGTAGACCCATCCAATAGCCTCTTCAAAAACAAGACATCCGCCTCAATTCGCCGATCATCCAAGGAAGGGAGGCTGCGCTTCCTCAATGCTCCAGAATAGGAGTAGTCCTCCCAGCTAACACCTTCCTTGTAAGCAAGGTAGCGCACACAACTCCGCTAAACTCTCTCAAGGGCCTCTCTAGCGTTGGTGTAGTATGGGGACCAAACAGGTGAGGCATAATCCAGTAAACGTCGAACTAGGGCACAGTGGAGAAACTTCAAGGAGCGAGAGCTGGTGAACTCCCATGTGTTTCTCTTAAGGAATCCCAACATCTTGAGTGCCCTCGAGCAGGTAGCCTGAATGTGGGTGGCAAAAGTCAGCTCGCGATCGAAAAACACGCCCAAGTCCCTCACCTCAGTTACGCGCCGTAGTTGCTGACCGTAAAAACTATAATCAAGAAAAACGCCTCTGGTGTCCTACGTGCTTTCGCTGTCGCGTGGGAGGAGAGCGTATATGAGTCACGGTGCGAAAGCGTTATAATCTAGCATTTGCTGACGTTAAGGTACAATTCATTGCGGCTACACCAGCCCTCAAGAAACAATAGAGCGTCGGCGAGAATACGACAGTCGGAAGCAGACTCAATCTTGCGAAAAATTTTGAGATCATCGGCAAAATCAAGTGCTCAACCGCATCACCCAGCACCAATCCAACATCATTAATGAACACGATGAACAACCCCGTAGGTTGATACGAAAGGCGCAGAAAGAGCTCCACCGAATTTAACAACCAATGGTCTGTCATGTAGATAGCAGGCAATCCAGTCGAGGAGGGGCCCGAAAAAACCAAAGGCACGAAGTTTTGTGAGCGACATTCGGTGGCTTACTGAAGTAAACTCAACAAACATGCACAACATTGTGAATGAAAAAACTATCAGATTCCAAACGTTAAGGATTGCAATCCTGCTCTGATTCAAATCGGACAATTATCTGCTTAGCAGTTTTGCTAGTGAATTTCTTGCAACCAAATGTTTTGTTTCCTCAGAAAAAATGGTGTCCCCAAAATCAAAATCCTGAATTGCTTTTTGCGTTCCAGTGCTTACCGATCAATTTTAGGTCAATTAAACAGAAATTTGATTTCTCAATATTTAAATTTCAACAAATTTATAGTTCCAATTTTTTTCAAACTCAGTCAACTCCTTCTTGGAAGAGGTTGTCAACCTGGTTCGTATTTTGATCCAAATCGCTGAGAATGATGTTGCTACCGAGAAACGCGGTAATATTAAACTGTGGGAATGTTTAAAAAAACACCGAATGTGTTGAAAACTTGGGGAGGAAATACGTTTGCGATCCCATGAAGACGGCTGTGGAGACAGCTCTTATAAATGACTGTGGGCTTCATGTGTGACGCCTGACATGCCTTGTTTTATTATCCTAAAAATGCGACTCATCTTACAAGAACAAAAACACAACTATTTAAATTTCATTTTCTTTCCATTCAGTACTTGCTTCTGATCTTTGAAAAAGAAATAAATAAATAATTAAAAACTAGAACAATTATACTATTCTTGTGTACTTCTAAAATTAATTTCCTGTAATTGATATTTCTTGAATTTGGTTGGTCTAATGTTTTATGATCTATGAAATCCAAAAATCTAAATGAAAAAGTTTGAACAAGCACAAGTTACCATACATTTTTTAGCCATATTCGGTAAACCTCGGTTAGGTAGTAAGAGAGAAAATGCTACAAATGGCTCCACAAACTCCACTGACCACAAAAAACTGAATGAAAGTATGCAATTAATGATAATCATTATAAATGAATAATATATTATAAATCCGGATTCAAGGGTTTTTAGATCACTGATCGCGACGATGGAGTATTGAGGATTCAGCATATTGTGAGAACGTTGGAGCCTGGGCCATGTCTGACAATAAGCGGCTTCGCTTAACATTAAAAAATGAGGAAATATTTTTTTGTTGACTATATGTACTTACGTATGTACTTCAGAAATGAATATAGTACGTGAGTATCTATAAATTAAACTATTTCACCGTGCATTTTGTCGAGTTGGCATTTACTTCAATACTGTTAGGTACCAATTCCTGATTTGGGAGTTGATCTGTTTGTAAACTCTGTTTCTTGACTACACCTTCTATAATGAAGCGCATAGACCGGAATGATACAAGCAAACATTCCTTGACAACCTCAATTTTCCCACACTAACCAACTTCATGCTTACATAAAGCGAGCATTTTTAACGTTGTTCACATACAGCGGGGTTGGTATCGGGCCTTTTTTTACACAATAGACGGCTGTCAACATTATCCAGCTGCCACATTGAGCGAATTCTTTGAATATGTTGAGCATACCCACTCTTCATCAAAATGTCAATATTGTATGTACCTTCCTTTTGGTTTATAATTTTCAATAATGAACGTTCGTAGACGATCAAAGAAAAAAATGTTCAACCTCCACTCAAAATTTGCTTTTTACTTTTCAAAATGCGTAGAATAAGAAATCGGATGAAAACAATCCGTCATTCAGCCTTTCGGAGGTTTTCTCCGAAACTACTGGATGAAAGTTTTGTTTCGTTTTGTTTTTTTTTATTGCATACACACGGGCTAAGGCCCACTTACAAGAAATTGTATGAAAATTATTTCCAGACACAAGAAAAGTAGACAAAAAGGAAGACAATATTCCAAAAAAGTGAAAGATAAAAACAGTAATTCATGAAAAATAGATAAAGAAACATGCTTGCGAGAAAAAGAAAAAAAAGATTACAGTAAAATAACGAAAAAGGAAAATTAACTTTTACGAAGTGCCAACTTTAAAGTAAATATAGAATCAGAAAAAAGGTCAAAATTTTGATTTGAGATACTATTAAGTAGTCTCTGGGATCGATGCAGGGGATTGTTAGAATAAATAGTTGTTGAAGACGGACAGTAAAATATTACGGTGTTCCTAGTGATATATGGCGGTGCATGGAAGTTGAGTGATTGAAGCAATTGGGGGGAGACTATTTTATTATGTAATAACTTATAAATAAAAACACAATCAGATACTTGGCGACGGCTCTCCAAAGTGGAAACGCCAGTCTGATGCACAACATTTTCATAACGAAAATCATCCCAGGCCACTCCTTGCTTGAAAAGCAGGTAGCGAGCAAAATTACGCTGGATTTTTTCAATCCGATCAAGTTGATGAAACTTGGGTCAAAAATAACATTTATAGCAAAACGGGAAGGGACGGGTAGTAGGACTGAATTCTCGGCATCGATCTCGGTCAATTCTGAAGGTTGACATCAAAGGGTTCAAATTTCAAAAAATCGAAAATCGAGAACTTCCTAAACAAAAAATTGTTTTTGTGTTCGTCATTGATAGACCGGCTTTCAAAGAATCGAATGAGTCAACCTTGACTAGATGTTCATCCGTTCGCTCTCCCGAAAGGCTAAAACTTTGGCAGAACAAAAAACAAAAACGATTTGTGAGTGTGAACGTGCTTGGGAATAGTAAAAATCACCGGTATCATTTGAGGATCGCAACAGCGAATGTAACTGTTGTGGAATTTTGTTTCAATAGCGTGATCAGCTGAATGTAGAAAAAGGCTATTTTCTCTTCTAATCAACGTAGAAAGCTGGAATTTGAACGGTAGCATGACAGATTTGAGGAAAATTGAGGGCTTTCCAACGTAGAGAACCATGACCCATGGTGTGGTGTGCAGAGTTCCGTAAGCGATAAGTTTCAAATCAGCTCCGGTTTTGTCTAACATGCTGATCAATAAATGGTTCTTTTTATGCCATTTAGAGTGTACAAGACAGGCTATGGAAGCTCTGAGTTCAGGTCATGTATATATGCCTACGTCTAATATGCTTAGACCAGTGATTTACGTAGAAAAGTTATTCCAATATAGAAATAATAAACAAGACTTTATAGAAGCAACTAGTAGTCCACATTAACCGAGAACGGCACATTTTCCCTCGATTTAAGATAGGAGAAGTGGAGAAAGTACGTAATAACGTGAATACAATACAATTCATTCTCTTTCAATATTTGATCCGAGAAACCTATACAAAAATAAGTTTACAGAATAAAAGCGTTCGTACTCTCAGCGTTTGAAGCAAAAGGTTGATTGTCCCTTACGTAGACTGAATGTTTCGACTGTTTCTCTTTCCCGTCAAAGGGGTTTTCAATATTACGCCCCAACGGATTTGACCTAGGAGACCTCCCGTTCCCTTTTGCTCTCCAAAAAGGAAGCTAAGGGCTCATGTATTCTCCCGGTTGGTCGTTGTGCCGCCTCGGCAATCGCAGTGCCTTTCCCACAAAGTACTGTCGCTGCTTAGGCGTTTGAATCTGTGAGTTGGCTGAGAAGAGAGTTCTGCACTAAGTTCGGTACGCCCCCACCAAATCTTTTGTCAATTAGTTCAGTTCATCGCTCAGTTTTCATTTTTAAAAGTTAGTGTAGCTTGAACATATGAACGAATATTTGAAATATTTCGCATTATCTTGATTAAAAATTATTTCAAACAGCTGAAGGTCATTAAACCAAGATTTATTATTGATGGATTATAAAGCTCTTTAACGCATATAATATTTAAAGGGGTTACATTCTTTAAATATGTATTTATATTGATAGGAATCCCAATAATTTGATAATATAAGATAATTGCACAATAGCTCTGAATAAAAATTGAACAATCGGAGTTTCAGACACTCGAGTTTTTTGGGTGGGAATGTACGTAAACTGAACTCTAACTCGGTAGATACGCAGTTATTTTATTGAAAGCTACTAATTGCCTTCCCATTACTAATGTTACGATGAACCAGAACAAACAAACAAACAAATTAAAGGAAATGAACTGCAAATTTTTCGAGATATTTCGGCTATAGAGAAAAATATATCGTTTTTAAAAAGGCTCACAAAAACATCAACAAAAAACAGTCCAGACCACAGTCCAGAATAGAGCCGCCCACTACAACCCAGTTTAATTTTAAACAATGCAATACACAATCTCAACTAAAAAGAAAGAAAACAAAACCAAAACCAACCAATTCAGACAACAGAACTAACATGAAAACATAGGTACCAGTAAACAACAATTGAAAAACATGGATCTAGCAAAGAAATGGGAGCAAATTGACAGTGATCCTGGAAATGGACATCACTTAACCCAGCACTACATGGGAAGCCAGAAGGAATCATTATTTTGGTCTACTCATGCCAAAAAAGCTCGAAAGGAAGGAAATCAGCCTCAGCTCATCATTCCCCCACATTACCTTATAATTTTATTATGGAAGGTTCGGTGAAAGACTTTTTTTTATCGAATCTCAAATCTTAGGAAAAGATCTGGCAGATCTGAAGTGTAAGCGATTGCCAAATGTGTTGTGTTATGGAAGAATACTTTATTACTAGCCATTATTGGAAAACAAAATTTTCTTCACCTGCTTTGTCCTGGTCATTGGATGAGGACTGATAATTTCTTGGCGAACAGGTAATGATGTCCGTGACGGAATGCCTTGATAAATCTGCACGGAACTAAGAAATACTTTACAGCATCACTCTTTTAGGCACAACTTAGTCAACGGTGTAAAAAATAAGATATTATAATGATTTTTGGCACAATACTGTTTGTTATTCTTATTGCTCGTATTATTGCTTTTAAAACTTAATTTTCCACATTATTTCCTGTGAGAGTAACTTTTTAATCCGTCTCTATAGCTGAAATTATTTAAAACTTCTCAAATGCTTGACCTCACAATGATCGAATCTTCTTCATTTAGCGAACGAACGGAGATAAGCTTGTCTTGTGTATGAATCGACCTCAACCCAAATAGATCCATTGGGGTTCCGCTGGCGGAGAATGGAGATGCCACACGACCCGCCTGGCTCGTCATTTTGTTAGAAGCATGATGGAACGGCGCGGATTATTTTAATGGAACTTGGCGTTGAAGGGCCAACAAAGGGCCCTCAAAGACTTAAATAATGAGCTCCCTCCCGAGACACTTTTGCCGATGACTGTTCCCGGAGGTTTCAAAGTTCCGACGATGTGACAGAAGCCGAATCCAATGGGAAAGCCCAACGTTATAGTTTCTCATTAAAACAGGTGATGTCGGTTTGTTCACGACAAGTTTTATTGGATCTCGGGAGTGACGAACAATGGTAATAAAAGAGTGGGAAGTTATATATCCCGATTGGTTGATAATAAACTAGAACGTTCACAATGAACTTCTGAAACACCATTGCAATGAAGAACTGTCCCTATCGGGAAGCATCACCTCTTGAGCTAATAAAATACCTTCGTCTAATAATATCTGATAAATCTCATTCGACTCGAATACTCTCAAAGCCTAATTTTTATCAAGCGTCAGTGCGGACGCCCTACCGTTTATTAACAATGTGGCTTCTTGTCTTATTAAGTTAGCTCAAACTGTTTGATACAATATTGGTACGAGTATTAATCATTTTTACACAATGCAAAACTTTCCTTATTACTGAATTTATCCTTGATAGCTCAGGGATATCAACAACCTTCTCCAATTTTATCAGTTTTTCTTCAAATAAAGCAAAATATTTTAATTGTGTCGTTTGTTTTCAAAATTGGATTTCAACATTTTATGATGGATTCATCATTAATTATTTTTGTTTCTTCGTAAAAAACTGCCTTGTATGCAGTTCCTCAAATTGGAGAGTTGCCTATTAGTATGGACAGGTTAGTATATGAAGGATGCAACCGATTTAGCTTCTATCTTCTAACCTTCATTCCCACTTGTATCTCTTCATTTTATTTTACCTTTCTTTACCTATAAGAACTCCCCGCAGGGTTTTACGATTTCCGAGTGTGTGTGACTCAGGGTTTTACGATTCTTAAATGTTTCTTCTCTTGTAGGTCTGTAGAGTAAACTGACATCACATAAAGGGTATATAGTTCGAACCTTGGAATCACAACCACACCTAGTACGATCATGATAAATTTGAATTACTTGACTTGAGGACGCCTTTTTCATAAACAGAACCTCAACACCGACATTTTTTGTATGTCGTTTCAGAACTACGAAATCCTATTCACTAGATATAGAAATACATCAACGTCGTAAAACACACTGACATTACATTCCCAAAAACAATAAGCGCCCATAATAACCGCGATCGTGGCGCTTATCAACGATTGTGTTTGAATTGCGTTTCACAACAGCTCCCCACAAGACAATTTTACATGGAACTTCTTATAGATGAGAGTGAGTGCAGTAATAAGTGCTCGTTACATAACAATTTCAGTTTTGATACCTAAATCATTTTGTAAAAGCGGACACAGTTCTACCAATGTATGTAGTATCGGCCAGGATCCTTAAACCAGTTTACTCCTCATCATCATCATCTTTTTTTACACATTCAAACTTAATTACCTGTTCATTGATAACGATTGAAATATTGTTGAAGAGTTGCCGGTGAATGGACGATTTTTCAGGAAAATTTTGAAAACTTTGGTCAGGTAGTTCTGAAGAAAAGCTTCTACCGGCGGACGGTGACTGGATTGTTTATTTATTAATGTATTTTCGTAAACTATTTCGTAAACCAAAAAAAATTGAGGAGGGGAATTAAGAAGGGTTTATTCTTATTGGTCGATTCAACGGTTCATTTTGACCGGATTTTCACCGGTGTTCATTATCGGAAATTATAAACCAACAGCGATGCCTCGATTTTTACTTATCCTAATGATGGTGCTTAATGTGTGGCTGGTTGTTTTGAAGACTTCCCAAAAGCCTCCGAAATGACTTGTAACAAGATGTAACTACAAGTATTGGAATGAGTTATTGGGCATCCCGTGAACCCCCTTGGATCGGTTTCGATCTTACTTATCAGGTGTCCTTGAACAATATGGCTGGAAGTTGCGGATGGTTCCAATCTAACTAATCTGCTAGGTTTCTTTTTTTGCGCATCTATTGAGATTATCCTCGACCGAGGTTCCTCGGTGATAATAAACGACCTATTTAACCATGCCAAAACAAATTCTCCGTGGTTTGGACCTCGTATCGCTGGTTGTGTTACCCAGTGTTCGGTTAGGTATGTTACAAATGTAATTCTCCTCTCATGCCAACTTCCAGGCAACCAGGTTGACGAATGCTTGAGGTTTCACACTTGGACTACTGAAATGTAATCCTATCTAATGATAGGATGTCCCGCTTGCTAGGCCTGCTTAATCTTCGTCCAGCTGTTTCCAAACGGGCTCTGTTCACTCCCTAATAAGTACTATTCTATTCGACCATACCAATGTTATAAATTACAGATGCGAACCGTGGGAGTGATCCTGAGTACCCAATATCATCTTGATTTCCTAAAAAAAAAGGATTGAATATCATCCTTTACGTATTATACCATTGGACCCTGCATCGTGTAACATGGAGGTGAAGGAATCGTAAAATTGCCCCTGCATGGGCGATTAATGCCTGCATCACCCAGAGGATATCGTCGACTCTACAGGGCGTCAGGTTTATTCATAGGCGCTGCAGATCCAAGAATCGGGAAAGGGGAACGATTCATAACCGCCACAACCTCCAGGATCGTATTGGCTCCTCATCGCTTCCCAAGTGAAGTTAATCCTATCTCACCGACGGTAAATTTTGTAACATTCAAAACTTTCTTTTCCTAATAACTTTTGGTATAAGATGTGGACGTCATTTGTTACTCCGCTTTGCATGAGTGTGCCTTTTATGGCAATGAAGTATAATTATTATTCAACTCAAAACGGAAGAATGGAGGATATGGAATGAGAACAAGCCTATCTGCCTGACCCCTCCAAGTATCTTTGATTTCGAATCGCGTTCTGGAAAATGAAGGCTCTCTAAAGGTTACAAGTACCGTTTATATTATTCACTATTCCGTTGAGGCTGATTGCAGTACTTGACGTTGACCCTACGATTCATGTTAGAAAAGTAACTCAAAGCCCATTGTATAACACTCTCTTGACTGGATGGAAAAGCAAAGTTCCTCCAAAATTTCTAGGTCCGTCGCTAAAGCTTCGCTTAAACTGACAATCCGCTAAAAAGACCGTCCACTCTGGGAACGTGCCTAGTTCTTTTTCACGCGGTCGGTTGAACTCCGCTACTACGTCCTCACGAGTGACCCGGGGGGCCACTGCGTCTTCATTATGTGGACGTGTTTGTTTCGAAAGTTGCCGGGGAAGCTCGAAAGAAAACTAGAAAGTTGCTCAGCTAGCTGGGAAAGGCGAGATGGGGCGGGGCTTTCGGAGGCGGCGGTACCCGGGCCTGGTTTAAGCGCCGCCGTCTCGGGGCCACAAGAAATATAAAACGGCCCCGAAAGTTTTCGGCGGTCGAGTTTTCATGTTGTTTACATTGCTCCCTTTTAACAACTTTTTCTCGAGTTGACTTCTGAATCTTTTGAAACCCTGTTTATTCGATATCCTTTGTGATTCGGGAATGGAAATTTGAGAAATTCATTTCGCATTACCACCATATAATGTATTATTATGCATTTTCCATCTCGGGTGAATGAGATTTTATGCCATTTCCAATAATGAAACCTTTACGATTTGTGGATTCGATATATTTTTACTTTCCTAGTGGTTCTATGAAGGGAGAGAAAGGCAAAGATTATTACTATACTTCATTTCCACACATATCACCATAGATTTTTGCCGTATATTGTTTACATTTGAGAAATCCTGAAGGTTGAAATCGTCTCTTTTTGACCGCCACGTTTTCACTGAGCTATCGTGAGATTCTTATAGGTAGATTTACTAGTTATGCTCGAGGGTCTTCTTGGTATTTATACGTTGATATTTACTCATTCTTCCCTTAAACGGAGGAACTTGCAGTTTAATACGGGTGATATTATTTATCTCGTGGACTCGTATGTTAAAATTTTTGTTTTCATGATATTTTCGTTTTCAGCACAATCTGGCATATTGATCTACGTGATCTGCCACAATCTATTGATACGTGATAGTATATACTGGTGTAGGCGATTCAAGGGCGTCGATTATCGTAGTTCAGTGTGCTCCCGGACACAGCCGTCAGTTATGAAAGTGGTAACCCACAACCCAATCAAAATTTTGAATTTTAATAACATTTCCTTGGTTTAATATGAAGGCTAATGTCCAATATTACGTTTAATTTCTCATATGTTTTTCTTCATTACAGCCAGAGTCTAGGATATTATATGTAACAACCTACCAAACATTCGAACCGCTTTTCTCTGATAATAATCGGAGACAATAATAAATATTAATTATTATTATTGTTAAACGTGTGTTCGGCAACTATGGAGACAAGGACCCTCGAAAATGGTATGAGTAGAATTGAGTTGAGGCTTTTGCTTGCTTAGATCGAACTCGGTTTTTATCTTTCCGATAGCTGACCCTCCAGTTCGACATGGATAGTCGCGCGTATGTGTCACATATACAAAATAGATTAAAGTATTTTATTCGGCAAAAACAAAACGATTTGGGGAAAAAGGAGTTAACAGCACTCAAAGGAGTTTTCTCAAAACTGCATTTATTATAAGAAAGGCACTAGGTATCAAATTTTTCCAAACGTATAACATACGTTGAACACATTGTGCAATAGGTCTCTTCCATTATTATCAAAAAGGCATTATGGTGAGACATTTTGAGCCTTTCACTCTTATTATTAGGGAACGACATTCAGCAACTCAATGATGGAATTAACAAAATAAAGACTAGTAATAAAATCATAATACATAACTTGCAAAATAGGAATAAAAACCAAGTAGATTTTGCGTAAATAGGTAGGCATTTCAAAAATTTTGCTACCCTTTTTTCAGGGGGCGTACCAAGACGGTGTTAGCCAAATAAAGTAATGTTATAAAAGAAATTAAAATTATAAACCCAGCAAACTTTTGAAAAAAAAAAACACAGTAAATTCTGAGGAAGTATTAAGTTTGGCTGAAAATAACTTCAATCAAAACAAATTTGGGTTGAATTTTGTAAGCGGATGTATTTTGAGCATTTCTGGCAAAAAACCCGGATCCCCTTTTCCAGATAGCAAGGTTTGCACCTTTTTACTTTCTGACATTCTTCCTCCTATTGATACGTTCAAAGAAAATAAAGTAGATAGTAATATGCATGTGAGGCATACGGCTTAGCGACATGAAGAAAAACAGCGTCATTGAAGGCCGAAATTGAACTAAGATCTTTTCTGAAATGATGGTGGGGATCGCTTGGTCATGTGATTGAGCTGAGCGATTTAACAGAAGTGTGTATGTATCGCATACACGCGACTACAGGAAGGTTATTTTCTCTGTATTATTAATCTACCATTCACTGTGTAAGCGCTCGGTTACTCACAATAAATAATCCTGATATAATTCGATGTTTCAATATTTGTTCTTTCTGAACACGCAAAACAACCACAAACAAAACTTAGCCACATTAATTTCCAATTGCTTATATGATTTATTTTAATTTCACGAGTTGAGCGCTACTGCTTTTCTTACACATTAACACTTCATCAATCTTGTAATTTCTAATTTCGAAAGGAACAAATAAAATCGTTAGGAAAATACGTAATATAACTAAGGAGGAAAAATACCTCAAACGTCTATTTTGCAGTTTTCGATTCAGCAACTATTCCGCAAAATACCCTTTGAGATATTATTAACTAATAATTAATTTTAATTTAATTGATTAATTAAATGTCTTATGGATAGAGGAAGGGTAAATTTACATATTTTACCCTTCAGTGAGAAACTTGATAGAGTTTAAACTCAAACTGAATTCCCTTTCTTCCCTTTTCCTTATGAGATGTATCAAAAATAACATTTATAAATTTAGACAAAGAAACAAAAAGAAGAAAGTAACAGCATCATTTTATGGAATTAGATAACGTTTATTAAAATCATCATTTACAAAAATACCCTTCTAATTTCAATTGTTAATGTTTCAAAACTTAAATAATGCCTCTTTGAGTTTATTGGAAATATGCTAAGATTTCCTTAAATTTTGAAGGCGGCTGCTTTGGAATAAACCTAAGGAAGGTGGTCAGCAACCGAAAACTGGAGTCAAAAAATTTTGAAGGAGAGTCCTTAATTGTTCATTTTTTGATCGATTAGAAAGATTCGTTATTGAAAATGACAAACCCCAATGTGGGGCAAACTGAAAAAACCGATCAGAATTCGGAGAAAGAAAAATTCGAAATCCTAGAGTTTGATGGTTAGATATTGTATTGTGACGTCTGTGGAGTTCCAAACACGCGTAGTAGCATTTGAACCCAAGCGCTCGAAAGACATGAGCACTGAAAGATAAACATGAGCTCTTTACCTGAAAGTTGTAGTAGAGTAGTACTTTTCCAAATTTTTTGAAGGATTTATTGTGGTCGTAATCTCCAACAAGTTCCTGAAACCTCAGAGTAACTGTTGTTCAGGAAGGTATAAGATGTGCAAAAAAACAAAACAACCTGATCAGACATGGACCGTGCTGGCCACGGTAATATTCTTTTATATGCGTTTTATGGAAATATTTCTACGCGTATGTTGATTAGCTACATTATTCCGCTGTTCAGTATACCTATCTGTTTATTGTTTATATTTTTTATTTCCTCAAGTTGTTTGGTTCGTCCTCCTTCCGAGATGCATAGTACCTCAATTTGCGAGCACTTATTTTACCAGACTGATTTTTGGCGACTAACCTAACGATTTCGAGGGTTTGATGCCACTTGATTAAGCTATGCATTTGCACTTTTTTAGTGTACCCGTACCCAGACAGGGAATAGAAGAACTAGAATAGGAGAAATAGGAAATAAGAAATATTTTGAAATCCTAAAAAAATGTTGATCTGATTTTTTGCGATCTGTCCTACCTTAGTAAAACTGGTGTTCGTATATTAGTGACCATTAAGGATGAGGGTGCTTACATTCCTGAAAAGCAGTAAGCTCGAGAACAAATTAGCTCGCATCGTATGGGCCGTTGGGAGGATAGTACCTTCGCAATCTGCCTCAGCCGACTGTAATCCAAGGATTACTCCTCTCTGCACGTCAGTCATTAACAGTGGGCTTAATTGCTTCAAACGCTTATCGGGTCGTTCCAGATGTTTGAGCTTGTCAAGTGTGAGTACTCCTCTTCAACTCTAAACCGTTTAGAGCTTCCGTTAAGTGGACCGCTCTTATGAGTGAATATCTAGAATCTTTTGAGCTTTTATTATCTTGATATCAAATTAACAGTTTTTTATTTGAGCATCTGAGTTGCAAAACTGGTTAAGTCCATTTTCCATAAAATTTGGGGTAACAACCATTATCAAAGGATTTCAGTGCGAGGAATCGAATGGCGAGGTAATTTTCCTTCTAAACTGCTTAGATCCTCTTGAAAATGATGGTCAAAGTTTGCGTTTTTTTCCAAAACTGTTTTAGTCCGGGATGTGTTTTGGAACAAAACAAGCTAACGCCAAATTTTTCATCATAAGTGTCTAAGTCCACGAGTTTTGTGTCAGAGCTGGCTACCTCCACGAACCCACCCGTTGTGAAGACATCCAAAAAGGAAGAGTTAAATCTTTCTTCTGTTCTTGAACCTTCAATTTTTCTCTCTTGTTAAATTTGGTAGTACCTGCAACTGATGCTTGTTCAGAATGGATGTGGCTCAAAAATCAAATTACTGTCACCTCTAATCCTTCTCAAAAGCTGGACCTGATGACAAAATGGAGAGTACACAAATTACGAGCGAACAGCTTCTATGATAGTCTTCACGACGCTATTGAGAGAGTCTTCAAAATTTCATTTAAATGTCAAAAGAATTTGCTCTTGCCCAAATTAGTCGACGTTGAAAAACTACTCAAGCTCTCCACTTTCGAGCCACGTGGAGGGAACTCAAACACCTTGATTATTTTTGACGAGTTCTGGACCGAGGACTAGGTGGAAATGCAGATCAACCTGAAGTTGACACTCCAGAAGATCATGAAGAACTTCGTGTTTGTAGAGTGAAGAGTTTTAGTAAAAAAAACTCTTGTTAGAAAAAAAAAAAGAAATCAAGAATTTTGAGCTGTCTAAAAATGCTTATATTTGCTTTTGATATATTTGTAAAAAGTTAAGTCAGTAGGTTTGATATTTTAGTCATTTATTCCGCGAAATTTTGAAAAATAAGACCAGAATTTTTATTCTCAAAAACAACAGTAGCCAGGTATGTTTGAATCACGTCTTTACATTAGTTTCAAAACCTGTGAGGTCCCGCCAGTTCTTCTGCAAAACTAGCTAGGTCCAGAGTTTTGAAGCAAAACTGGTTAAGCCCGAACGTTTCTATCAAATTTTCCACCAATATGGGAAGGTTTAGGTAAGTTTTTGATCTGCATTAAGTCAGTGAGACCTAATCTTCGAACATTAACCAAAAAATGCCTGATATTGACCAAAAATCTAGCTCAATACGTTTTTGCCGTTTTTCTTCAAACGTATCCAAGTGGACCTAACCAGTTTTGCAACTCATAAGTTTTTATTTAATATCTAATAACACTGACAGTTTCAATACATGAAATCATATAGGTACAAATGAAAATTAATTACTCAAACACCATAATTAGACACAATGTCGGTATTCATAATGAAATTAAAAACCTGATCCAACACAAGCACATACGTAATAATCTGTAACAAACAATTTGATTTAAAAAAAAAGTTCCAGCCAAATAGTATGGTCTTATGAGCAAATTGTTTTTGAATGTCTTTATGTAGGTAGGTTTTCAGATTTGAGTGTAAATCTTCTTTTCAATTACATTCTAAAAAAAAAATTATGTAGACCTTGTTTCGGAATTATTATTTTAAAGTTTATGGGGTCTGTAGCTTGATTTCGTAAAACAAACTTTTAATTGGTAAAAACAATCTATTAATATTTATATTTATGAGTCAATGCCTTCTTGTCGGAGCAGTCTGCATTATGGCCCGAAGTACATGTCATCTGTGGACTGAAACGGGACCTGAAAGAGACGTTAAGAACATTAGCCTGTTCCTGGTTCGTACCAGCATGTCGTTCTTGGCAAAAACAATGGTATGAATCTACTGTAGTCAATACTAAATTTAAAATAGTGATTCCGTCTAACTGGTGGCAATCTACAGGGTTCAGGATTTCGCAGCACTCACCTACAAATAGACGGTGAACTCGTTCGAGGTGTATGTATAATACATTTAACAGGTGTTACCAACCCATTGAGGCATACTCCTTCACCTTTTTGACAAAAAGTAGCAGTTTCAAGTTACAGAAACTGTATTATCTACATCCATCACACTCATCAAAGACAACAGGTACTTGCTACAGAGTGGAATAGCAGAACCACTGATTTTGGTTCCGCACGTGACCATTTTAGCCAATATTCAAAGCTACCTTCAGTACATCATTTGCTAGTACACAAACATTTGTATGATATCACTCTTGCAATTAGTTGAATTCGTAACTCAACGTTGAAAAATGTTCAAGCGATCGAAGTAAAACTTTTGTTGTTAGTGAGCGTTGACAGATGATGAGTTTTGTAAGTTTTGAAAAAAAAAAAAGTTATGTTAGTTTTGCCGATAAGCTAGTTCGGCGGAGCGAAAAAAGTTACGTTAGTTAGACTTGTAGAGACGATATCGATGTAAAAAACGTGCACCAAGTTGCTATGTTCTTTATTTGTTTACTGGTATCGCGCAACATTTTAGATGTAACGCGTTACGTGAAGATTTTTATAGGTTGGCCCCGAGTCAAAAAGCATATCAAATCAGTAAAGTGGACAACCGTGGCTGTTTGGTCCTTATTGTCCGACAGCCTCGGCGTCGAGGTCGTCATCACCTATCCCCCTTAAGTATGATCGGAATTCGGTCTGATGAGTTCGCTTTAAGCTACTCATTAATTCGCTGCCTTGAGCGAATTGGAATCTTACAGAAACGTAAACAATTCTTGGATGGGAAACACTAACGAGTACTTTTGCTGTCAACCATCCAAGTACTCACCTCGCTCGACTCACACTGCCTGACTCCGGTAATCGCATGGGGAGCGGGTCCTTGCAACGCCTGTTGTAATGTTCGCCAAATACATTTAGATTCCATATCCTCCTCAGAGATTCACGATATATATATGTCATTGTTTATCAGCTTCATGATTGAATGTATCTCTATATCCTAATATCATCCTCTTTGTGCTTTAAGAAATGTAAACAAATCGACGGCAAAAGAGAACCCTACATAATGACACAGTTTCAGTGAAATCGTGCGCACCGGAGTCCCACTGCGCCGAAACAAACAATCGTGAATTATATTCGGGCGTCCAACACGTTCAGATGGAGCTACAAACGTAATTTATGTCCCGGTTTTGTCAGAGCGGGGCTTGTTTTTATTCCTTCCCCGGAGAAATTGGAAGAGGTCCAAGATTCTTATACATATAACGGACACCCCCTCACCTTCTATTGTCCTTCGTCGTTGGGGTAAGCGGATTGGGGGAGGGAGATTAAGGTACCCTGCTTTTTTATGAACGAAAATTAAACAGTTTTTGCCCTGACTTGTCTTCACGTTCGTTCAAGTTTGAGGAGGGGCGGAATTGAATTTTTTTTTTTTTTTTTTTTTTTTTCATTTAATTTTTGTCCCTTACGGAGGGTATAATGTGGCCTAAAAGGTGGGGTACGTGGGTGAGTCGTGGAAAAAGAGGGAGTTAGGTTACGATGGGGTATTGTGATTCAGGAGGGACGGTTAGGGTCGTATTATGAGATGACCACAGTGGGTCACAGGTGTTTGAAAAGGTAAAAGACACCCACCTCAACCGTAAATTATACTTTTTCTTTTCAACTAGTCCACAAAAGACGTTGTTACTCTCAGCATGGGTGAAAAAAACAAGAATCCGAGCAGTGCAACATGAGCTTCTGAGCAAATTTTATCTGAGGCAACCATGATTTTGAAGATCTGGAGGTGAACATTGAATTGTCTAATGTCAGGTCAAAAGACCTGACAGTTTAAGGAGTTCCCACTGACCTCGGGGAAAATCTGGAGGTGAACAGTTAGATAGATCGATAGATAGATAGATAGATAGATAACGTGTATTTATTTAAATAGGAAGAACGCAATAACGAAAGGTGCAATACAAATATAAGCCATGACAAAAGGGTGGTTTGGCGAACAAGGGTGGTTTTATACATGTAACATACATTGATTACTTGAAAGTAACATATTTAAGAAACAATGCTTATTTATAATAATTATTATTCACAACGGAAACTAAATTTCTCTTAACAAATAACTTTCAATTCGCATCTTAGGGATTATGGAAAAATTTGTGCATAACATTTATAAATTGACAAGTAGTGTTAATTTTATCTTTGATTTTAATTCATAATTTAACTTTAGGTAATTCTTTTTTTGTTTTAAGTTCTTCAGGTAGATTTATAAGTAATTAAATTCGGCCACTAAGAGTCTCCTTAAGACCAAGCTGCTTTATAAAACCGGATCAGGTCAGGTGAACAGTTAAACTGAAACTTTTGCCGAGTATTAATTAGTACTTCCTATAGATAACTTTATCCCACGTTTGGATTGCGCCTAGATGTATAGAATCTACCTTCATATTGAGACCATACAATTTTTTGTGAAATCAATTGAACAAAACAATTTTTCACCTGCTAGCCTTATAATTTGTTCTTTTTTTTAATGAAACAGGGTAATGTTCAACTACAGTATCTTCGTTGAGCTCATAAGTCAGTAACCATTCTTAACTAACCATTTTTTAAGGGGACAGGTTGGCCGAGCTAGCTAGGGCTTCAGTCCTTCAGCTGTTTACTTTCAGTGGGAGTACTGATTTCCCCGGTTCGAATCCGGCTGGCGCCAATGATTAGGGCCAAAATCCTATCAAGTGTTGTATACCTGTCCTGTCGTTAGACAGTTCACCTCTGATTTCGATATCATGTGAATCCAAAACGCTCCCAACTCAGGGGCGTGAAGCAATGGGAAGCCAGGAGAGTGAAACCGTCAGACCTAGTTCCGATCCTCTCTAGCTACACCTCCGGGTAGTCGGACGAAGATCCAAGGTGAAATTCCTTGTTTACTTTACTTTTTTACTTTATTAATAATTTTTTAGGTACTGAAGATTTCGGTGAAGAGTGAACCTTTTTACCCTTTAATGATATCAGCGGATAAAAGCTCCTTCAAATAATCTGTAAACATTTGTCTATCGCTATTCACTATTTTTTTAAGAATCTTTCAAACTTCCTTTAAATTCACCGAATGCGGTGAACTTAGAAATGTTTTTGAATGAACCATCGAAATATTTTCAAGTCTGTTCGTTAGGAGAGAATCCATAAGATCTGTACCTAGTTCTTCTATTCCTGTAGACCTGTACTTGTGTAGATCGAGGCGTTTGTTTGGTGGCGGAGATTCATCCAACCCACTTATCTATTATTGGCATTTTACACGATACAGGACATGGTGGATCTATACCGTTATCATAACTACTACGAAATTATTATGAATATTCATTTTACTTATGCTGTTACGTAATAGATTAAATAAATTTTAAATGATATTTTCCTCCTTTTCTCGTGATTTTTTGATTTCGCTAAATTTATATGGATCTATGTGCAATGTACAACGTATTATTTATTACCAAACAGAATTTATTTTTTAGGACCGTCCGGAACTATAAAAAATGTTCCTAGAACTTGCGAATCATTAATAATTTTAATTATTAATATTAGTACAGCTATTTAATTATCGATAGGTATACCTTGATTACCTCCACTAATAACGCAATTAACATTTTTAAATTTTCGACCAGAAAATTCAGACAACAAAGCTTTTAATATCAAGAAAATGCCAAATCTCTAGTAAAAAATAAAATTGAAAAGAACCCCTTGATGCTCTGCCCTGAAAAGTGAAGATAGTATGGTCTGGACTCGACGATGAAGATTCCACGGAGGCCTTCGCCAGCTGCTTGGATATTCAGGTCTTCTAACGCCAGTCTCATGGTCGTTTCAATATCTTAGCCCGAATGTCGACCTTTAGAGCCACAACGACGTCTAGACTGGTCTTGGTAATCTTGATTTGGAATTTGGAATGTTTCTCTTTTAATTGTGAAGGACGTCCATGATTTTTTGTGGTCGTTTCTAACCCTTCCGAGCAGGTGTTAGACATGCTGACCGACTGATGGAGATGTTGTTCGGGTATTGGCTCTCTACATGAAGCCAATGCAGAAGTACCTAAAAATACGGATTCTCCAGTTCATTTTCCTCGGAATACAGAACATCTCTTTGACAAGTTTTTAGATATAAATTCCTCAATGTTCTGTTCTGTAGATGATGCCATAGAATAAACAATCGATGACGACGTTTTCCTAAATATTTGAAACAATATATTTCTCCCTCTCAGGTGAATCAGGTCTATAAGCATCCAACAATCAAGATTGAATGATGCCACACCTTGAAAATGCCATAAAAAAAACTCTGCTTGGCTTAGTTGGGCCATAATAATGTAAGCGGCAAGTACCCAAGTCCACACACTTGTTGATCATGTCACAAAGCTTGTGAACCCAAGTGAAGCTTTTACTGAAATAACATTCGGTAGGCTTTGTAAGTTTGACGAAAGTCCAACTTGATCTCCCAGGGTTACTGGTGTGGGAAGATTAAGCGTTGGTACCTCCCACTGTTCTCTGGCGATCTAATTTCATTTGAAGTCAGTAATAACATTACGGTAATAATATTACAATGTATCATATGATACATTATCTAAATTTCGGGCCACCATAAATTGTAATTTTAATCTACATTGCATCCATACATTGCGTTCTATAATTTTTCCATGTAGGCCGAATAGATACGTATTTACTTGGCTACAACCATTTTCGTAACAACATTTCGGAACCCATTTGGAAAACACAATTTCCGTTTTTATCAGGCGATAGGGTGACTTCGCCATAAATATCCGAATATGTTTACGGATACGTTCCGGATTACATCACTAATCTGTAACTAGTTTCTGTTTTATTCAATGAATGTTTGATTTTAACGGAAAGCTAGATTTTGACTGAGTAATATGTTAGATCGGAAGATGATTTTAGTAAATTGGAAAGTTGACAGGTGTCAATAACCGAAAGAGTATGCGACGAAGTGACAGCCTCCTAACGAGAACTAATGATATAAATTGGTCTATAATAGATATTCTTAGAGCAAAATCATAAAATTTGATTCATTAAGCCATACAAGTTAATACCATTTTCCATCTCGCATTTTTGAATGTTAATTATAAATTGGTTGTCGGTGAAGAATGACGTATTCATGAGAGTGTCATAACGATATTTTATGTGATATGAAACGTTTTTATACCCACTGATTTAAATGTAATTACTCCATTTCATCAGCTGATTTCAACGGGGAATAACGTGCCAATACGATCAGCTTTGTAACTTCAGTGTTCAATTATTTTGAGTGTAATCGATGATGATTCTAATATCGACTTTCTCGTTACATTTGGTTTTTAAAAAGGAACGGACATAAGAATCCCTTATTCTCTGTCACTGAGGAGAATTCATTACGATGAATCTTCTGTTCGACCAGTGTCCTCACGTTGTTCATGAAAACGCCGCCCTTCGGGGCCTTCGAAATGAGTCGCTAAGCCTTCGGGGATGATCCGGAGATTGAAGGATCCGAAAGCCGATATCCGTCGTACAGCTGTGTGAGGCCATTAGGTTCGGCGATCGCGGTCCATTGAGACTCAGCTCGTGCCTCGGAGGGGATCGCGCGTAATCTGGCGGAAACTGGGTACACACGTCTGAGTGCTCTCTTGAGGCGACGCCCCTCTTGGCAGTGACCCAGAGAGCTCCGGGGTGATCAAGGTGGCTGCGGAATGAGGGTAGATGGAGAAGGGTGGTCCACTGTACCGCCCCGTTTCACCTATATAGTAGATCGTCGATCAAACCCTCTCTTTTCGACTTTTATCACCTCCCCAACAAACCCTTGTAAACAAGCTGGTTTTCGTCGTCACTTGTTTTTGATGCCTCTGATTGATTGCTAAGTAGCCTCTTACTCTCTACGAAACAATACAAATAACTCACGTTTATTAAAAAGCTTATATTGATCAAGCATTTGAAGTAGTTTCTCATTCTCCCTTCGTCCCCCAAAGATCCAAAGAGCCTACTGTAAAGTAGCCCCCTCCAACGTTTGTCACGAAAGGCTGTTTGAGAGTGTTGAAACTGGTCTACAATTGTGTTTGAACTAGGGCTTATTAGACTGCCGTCAGTAGGATTCTCCTCGCACCTTCATACTTTTCAAGAATGGTTCATCAACGAAGCTCGCGAGCTCTCTCACTTTCATCAACCTTACAACTATATAGTACTTCTTGTAATCAAACTGGTCGACTATGTACAGTTACGTTACTACATCACTACATTTCTTCGCTTTAGAGCCCAAGAAAATTCACCTCACAGTGTTCCCTGAAAGAATGCACAGGTAGTGGCAAATTACGACTATCAAGATTCACGGCAGACGGCCAAGAGGGAACGGCGGGTTACCCTTGATGTCCAGTGGTCAAGAGTGGAAAAATTCTGACATTCCCCAAAACCCTGTTTTTTGGTGTGGTGAACAAGAAAAAAGGAAAAATCATTATCTATTCTTCGAACCATTCACCAGTGTAAAATGACTCAGTAAGTTCTTTAAAAATTGTAAGAACTTGATTTTTTTTAGGTTTTCTACGCCATTTTGGAGTAAAGTGGAATATTCACCACCATTGTATCAATGCGAACGTATCATTGATGGTTCTTATTCCGTTTTTCAATTCAGCTACTATTCTTTCAATTTGAATGTACTTTGTATTAAAGTACTCTCCAAGATCTGCCTTGTAGTTTCACTGTAACTACTACTCCCTTAAACACTTTGGTAGTACCAATTCATGAAAATAGGATGAAATTAACTTAAATTCAGTCACACTAAATAAAACCAGAGGCTTTATTTAGCAACTATTGGGCTATTTTACATTAAGTGGTATAACGACTCTTGCAGTAAATTATGGAAGGCCTTGGTGCAATGTGTTGCAGTACCTACTACATTTTTAAAGTTGTTAATTCTCGATTAAGGTGTACCTCAACTGGTTTTTGTAACGGGTGTTAGAATAATATTGATCCCCTACTCCTACTCTGACTTGACCGACACATGTTGAGAGTACCACGAATTGGAATCTTGAATTTTCAGGTCTGTTTGAGAGGTGTGATTTAAACCAACTAATCCTCGTTTCATCAAGCAGGATCGTGCAGTTGAACTCAAAGCAGGATTAAACGGTCATCTACCAGTTGAGCGCAGTTTAACCCCATTCACTGTTGACCAGTCGAGCACGAACGAAACCATTCAGATTGTCAATGCACAACGCGACAACTACATATCGGTAATCTACTCTGTTTGTTCACGCAGGGCGATCAGAACGAATAAAGCACGATTAACCTTGGACGATCGCTGTCAATGCAACGTATTTATATACGCGTGTTATTACTTTCATTTGAATGCCTATAATAGGTTAATAAATTTCGTCGAACTTCGCTTTCATTTCAGGAAGTAACTAAATGTAGCAGTCATATTTTAAATTTAACTAAAATATTTGTTCGAAATACCTACCACCCTTGATAGTTTGGGGAAAACAGTTTCTTCTAACGATTTGTTAACGTACGTATTCTGACAAATGTTTATTAAACCTTATTCATAGGTAATGGGTTAAATTAAACAGTCATTTGACTGGTCTAACGTTGACACGGTGGCTTACTACTTATTATATTTTCGTTAATTGATCGGCAGAAGTGTCCATTTTCTGGAACCTTCTTTAACAGTTAAGCGCACATTGATCCTTAGTTCTCCTTCCAATAGTTACCCAATTATGCCTATCCTACACAAACTGGTTCGCTGTCAAGACAAGATTAATTAAATCTGACTTCAAGAGAAACCGTAATTACAGGTTCTTCCTACAAAACTTTATTGGAAACGTATTACCATATTCTGTACTGAAAAATATTAGTTCCTCTTGATTTTATTTCATCTACTATCACGGGTTAATGGATTGATTAATTACTGTGCACAATAGCGCCTCCTACACACCCGACAGCTTACATCTCCTACTTACACCTACATTAAAATAACTGTCAATTAACGAAAGGAAGAGAATTCAGTACTTGAGGAATATGTGTGATCAGCATCAATCAGTTTAATGAAACTTATTCAACGGTGTTAGCTTTCGGTTTATTATTCCCAAGACCTTCGTGATCGATATCGTTTATCGATGACGGATCTTCTACGGATTGAAAGGTACGTGCCACTGTAATGTGATGGGTTTTCTAAAACTCCACTGTATATAAAAATTCCCTAGGCATCTCGAAACACGATGCAACAGGTTTCTAAACGACCCGTGCATTCTCTGCTAAACTAAATAAACTTTTCATGGCTCTCACTGTTTTTGTTCCCTGAGGAGGTGGCACTGAGGACAACGACCTTCGTAGTTAGGTTGGGATGGAGAGTGGTCCCAAGGGCGAAGTGTCGCGGTAGCGGCAGTTTGCCACATTCACTTTCATTTTCGATAAGCCAGCACTGCGTTCGCTTGTGTTTATGTTATTGGCCGAAGATGTGAATTCAATGTCATCGGACCCAGAAGAGCAACTCCTTGCTGTTTGGTCCCTTTCCCAATATCGTTAAGTAATCTGGAGTTGATCTAGTTATCCTGGATTTATTCGCGAACCTTCATGGAACTGGTTATTAAACTATTGAAAGCATGAACATGAACATGAAGCATGAATGAACGCATTGCAGCTTAAGCACAATTTTACGTCCTAGTTTTCAGACCTCATTTCAATACTACAATACCTCGTGTCAAGTGTTTCGCTCTTCTTGAGAAGACCCGAGGCTCAACCACCGGACTGGTAACTAAATTGATCAGGCCTGGACTTTGTGTGAAATTATTGCACCGCTAAGATATACACTCAGAAAAAAAAAATGTATCCGTACACTCACGAATATTGTATCTGCACCTCACGACCCTAGACAAATCGGATATTAATTTCAAGAATGTGTTTACAGAGGTCTTAAATAACGTATTTCAAGTCAAACAATTTCCCAACTAAACAAACCAGGCAAAATTGTCATCAAACGTAAGTACACGAATTCATTCGCATAAAGTCAACAAAATGTTCGTACAGTCCAAACACACTAGAAAACCGAGCTCAAAAAATAAATTATTAGCTAGGGGGCCATCCATTTTGCTTGATAACTTCCGAAAAATAGGACTTCATCTAATCGACGAGTTTCTGAGTCATACTGGATGGTATCTGGGTGCACTCGTGCCACGCAAGTATCTGGAGTACATACAATACCATAACAATAATAAGGTTATTGTTTTTTTCTCATGTTTGTATTACTACAGATTTACAGATACGCGAATGATACGACCCATATGAAATTACAATGAGATGATTGAACTGGCTTTCATCAACTTTCATACAAATTAGAGTAAGATTAGTAGACTTGGAAGTGATGACATGGGTTGCCTACGGGCAGAATCCCCAGATGAAATTACCGTTGACAGATTTCAGGTATGCTCATGCGCATATAGAAGTATTGGTTTCTGAGCAATGAAACTCAAAAGTATTCCATCTACAGTCTAACCCACAGATTCCTTTAAAATATAATCAACATCTCAAAAAAAAAAATGTTTAAAATCAGGCATGTTTCAAGATTTTTACACTGCGCATGCACAGCAGCTACTAGTGATACTATGAAGTTGGAATTGATGTGCTATGATTATACCATTCCTCCCCGACAACCAAAAAAGTAGGAGTGAGATCGGAAAACTAGGAACTGAGAAAATTATCAAAGACTGTATATTCTACTTTATTACAATAGTACTAACGGAGATCCTAAGTATCACCTATTTAGAGAGCGACCTATGGGACCACTCAATCGAACGCATACAGTGAAACATCCCAAACGACCCCTTACTTCCACCTCCAACCTAAAACTAACCCCCTGCCGCAACGTCGCATCGGGGATCTGTGAGGAGGGGTCGTAGCGACCGGTTCGGCGCCTCGGATATTGCGGTCTGGGAATCCGCTGTCTCCCACACTCCCAACAAATTTGTAGATTTTCCACCGGAACGCTCTATTACTCTCCGACTCTTTTTATCTCCCTCGAGAAGAAAAGAAATAATTTACAAACATCGTCTCCCCCGTTTTCTTTTATCCTTCTTCTTTCCTTTCCCCCTCTTTCTCTCTCTCTCGCTCACTCTCTTCTAGAAAAGAGGGAACGGGAGAATACAAAACGGCGGGAAAAACAGGTCTTGTGATCCTGCGGCTTTGATTGAGGGGACCTGCGATGTGCAATCGCCATTCGAGAAAACTGCCTTCCCACACCATAACAATATATGGCCAGACTATACATACAAACATTTATACAACATCTGGAGTTGTATTAAGAAAAGGAGATAGGGGTGGATTAAATTGGGGTCTTCATCACTTATTCATTAATTTTTTATTACAACTTTCTTTCACGAACTTTAATACCTCAATCTCGACATCTAACTCTTGAAAGATCTTATGACACTTTAATGTCGTTAAGATGTGCAAATTTCAGCACTGCAGAGTGATTCTTAAATAAATTGGGCTCTATTACTACTGGCATTACCTTACTTGCTTCACTTTTTGTTTTCCGTTTTCGTTAATAGTATTGTCTATGTTCATAGCTCGTTTGTTAATATTGTTGTTGTTATATATGGCCCAATCAAGGAACGAAGGATTCGCGTAGGCGAAAACCACCAAACAACCGAAATTTGGGTATCTCGAGAAATAGATACTAGTGCGTCTTGTGAAGTGAAAAATATTCTGCCGCCTGTATAACATGTTTTATTAATCTCTAAAGAAACCGAAATTTGAGTTAACTTATCCATATGTCACTCATTTTTTTTAATTAGTGAAAATGACCGTTAAAATGAGGTTTCATTCTCGTTGTTACCCAAAAATTACCCAAGTACCAATGCAGTAATCATGCAGCCATGCGTCATTTTTTAGCCCAAATCATCAGAACACAAACAGAACAAAATTCAGAATGAAAAGAAAGATGACGAAAATCAATAAATCGTTGGTTTATTTGAACCGGAGATGTTGAAACCAAATATTGCCGTTTAATTACTAAACTTTGATTAATAACTTGGGTGAAACCGCACTTACTTAGCTCCAACAGTGATTAGCCCACTGAAGGACGGCGAACTGGTTATACCTGACCCGCAAGACCGTCAGGTCGTGAAGGTGGGGTTGGTCTAGCCCCTTAACGAATCTCCAAGCTATGTATATTGGTGGAAGCGATGTTTCCACTTTCAGAAGGTAAACTCATATTTTCCGTCACATATTCAAGTTTCTGTACTATTAAAGAGTTGTCTTTCCTTTTTTATTGAGTCACATTAAGTATGCAAGCACAGTGCAAGACAAGAGAGACTAATCCTACCCCCTATAGGTTGTGGTCCTGTGGTGGAACCCCCAAAAAATATTTTTGGTGCATTCTTAGAGAATAGACTCTGCAGTAGCAGGGATGTAGTTAACGTTGTGTCCTTCTTTATTGAGATGTGTCAACGTAAGAACCCAGTTCTTAATTCAGAAAGTGATTTCGCTACGTCGCGCGTTGGCGTCAGATCAAACAGAAATGCCAGAGGCAGGGAGGCGATTCAGCCCAGCTTTATAGCCTGAAGCAGCTTTGCCATTCCAGCAACACTGCATCTCCGAAGGATGATCAAGGAAAAAATCCTACAACTGCTTCACAACCCACGTCAGATCTTTCTTTTCTTAGGTGTTGTTTATGATATTCAGCAAAAACTGATTATCACACGGATCACTCTGAACATGAATCGTGTATGTAAAAATCAAATAATTAATTATTAATTACTTTCCTTTGAATAATTATTTAAATTAACTATAGTTAATAGTAATTATATTTCACTATTATTTAATTTTCTTAAATTAATAAATAATTTATTACCAATTATTTGACCTAGAATCATTTTACTTAAACCTAGAAACGGGGAGGGGTAAATGTGACAAATTCTACTTCGCCTACTGCATTGTTTCATCTGAAAATAAACTTTGGTTGCTTTAAATTCGCTTTTGATTCAAAAAGACTTAAAAAGGGTGACGTATAAATAACACTCTGAAAACATCCCAAAAATTTGTTAATGAGGACAAGTTCGATGTATTTGGGGTTGATGTATCGAATCAACAAGTCTCTCTATTTTTCTTTTTGTTCCCGAAGGCTCTTTTAGACCAAAACTTTGTTTTGTATAAATTTACTTCTAACTTCCATGCACGAAAAGGACTAGAAAAAACGTCTGCCATTTTCTGTGCGGCGCATAGTTTCCTCGTATTGGTAACGTTCATAATTGAAATGTTCTAAATAATCTCGAAAGATGTAGAATACAGACTTTTTTCGACAAATTCGAGGAATTTAGTTCTGTAAATTGTCGATTATAAGATGAATTTTGTTCCAACTTTTTCAAACCGAAAACAATTAACCACCAATGGATTCGTATACCTGGCCATTTCTGAATCTTTTTCTTCAATATAATGCTCTATCCCCTCTCTAATAACGTTTGCTCTCTACATTACCAGAACTATTTTTCATAAGTTGTGAAAGGTCAGACTATATTAATGTAACTGTTTAATCTAACATTAAATCTTGTATATTAAACAAGATTACACCGCATGGGTCTGATACCTGCTCTTTTGACACGATATAATAATTCTACCGGGGCATACTCGAGTTGTTGCAGGACTATGAAGTATAAAAGCGTAAGCTCCTACCAGCAAAAAAAAATATTTTTTTAAATATCTACACTTAACCTTTATACAGAAAAATGAGCACTTTTCAACAGGGACATGCTCATTCGAGTTTTTGCAATGAACTCAGTGAAAAAGTGCAGTACCCTACTTCTGAATACACCCCCATTGGGCTAAAAACTTGTTCCTTTTTGAACGAATAACAATAGACCTTCGCGTAAGCATTTGGAGACGTTTTTCTCTTGCCTCGTTTTCCAATAATCGAACTTTTCGGTCTGCGCAAAGACGAAAACGTTGGTCTCTCCATCGAGATTTTCTTGTTAGGAGCCCATTAATCTGGAGGGATTAGAAATTAAATTGAGGTCGATTGTTATTGTGAGGGTTTTCCCGCCGAAAGAAGATTAGAGAGATGAAGTAAGCGAGGGGAGGCGCTTTTGTTGGCCCTGCACAAGGAGCGTAAAACCTTCGATTAGAGACCGATCCCAATGAAAGAAGTCTGAAACTGAATCTGACGGTTCGGGAGCGCCTCATCCAAGTTGCTCGGGAGAATTCGAATCTGAATTGGTTGTTTTGAAATGGAAAAGCTCAAGATTTCCATCCGATTTCATCGAATTTATAAAGTACACTCACAAAGAAGTGCAAGTCAAAGAAATCGAAATTTCAACTACCCGCCAGATAATATCTAGTAGGTACTATTTTTGAAGAGTAGTTTAATGTCGCGCCACAATTTTGCGCCTATTCACACTGGTTTGATAAATTTGCCTTCAGCATAAATGGAAAATTTCTGCCTAGTTGGGTGAGCAAAATTGCTTGTCTCATTGTGAAGAAAAGTGCAGAATTATTTGTTTGGTCAATTAAACCAGGCTTAGTTGCATTGGTGTTAGCCTCATTCTGATTTTCTGTCTTTCAAGTCTTGAACAACAAATTGCTTTTGAATTTTTAGCACAGATATAAGATCTAGCTGTGCCACATCCTGAAATCAGTTGACCACAAAAACTTCAAATCTCTTCTTCTTTATTTATCTAAATTATTTTAAAGTTGATATTGGAAATGAAGCCCTCTAGGAATTCAAATGTTACTACACTAAACGTGGTATAACACTATGAATAATATTGGAGCTTGGTGGCAAAGGTGTTCCCTTTCTTGCCCAAAATGCTGATATTCAACCTCCTCATGACAGCTAATGACCAAAACTTTCTATTCTCATGGTGGGGAAATTAAATGCATATTGCGTCAGTTTCAGGATAAGCTGAAAGTATTATTCCCATGTTCTGTGGCATCACGTTCTTCTTTTTTCCCATCCACCGCCTTTCTTTTCTAATGGTGGAATTGAAGCCGAATTGATTGAACTGAAGGTTGAATTGGAACTGAACATTGACATTCATGAACAGTCGATTTTTCAGCTTGATTTAGATTGAAATCAATCCCTACTATTGAATGAGTCTGCTTTAGTTATTGAGAGAGATCTCATCAAATAAAAAATAAAAACAATAATTCCAAAACATTGACTAGTGAATGTACTATAATAATCAGTGATGAGCCTTTACGACTGTAATCTTCCAATGATTTATGAACCCGCCTCAAATTTTGTCATTCCACGTTTCAATGTGGGTAGATTCGAAATCTGCAGTTTTTTCCGCCGTCGCCGAACGGGCTTTAGAATTTATGTAAAATAACCCTTTTTTTCGGATTATCCTTAACTCTTAGTTATTTCTCAACTCTTGCCAAAAAGGATCCTTTGAGGTTTTTGCTGACATGGTCATTTCCAAGTAATTTTGGACGTAGAATCGACTGGAATAAGTTTGAGGTCATTGAAATTCACCCAACGCAAAAAATTGCAATTCCTGGAGTGAAACCCCCAACCTTACAATGACATGATCAGCTAACTATTGTAACAAACAATAAACCCATGCGTTACAATTGTCGGTGCTTTTTATATTGCTTAGGTTTCAGAATGTAGTGAAAGTTGGTTCCTGCATGTTCCACCATGGCCAGCCTCCTTCTTCGGCGAGGTGAAATTCTCTCTTACACCCATTGACCATCGACTCTCAAGAAACGGTTTCCCCGCCGAAAGGACGGCCTTTTAGTGTCAAGTCCAACACCCCCACCTCACTTGGGAGCTCCCGGTTCTCCCCGCCCCATTGATGACTAGTCGTCCTTATAATCCCCTGCCCGATCACCTCTCCTCCTCCTCCTCCAACTCAGTTCACCTCTTCCACAGCAGCATCTACTCCCTCCACCTCCGCATCGTCCTTTTTTTCGTTCCATCATCTCCTTCCTTCCTCTTCCATTGTCAGCCTTCTGACTCCCGTTTTCATTCTCACCACTTCCATCAACAAACCTCCAAATCCCCCTTTTTATTGATGTGAGCAACGAACCTCACATATGTCGCAGAACAAATCCCTATCATGCCACATGACCAGGAACGAATCTTCTCTGTTGGGTTCGTGTGAAGTAAGCCTGATGCAGCAGACGTACCGCCGTCTGGAATCATCGGTTTACACTGCGGAAACTTCCTAAATACTCCTTGACAGCTCCAACTGATCCGCTAACAAAAACTTTGCCCAAAAACCACTATCTTCCTTCAGAAGAGAAAGTTAAATTATTAGAGGAACCAAGATAACTAGCCCCCTACACGGGTGCTGAAACTAAGGTGTATATTACAAAATAAATTTCTCATTCGGGTGAATGCGGTCCTGGCCTACCCTGCCTTCCATGGTATCTCCACCTCGGGAATCCATTTCTCGGTGACAAAAGCTTTAAGGTATTCCATGTTTTGACTGCAAGCCAAGGTGAAAATGCGAGTAAAATTTGTCAACTGAAATTGGTTAAGTTAAAATTGTTTAGCTTTTAAAGTGAATAAAAAAAATTTACAATATTGGAATCAAAACCAAAATAATGGTAATGGATTACTTTGATTTCATCAAAACATTTCGGGCATGAAAAAAAGGATGGGCATTATCCAGTTCATAGACACTCTGTATGAAACCTGTTACGCTGAAAATATTTAATATTTATTCACCTTTCGCTTCAGATCGATGCTGAAAATACAACTTGCGAACAGAGCACTGATGAAAGGGGTCGATGAAATCCGTCTCTTTCGTAAATTACCTATTCAAGGGCGGACGATGAAATGAACGGGATTTAGGAAATCCGGGTCGCCTCAGTGGCTCTAATGACGAATGGAGGGCACTACGTACCACGTTTACGAGGAATTTCCGTACGATCGTCCAAAATCAATCATAACTTTTCATGAAAACCGTATAATCGATAAGAATTTACGTTAACCGCATACCATGAATTCGTTTGAAAGGTCAATAAGAAAACGTTTGAGATATCATAAACCCGAGTTTATTTGAACATACGTTGATAATACCCGTAACGTTCTTACCTATATCTCACATCACATTTTCAAGTACTTAAATTACACTTCCTTTCCTGAAACTGTACTTCAAACATATCTTCCTATTTATGTTGTTTTCTTTAATTTTAGAAAAGAACCGGTTCTGAGTCGTGAATCATCCCAGGAAGCTGAAGTTGGTGAGTGCATCATGTAATGTAAAATGTATATATACATGCACAGGGGGTCTACTACGTTATGAGTCACCAGTTTTGAAACTCCTTTTGGTTTATTATTCAATTAAAAACCATTGTAATCGCTCTTGAAAAAAAAATTCTAACCCTCCCTGAAAATTTCATGGTTTACGTTTCAAAGGGTGTAGAATCCGAATCAGCAATAAAAAATTTTCCGTCCGTCCGCCGTATGTCGTACGATTTTCCCAAACGGCTGGAGCAAAATATCTGAAATTTTCAGGAAAAATCAATATTGGTCCGACAACGCCCCAATTCTTTAGCCAGCACTCTCACTTGATTTAAAGTGCCCTTTAAGGATTGTAGAAGTTTTGTAAAATCCCTGAAACCTCAAAAAAAGTCGAAGCGACCTAAATTTGGACTCTTTTTGATATACGGCCCGATTTATGGTGCTAACATTTTCGTTTTTTTGGTTCATTATTGTTTATGTTTTCATCGGAGTAACCCAGTGATGTAGTGATGTAGTAATGTGGATACTGGAGTGAACTCCTAAAAGGCTTTGTAGCCGATACACGGGTTGAAGCATTCTGATACGCATGAAACGCTGCAAATTCTTTCACGGGGGTTTATTATTCAATTGGCTTGCGTTCATGATTTGAATTTATACTAAGCTTTGGAGTGCGTGTGTTTCACAGTGATTATTGATAGGCGGAGTGAACAATCCAAATTATTGAGAACAGATTTACGTGCTTATACATTCTGATACGGCTGCAAACATAAACATGATTTATTATTCAATTGGCAGCGTTCGTGATTTGAGTGATTTTGAATATAAAATGTTATTGGTATTCTGATTGTAGAAAGATTGATTTTATAAAAATTAAACCCTTCAATAGATTTTTTAGCGACGTGCTCACGTTCTCACAGCTCTCAAATATGTCAACTGAACAATCCTAAAATTGTTAACAGATTTACGTGCTCTATACATATCTCCTGAAATTCCAATCCAAATTGGCAAGTTGCCAATTCATCAAAATTGTGCTAACGAATGTTGGCAAACAACACATCAATTTCCACTATTTTTCAACGTTGATTCTCGTTGAACTATCCGTTATTTGGAACTTCGCTCGCTCGTTTAACCGTTGCTCGCTGACGAGAAAAAAAAACGATTAAAGGGTCCCATTTTCACCCAGCTTAGAATATGAATACGGACAAAATTATGGATTCCTATTTAGAAAGAAAACAATTTGGTGTACATTGTACATCCTATCACGTTAGGAATGCACACCGTTGTCAAATTCAAAATTCTTGCAAAAAAACATGGAGATTCACTTTTTTTTGTCCATAAATAGCGACTATAGATGGTTTTTATTATTAATATATAACAATCTTGAACTATCAGTGTCGTTAGGAAAACGAAAATGAAATACTTCAATCCCTAATAAATGTTGTGACTTCACCAATTGTTCCTGAAACTTGTGAGCCGCTTCACATAAGTATATAAGCTTCCAACTTTTGTATGTTGATGTATGTATTAGCTGGATTAGAAGTGAAGTGCCATAATTACATGTTATCCTCCATTTAATGGGTTTACGGACTGAATAATTAAAAGGCTGGTTCATCATTAACCTTAAAATTAAGTCTTCGTCAATTTGAAAAAAACGTCCAGCCATAACCACTAAAGGGATTTAGTGGCGATCTTGAGGTAATCCCCTGCATCCCTGAAATCCTATTTGTGAGCGTCACACTTTCTATTACGCCAAAATCTTCCGATGGTTATGTTTTTGTAATAAGGTGCTACATCATTCAAACCAAAGGCTGATTCATCATTAACCTTGCACAATGTCGTGGAAAACAATTTCGATAACAACTAATCATGCCTTGACAATTGAAAACTTTCATCAAGATTTAGCAAATGGAAAACTTTCTGTGCATAAAACAATGATAAGCTAATTTCGAAAAAAAAATTCTTTTGATTGAAAGATTGAACCATATTGAACTGTTTTTGTTCATACTTATACAATTGGAATTAATAAAGAAGGGAAGCTGCGTGCTCGTCCGTGCTTTGCTACAGAGTTTAAGAACAAATCCCTAAAAAGTTATTTTTGTGGGTACTCGTCAGGTTGGATGCATTTCTCCTTCATCATACCGACAAATCACTTAAGGAAAGTACTCAGAATCTTCAACTTGTGTTTTCTGCATGACTACACATATTTTTATTGACAAACGAGGAAATTGTTTCCAAAAGGTCATATGGGAAAAATTCAAGGAAAACCGTCACAAGCTGAAAACCTGCCCCGTGTCAAAATCGAGTTCTTTTATGTAGGTATTCTTTTTTCAATATTGAAAATTTCGCAAGAAGAAGCAGGTTATATCGACACGTCAATTAATTTAGGTGGATCATTGACATCTAGCAATATAGTAGCATACTATATTATAGTACTTTTTGGAGTCAAACCTGGCGTTTAGTACTTCTTGAAACCAAACAAAATGGAAGTAGTACGTTTTGAAATCAAATCTTTTCCTCTTGTCGAGGGCTTTACCAATTTTCCCAAAGCTGTTGCAAAGACATTCCATAGCTACTGCAGTTATAATTGTATGCAGCTGCCGCCCTCCTCCATCCCGCACTTTTTCCACAGAAAGACACTTTTTTTTTCAATTTACACAAAGTTTTTGATACTGCGCACTTTATATTCAGTCGAAATTAACGAAAAAGGGCACCAAATACCAACCTTTGTCGAAGCGGTGAGTGGCAGTTTTTGATGGTGATAATGTTATGGAAGCTTTCAGAATGGTTGTCAACATTCTTTCTATTAAAACTGATTTGAACGAACCAAAAAAAATACGGTTCAAGTAATTGAAAACCCTTCAAAAATAGTTTAAATGTTGATAAATCTTATAGGATAGTGGATATAGTATTTTACGTTCAAAATATTGTAGCCAGTTCAATACTCTTTAATGGATACAGTACTTTTTGAATCCGAATAGATGAAATTGCTCTTCTATGATGGATATAGTACCTTTTGAAATAAAACTTAATTTTCAACCTAGTTATTCAAGGGGATGTATAGTACTTTAAGCTCCAACCTGATTGGAATTTGGTGAAGAAGTCGGTCCCGAAATCCCCGGGAAGGTAATAACTCGATTTTGAAAAAAGTGATCCCTTTTGGTGGTGGTACCTTTTGGAAACAAGCTCCTCAGTTCCGGGAATATATTTTAAACATTCTGACCGTTTACTCCTACGAGTTGGATAGTCCATGGGTCATCACATTATTCTGACCGAATCTAGAAATTTCAAGACAAAAAACTTCAAGATAAGCGGCTGTCATCCTCGACCGTCCAACATCAACCTCAGTTGATCGAGTCGGTGGAAAAAAGAAAATTGATCATCGATTGAAAAATAGCTGGAGATACCCTCCGCCGATCCCCTTTCCTACTTTCATAGCCAAACATCGTTGAAAAAAGCGTATTGAAGGGATGAGAGGGGAGGAAAACAACTAAGTCGTTGAATTTTTTTCAGCCACTTGTGGTTTTTATACCGTTGGATGCCCAAGATGAAGCTGAACGTCCAAGTAACCGGGATAGGCGGAAAAACGAACGGAGCTTGGGAGGTTTTGTGGTCAGAGAAAAAATAACGTTGCAAGCCCATGCGACCTTCGCTACTGGAGTGAGGATCTGGACAATTATGTTACCACTCCAACCTACAAAAACGTCTGCCTTGTTATGTGTAAAGATTACGGAAATGAGTTAATTATGGGGAAAATAACTAATTGTGGAGATAATTAGGAGAATGAATAATTAACATGTGCCAATTACTTTCAAATAATTTTTCTGTCAGCAAACGAAAACATGAATTCTTTATTCAAGGTTCTGGAGATTTTGTGACCTTTTTTTGCCCTGAAGTCTCTAGGTTCTATGAAAAATTGTTAATGTAGCATACTTGGCTGGTTCTGATCATACAAAAGTCTAGCTGGAGTATTGTTATTCATTTTCATATTTTTTCTGTAATGTTTCCATAATTGGGTACTTGCAAAGAATAAAGCAGCAATAAGTAAGTAAAAGTAAATTAAGTAAATTAAACAAGGAATTTCACCTTGGATTTTCGTCCGACAACCCGGAGGTGTCGCGGACGTCGCCAGCCGTCCTCTAGAGAGGATCGGCACTAGGTCTGACGATTTCGCTCGTGGCTTCCCATTGCCTGACGCCCCTGGGTTATGAGCGTTTTGGATTCAGGTGATATCGAGATCAGAGGTGAAATGTCTAACGACAGGACAGGTATACGACACTTGATAGGATTTTGGCCCTAATCATGCCGGATTCGAAAATCAGTACTCCCACTGTCAGTAAACAGCTAAAGGACTGACGCCCCAGCTCGCTCGGACAACCTGCCCCCTAAAGCAGCAATAGTAAAACACTAGCAGTCTGCTAATAAAATGACAGTGTCTTTAGTGTCCCAGGAAGAAATTAGCATGGCGCCTAACACAGCCGATCGGGGATACTTCATAGCTCTTGATTATTACCGACAAAGTTGTAGGACTGTCAATTTCATCACTGCTGAAAGATTTGTTTCCAATTTTGAAATATAATTTCGAATCTAAATACTTAAACTAGTATGTATTACTTATTGAAGTGCGTCCTCTTGTTAATCAGTGTTTATGATTACTTCATTATGGCTGCTGTTTTCAGTTAACCAATTGATCGTCTATTCAGTCAAATGTTGGGCTTACTTTACTCCCAACATCTTAGATAAATATTTCTGAATTCTGTTCTTCCTTTAAGTCTACTTAATTAGTTAGGTTGTATTATTCAACATTTGAATTTCTTTCAACACCGCATCGAGTCAAAATCGTAAAATAGTTTGTTCAAACCATGACATTTATTTAGAGAGTTTTCCACCTCTACTTCTAATCTAAAAGTTCGATCCGAATAATTTAAAGTATAACTTGCCCGTACATAATCAACCTTGATTATCAAATCATTAAAGTGGATAATCATTGAATTCACCATTTTTTCCCACCGACAATTGACCTTAAAAACTTAAACAGTACACGTCATTGTGAACTAATTTCAATTTTTAGACATGCATCATCATAGACTTTTGGTTTATTATTCAATAATAAACCATTGTAATCGCTCTTGAAAAAAAAATCTAACCCCCCGCCTCCCCTGAAAATCTCGTGGTTTATGTTTCAAAGTGTGTAGAATCCAAATCTGTTTCACAGCTGATTGAGAGATTATTGAATTTCAGTTGATCATATTTGTGTGCCTCCTGAAATGCAATAATCGCTCTATCACCTGTGAAACACGCACACTCCAAAGCTTAGTGAAAATTCAAACCATGAATCATTGAACAATAAACCCCAAGTGAAAGAATTTGCAGCGTTTTTTCATGACTGATCATTAGTACTATTAATACAACTGAAAACTTATGAAATTAAACAAGTGTGCGTTTGTTTATACATTGAGAACAACAAGGCTATCGGCAAATTTTCGCATTTTGGCCGACCGTTTGAAATAAAACCCCACCTTTCAGAAATCTACTACAGGATCGTTCAGTGTTATCAATCAGGGAGAAACTACTCAGTCAGAAATGGAGACGCCAAGTAACGTATGCACTTAATCAACCCTGGAGTGTGTTCGGTTCATTTTTCTATCTTATTAATTCAAATGACTTTCCCAAAAATTCAAATACCGACGGGAACATCATCTGGCACGAGCATCGGAATTCAATCGTCAAGAAAGTTAGCACGAGGATGTACATTGTCATATCTCCGCTCCATAAGACGGCTCAAGCCCTTCACACAAAGCGATCGCTGCACCTCCCCCTTATCATGCCCATTAGGCAACATGGATGGCAGATCTGGGGAGCGGTATCAGATACCCAGATTTAAAAAAAATACAAACCGAATCCTCAGATTATTTACAGAAGCACGCTGATACATTCGAAATTCAACACTTCACTCTGATCTTGATGTACTAACGATATCAGAGGTTATCAAAGAGATAGCTCACCGTTTTGAGTCTCTTCATTCACCATAACGTAGAGCTTGAACTACTATTAGACGATCAAGCAGAGTTTCTTCTTTACACAATTTTTAAAATTATTAATGCAGGGGACTATTTAATATATCATCAACAGTTTTTGTGGAACAAGCAAAATAATGGCATTATTACAACCTTTTGTTAACTTGGGATACATTGCTACACATTTTAAAATTGCTCTACGTGAATTACTTTGAGTACTAACCTAACAAACAATTGAAAAATCAGATCTTTCATTTTGATAATGTCAGTATAAATAATATTTACAAGTGTGAAGTTCAACCGAGGCACTTTACATATCTTCGATTTAAGGTAAGAGAAATCGAAAGAGTATAACTACATAGATACATACGGTCAACCTCGTCCGGTATTTCTTACGAACAAAACTAAATGAGACAGTGATCTTAAATTCAGTTTCGCTCCCTATTTTAATGTAGGGATAATGTTAACAGTTCATTGCAGCCCTTTTTATTATAATTTCTAAACGGTTGTAACTATCATAATTAATGAATTGTTATTCCTGTATTATAAATCCCGATCACAAAGGGATGTATGAACATGGTTGGTATAAGAACATTAATATACCTCCGTCTAAAATGTATGGGGTTTTTACTGAACGGGGTATGTGAAATGTTCATCTACTCAGAAAAATAATAAATCTTTTTGTAATAGTTTGCAGTATTTTTTCTTCACTCCTGACTTATACGGATATTTCCCGCCCGCCCGTTCTATTCCGATACGTCGACCATTGTGCGCTTCCTATTCCGGTGGGCGGCATAATCAATCAAATTATTTGTGAGAGCCGTGTCAATGCGTTGCCATTGAATCGCATCTCATTTTGCGGCATTTTTGACGTTCAGCGTCTTCGATAGATGTTATAACGAAAAATTGGAACTTCAACCCCACCCTAAGGCGTATAAATTTAATCAGACTACGACACAGGGAAGTTGACAGTTCACGTCAGTCGTATTTCTTTATTACGTGTATGCTCTACCTTTAATCAATTACCAATCGATACCGCGTCCGTGGAACAGCTCAATTGCCATATGACGTATAGGCCTTGAGCAAACGAGGAAGCTATACCTATCGTAGGTATAAAATCACAGGCTAGCTATAAGCGGTACTCAAAATGGAGTGCCTCTACTTGGCCAAAAATCATGATTTTGCTTCCGAGTATACCTATGAATAGCGGAAACTCTTTTTCCCTTGACTGAACATGAAAAGTCGTCCCACCAAAATCCAAAATTCCATTTGGATTCTACGTTTGAGACCATTCTTAAGAACATTCGTTTCGTGTCTGTGTGTGTATGTGGTTGTTTGTCCCTGTATCAGCAGATTCTTGTAGCGGGCTTTATTCTTACAGTATCATATAATTTTGATGAAATTTTTAGAGAATGTGCGAACTACGCTGTAACTGACTAACCATTAGTTTGACAAATCACTAATTAATCGTTAACATCGGAGAGTCGCAACCGTCAAATCCACCAACCATCATCTTTGGTAACTAGCTCGGTCACATTTCGAGGGTATTCGGAGAGGACCGGTTGAATGATATCAGACCAATTTAAACTCGATCTTATTATGTATGATAAGATAGGTTATAATATTATGATATGATAAGATAGGTTCACTACTGCGGCCGACCTGCAATACATTTTGACCAACCTTTGAAGGCGTTGATGTCTGCAACAAAATGTCACACGGCACTTCTGGTCCGTTAATCGTTGTAATGAGCTTACGTTCTGTGTCTTTTAATATTTAAAACATTTCAACCGTCTGAATATTCATGTGACCAGTACGAGGAAGCTAAGTGACACCCCCAACTTAGCAGACTTTCTTTATGTTCTCTATCCTCCATGCTTTACAAACCTTTTCACAGTTGTTCAAGGATTGTTCTCTCGAATGACTTAGCATTATGAATTATCGAATGTCCAGAAGTAGTTTGACGAAGGCATTGTGAATGCACTTCACAGTGTACTGACTGGGTTGAGCATTGTTGGGTACCAAAGTAAAGACTAGATGTGCCCAGTATTTTGCCTCCACTCATGGTTAAGCATGCCCAAGACGTCCATACAACGATAAAGTAACGAAACCCAAGTAATCTGGATATACTCAGAAATATCAGTAGAACCAACAAATAGGTATTGCAACTTTTTTCCCTCCGTCCGCCGTACGATGTACGCACGATTTCTCCCAAACGGCTGCAGCAAAAAATCTGAAATTTTCAGGAAAATCAGTATTGGTCCGACAACGCCCCAATTCTTTAGCCAGCACTCTCACTTAATTTGAAGTGCCCTTTAAGGGTTGTCAAAGTTTGGCAAAATCCCTAAAAACCTCAAAAAAAGTCAAGGTGGCCTAAATTTAGACTTTTTTTGAAGAACTTTCCATGAGGAATCGAATCAGCCCGTCGCCAGGTTCGTAGCTCAAACCATTCCCGATGTATGGCCCGATTTATGGTGCCAACATTTGCATCCACATTCACTATATCACTATGTTACTGCGATCAAAACAAACAAGAGTTTTTCTTTCTTTTCGTTTCGACCTAGTGATGTAGTGGATGTGGATACTGGAGTGAACTCCTAAAAGAGTTTGTAGCCGATACTCGGGTTGAAGCATTCTGATATGCATGCTACATCTTACGAAATTTAAAATTTTCAAATATAATATTTTTCCATTGTAATCGCTCTTGAAAAAAACACTGCAAATTCTTTCACTGGGGTTTATTATTCAATGATTCATGATTTGAATTTCCACTAAGCTTTGGAGTGTGCGTGTTTCACAGGTGATAGACCGATTATTGAATTTCAGGAGATATGCATAGAGCTTAAATCGGTTCTCAACCGAAATACCTATTTGGATTGATCAATTGATCGTATTTGTGTGCCTCCTGAAATTCAATAATCGCTGTATCACCTGTGAAACACGCACACTCCAAAGCTTAGTAGAAATTCAAATCGTGAATTATTGAATAATAAACCCCAGTGAAAGAAATTGCAGCCTTTTTTAAGATTCCGAATCCTTCAGATTTAATTCTTGAAATTAACGCGAGAACCCATTTCCGTCTCCGATCTACTTCGAGGGATTGATCGGAAATCTTGAAATTAACGCGAGAACCCATTTCCGTCTCCGATCTACTTCGAGGGATTGATCGGAAATCTTTAAGTCATGACCATAGGTGGATCACCTGGCCCACCGCTACGTTCTACGAATCAACAAAAATATATAATTTTACCTGTTAGTTAAAACTTATTCAACTTAAAACTAGTGCCTGCCCCAGTGCCGAATGGGAGAAATAGTGGAAGCCACCTTCAGATGTCTCACGTTTCCGAAGAAGCTACACTTCATCTGTTTTTTCATGTGATTTTCAAAATTATATGACAGTTTTAAATCAATATAAAAAAGTTTAATTCAAATTAATGATAGTTTAAATCAATGTGAAACAGTTTTACTAACAATTAAAATGCTGTACTTGATTTTTCTGGTTAAGTGATGATTCTTTTATTCCAACTAATCCCATACTAACTAATCCAATACTAATAGGTAATTAATTTAATAATTACAAAACTAATAATTATTAAGAACAGACCAGCAAAAAAAAATCAATCGTTATGAAAGGGTGTTTTTTACATAGTGATTAGGTGCATCAAATCGCAGACACCAGGTTGATTCGTATGCAAGTTGTGCGAGAATGATTATAATTCCGGAAGACCATTTAAGAAATCATAGACTTCCACTGATAGACCAAGGTTTGGGATCAATCAACGTTAGGTAACCCCTTTACTTCTTGAACTACCAACTCCCATCGATCGATGTCAATGGGGCGTACAGAGGACTATATCAACCACGGCTAACCAATTAGTTTCCTTATATAATTTCAATTTGTCGTACCGACCAATCAGAACTACTAAACAAAGAGTTTAGGGTTTACGGCATTGCCAGAAACTTGTACATTCACCCCTGTAAAATCAATTTCACTCAGGTTACTAAATTACTCCTAGATTGAATTGTAATAATTTTCCTTGCAACGTTTCAAACTTGTGTGATGTGAAATTAGAACTGCGACAAGTTTATTTATAGATTAAATTATTTTTCCATTGAAAGCGTAGAGGTGGGATTGGAAATAATGCGAAGGTGAATGTGGTTCCTTCAGAGTTTATCGGATTATAAATCCGGATTGTTTAATATAAAAACCTCAAAGCTAAATGGTTATGTGTTATTATTATTTTACTTATTTTTTCAGCACATTGTATTTTGGTCTTCTACAAGTTTTGGAACAAGATATTCAAATTATAGCCTATAGGCTCGGTTCAAATCATAATAGAATAAGTAACTGTCATGTATGGTCAATAAAATATCGTAAATAGTCATAAAAGATTTAGAACATTAGCTTGCTACACCACCACAATTTTAGCGGACATGCTTTGCAGGTCAGTCAAACTAATAGTGTACAGAATAATGATATTATCGAGTTGAAATTGATGCAGATGGCTGTACGGGATTTCCCCAACAACAATCTAAATTGGAGGGAGGTTGGACGGCCTCGAACTTGAGAAAATATCGTTGAGTTGATTTCACTTTTGTACTTGCACACTGTGCAATACACAGCAGCTAATATGATACTATCGTGTTGAAATTGACACAAGATTATCTGATCTTCCTTGACTATCTTAAAAAATGGAGGGAGAGTGGACCACTAGAACCTGAAAAAATTGTGGTTGATGTATTTTTTCATTTACGAATAATCAAGGCGAGCACTAAAACTTTTTCAGCCTGACTTGCACATTTTTTTTTGAAAATTTCATCAGAATCGGGTTAAGTCTGTAAGAATCAGGCGTGTTACAAGGATCTGGGAACAGAAGTGCAAATACTCAGACAGTACTCATAAACACAGACAGATCGAAAGTTGATCAAAATGGTCTAAAACGCTAAATACTATTTTTTCATTTCCTGAAACAAATCCTGTATTACCTGTAGGTATATTCGGAATAATATTAGGAACGAGGGGCTTGAAGTTCCAATCTTTTTCACTATAATCACATCTTTCTGGAAAACTATATTTAGTGACACATCAACTGAATCAGATGAACTGAATCTTGTGACTTGGGATTAACTTACACACAATAAATTGCTGACTAGATTGACAGTAAGTGACAATACATGTCAAGAATGTATTGAAGTGCAGAATGTTCTCACCATACATTTTTATCAATTTTGAGAACATTTTAATGAAATTCAAGTCGATTTTTCATTATAGCATTCACCTTAAAGTTTCCAATGCTCTAACTCATAGTTTGAAAACCCTTTTAGCCGTTTTTCGCAACTTTCAGTGATTTTTTTCTTGTCAAACGTTACTTGTTTACTAGGCTGAAAAAGCAGTGACCAACAAACTCATCCTTTCCTATAAATTGATTGCTTTAAAAAAAAAAAAAGTGCTAAGCGTTTATCTCAACCCTGTGGAGTTTACGTCTGGAATGACAAATGCGCCGGCAAACTCACACGCATGTTGGTATTCTTTTTAGTATCCAGTATCCTTTTCAGAATAGCCAAAATGGGTTTCCGTAAATGGTTTTTTTGTTTTTTTCTACATTTTTGTTTTTTAATTTTTGGAGGCATTGCAAAAGTTTCATTCGCTAAGAAAATTCTTTGGATTTATGTTTCATATTCAACTGATGTAGGTATGTATTTTTGGTAAACGAGTTTTCTTCTAATCACGTTAAAAACTCCCGCCAGGCTACTTGAATCTTGGTGAAAGAAAGTCAAAACTCCGATCCCCCATCTGTGCGGGTTAGTCAAATATCCTCGCTCGTCCGTTAAGGCAAATATTACGATTTTATTAATATCCATTGCGCCCTTCCCGGATTTCCGCGATGTTGTGAAGCGAGGGCTGCGGCGGACAAGTCATTTTTTTCTCCTCTACCAACCGTGGACGGGAATGGGAAATAATGAAGGAGGCGGCGATAGAGGAGGTGGGAGCCCACCGAGTTCCTCGGATTCCCAAAGGTTCGCCCAGTCACGGGGTATTTCATCCATCTCCTCCATTCGAGGGATTAGTGAGCCTCACCGACTCCCGACAACTTGATAGAGCCGTTTTTATCATCTCCTCTATCCGGGTTAAAAACCCGACGCCTCACAAGCTATCTAATAGGTAAATTCAGCGAACTTCAAATAATGGAACCTTTTCAATGACTTTAGTTTCTCACAAGCAATATTAAATATAAAGTTTTGAAAAATATTTCTATAGAAATCCGTTTTGGAACATTAAATTGAAGCCTTGAATCATCAAGTGTAACATAATGAGTTTCAACGGGTGCATATATATGGGTCACAGTGGCCTCTAACTACATCGAGGAAGAAACTGTTTTCAAGGCATAAAGCCAGAAATCGTCGTCATCAAACCCGATAGTTTTCCTTAATCCTGAACCTCTTAGCTGTCAACGACATTGTGGACATGAGCCCGACCGGGCAGAAGAAAAATAAGTATTTACGTTAGGAAGTTCATCCGATATCATCTGAGCAATTTCGAAGCTAAGAGGAGTGACTGTTTATGTACGGGTCTATACGAGTGGTGTGAGGGAAAAATCCCTCGGAGTTACTTATTTTGGCGCCTCTGTATGAGGGTTTCGAGCCACAACCCACCTCCTTGAAAGCTGAATTTCAACTAACTGCAATTCAAAGAGAGTTTACGGTGTTTTTTGTAAAACAAATTTTGGTGCCGTTTTCGATGTTATTTAGGACGTAGAATTGATACAAGTGGGCCCGACGTCGATCCGATTCCAAGTCGGCTGCAATCACTGTAAAATCCACTCAGATCCGCTCAGAAAGTCACCACGTGATTCTGAATAGAAATTTACTATTAAATCAGGAACGTCGCATATGGTCAACTGTCATACTACTAATAATGTTTGATTTCATGGTCTCTTCTCACCAAAAATATGCGGAAAAGCCGTACCTAAGCTGGTTTGGTGTACGAAGTGTGTTGCGAACGTTAGGGGTTGTCAGGGTTCGTTTTGGAACTGAATCCCTAACAGTCGAGACATTTTTTGGAGGGCTGGAGCTCAGCAGAACTTTTGATAAGTGAGAAAATCTACAAAAAGTGAAAATACAGAAAGAAATAGTGTATTTTCAAACTCCATCAACATTAACGTCAATGTTAAAGACATCCGAACTGCATGAAAACGGAAAGGGCAAAAAAAAAAAAAAATGAAAATCAGTAAGTGCATTAGATGCTAATCAATTACAATTATTCAATTTCGTAAACAATCGTTGAATTTCATTTCGTGAGTTAATTTAAATTTTGCTCTTCCCGTTAATTGATACACTCAAAAAACTTTTTGTTTATAGAATGTACGCTGAGCTTTGCCATAAGTAAATAAAGTATAATACTTACCACGATGAGTTGAAGTTCAAGGAGTAGTTTTAATTTTTCAAAGTAGAAAGTGGTTTGCCTCCAACGAGGGAGGTTACCCATCAACCAATTTACACCAAGCGACTGCATGGGAGAGGTTCGATGAAATTGAAAGAAAAATTACTGTTTTAATAGTAATTTGTCATGAATAGCAGCAGTTTCGCTCTGATAAGTTTTTTTTAACTCAAATAACCTTGAACAGAATCAAAGGCCATTTCCGCGTAAGTGGATTTTACCATTGATCATATTTATAGGAGAGCGATTCACATCCTTTAACAAAGACATGTACATCGGAAAAAAACCAATAACCATAATATTTTGAAGAGGCGGAAGCATGAATAGCGGTACGAAATACTTGTTTACAATAGTGAACTGCAGTCATTATTTTTCCTTTTAAGTACTTAATGTTATGCCTAAGCTAAACGTTTTTACAAATCTTCGACGACGAGAAGATAAACCTGAATTCAATCCTCCACAAACCCTAAGACTAATGGGAGCTCATTTCAATAGGTAATCAACAGTTTCAATTGTTTTTAAACTCAACAAAATTTCTAGAATCCCTGTAAATACTGTAGAAATATTACGAAGCCGTATACCAGATTTTCTGCTTATTCCTCACATTTTGGCAGATAAATGAAACGACCGTGACAACTTCTCACGTGAAATCAGGAGAAAGAGGGGCCTAGCTCCCACTGTTATCCTGCCCGTAATACTCCGCTGTCAGCACAACTTGAATCGATCACAACTTCGCCAAGTTCACTTCGGAACGAAAAGTTTTTTTATTAGTCGGCCCCTGAAATATGTCTACCGCTCCTAGCAGCTGCTTCCATATCCATGTGCGTTTGCCGGGGAGAACTGTCTACCTAGTGTGCTGGAACGTCAAACCCTTTTCATTAAGGACAAAAGAGGATTTCAGCGGAAGAGTCCCTATACAATTGAAGGGGTTTTAAGAGAAACAAAAACCCCTCATTTTGAACCACTTGGAATAGCTTCAGCAACCGGACAGGTATTTCAGAGAGAAGAAGTAGTGAGTGGAAATGAAATCGGACGATAGAATAGGCCAGCTGGTCCTAGGTTTCGCACGGAATTCAATGATCATCGTAAAATCAACTTGCACTTACTTGAACTAATGACTATTAGCGCATTTGAAATTGTGAAAATTGTGTTTTAGCTTATTATGTTTTTTTCATAGGGATCGTTGTTTTCAGAAAGATTTTTTGACAGTGTTTCACAATAACAATCAAACCCCGGCAAAAATACCGGTATACCATCTTCTTGAGGTTTTCAATCAGAACTGTATACTGAAAAATCAGCATGTGCTATAAATGCAGATATAGTGACATGACATGAACGAATTTCGTTACTATGAAAAGCCTATCGCGAACTCTTGAAAATTGGAAAATTGAATGAAACGATATTGAGAAAAAAGTACACAGAAAACACAACACCCAGAATTAGAATGGTTCAATTTCCAGAGCTTGGAGTTACTCTTAATCGATGCTTGACGTTCAAAGATCACACAAAAAATCTCAATTAAATGTAAGAAAATATCAGCTACCGTCATTACTAGACAATCCGAACAAATATAATTTGTGATACATAAAGTGCTTATGAGAGCAATAAAGACGTGTGCTATTCCAATTCGGAGTTCTAGCTTACGCTTCCAATTCAAGCGACTTGAACAGCATTAAAATATTTTCATACTGAAGCAAGCAGTTCATGCCCCTCCCTTTGAGCGCAGTGATACCATACAACGATTTTAAGCTTGAATCACCAGTAAAACACACAAAAAGTTCAATGCAGAAATTAGTAATATCTGAAAAGACAACTGCGATTCTATTCCTTCAGGGTGTGGGATGAGAAGACACGTACAATATCATTAATTTACCTGTAGGAGAGAGTCAATTTATTCATTGATTTCCATGCGGGAGTTCAAATGACAGGGCTGTGTTCACTAGCCCTCTGAGAAGAATGTGTAATTGTGAAAAATTTGACAGAAAAACAGGCAATCTTCAAGCGAGGTCACATCCTAAGAGATTGGATATAACTATAAATTCAGGAGATAGAAACATAAATCATTACTGACATTGAGAAAGGATTTGGTAATAGATAAGATACCCTTATTGGATGACTCACACCGATAAATTTAAAATTCGATAGAGCTGAGCCATTCCGAATGATAGATGCTAATGTATTTGAAAGAGACAGTTCTACTTCCAAACCTCCTCGGAGACATTCGAACCGAATACGAAAACTCCGCCCAAGCATTGGGAAAGAATATCTACGATGCGCCGGGGGAAATACGGAAATGTTGACTAATTTGGAAGATAATGAACAAAAGACAATTGTGAAAGTTGAATACATAAGGTTTTTTTGTGGAACTTGGGAATATTAATGGTTCCTAAAACCAGCTGCAGGAGAAACGGTGTGGTGAAAACTGAGATATGTGGATGGTTATATATTGTGAAATCATTGGATGAAACCCACTTTTCTTTCTTCCTACGAACTTATGGAGAACAATTTCGATGTAATAATTAATAAATCCAGGGAACAGTAACCGTTATACAATTATTTTCTGTAATGAACATTATTATGATCAAAGTTATCAATAAACCGTAAGTTTCACAATATAACTATAAATTGAAAACGTTATTGTAAATAATTACAGTAACACTGTAAATGTCAGTCGGAGACGAATGTTTTCAACACTTTACCCTGAATATGTTTCTGGATTGGAGCCATGAGAGAACGTGCGAGACCGGTTTTGTCTTACCATCGACAAATCACTAATTTAGAGTTACTAACTAGAAACATTACTAACTCGAAATAAAAGTTCAAAACATTTGTTGAACATTCTGGTTTATCATTTTCAAATACTGTAACCGACCAAAAAAATATGACCTCACTCAAATTTGTAGTTTACGGTTTCAAAATTTGTAGAATTCGACAACCAAATTTTAAAAATCCGCTGGCCTGCCGTACACCGTTCGACGCACGGAGCTTTTCTCCGAAGCTTTTAGACCAAACTTGATGAAACCATAGTCAAAAATCACATGGAGTCTAGATAGGGCTCAATTCTCGGTATCACTTTCTGACAATCCCAAAAGAATAGAAGCAAAGGGCTAAAATATGTTTTTGAATATTCAAAAACTTTTAAAATGACTCTAATGTTTTCAAGTTCATTAATGATAGTTGTCAATGAATCGAATGACATCGCTTTACATTCATCCTTTCGCTCTCCCTATCACCTAGAAAAAAACGTACTAGCACTTAGTAAAAAACGCTGCAAATTCTTTCTCTGGGGTTTATCATTCAAGTGGCTTGCGTTCATAATTTGAATTTCTACTAAGCTTTGGAGTGTGCGCGTTTCACAGGATAGAGCGATTATTGAATTTCAGGAGATATGCATGGAGCACGTAAATATGTTCTCAACCAAAATACCTATTTGGATTGATCAGTTGATCATATTTGTGTGCCTCCTGAAATTCAATAATCGCTCTATCCTGTGAAACGCGCACACTCCAAAGCTTAGTAGAAATTCAAATTATGAACGCAAGCCACTTGAATAATAAACCCCAGTGAAAGAATTTGCAGGGTTTTTTTTATTGAATCTCAATACCCCCCCCCCCCCCCCCACAATAAAAACATCCATAATTTATCAAGTCCTTTAGCGCTCGTATTGCGTTAAAACTTCCCCAAACCCAAATGTAAACGATGTAGCCAAAGGTAGACAGATGTAGAGGAGGCACACAAATATCATCAACTGATCAATCCAAATAGGTACTTTGGTTGAGAACAGATTTACGGGGTCTATGCATATCTCCTGAAATTCAATAATCGCTCTATCACCTGTGAAACACGCACACTCCGAAGCATAGTACAGATTCAAATCATGAACGCAAGCCAATTGAATAATAAACCCGAGTGAAAGAATACTCATTTACCCCAGTAATCATATTGAATAATAATCCCTAGTAATAATATTTACCTATATATCATCAGCGTTTCATACATATCAGAATGCTTCAACCCGTGTATCGGCTATAAACTACAAGTATCCACATCGGACATCACTCCAGTAAGCACATTCACTACAACTCGACGCTATCGGCATCCCTAGGTTACAAACAAACAATAATAAACCAAAAAACGCAAATGTTGACACCATAAATCGGGCCATACATCGAGAATGGTTTGACCTACGGACGTGGGGAAGGGCTCATTCGATTCCTGATGGTATGTTCTTCAAATAGGTAAATATTTAGGCCGATTCGACTTGTTTTGAGGTTTTTAGGGATTTTACAAAACCTTTACGGCCCTTAAAGGGCACATTAAATTGAGTGAGAGAGCTGGCTCAAGAATAGGGGCGGCGTCGGGCCAAGATGGATTTTTCCTGAAAATTTCAGATCTTTTGTTCCAGTCGTTTCGGAGATATCGTGCGTACGGCGTACAGCGTACGGACGGAAAATTTTTATTGCAGATTCGGATTCTACACCCTTTGAAACGTAAACCATGAAATTTTCAGGGGGGGTTAGAATTTTTTTCTCCACAGCGATTACAATGGTTCATTATTGAATAATAAACCAAAATCGCCTAGTAAACTGTGACGATCGAATCAGCTGTTGTAATTTTCAAGAGTTCGTTTTGAAATCGTGTTGTTGATCATCTTTGTTATATATTTGCGAACAAATGAAGCGTAGGTGGGGTGGGTGTTTCGTTTTATCTCATTAAATGACAGCTAGTACGTTCGTGGATTTTTAGGTCTTGTGGTTGTATTGCACCAGTGTAGGCATTCTGACACCAGCTCTTGTATCGTACAGAGAGACTTGTGGAAGGTTGTTGTTCACCGAGTTATATTTATAAAGTCATCCTACCTTCTTTAAGACCTCTACAAGACAATTGAAAGGTACAGAGTCATACTGATCAGTTGAAGGTCCCTTTAGGCTACCTTCTTCCAAATCTGCCTACCGTACTGAAATATAAATAGAGCTTCCTTCACGGCTCAGGAATACTATTACTCGGTACGGTGCCGCAAGGAGCAGAGTGTAGATAGTTTACCGTAGATTACGTCTAATAAACATAGATGAGTGATGGGCTAATACAGAAACAATTATCCTGTATGTAATTATTTTGAGCGTTGGATAAACTGTTATCCTTGACCCTTAATAAAAAGGTAATAATAAACCAATGCGTTGAAATCGGCATCGTTTTATAAAAAGTGCCTCCTCATTATTTTTCTAGGTGATCCAAATGGTTTCGGTTTGGTTACAGGAGACGTGTAAGGGTTCACTCATGAAATGTGGCCAATTGTGGTGACAGTGATGATGCTGTCGACGCTCGTGACTTCGGATTTTGACGACTTTGGCGTCGACTTCAACTCAACTGTCTTTGACGACAACAGGACCTGGACGTCACTCGACTACACTGTCCAGAGTCCCTTCAGGTTCGTATACTTATCTGATTATCTAAAATTCTTATTGAAGTGCAGACATTTCCGTCCTTTTCAAGGTGATTGATCCAGCAGGTTGGGAATTTCATGGATCTGCTTCAGGATATCTCCCTAATCGTTTTGTACCTGAAGGTTCGGGGTGCAGGAAAACGCCTAATGACCCCGGAAGAAACAACGTTACCTGATAGTGGGTACCGGAGAAATCAGAACCAACACGTAGGGAACGAACAGAAATACAATGAAGAAAACGGGCAAAATAACGCCATACTGAGCCAGAACGTCTTGAACATTCGAAATTGAAGTGTTTTGTAGGATTGGAAAAGAAGAGAACATCAGAGGCACTGGGAAAACACCTCCTAAAGAAATATACGGAGTTGGGGGTGAAAGCTCTCATATTGCCTACCCACCATACGCATCTACAAGGAAAATATGACTCTTGATTACTGAAAACTATATCTGAACAGGATTAAAGTCCACACAATTTAGCCAATGTGGAGATTGTGAGGTGAGGAGAAAGAAATAGTCCCCCCTGGTAAAAGAGGAGGTGGGTTCCAGAACTTAAAACATAAGTTTATGTAGGTAAACGCTCAAACAGTAACTCGATTTCGTTGAAATAATGTAATTTGTTGTAGTAAGTGGAAGAGGCAATTCTTTATTCCGGAAAACATTCATAATCATAAAGTTCATCAGTGGGAATCGGAGAGGAAGATGGTCATATTGGAAAGAGAGTTCGGTATTGTGCAGGCCAGGTTGAAATTTAATAGGTACCTATTATGCTTTTCTGATTTTTCTCTGTCCAATGAACAGTCGAATTGTATCGAACTTCTGCATTATTGCGGTTTTATTTCCTTCGCCTAGAAGCTGAGAAAATGCAATATGATAATTAATGCAGAAAATATATTCAATTTCGAGCAAATGTAGGCGTTCTACATATTTATCTGGTTTTCGATTTCACATGGTAAAAATTTCCCATTACCTCACAAAAACTATTAATAATGACCAACGTAGTTCATGTGTGATTGAACCTAGATGAATGAGAACAAACTGTTAAGATTCAAGAAGATGCCTTTTCGATAATCGTGACCGTTGCAGATTGGTCTAAAGTGGCAAATTGTGCAATTCTGGTTTCTTAAATGTGAAACACTCGCATTTCTGTGGTACATTTTTATTCATTTTTTTATTTGGTTCGGAGAAGGAGTTTATTGAATTGGGCAGATCGAGATGTTTTCGCGGTTCATTCGCCCAACCGCATGCTGTAAGGAATTTATCCGGTTCCTGGGTGTAACACTCGGGATTCAAAAGATTCTCGGAGCCCTCAAGGTGGTTTGCATGAGGAAGACGGCGGCTGCGTTGACAGCGTATTTCGTGACAACTCCCGCCCATTCGTATTCATAGGGAAAGAGCTGGTTGTTGCTCCGCAAGACGTGGCCGCTGGTAATGGGAGGCCAAGATGATATCGTACATATTACATTCGCTCGCCTTCTCGACTCTTCTATCGAAATGCGGAACTGAAAGTCTACCTGGAAGTTGAAAATCATGTACGTTATTGTCCGTACGTTTATGAAGAAAATAATTCTCTAGTGAGGAAATCAAGGCTGCATATTTGGTTCCCCACTTCCTAAGTCGTAAAACCTTATATTTTTTCCGTAAAAAAAAGTTACTGCTTCGTATGATGAGTAATATACCTGAAGGACAACCAATAATTTCCCTCCTTCGATTTCTGATCAATCATTTCCACCTAGTTAGAATCGATAAGAACAGGCACTAACCATCCAACTTGGCAAAGGTTTCTCTTATCCTGACAGTAGTTTTTTTTTTTTTTTTTTTTTTTTTTCATTCTTCAAATTATTGATCTTCTCCATTTACAATTAGATCTTCATCATCCTAGCTATTATCTAGGACTCTGTAATGTCAGTGCCTATTTATTTATTGATTTATTGTACACCGTATGAACCGAAAATGATGGCATGTATAACAATACAAAAAAGGGAACGATGTAAACATTAAATTAAAACATGATTTAAAAAAAATTATACAACTTATCATAAATAAAAATCTCACTCCCCTACTACTACTACTACTACTTCAGGTAACTCTGAGAAAATTTTGGAGCCAGGGAACTTTTCAATCACATGGTTCAAGAACCGTTACAAACTTCACATAGGCTGATTGTGGTAATAATAAGTGGGAGAAGATGTTATCCAAAGAACAGGACGCTTGCAGAACCAGAACCAGGAGGGGGACCATGAAATTCGCAATGCCGATTATCGGTGTGAGTAGATTGTGCCCAGGGTCAGTCTATGGAAGAATTACCAGTAATACGTCTTCTTTCAGTTAGTTCTCTTTCATTCGTAACTGACTTTTCCGCTCTACTGAAAGCCTGGGAGCGCAAATTATCAAACCTCAAACAAGTTGTACCCCGAACCCCTGATCTGAGTGGGTTTGACATTGCATCGTAGCACACAAGTATCATAAAGGATCTCTTTCATCTCAGTACGCCAAGAAAAGTTGAATGGAACAGAAAATAGAATGGATTTGGTGTCATGTTCTTAACTCACTTTTAGTTTCTGTAGCAAATTTTCTCTCGATGACTCGTAACTTTCGATTTTCGACTATGATTTCCAGGCTAGACTATTCGGACCTGAAGGTGGATTGGCCGGTGAAGAAGTCAGCAGAGATCCCGGGAGACGTCGTCATCGGGGGCCTCATGATGGTTCACGAACGGGAAGACACCATTACCTGCGGCCCTGTCATGCCACAAGGGGGTGAGTCTATTCAGTATAATTTTCGCATAAAACTCATTCTATTCCTTCCAATAAGAACAAAGACTACACTTGCCCTACAACAGTTTGTGGTAAGAAAACATTTAGTTTCAAAATTTAGATTCAATAATAAAGTTCTACATTCCAAAATATAGCTTCAGGGCACGAGAACCAGCGAAGCAATAAATCTACTAAATAAATATTGGTGGTTATAGAGGTATAAAAACTGGACACTCGAATGAGGCAAGACCGAAATAGTGACGTAGATAAGGGATGAAGCCAAGCCAAAATACAGTTTATTGTTTTCAGAAGCCGTCTCCCATTTCATTTGTGGGTCGCTGGTGTCAACTGTTTCAGAAAAGTACGAGTACTAATCACGCAACTGATGAGAAAAACTTGAGGACTTCCAATCGGTTAAGCCATGAAGTAAATCTGTCAGGTCAACTAAATCAAAAAATTACAGTTAAATAAGTTATTTAGAAATGTTGGCTAAGTAAAACATAGTTGCTTGGTTACTATGTTCCTCTCAGCCTTGGATCAGTTGAGTGAAAAAACCAAGTTTTCTAATAAGCATCACATCATAGCGATCATGAATCGGCTGCGGCAAACTCAACACATGGATGAGCAGCTCATTGCAAGAAGAAAGTTTTGGGACAAACTTATACTCGGAGGGCAAAGGTCTTTCTTCATCTTTAATGTGTGCTGTAGCTGAAATTTATATTAAGATTATTAATCACCACTTAATTATTTCTCTAATCATTCAGCCCGATTCAGGCTGATTCAAAGTTCACTATCGAAGGTCTATTAGAACTCATGTTTCATCAGCTGATCAGGGTGGTTTTGCAAATTGTAATTCCACTCTATCTGAATCTGGAAGACTCCGTTTGACATTCCAGCGTTGCGATGCATTGTTGGAAGATCCTTCTACCTCTGTTATCAGAAACCGTTCAATTGTTTTGTGAAGGCTGATTTTTATCGACCCACCCGTAAGAAATGTTAATGCTAGAACAAATCCTTGTATCATACACGAAACTCCATTTTTCATTGTAGAAAACAAACTAAAATCTGGAATGTTTCAAGTTTATAAGTACCCGGGGTCCCAGTATGTTTTTTTTTTTTTTTTTTTTTTTTTTTTTTTTTAACGATAAATAATTTGAGTAGACACACTACTTGTTCCAGTGCAGGAATGTCACTTTTTATTTTTCCAGTTTCTGGGAAACTAAAATGCGATAAACTCCAAACAGCTTTACCAACAAATTGAGCTTTCTGATAATTGTCTTCTCATACCATCATTTCTACGCCAATACCTTCCATTCTTCACTATACTGTAACATTGTTATAGTGACAAGTTGTAGAAAACAAATATTTGGCTTTCCAAGGTACATTTTGCAAGTCGATTGAAGACTCAATTGTCATACACAGAGCTGCAAAAAATATCGACCTTCTTTTCGCGTAGTTGGTGACTGACTACTTCTATCATTAGTGTCATCCTTTCCTTTCATCTTATTCATTCGTACCTTCTAATATTCTAGATTGTTACACATGATTGGCACCAACAATAAAAACAAATTTAGATTTAACATCAAGACAATCTACACTAGCCAAATAGATAATTGACATTCGTCAGCGTAATCACCAGTTTTGAAAATGCCTCCGAATCACCAAGAAATACCGTTGTAGGAATTCTTTCTAACAAACCTTCCACTTGGTTCAATATTTTAAGCCTATGCCTTAAATCAAGTAACGAATAACAACTTTCTCAGTTAAAAGAAACAAAAGATTCCTAAAGACGAGAAAAAGGCATGACAATAAAGACAAAAGGAGGGGCTGCAGAAATAAAAGAGTGATTCTGAAGGAAGGAGGAAACGGGGTTTGCCTGGGGTACCTTTTTTTCTTTGTCTCGCCTCCTGTTGTACTATCACAACTTCCTTTTCTTTCATTCTCGTTGATGTGGAAGCAACGTTATGAGTTGGCGATGCTGGATACATTAACGCCGAAAATAGAGATAAGAACTCGTAAAAACGAGAAAATGCTGTTGATAATTACTCAATGGTTCAGTTCATTTAGGTGGTATCCAACCATGTTCTCCTGTTACTCTTCAGGTTGAAATGAGACATCTATCACTAAGTTAATTGACCTGTAACAGCTTGTGAGTCATGAAAACGCATGATGTTGCTGTGACCTCGTAACCGATGTCACATCAGAAACCGTAAACCATGGGACACATTTTAAGTAGGACATCTCTAATTTATTTTTTGCATAGTATTAGTGTACTCACTTTCAAAAACTCGAACGTGTTCAAAATAGATGTTCTACCGTTTTGTTTTACGTAACTGAGCAATTCAATTTTTCTCAATACCAGTCAGTAATTTGAAATTTCTATTCATCGTTATCCTTAAGTTTGGTTCGATTGATTGATAGTTACTAACAATTCACTATGTTATTGAGACACCTTTCAAGTGGATTGCCAATTGAATTCTTCATATACTATATACATGTTCTGTTTCGATTACACTATGAAAGGCTCCACTTATTTGTTACATACATACCAGTGACACAGGTGGAACACTATCTATTGTGGAAAGGATAAACGTCTGTGCAATATTTTCAGCTTTGTTTCCCCACGTCTGTTAATCCAAGAATTACACAATATCCACCGTGGACGATGAAATTACACACGTACCGGCGTTGTAATAGTACTCTCAAACTAATAGTAATAGCAAGTGGCGGCTCCTGCCCTGGAACCCCGGGGGTACACCGAGACCGTAACGGGCAACCAGGAAAGGAACTTGAGATAAAAATGTGCTTTTCTCGCTCGAATAAAAATGTCAAGTACCAGTATGCAAAGTAGATCAATCATGTCCGCTTTCTCGGCTTCAAACAGTGAAATAAGCGGCTCAATCCTACCTTTAAAAGAATTTCACTAATAGGTAAGTGATACCTAAAAGAATGAAATTATTGTCTAACTTCAGAAAACCGTGTTTTGCAACAGTTGAAATTCATTTCTGACCAGCAAGAACCGTTATGGAGTGAAAGCCCAATTCCATCTTTAACCCAAGCTTTATTCCTGTTATTGCAGCAAAGGAGACAACGGAAGCAGAATAGTTTATTATTTACCTCCCATCCACAGAGCCAATCAACCTTTTCGTAGTAATGAGGGTTGAACTTGCAGATTGTGGACCAATTTATGCTTGAATTTGAGATTTTTTGCTGTCCTGTGAGTAGTGGCATTGGGCGCCCTGCATCGCGAATCAGTCTTTGCCCCACCGACAATTTAGCCAACTCACGTTTTAAAGCACTTACTGTATTCATCTCGTAGTTAAAGCTAACACTGTTCAAAGGGGTTGGGGACGATCAACTGATAATAGGATAAGAGTATGTTTTGGTGATTCTAGTTCACTGCAGCGGGTGAGCGAACAACTTTTGTGTTTCTGTGAAGGGTCTCCGAAATTTTGCGTGCTTTATTTCGGGCCCTCTCATTCTTTGGATTCGGATCCATTCAACGATGTGTTCCACTTCCATTTGGGGCACAGACGGAGTTTAGCTCCCGGACAGCGAACCCCAAACCCCCCTCACCAAACTCACAAGTTCACCATCCTCGATCCCATCCTGAGGCTCTGTATGGAGCGTGGATTTGAATCTCTTCTGCTCTTGAATGAGGATTCATAGGGGAAAGTTGGAAAACAGTATGCAAATATTATATGTACTTATAGTATTAGTATTATCAGGTATCTTTTTCATATCGGCCAGGAGGTGCAGAGGCGCCTGAGTTCCAGTCAGTAGCCGCCCCTGGTAATAACATTATGCGATCATTATCTACCACTCCTACTCTTCAACAGCATAAAAAAAAACTTATTTTTGGTGGGTTCACGCTAACCGAAATAACAGTTGTTCTAAATTATCATGTACTCAGACCTAATGAGCAGGGTCGAAAATCAATCGATAAAAATCAAGGAAAAGTCAATTAATGTTATTTTATGAGGTTACTACCTGTACGGTGTTGAATAAGTACTGGAAAAGCAAAAATAACAGAACAACAGAATAACAAGAATAATTGTCACCGTAACAGTCTGACACTGTTTAGTATAAAACAGGAAGTATGAGCGTTGAAATAAATAAATAACAATGATAATGAACCTCAGTGATATGCTGTTTATTCAACCAAAAGCAAATATTTTGAACTGAATTGAATATGTTACTCTCCGCAATTTTCTTTCGATTTAAATTGAGCCCTTTCTCGTCATTTTCAAAAGCTCTATGTAAGCAGAGTTTGTGCAGTCCACTGTATTTTTATATGGTAAGTTAACTCTGAAGTCGAATCATAGAATATACTCGTACGGTTTTACGCTTTTGATCAAGAACCCTCATACCTGGACCGATTAAACAGCTCAATTTTTACGCGAAGGCTTATTCAAAAAGTTATACACATTACTTTTTATTTTTAATTTCATCTATTTTTTTTTTTTTTTTTTTTTTCAAATTTTATTGTTCGTTTGGGAACACATCAGACCTCAGACCTAATTTGATGTTCGGCGGTTTTTAACCTTGGGGTCTATTGACGGCAAAAGAGACAATTATTGCTGTGTTTTAGACAAATTTGAAAATTTATGAATGAATCGTAAAATTATACCTCCTCGATGTAATGTTGTTGGGCTTTAAGAATCGGGAATATCGCCCTGTAATTGCAATATTTACAAAACTCTCAATGATCAACACTACACTCAAAAGTACAGGCAACGTTAGCGATACAATGATTTCAGTCTAACGGTATTCATCGAAAGACAAGAGAGACTTGCGTAAATCCCTTATATCTTTGAAGAGAGATTGGATTGAGGATGTTTTGCCTTTTAAGATCTCTGTGAAAACTGAAAAAATAAAAATTGCAATCAAGGAATTCCGACATAAGAAAATTGTCATAAGTGAAATTGAAGGAAAAGATACCGGCCCGGTATTACCGGGTCAGCCCTCTTGCTGACAGAGCTGGTCGTTGAAGTTGGACACAATCCTGATGCAACGCCATCAAAAAGACCACTGCCCCAACGGGGAAGGATGCGTTCAGCCAGGAAAAATAGTGAGGGTGAGAAGGGAGAAAATTGTGGAGGGAAAGCATACTGCGAAGAAAACAATATTAGGACTTTGGACGTTTTTCATCGATTGATACCTTTTTTGCATGTGATAATAAGGATAACCATTGCTATTCAATTTTTGTATTCACTTCATTAATTTATTATCACAATACTCGAACTAAATAAGTTTTCAATAACTATTTTAATCATTAATCTAGTTAACAAACTCCAGTCAATGGCATTCGCCATGGCTTTTGTACTTATCGTTAAATGATGGTATTTGCATTTCTGATTAAATGCTCTTCATTCATTCATTCGTTCCTTCATTTTCGCAAATTGAATCAGCATGTTTTCGCAAAATGACCCATCAGGTAATTAGGTCAGAGGTCCTCCCCGGACCCTGAGGGACGGTGTCGGGACAGCGAGATAGGTATTTACGTTGGGACGCGGTCATGATATTGGGTGGAGCACTAGAATAATAGGAGCGGAAACCCTCCCAGGGACGTAGATATTAAGCGGAGTGGATGGTCGCATAAGTGGTATGAAAGAGCCGGAGGGGGTGTGGCGGTAGTGGTTTCAACTCGGGCGGCTGAGATCCTCCAAGAATTCCTTCCGAATACTTCTCATCAACGGGATTCCACAGCCTTCTCTATCGAAGATATCGACAAGAGATGGTAACTTGACCTTGAATATCGCAGTGTAGCTAATTTTTTGCTCACTTCATTCATTCAGTCTCTCCAAGACTGGAACCATATACTTTGGTTGATAGAGTAGATCACTGTTCCTGAGTGTTAACGAGCTAGATAATGTCACTGATGAGTGTAGTTGTACCAACTAATTTATGTCCAACTTGTGTCTTGGTTGAAGCTACCATTAATAAAAATCAATACTGCTATAATAATATTATATCATGAATCTCAAACCGCGGGGGAAATTGTTCATGTGATTCTAGGGCTTTGATTATGAGGTCCAGCTATGTGCAGTCGCCATTCTAGGAAACTGCCTTCTTTTACCATAATAATATATGGTCTGACTATACAAACAAACTTATAAGCAACGTCCCGAGTTGTATAAGAGATAGGAGATTGGGTTGGTGGATTGAATTGAGGCCTTCATGATTCATCAATTAATTTTGTATTAAGTTCAACTTTCTTTTACGAATAAATTCGAAAAATCAAAACCTCCATCTCGTTATCTAACTCTTGAAAGATCTGAGAGCACTTGAATATCCTTATGAAATGCTAATTTCCGCACAGCGAATTGATTCTGAGATAAATATCCTAAAATGTCCCAACACCCGACGACCGTACCTTCATACGATTCTATATGTGAAAATGAAGCTCTTCAACAGCCGGCTTCCCATCCCCTGGAAATCCCGTGGATAATGTAGATCATTATTTTACGGAACGTGTGGTTGAAACGTTGATTTAAAACAACCGGGGTTCACAAATTACATCATTAGTTACACTATTATCAGTATACACCAATTTACAGTGTTTCCATAAAATGTCGATTTATCGAGGAAGTATTTCCGCGCGAAATGTGGAATAAAGATGAAAAGAACTCGTATATATCTTTGTTTAGGAAGCTAAATAACCCATTTTGGTTTTTTGGTGTTGATCGTAAATTTAGGATATTAATCGTTGGTTCGTCTGAAACAAGAGTTGTTGAAACCAAATTTTGTTATTTAACAGGTGAGATCTCTGGTGTTGATTACTAAACATTGATTAAAAACTTGGGTGTAACCGCCCTTATTTTTTAGCTCCAATAGTGATTAGCCCAGTGCGGGACGGCGAAATGGTTATACCTGACCCGCACGACCGTCAGGTCGTGAAGGTTGGGTTGGTCTGGCCCCTTAAGGGGAGAACTCCGCCTCCTCCCACCCTCACCTCTCACGCCGTATTCGTCCTATAATTTTGAATTTTTTGCCACGGTTATAGAAATGATTGGGGATCATTTTAATTCAAGAAAAAGTTTGATCGGGCACTCGCAAGCCGTTCTACGGGATTTCTACTTTTTTTGTGATTTTTCCACTTTTTTGCCCTACAAATTCATTTATCAAGGGCACAGATGGTCTTATCGATCTGTTGTTTTTTCCCCTGAATTTGGATTCCTGAATGGAAGGACACAACCTTGGAAACCGATTTTTTCTTTGTACACCGTAGATTTTTTGGCACAAGCTCATAGATGAACAAAGAAAATGAAGCATTCTGGCGGTCCTATTAAAATCTACAAGGCAAAAATCCGAAATCCAGTTACAAGATTCTGTCGGCATAGCATTTCTGCAAATTGAAAAGAAAAGAGTTGAATTCGGACCAAGTTTAAGGAGTTGGCGAGAATTTGAAGGCTGAAAACAGCTCTCTTCTTACCTCCTTTCATTTTATTCTTAGCAATTTTGAAATACCTCGTCAATTTTACCAAAGACGGAAGTTTCTGATAGACAATATCAAGGCAATAAAAAAAGCTTTGAAAGAAGAACATTGGAGGAAGATTAGCTGCAGCAGAGCGAGGCAGACCATTCTACGCTCCCGGAAAAACGTCCGCAGTATGCCCTAGGTTGCTTGGAAAATTCAAAAAATTTTCAGGAATTGTGCGTCATAGATATATCTATCAAAAAATAAATACATTTTTTTTTAGGTGGAGTTCTCCCCTTAACGAATCTTCAAACGAAGCACATGGTGTAAGTGATGTTTCCACTTTCAGAAGGTGAATTCATATTTTCTGTCACATATTTAAGTTTTTGTACTAGTGAAGAGTGGTCTTTCATTTTTTAGTGAGCCATATAAACGTATAAGCAATGCTCGATACACAAGACAATATAGACAACAAATTTTTTGTGTACATGCTCTCTCTCTCTCTCTTTTTTTTTTTTTTTTAATTTCTTCTTTCTTTCTGTCTCTCACAGTATTGGCCTATAAAAATTGAGCTACAAGTTTTTAGAGATGCTCCAATTTGAATGAAAATTCGATATAACCACGAATTCACATGTTTTGCCGAAATTACGCCACTAGCCAATGTAGTAATCCTCCAATCTGATCGGGTCCCGGTGCAATCGAACCACCAATGTTCGTTTTGGTCGGCCGACTCGGCAGACCGAATCCAAGTGAATTAGGAACGTCCCCGGAGGGCGTGCGGTGAGAGGCAAAAAACAGAGATTGCTCCTTCCTAATAATTGGGACTGAGGGAGGAAAAAGCGTGCGTCCACTAGAGGCAAACATCCACCACGCTGACCGGTTGATTTCATTTTCTCCGGAAACCCCAACTCCAAGCGGAAACATCGATAATTACTTCTTTATTTATTCATTTTCAATGCCTGCGGAGTCCAGCATTAAAGGTTGCTACACACATTCTACACTGTCGGCAAGAAAAGAAGTTTTGGACAATTAATATTGCAATTAATTATATTTGTTATTATTAGTACCATTCCCATCTGAACTGATCGGCGTGACGCAGGAGTTATGGAGGGCAGAAAACATTTTGAGTATTCTCACACAAATCTCACTAATGTGTTTCTTACAGAACCTTCCACTTTCTGAAAATTACGAGTTTTCGTAATTGTTTGGCTTCTTATAACTTAATCTTTAACGAAAATTCGTTCAGCAATTGCAATAGCCGCTGAATTCCAAGCAAACGCAACATGTTCTCACCAGCTAATTTCATTATATGCCTAGTTCGAATTCATAGTTGAAAAGGAATGTGGTTACTACTTCGCGTTGGTATCTCAGAATTTATTAGTAACTCGAATGTAAATTTAAACAAGATCTATCGCATTTGGAACAAAGCGGTACAACAAATGATACAACGCGTAAGAAACGAATTACTTGTATTTAACCCTGAGAATCTGGAATTTGTTAATGTGAACTTTTTTGTTAAGTAGATATACGATATTCATTACAAACGTTGTTGTATGCAACCCGCTGATTGCAGCTTTCTGTCAAAAATTCGAATTTTAAGAAATAAATTCGGGTGAAATTTTGCCTCTTTGGTCTATCATTTTTTGAGAACTATAGGCCAGTCAAATCAAAAAAACTAAAAAATCAACACGCGAAGAAATAAAAAATTGAAATAGAAAATTATTTGAAGGAAAGATTGAAGAATGGACTTGTTGCCCCTTCCTAATGCTGAGGCGCTATCCCTGCATCTCCCTGAAGATACCCCTGAGGTGAAAAAAGCAGCGGGTCTTAGTAATTTAAAGAAACGGGAAGAGAGAAATATCCATATTCTTCTCATTCCCGGGGTTTTCAAAAACCATTGGAACGGAGAGACAATGGGGGAGGAAGGAAGGAGTTAATTTGATTTTTATGGGTCATGTGAAAAAAGTATTGCCGATATCGCCTATAGGGGCAGTGTAAGAAAAGGAACGACAGGGCAGTCAATATTCGAGAGTGAGTGGTTCGCAACCACGTTCTGCTCCTACAAGTAAATCACATGGAAGTGACGGGAAGATGCCGTGCGAACGGGAAGGAAGTTCTTATACATTAAAAGTGGGGCATGAGAACGAACTTGCACAAAACGAAACCAGCAAACACAACTATTGGGTGCTAAACACAACAATAAACTGACCAGAACAGAGATATTATTGAAATCATTGTTTATAATAAAAAACAAAACAAAAGAACCAAAGGTTCTGTAAAATTAGATACGTAAATAAATTAAAGCATATTATGTCAAGTTAATATGATCATGTCATTAAAGATTATAATTCATAATTATATTATAGGTCTAGCGGAATGTCGTCCTTGGAAGTTACTAGTGTTTCAAGATTTTCCCAAATAGATACTATTGATCATCTAATGATCTGATTGATCTATTGATCTAATTGATACATCTATTGATCATCATACACCAATATAGATAGTGAATTAATGGAGCCGATAAATCCATTTAAAAAAAATAAGTTTCTTTTCCACCTACTGGTCAAATATGCTTGAAGATAGATATCTTATAAAAGCAGCTGAGTTATACACAGAGTAATATAGTTACCAACGTTTTATAGATGACATACCACTTACTTTTCTAGCCACTTGAATCTTAGCCGACAGGGCAGTTTGTTTGGTGGAGAATTCCATGACGTTAAAACTGTAAAATTTCTCTTCAACACGACATTCTGTTATGTTTTCGGTATTTCTTTAGACATAGAAGCTCATTCTAATTATGAAAACCTCAAAATCCTCCTATTATTATTATCATTATTATGTTTTTTTTTAAATTGATTTATTTATTTGTTTTTTATGATTACATGGTTGGGCGGTTGATAAAAAAGATGAGCGTTCTAACTCATTAGCGTGATATTTCACACTCAACAAATACGTGACCGCTTATTCATTTAAATGGGAAACAACTCGCAGTTCGTTTGTCGAAAAATGAAACGGAACTAAGCTCGGAACAGGATATTGGGTGATTTAGATACTTCGCAATAAATAGCCGTTCTTTTTTCTAACCGTTCAGCTGAGTGCCAGGTGCTGTTCTCTGCTTCACTTTTTACAGTGCTACGTCCCTTTGCTATGTAAAAAGTTTAATATTTCCCAGAAGCACCCCTGGAGTCCTTGCGTTAATTCCGAATCAATCACTTCTTCCCTTGAATCCCTTATTCAAGATGGTTGTAATAAATTTTCATGTCAAAATCTTCGTCCCCAACGTTGAGCTGTAATTGTTAATAACAATTCAACATCCAATTTTCTGAATTCCAGCCAGCTACTGTCGTTCGCCAATTTTATAGTGTTTCAAATTTCAATCATTGTAGCCATCAATTCAGTCCAACTGCATTGAGATGAAAAATATTCAGACGCTCGGTAAGTATAACCAGCTTCTAAACCTCACTCCAGATCAAAGATATAATAAAAACATGATTTCCACAACAATGATTGTATTCCAGAGTTAATTTGTAATATTTCATATATTTGGGACTAGCCATTCAGTATTGACAATCAAATCTAAGATGGTTTCAATTTCGACGCCTGGAGTTCGCGAAAAGCTTTTCCCAGTAGACGGAGTCCGTAACAATCTACTGTCAGTATCGATCAGGAACCAACAAGTGAACTAAGTGAAACGCTGAGTGGTTGATGTTAGGGAATGGGTTTCTACAACTTCGCCGCGCAAGATTTAGTTCGAAACATAACAACGCTCGTATTTGAACTGAGGATCAGTTTGCGAGGACTCGTGAATACTCGGGTGACTACGCCAAGACAATTATTATCGAGAGGCCAAAAGATAAAACTGAGAAATACCAATTTTCGAATTTTGATTGACTTTCGGAAGAATTTGGAAAAATGTTAGCCTCTGATGTCAAAATTTCCACTTGCTTTCTTGGTATTCAGTGTTTTCTGGTAAATTCTTTTCGGTTCATCGTCGATCACTGAAATCATCTGTTCACCTGTATGTGGTGAATCCTTGTCAAGCTCAAAACTATTCCAAGTTTCAATATATAGCTCCAAGTCGAACTGAGAATTTTCCAAGTCGAATTGAGAATTTTCCAAACCAAATTGAGATTTTTCCAAACCAATTTGAGAATTTTCCAAATCAATTTGAGAATTTTCCAATCCAAGAAACTTTCACTAATAAAAAGGAAGAGGGAGTTTTCCAAACCGAATTGACAATTTTTTAAGGCAATCCAAGACTTTTGTTGAAAACAAAATTAGTGAAGAAAATGAAAGAATAGCACTTTATGAACAAATTAACATTGGAATCAAAAAGACAAAATGAACGGAGAATACTTCATAAAAATTACGCTCTTGTTAAGAACGGAAAAAATCGAGGCCATTCTGCGTTTGCCAACGAAAATTTTTTTTATTTCAACGTTAATTTGTTCATAAAGTGCTATTCTTTCATTTTCTTCACTAATTTGTTTCAACAAAAGTCTTGGATTGGCTCAAAAAATTGTTAATTTGGTTTGGAAAACTTCTTCTTCCTTTTTAGTAGTGAATGTTTCTTAGATTGAAAAATTCTCAAATTGATTTGGAAAAATCTCAATTTGGTTTGGAAAATTCTCAATTCGACTTGGAAAATTCTCAATTCGACTTGGAAAAGCTATAATTTTGATGGAATTTTTAGGGGTTCTATGAGTTAGTTTCTAAGTTGCCCTATTTAAATGTCGTTGCCACCGGACCAGTAATAACCTGCACGCGTGCGCAATCGTGAATTTCGTTAATTTATCTAGAGCTATCTGTCCATTTTCTGGTGTGGGATCATTCACCATGAATGTAATTGTGACTTTTTGATTATTATCGATTGGGCATGAAGAAACTCAATTGGTTGAAACTCGAGACTAACGGACGAAACGACCACGGTGTACCGATTAGCTCTAAGTCGGTCCCCAATACATCCTAAACATGGAAGGAGGTTGAATTGTTTCTATTAATTGCGAATTCACTTTTGTCTATTGCAGCCCTATTTCGCTTAGTCATTGAGTACCTTTCCAATATACTACTGTGCTACACAAACAACAGTTTTGACTCGTACTTCGTTTTTAAATTAAACCTACACGTCCGATTAACAATAAATGAGGAAGACATACTTTCAACCCAATCCGGTAGTGTAATTAACAGCAGGACTTGACATTACTCCTTTTTTCCATTTATTAATTTTATTATAGTGGCCTATTTTTTTCAATTCCTGTTTATTTCCTAACTGTTACATATTGAAATCTATTTCTTTCATATCCTGGAAGTGTCAGCATTTTGTTGGGCATAAAAGTGGACCGAATATGCCCTCTTGGAAACCGATAAAAACAGAGGGCTTCTCCTGCATATTCGAAAACGCTACCGAGAAAACAAACGAAGCCGTGATCTGATAACCCACTACATCCTCCTCCTGCCGTTTGACAGCCTTTACTACATACGGCGAAGCAGTGGAAGAGCAATAACCCGCGATAACCTAATAAAAACCTACTCGGCCGAAGGACATCTGACCCCGGCTCTTGTGTACACCGATAAATCCAGGCATCGGACAGTCCGGCTCCAACCCAAGTGACAGTATTTCAGAGGGTGTTTTCCCAATGTAAACGATATGTGAAGACTAGAAGTCTAGCGAGCCTTGGAGGGCAGCCAAAACCCCCGCTCTCCTCCACGGTTTCTATCTATCCTCTCATACTCCAATACACACGATCGATAATATTATCTTGTTACTACAGTTCTAACAGAAAAGGAGTTGAGATAATAGACCACTTGAGAACGAGGTTTGGTTTCTCCGGGAAATGAAATTATTAGGTCGTGTCGATTGAACGTCTTCTGGTATCTGGGACGTTCTAATGACTTTGTGGCCGGAACTGTTTTTCTAGCCCTCATTATTATCGTATTCTGGAGTTGGCACCCTTTCGCGTCTCTTCCTGATGTGAATAGTTTTGGTAACGGACCTTTCATTATCTGCAAATACATTGCAGCTTAAATGTTTAATTCAGGGTTATCCTCATATCATGGAATTATTGGAAGTCTCGATATGAGGCATCTGAAGTGTTCCGGAACTTGGGGAGTAAATCACGCTCCAGGCACATAACAGGAAACTCAACTACAACAATCTAATTGTCTCTTTTCTCAGGAATCATACCGGAATGTGTCTCTTCCGTAAATCACTTTGAAGACAATTTAAATGTTTGAAATAATCTTGTTTGATGTAGGTTACGTGTGGAGAACCATCGTGTTGTTGAGCCATTGTTAAGCCTCCCATCCCAATTGTGGCAAGATCGGACGAGAGGGTGAGAAATATTTTTTTATGGATTTTCCTTTGCCCATGCGTAGACAAAAGTATCGACTTGCGAGCAACGAAAGGACCATATTCTAACAAACCCATACCTTGACAATTAAGCTTTCTACAAGGACTTGCTGACAATTGTCAGACACAATGCAATGGTTGTTTGGTGATAGAGCCGTCAAACAGTCAACGTAATGCGGACGCAAACAAATCCCTCCATGGGTGGTAGAGCTTTCATTGCAAAATTTGACATACCTCGATGATCTCAGCTCTGCGATACACCAACCGATTTCGACTTGATACCGAACGCGTTCTGTAACCTCCTCATCTTGAAACGCCATGTGAGCTGAGGGAGGTACTCCCATCTAAATAGATAGTATGGTCGCTTCTATGTAGTGTAGTCAATGGTTCCCATGAAGGACCTAAATAAGAAGTGGAAAACCCCACCTCCTCGGTCGAAGGCTGAACTGAATAAAGGATTTAATCAAGTGGTGAACGCTAAAAAGACAAGTGACGTTTATATTGTTTTTAATGATTTCTCCCGTTTTCTCTTACCTCTACCTATTTTATTGTAAGTAAAGTTCTCAATTTGTACTCACCATTGTGTCCTATTGCTTGTTTTACTATTCATTTTGTCCTTGACTACGTTCCTGCAGGAACCCCAGTCCAGCTCGTTCTCATGGAAAATTCTGCAAATCAAACTTTCTGCGTAACAACCGCCTAAGCACTAGCAATTTCTTAACTATTTTTTAATTATTAATACACTTTTGTATGCCATCGGCTGATGCATTGGTATCCGAGCACAAACATTGTTCACTATATTACAAGCTGGTTCTTCGGAAGATATTATGGGTATTGATAACAAGCAGCATTACCGTTATGCCTCACCATTCAACAGCTCATCTTCCAACAAAGAGAAGTGGACATACTCATTCGGTACGTTTGGGAAGCCCTCATCTGAACCATTTGATAATCTAAAAAGTCCATCAATCCTTCTTTTCATGTTACCCATACGAGGAAGCATACTTGGCTGCCAAGTAGTCTTGGCAGACGTTTATTCTTACAGGGTACACATCCTAGTATTTACGAGTTTCGAACAAACTAATGCTATTTCTATTAATCATATCTTAAAGAATTCTGGATTCAATTATTGGATTCAAAACGCTAATGTATTGTTGCTAAGAGCCATGCACAACAGATCAGTCAAATTTTAACCTTTTTCAGAAAGAAAACTCCAGTAGCAAGTGATGACACTGTAGGGTTATAAAATGATTATTTATCGGTGATTTAGGTTTGAGTGGTTGGAGGTTGTTAGTTCGCCAATCTCAGTAACTTTGTCAATCCGTCGAGCGTTCGTCATGGCTGGGAAATGTAGAGGAAATTAGCTTTGAGACGAGCATTGGTAAAATAGGGGTTAGGCGGGTTCAACTCAATTTGACTCCGAAGAAGCTAATACGTGCACAAGTTGCACATATGTTTGGATTCATCAATCATTGCGGTAGTAGAGATCTGAGGTTGCTAACCCAATAATCCGGTTCGCAACGTCGGATAGTGTTCCCTCACATAATTGGTAATATCATCCGAGACTAAGGAGTGTGCTCATGTGGTTATAGACCATCATTTCCACCCTTTCGAGGAGCATTACTATTTGATCTGCAATCTAAAAGGTTACCTTCCTCACCCTTAAATAGGTTTGCACTCAAGCTGTACAACTTCACCTACCCCGTCCGTGTCCAACGAAAACGTCCTCCTAATACTTAAATCACAGTTATGTGGTTTCATCAACAAACTTTAGTGGATCCTAAGGTCACAACAAAGGTGAACGGTATTTTTCGTCTCGGTTGAAATCGGGAGTTCTTTCACTGTCCCAGGTCAAATTCGGAACTTATTGACCAGATGAAGTAGAGTGGAGCGAAACAAACGGGATGTTCACTTTCAATAAACTGAAAAAATATTTTAAACATTACTTAAATAGTTATCCCAAAATAATTTGACATCAAAATAATGTTATTCTGTTCATTATCAGCTTTAGTTTCAAAGCACCATCCGGGTCACAGCATTACTGAATATGATTTTCTATTCCTTCCTCTTTTGCCCGGAAAAGAAGCCCTGCAACGTAAGGGCGAATGAGAACGTGTAGACAGTAAAAATTTTCTTGGGAAATCGAGCCGTTGATTTAATTGCACCGGAATTATATATTCAATAAATCAAGTTAATCATAACTTTTGTTATTTATTTATAGACTATTGAAGGTAAGTAGGTGTTTTTATTTCTGTTCATGAAGTTTGATAATGTATGTATTAATGTGCATTGGTTCCCGTCTGTACCGAAAAATTGCCTCTACCCTGCGAGCTACTGCTGATATGAACGATTTTCTTCCCTATCATTCAAAATTTTGATGGGTACTAACCTTAACATCGAACAACTAAGAAAAGGGAGTAATCAAGTAATAACAGAGCTGTCACTTCATTGACGCCGAACTTTATGACGTGGGTGCTACCCATTCATCTCACGTGATATGCATTTATTACTTCAAGTATTTCCTCCTCAACCCAAAAGCCTGAATACCGGACAAAAACAAGTTGTGAGAATATTGCGGGAACGAACATAGAGGAGGAGGTAACGAGAAACATAGAAGAAAAAATCATACAGAGCCTGTTTTCATCCTCAATCATTTAAATTCCATTCATATCTTTAGGCATCAAAGATTGAAGTTGTATAGGTGTCTCAGCCTACTTGATTTTCTCCAGAAACATGTATGTGTGTCCAATTATTCCGACTTGTTCAACAGATCCGATCGCCATACAATTTCAGGCAGGCATTTGGGTTGAGGTCGAGGAGGTCTGACAATAATTCCAAGTTGATTTTCCTCTTGGGATGGTAGGGGCGAAAATTCTGTAGAGAGATTCAAACTCCTAATTTTTTATTGCCAAATTTTGTTATTTGCTCCGCCGATTTTTAAGAGCCGTGGTTGGCTTCATTCTATCTGGAAAAGTTTGAACTTTCTAAACCTCACCCTAGATTTCTTCCAAAACTTTTTGAAGCAGTTAAGAAATAAAAAAACCAAAAATAAGCGTGAAAAATGCTAATTTTGTTAAATTCTTAGGGTATTAATGGTTTAAAAAGCTTTTAGAGTAAAAATATTTAGTTGTAAGACAAGTGTCTATTGAAGTAGTTCGGGTGAAGTCGGTGGGAACTGCAAAAATTCATTATGAAGGAGAATCCAAAAAAGTTCTCCTTCTGACCAACCGAAAAAGCGTTTATCCAGCACCTACTAGAATAAATAAAAACCAGGCGGCAACTAAGAGGTATTTTTTCTATAAACCACTGTTTGTGAATAAATAGTATTTCGCTACCACTCTACTTGTTTCTTATTCTAGAATATCTAAAATCGTTCCGAATACCGTTTTTAAGATAACCTACCCAAATACCTTTAAAAACAATTATTCCCACTTTGCCACACGAGGGGGAATGGATTCTTTTATGTCTATTTCAATCAATAATATATTAGAAGGTTCGAAAGGTTTATCATGGTGGGGAACAAATCCTTAACTAACCATTTCAACTCTTCCCAACGCTCAGCGATCATTTGTGCGCCAAAGTTTGGAATCCTGAACCTCTTTTCATTATCGGATGCCGATCCGAGGACTTGAGTACCTTTGGGAATTCCCTAGTCGATTAAGCTCCCCACCCCCCTCCTTCTTCCATTGGAATAACAGTGTACAGTTTCAATCGCTTGGAATTACGCCGCGGGATAAGTAATTAAAATGGTTAATTTACTTAAGCTTTGGGCCTAGTCTCAGACAAACAAGTGGTCTATTATACGTCCTGTTCCGCATCCATTACTCATCACCTTCCATTTCCTTTCTGTTTTGTGATTAATCATTTCGTGAGAGATGCTGAGTAATAGGATTACCCGTAGTAGATACTGGCCTTAATGCAATTCATTGATTTTCAATTGAGAAGATCAGGGAAGTTCCTGTTGTGCAGCATGACCGTGTGAATTTTCGTGAATTACCGTAATTCATTGTAGTGATTGAAGACGAAGAATATTGAAATATTTCAAAGAGCTGAGCGCCAACAATTCTATGTACCTGTGACCTACTTGATATTAAATAATATTATTTAATTAAGAGAATATGAAACTATTTCGGAGACACTAGCGGAGCTATGTAGGGGCACACTAGCGGATATCAGTAAAGAGGAAAAGAAGTCAAAATACATACAATTTATAATGGATATTCCAGATTCCTTCCAGCGTCTGGGACATCCTCCGAATGTTGCGGGCGTTGCTGTGGTTAGCGCGGTTATTCCCACGGGCCGCTAATTTTTTACGGTCCTGACGCTCCCTTTCTCTTGCAATGCCCCATAGGCAAAGTGCCTTCAAATATTATATGCCCTTGAGTAATTATTACACCCCTGCCATGATTATTGCGAGCCATTCCACCAATCAGCGACCCCCCTCCCACTTTTTTCTAAGAGCACTGGGATTGTGATTGATATGGTTAGTGTGCCCTTCCCGATTCTGGAATCCGCTCGGAGGATCTCCAACTATACAGTTAGAACATCAAATTCGGAGAGTGAAAAGGCTGCACCGTGGTCCAGGAAGGGAAGAGAGAAAATCGATCTTTCGTCTTCTACAGACCCCTTGTTCCTGGGATATCCTTGGCGGTGAGAGAAGATTTTGAAGGCTTCGAAATACGATGTTCGGGGGAAATATTAAATTGGAATTGGAATTCAGTAGAAGGAATAAACTCTGCTGCTTGGGGTATGCGAGCGTCGCGAGTAGAATGACTGGTAGAACAGATCGCAGATCCCTCCCTCTCCGCTTCTCCTTCCCATCTTGTATAGCGATTTGCAGGCTGGAGAATCCAAACTTGTTATGGTACTCAGATCCATACCACTATGTTAAAGATGAGTCGGGCAAGTGCGTGGTATAGTTTGCGAAGTTCAACCTTAACAAACCCTAAAAATTAGAGTTGATTTTAGTCCTGGATCTCTGAATCTTGCTTTTTCAAACAAATAAAATCGTTTTTTCGTAATCATAGAAATGACAAGTTCCAGGAACGGAAATTTTTTCCAAGACCCACTCCACATTTGCCTCGTCAAAAATAGGGTAAGTGCGTAGCCTCCCCATAAAAGGCATGGAGATTTCTACTCGTGATTGAGCAAGTACCAGAATAATGAACTTTCAGCGATTTTTTGAGATTTGAAATTTTGAAACTGGACAGAAATCCACTAAGTATTCAACTTTTGCAACGCATCAGGACACGTTGACAAGAAGGGTGAAAAATTAGAATGCCACAATAACATCTATAAACTTTTTTCATCAGGTAATGAAGAAATCAGGCACCCAACTTTAATCCATCTAGGTGTTTTGAGTTAAAAAAGTACTTGCGGAATATGCAAAAATGAGATGTTTCACTTAGAGAGGGGTGGAGAATGCCGTGCAACTAGTTGTGGAAGACCAAATAGCTGAACCTTCAACATTCTTTTGGGAAACCATTGGAGCTGTTGTTCAATGTTCCTGAGAGAGATGAGAGCCGATAAATTGCAGTTCTGTCATTTTACGGTCCTTGGGGGTTGGGAGAGGTTATCGACACTGGAGAAATTATTTGATATTACCTGCTTTCCCAGGTTTCTTATATGCAGTTATCCTTTTATGAAGAAGTTTGGGTTAAGCTCGTCGTAGAGCCTAACTGAATGGAAAATGAATATACAACTTATTTTCGAATAAGATTGAAGTGTAACTTCAGAACTGAAAGAATACCGGAAACCGATCAAAATACTGGGAAACCGATCAAAACACTTATTAACCTGGTGTCTGGAGATGTACGAAAGTTTCGCCACCAACATTGCAGCCAAGTGGTAAGCCACAATGTGATTTGGAATCCACCAAATGAATTTACCTTTTACGTTTGCCCTACCCGCTGGAAAAAATGTTGAAGTGCATGTAGTTGCCGATCTAACGGCAGTATGGATTCTTATTCCTGATGTTTAGATCAGATTAGGACCTTCTAACCAATATTCCGTTCCCATCTACTGACCCATACTTTTCCCTCTTTATCTCAATGTTGAATTATTTTAAACTTAAGAACTTGGATTGCACAGGAATGTAAATTATGCTCCAGAAGCTAGAAGAAATGTTTTACATTTGTTACGAAATATAAGTATCTACAATTAGCAGCAATACTCAAGTTTCTAGTGAAGCACATTCCTTGAAAAAAAGTCCTTTCCAACAAACTCCCCCTTCCCTGAATCTTACCGGAATTCTTTAATTCATTGCAAAAACTTATTTTTTCCATATAAAGTCTCATTAACTGTTTGCCGAAAAACCGGACACTGTGTTAGCTCTTCGATGCTGTACACGAGACCAGTTTCAATTTATTTGACCTAAACTCAATTCAACACAACTAAACCCAACCTGTAACGCTGTTGATTTTTTAATATTAAAATTAAGTTTCTATAATGGTCTCTAACAGCAATGCATGGCGAAGCCAGAAACAGAGCACAATGTCGGTCCATCTGTTATTTTTGGACGAATCGGATTAGAATTCGTTTATAAATAAATACGTATTTGAATGATCCCCAAGCGGAGGACAGTGTCATGAATATCATTCATTGTCAAAGTATGGGGATCTGGGGACTCGCGAATTGAGTAATTTATTCAAGTCACAGAATATTCATGCACTATCGAAGTGTAGGTACCCAAAAACTAAATTCAACATTTCATTCAAATGCTAATTTGGCATGTATTTTATAAATAATTAACTTCAATAAGTATGATCAGTTATTCATATGAATTTGCAGGAATCTAAAATTTTGGTTTACAAAACTGAATGAAATGATGTTGAAATATTCTCAAGTTCACATTTAAACACCATTGCCTGCAAAACACGGCCTTTTCGCTTTGGATAGGTCGTTAAAAATACTAATTTTCTGGGCTACCTCCCTCCTTCCTGCATCTATGATGTGATCTCAATTACGATCGTATATAGGCATATTCTTACCATCCTTTTTACATCAGCTCGTCTGTTTCTTGCCTAAAATTTCATTTTCGCCAAGTGCATTCTTCCACTGAAATGAATTTGTCAGTTCTCCCTTATTTTTCTGTAACGGCTTTTCATCTCTAAACATCAACGAATCACTCCAGGTCACAATCAGTACTGAGGTTTCGCACGATACACATTAGTTCTTTAAAATTTCCAGGAATGAGGTCCGAGTAAATTTTTTTTACCAACTTCATTCACAGTATTTTCTCCCTCTTATTTATCGATTTTTTTACTTCCCCCATTTGATTAATCTACCCAAAAGCAAGGAGACTTCCGAGGCAAGGTGTGTGTACTGCCAAATGGGGGACGATGATGTGGAGCACACTTCTTCATATGCCCAAAATGGCAGCAGCTAAGGCCGGAAGTGGTTGGAGTAATATTCAATTTCAGCCCAGAAACAGTGATAGAAAAGATGATAAAATCTACGGAAAACTGGAGCACAGTCAGCAAATACATCACTATGGTGCTCAAAGAGAAGGAAGTGAACAGAAGCTGGGCATGAGCCAGGGTAGAAGTAGTGAAGACCAGGAGGAACCCTCACGAGGTTAAAAAGGGGACTGTCCCGAAGTAATGCCAAAAGCAGTCCCGGGACAGTCCTAAGAGAAGAGAGGAACGGTGTTTTTCAGTCGGTATGCCACAATGGAGACCCCGACACGAAGGGTGAGGGGGACACGTTTTTGATGTATACCCCCTGACTGTCAGTCCAGTAATGGATTTTTCACCAACCTCAATAAAAAAAAAAAAAAAAATGGAAGGATAGCTGATAACATCCGCGATGCCGACGTAGTCGTACGATGAGCCTCAACCTGCTATGGTGATCTACTGACTGCCCCACAGAACGCGGCATACGATCCCTGACCAACGCGATTCAGTGATATTGTTGTATGATGCAACATTGCAGCGTCCCTGTCACACATTGCGGCAAAAATGAGAATTCCACACATGACTCGATAGTCGTCCACAAATTTTAAAAGACGTTCCTTTGCTCTTCTTACTAGTTCCATTCTGTTACTGGGTCCATTCATTTCCCATTTTCGTAAACCACGCTTACCACAATACCAAATTTTCTGCAGTAAATTTAACATTGAAACGAATGATGATACTTGTCCTTTCATTTTGATTTTTCTCTTAAACTTTCCTGTAGTACATTTTGTTCTCCAAGATTTTGTTGATACTAAGCGCTCACCTCCATCATGATCAAACTATATTTGTCAAGTGACAAGTAATTGCGGTATTTTCTTAAAATTTGCAATGAAAAGCTGCAAATTATAATATAGAGATTTATTATTTCTGCGTTAGAATAAACAGTCTACGTGAAACACTGATCTATGTGTAATAAAATTTATTACATTTATTACATTATATTTAATATAGTTAGTGGTACATTATTCAGCACGTTAGATCGATTAGGAACAGAATTACCATCAACCGCTTTCAGCTGATCGCTGAGCCCCATTCCTAGTATTTGAATCCTTGATTACTTAATCTTACGTATCTCTCAATTTTTAGTTTTATAGGTTGATTAGGACAGAAAATATCCATTTCAATTTTTCGTAAATATTTCCAAGGGATTTAATATCTACATTGCAATAAATTAAGAAATCAGTAGACCTTTCTAAGTTAGGTTTTATTGCACAGAACTTGGCTAATAATGAAAATTATAAAATCATTCTGGAAACAGAAATACTTCACTATGTAGTGAAGCACATGGGAATGTTAGTAAGCAACTTCTTGAAATTAATAACTTCTGGATTCATCTCAAGTACATTAATACATTACATTATACTGTATACGGGTACTGACTACTTGTGGTATACATAAATCATAACTTATGTAGAGAAGTTATTCAAATACAGAAACCTAAGTAAAATACATATATGTATTCATTTGCAGCGTTGTTTTTTTTTTTTTTTTTTTTAATTTGATTTTTAGATTTTACACATCTTGAAACGTAAAACAACATATTTTAGGAAGAGTTTAAGAATTTTCTTTTTGTCGATAAAAAGTGTTCATTATGGAAAGTAACCTTACTGGATAAATTCAGAAATTTTGGGTTCGCGACGGTAAGTGCGTGCTGAAGGCGTCAAACGATCAGAGATGAGTGATTCGTCACTACCAATATTACTGTGTTTAACACAAATATTATTTATCATAAACGTTAGTAAGTAGGGCACAGAAATTAATGACGGAAATCCACTGTTGTGAATAGATGAATATTTCAGATGGCTACTATTTACCGAATTATTCTTACTGTGAACATTTCTTTAAATTAGTTATTTGCCATAAATTAAATCTATTATATTCTCGTTTCCTCAACGAAAGTGCTATCTATTTTAGGTCGTAGCATCCTGTAGAAATATCGAGTGGCGTCCTGTCCTTATGAGCTTTAACAAAATTATTGGGAATTAACAATGGGGTGAGGATTCAACAGAATCGCTACAAGCGACTCCGCCGTTAACTGTCTCGGGGCCATAACAGTTGAGAATAAATTTCTTTATTCGAGCTGGATTCCGCAGCACGTGAAAATGCCGATAATAACCGAGAGACGAATCTCAGAAAGAAGAAAGAGAAAATTACTTGCTTGGAGAAGTGGGTCAGCGGAAATGGAGTTGATAGTTGAACTTCTTTGTCAAACTATTGGGCGCCTTGGGCCTCTCTCTTAATTCCAGTCGCAACTTTTAATACTGCTCATTTTAATGGTTTGAAGTTTGGTAAGAAATGAAAATCAACTTGAAAGAAATAACTGAATTAATTAAAAGAATTGTTACAAAATATGAAAACAAATTAAATTGAGCATTAAAAAATTCGTCCGAATCACACCGAATCCAACGTTTCATTCTCAATGGTAATAATCATTGTAACCATCAATAAAACATATTTTGATAAAATAAGCTCTAAATAGGATGATTTTCTCTCTTCAAGAAACCAAGTTCACGATGAGTTTTGTCATCTACAGATTGAATGGGGAGCTTAGGTTGTTGTCTTATTTTACATCATTCATTTCAATGTGAGTACCGTATAATTTCGATTAAATGAAATTACTAATAATCCATTTGAAACTCCTGGAGTAAAATTAAGAGCGATAGAGGATCACAGGGGTGAACACCTGAGGATGCGTTGTGGTTGATTTCTTATCTGATCGATCTATAGTGCTGAAATATGAAATAGAGATATTGTTGTTCAATTAAACGTAAATCAGAATGAAATACAGATAGACTTAGGTTTTTAAGAATTACTGTTGGAATTTAGTTTTTCGTAATATATTTGCGGACAAGTGATCCTTAGGTAGGCACTTCATTTCATCTCGTTAAATTTCAGTGGTTCAATCTGTTGGTGTCAATCGCTGTGTCGATACGCAGTCTATTGCCGAATTATTTCTCTCATTACCGTTACTATTTTATATTAAATATTATTGTTCAATAGTGAAACAAAATGGGAAAACTTCATAAGGCCCCTTTTAAAAGGAATTCATCTCTTTACTTTATTGTACCCAATCCTGATCGGTTTTGTTTTGAACGGATTTCCGAGATCATTGGTCCGTTGGATGATATAAACATTATTCCGGCCCATGAGACGAGCGACGACGAATCCCGGATCAGAATTTACTTCGGCGACCCGCGATGTATTCAATCATGAAATACAAGCGGTTGTTGTCCCAACTCGGTTAGTTTACCATCACAGCTCCCTTTCTAGAAGTTCCTTCCCCTCCGCTCGCCCTTCCCCCCTTGAGTTTCGGGGCCGGACACAGGAATAAGATGGCAACAGTCGTAAATCAGGTGGAACTCGGGCCTACACATATCATTACGGGAGCGAAGAGCCCCCTCTACCTTCCCTCGCTTCTTTTTCCACCCCTCTTCCAGGCAAAATATGAATGAAATATGAAGAAAAGTTGCGCTAGGGGAGCATCCTACCTCCGCATACATGATAAACAGATGGGTTTCCTGAGGAAAATAGCAAGATCGATGTGTAACAATTCAAGGCAAGAGGCAACGGCAAGAGAAGACGGTGTATAGGCCGGAAGGAGTGTTGTTCTTAAAAAATACGAAATAATTACGACTGACAACCGTTTGTTAATAATAAACATCCTACTACTAGCTTTTAGGATATGTCTATGAAGCAAGGGTTCGTTAGTAGATAGAAGCCTAATAAAATTGATTCAGAGGGATGCGGCACAACCCAAACATGAGAAAAAAAAATAACTGCATACAAATCCGTTTCAAACCATTCCAAGATCGAAGCCATGAGAAAATTAAAGGTATGTGAGACGAATTTTGTGGACACTGATCATCCTGCAATTCTTAACCGATTTTGATTATACTTTTTTTGTTCAATCCAAATTTTACTCTAGTTAGGAACAAACCACCGAACTTGTGCAACAAACTTCAGAAATTTCAAATTTTACGAGGAATTGGAGCTGGTAATGACAAATTTTGTTGCTACTCGCACTATAATTCTCATTATTTTCAAAATTCTTGTTTTGTTCGATCCACATTTTAGTCTGGTTGAACAACGAACCTCGGAAATATTGCTTTTACTGACAGGAGAGGGGATGGATGGGGTAAAAGACAATCCTTCCAGTCGCTTCTCAAGCGAGAATTCTCGATCGATTCACGTCATTATTTTTTTGTCAACAAACTTTGTCGAAATTGTTTCTTCAAAATCAAAATTTCCACTCACATTTTCGCGTTTTGGACCATTTTCGTTTCGTGTCTGTCTGTTTGTACGTCCGTCTGTCTCTCCGTGTATCCAAAGGTCCTTGCAACGAGCTTAACTTAAATCTTCAGGGAATGTGCGGGTTAGGATCCCCCAGGATTTTCATTAAACACGAAATCCACCAAACACCACTTTCTCAGGTTCTAGAGGTCCGACCGCGCCCTCATTTTCAAGGTGGTCGGGGAACAACATCTACATACATCCATCAATTTTAACGCGTTGGTTCCATTAGGTGCTACTACTCCCGCACATAAGTGAAATCCTTGTAACAAATCGAATTTCTACAATTTCCATCCGATTTTGACAAAATCTCAAGGGATTGTATGGGTTGAGCTATTGAAGGTCCTCCATGAAATTCATTGCTCTGGAGTTGCATTAACAATATCTAAAACATTTCAGAATATTTTTCGTTCCTGGTACCTTAACGAGGCACCAATGTGCCTCTCCAAACTGGGCAGTCTTTTGTTTTTTAGTATTTAAAAATATTTCAGTATTTAAAATATGCACATTGAATTCGTTATTTTTCACTGTTTTCTTCTTAATTTTTTTGATCGACCCTAATTCTAGTTGTTGGGATACTGAATGTAAAAGGTCGTCAGACGTCATAAAGCTGTCCAGTTGAATGTTGTGAGAAAAAAAAAGTTGGTCCGCATTCCTCAGTGTACTGCTAAAAAGTCATTAAAGTCCTTCCATCTTCAATTCTGCCTCCTGGTAAATTTTTCTCTCTGAAACGTTATTCGAAGTCTGTTCTATTTAAATACCGTAAAGCAGAAGGAATGAGGCGGAAAGTCGACTTTGAGAATGAAAGTCTTCGAAAAACTAGTAACTTTCTTTACCAGCCTCCTTCTACCTTCTAGCTGTGAACCGGAGAAGAGGATGACTCAAAACTAAGTTTCGTGAAATCCGAGAAGTACTAGTATTAATATAGTCGTGTTCGTGAAGGGTCGATACATCTCATTTAGAAGGCCGTGGAATTGCCTTGATGAGAAACGTTAGGAGGGAATTCTTGGTGATGACCGCTAGAACTGAAACCACTACCTTCTCACCCTCTACCGCTCTTTCATTTTACATAAATGCCCTTCCACTAAGTCGTATTACGTTTGTGAATGCTCCTACTAGTTATGAGGTTTTGACAATATCATGACCTGTTTCCAATGTTCATATTAGAAATCCTCCTCCTCTCTTTATCACTATTCCCTTACCAGGCGTCCATCCACTCAAGCTCCCCTCCCCTCGACCCCAGGTACCCTGCCTGACGAGTAAAATTATATTGGTAACTCTGGGGTGTCGTCCGTCATGCGGTTGGAATCTCAAAAAATGAAAATAAACCAATCACCGATCACATTTCGGCAAAATATTGAATCATGGATTATTTTCTAACAAGTCGAATTGACAATTGTTTGAGTTTCTCAGTGATAACATTAGTAAACGGAAAAAATTAGGTTTTGCTTACTCCTAAATTTTTCAATAGTAATTAATTAAGATAAGGAAGTTTATAACAATGAAACTATTTGAAGACTATGAAACTGTAACTGTAAACAATTAGGTACTAACTAACATAGACAATTTGCTTGTAACTAACCAATTACGAAATCAGCAACTCAACGTTTGAAAAAATTACCCATTGAATGTGCATCCCTTTATAACGTCAACTCGATAAATTTCAGTTTAATGAATCTTTACACATTCGAACTTTTCCAGAGATTTGTCAACGATTATGTTGGGTTGAAAAATGGAAAAGTTATTCTTGGAATCGTCAAAATTCAAGATAGTGGTGTGCTACGAAAATTCACTACTGACTGTAAAAAACATTTCGTTAATATTTTGTCACAAAAAGCTAGAATGTTTTCAACAACTTAATAAGACCATACCATTTGGAACATTTAGACAGTGCTCAATTCTGAAAAATTGATCTTAAGAAGATGTTTTCAAACAATTTGCATACCGTTTGCTATCGGTGATGTATGAATATATGCTCCGAGCAAATAATTCTGTTCCACCGATTTTGTATATTTATACAGTCGAGCGGGAAACTTTATTATACGTAGACTATAATGGGCAGAAGCACAAACTCGAAGAAAACGCTGACATCACGCCTGGGTTCTCCGATAACTTCCGATAACTTTGACTCCCTCGTTGAATCCGCCTTCCCGAGTCGGCAATCCTCTTTCTCACCGTTCTCAGCTCATTATCCGAACAACATAGCAGAAACGAGCAATAAGTATAGAGTAGGACATCTTGACGTTCTTCATATTGACACAACATAAACTCATGTTTAGAGAGTTACAAAACCATTATAGGATTGTAAAATTAATCAAGAGTCATTATTCTGATATTTCATCCTAAAAATACTTAATCAACGAGGACCGTAATGAATAATATGACCCTTAGACATCAAGCACCATTCGTCTGATATGAAATCCCACTTAACTATGATATATAGTAGAGTGGGGCAGGGTTTTCAGCATCACTTTCGATTAAAGTGCAGAAATTTTAAACAATCGAGATCTTTAAAACATTCTAAATAAGAATTCCATAATGGCAATCATGGAAATATCAATCATAATTTTTGCAGTTTTCATCTAATTTTAATGACATTTTCTGTGAATAAGCATTTTAGGGCACCAATGGCTCCTAACAAACTATTGCTGAATACAATCTAAGATCTCCAAAACTTTTGAAATAATACGTAGCAAATAACGTGGAATCAAATAAATGTAAACCATGATTTTTTATTTTTCATCCAATTTCGATCAAATTTTATTAATTTTCCATTTTAGGCTGTAGACGGATCCCAATAAATTAAATAGTTACCGATAAGAATGTACGCATGACCAAACTCAATACGTGTTGAGCACAACTTTCTTATTTCGTAATAGACCAATTCTGATTTGTTTGTTTCATCTCATCTTACTACCTCCCTAACACTAAGAACCCGCTAAGACTTTTTTTAAGATCATGTAAAACATTTTAATGATTTCTACGTCAATGTTTCGGATAAAAATGTAGATGCTATTGTAGTACCATTTAATAAAATAACCAATCAATCTCTCTGAGGCGTAAACGAAGTTCTGCAGCAATATTTTCTTTGGGTGTTTAGCTCAGCTCATCAATCGAATGACTTGGAGAATGTTACGCTTGAAAAATACCGAAATGCGATGCCGATATTCAGGCATATGTTTATATGAATATTTATGTTGATTATTCATGTTTTATTTATATTGACAATCCAAAAATTTTATCTCCAGGAGTCCAAGCGGTCGAAACGATGCTATACACTCTGGACATCGTCAACAACAGGTCAAAATGGTTCAAGATAGGAGCTCACATTCTCGACGACTGCGACAAGGACACTTATGGACTTGAGATGGCTGTGGACTTCATCAAAGGTAGGATACTGCGAAATTGGCAAAATTTAGACAAGGAAACGTATAGAGCGCATTCATTGAGATCCGTGGTTTGAATTGTGTGAAAAGCGAACATGGCAGTTTAGGGGCAAAACACTGACCATTCTTTCCTGCAAAGGAGCGTCTATAAAGCCAGTTCATCAGGAATCTAGGAAAATAGAGCATTGCAGGTGCCTATAAAGCCTGAAATGCCGCAAAAAATGAAAAGAGATTAAATCTTAATAAACTTAGACTAGTGATTTCCGTGGAATGGTTAGCTGATACAGAAATAATAATAAAATGTATTACCTATTATTTCTGTATCAGCTAACCATTCCACGGAAATCACTAGTCTAAGTCTATTAGGCCTTATCTACGGTACCTTATCTAGACTTGGGGCCTCCATACCTTGTGATTGTATTCAAAAGGCCTTAAATACAAAACCATTTCATATTGCACCACCGTAGGTCGATTAGGGAGAAATTAGCCACAAGAGCCCTTCAGCTGATTAATGGTGTCCACATATCTAACTAACCTAAGGTGGCTTAAATGAGCTTAATTTCGAATTTAATCGCCTTAGGTTGATTGTGAAAGATTTCACCTAACTAAATAGTAAGCACCCAAGAACTGAAAATAAATTAATTCAAATAAAACATCTACCTACGCTTCAATAGTCTTCAACTGTACAGGGTGTGGTTTTACTTTGAGGAAACATGTACAGATCTACAATCAATACGGCGTTCATTTTTTCCTTGTCAATAATCTATTAGTTAACGAGAGCGCGCAGATGAACGTGAAACAACCCAAATGTATACCAATAACGAACATGAATACACTTGCGTTGTTTGTGAAGTTTTCGGAAAAACGATTCAATTCAATTTCGATTTAATCATCATTTTTGAGTAATTAAGTATTTTTCTCCCCAACATTGGCCCCACAGTGTGGCATACGGCGGGGGGAGGACGGACCGAATTTTTTCGATTTCTGGAGTCTTCACATCTTTAAACGTAAATCAATAAATTTCGAGGTGCACTAAACAAATTTTTTTCTCGATCGATTACAAAGTTTCATTGATGAAATAAACCTAAAATCGTGTAACACTCTAACAAAAACTTTAAATTATTGCTTCTGAATTAGCTTTGTGGAAAAAAAACAGATGGATAGGCCCTTGTTTCAGTTACAAGGGGTATACAGAATAAGGGCAGGTTCACTACTGGATTTCTAAGATACCTATAGATAAAATGTGATCGGATTTCGAAGAATTTGTGACAGGTTAATGATGTTAGTTTTTTTCAAGGTTCAGGAAACGTCACTGAGAATGAAATGAGGAAAAATAAAAGCAGAGAACGGGTTATCCTGAGTGACGATGTCTTCTTACTTGCAACCCCCAAAAAGAAATGGCCAGGAATAGACAAATAAAGGGCCCAAATATTTTTCTTCCTTTGGAGGGTTGGATTATCCGGATTCTCAGTTCCTACTGGACCCGCTCTGAGTTATGGGTGGCACTCAGCTGGATGAAGATTCGTGCATACACTTCCCTTGAAAACATCGGTGCCCAAAATGTATATTTCTGGACGAGCATTCATATCTGCTAAAGGCCCTAAGTTCATTCGGCACCGTTAATTCAAAAGTATATAATCACAATAAAATTAAAATCAAGACTAAATTCGTTAATACGTTCATTTAGAGACCATTTATGTTCGCTCCTCCTGCTGATTCCTATATAAGACGAAGCCCTCTGCCGAGTCAACTCTTTTAATCTGTACAGGGAGCCATGAGCTCCGAGCTAGTTTAGTTCCGAGATTTGTTTCAAACGTTGAGGACGTGCTCCTGTGTAAATAAAGTCAACCCTTTTTTAAAAAGGTTTTATTCCATTCACCAAACGTAACTTGTATGAACATTCCGCAAAGGTGAGGTTTTGTACATCATCTTTTGCCGTTATAATTTTATAATGATGGGGTGAGTGTTACAAATACTCAAGTTAAGTAGTATATGTTACATGCCAAAATTATAAGTAGGTATGTTAGCTTCGCGAATTGAAAATCAAAACTAGATCTGACTTTGGTTAGTAACAGCTGTTCATTGTTTTCAACCTGTACCTAAAGCTAGAGTGGTGGACTGCACACTGTGTAGTACATAGCAGAAGACTAATGCTCACCAGTATTACCAAAGGTGGTTGAAGGACACTTTCCTTACATTACTGGAGCGATCCGATTAGAGTAGTGCGACTGAAGACACGGAGGAGCAAATCTGTATGTTCGGAGCCGAAACCAGCCTTCCAGTCCCATTTGGAGGCGTTTGAAGTCGGCGCCAATCGCTAGCGAATCGCTGCCTTTTCCGCTTCTCATTCCTCCCTCCTTTCCCCTTCATATTGTCATCTCTTGTGCTGGATTCTCACTTGGGATCTTCACGCGTACGTGGCCGCACCTCCGCTTCCTCACTTCCCCTTTATTCTATCTGGTTGTGAATTTTATAAAAGGATAAGTTCTTCATTTCACCGGTTCATCTTCTCGAATGAGCGAGAGTATCTTTTCCAACTTCGGCGAAGAGGATTTTGCTACATCGACGGGGTCCTCCTCCATTTCTGGCGACACCGAACACGTGAGCTACCGCACTTTCCTTTACGTAATACCTAAATATCTTTCCTGATTCCTCAAGATAATTTCAGCGTGCTCCATTTGCTGTTGGAGGGCTGGGCATCATGCCGTTCGGCTTTATCGGAAAACACGGATAGTTGGCATACGTAAGAGACCTATCCCACCTTGGTAAAACCATCGATCCATTTAGCTTTGAGAAATTATTTGGCCTAGAGATCAGCGTTCCTTATATACAGTCCACTAACGGGGTTACGGAATACTTCCATTAACACCGTATACTTCTCATGGACGTAAGGACTCTGACAATAGATTTGTTGAATGTATTGCAAAACATGATATTAGCACTTACGATGTAAAAAGACACGTTTCAGATGGACATCCAGGAAATTATGCAAGTCAATCCAGAAAAAATTAACAATGAAGTGATGACGGTCATGATGACTTTTTAATGACAGATGTTCGTTGTTTTCGCATAACAAACATATTCGTTTTCTAATTCATGGACTGAAAGGTTCTTTCCTTTAAATTAATTAGGACACAGAATTTAGTAACTCAATGCTGTTGCTGCAAGTTCGTATAGAGTTTCGTAGAAGCTGTGATAACAAGGTGATTATTATTCCGTAATCAGATCCCGTTTGTGGTTGGTTTGGATAGTCGTTGTTCAGATAGGCGTACAAAACAAGCTGAGACGAGGAAGTTGATGTGAGGTATGTTGGTTGTAAAAAAAGTCAGTTTAAGAACGGTGGGAGATTCGAGGAGAAAATCATTGCGAAAGGCTCGTTTTATACGAATGGTTTCGTGAACAAAATTCATCGCCGTTCTTCAGGAAGCGATTCTTCTATCCTTCAGGTCTCCAAAAGTCGGATTTCGAACATGCCCCTAAAACAGAACCATACAGCCATATTGGTCGTATCAACATGTCGAGTAAATTAAGAAATATAATTGATTAAATTCCTAATTATCTAGCTCGATGGTTTCAAGCGCCCGGTTAAAGTAAAACAAAACACTCGACGGTGGGTACACACAATAATTATCTCCAGCATTGGGTATTCGGATGGTTTAACACACTAGCGATAGTTTGATCACTGGTTTCGATCTATTTGTACAACTCATGTGTATGTTACTAAAACTATTTATTTATTATATTTGTTTCTCCTTATTTGTGAGATTTTAGCGTGGTATCAAGACGTCCAAACTAAACAAAACACTGACCTCCGTGGAGCACCTGAAATGCCAAATTCGAGTAAACAAAAACAACTGTAGCAATAATTCTAAGTGGACTGTAATTTAAAAGTTGTTGAAGTTCACTGAATGAACAAATTTATTTTACCTACTGGCATGCCAGAATAAAGGAAAATACAAAAACAATGACGAATCGTGCACTTTACAGTTCGGTTAGATTAGGCTTTTTGAAGGACTGGTTGACCAATATGAGGACGACTGAAGGTTCCTTTCGTTAATGGACAATATACAGACTGACCTCAGTAAATTCAGACCCGCCGAAATGTCCGGAAATTCGACACGTCGCTTATAATACGGAAGGGGTAGTCTTCGAGCCGTCGACAAGCGAAAATTGGATTAGTGGCTGCTTAGCTCGATCGGAAAAAAGAAAAAATGGCAGATAAAAGGTAATGGACCTGACCAGGACGTGGCAGAAACTGAACTGGTTAACGGATTGATGACAAAAGGCGAAGACGGGAGAGAGCTTGATCGTTGATAATGCTCGGAAGATGTTGAAACTTATCGCTAACTATTTGTTTGTTTACGATTGCAACAACAAACACTTGACGTTTAAGCATCTTGTTGGAATGACTATGATTTAGATTTGCAACAAGTTGATGAGTTCGGGATTTGAGGCGTCGGACATGATTGGTAATAAGATTAGCAAACAAGAAAGAAGATAGCAGAACAGAGGTACCAAGATAATAATGGCCCTCCTTGTTTAGTAAAGGCAGTTGAATGTATCGAAGGGTTGGGGAATTATATAGTTATAACCTCAAATTCTACATTAATTTTCTTGAAAATACTACACCATTCAATCAGTTGATGATTACGTTGATTTGTGATTTACTTACTTCCATGATAAATACTATTGATTGAAGCTAGGGAGAAACGCGACCTCGTTAAGCATCCGCATACCTCCAATTTCCAGAGGAATAAGTTAGTCTTGATCAATATTGATTGAGCCTGATTATGCTGTTACGATGCGAATATGCAACTCCATAATTAATAATTATTTCCAATGAAATTAGACGGTATCAATATTGATTTAGGATTATTGAGGCTCTTGAAACGTGATATAGTCATTTACCTACTCCTCCAAATAAACGATTCTAATCAACAATCATGAAGCAATCAATTAGAATCCCTAATCAATCATCTCCCCTTCAGCCATATGGATGCGCAGAAGGGTTGGTCAAGTCGAGAACTCATTATTATTGTCTTGAATAAGCTCAAAACTCCGTTCTGCTTGATTAGAGGTTTGCTTACACACAAACGTAAATCAATGGATTGTACTCTATGTATGTGGGCCACCGATGAGTTAATATTCTAGATTTCAAATTTTTCCCTATAAGGACATCCTATGGATTCTCGTTTTGAAAAGCTCTGGCTGATATTTGGCCAAATAGTTATAACCAATAAAGATGTGTGTAAAATGATTTACGTTCTGAAAAATGTGTTAGGTTACCTTGTTAACCGAGAGTTGCACAGGGTGACTTTAAACGGAACTGTATGATTAGAATTAGTTGGTTCAGTTTGTAATCGCTGGAGGCAACCCCCAACAAGTTTGAACAGTTATCAAAATTTAACGGAGAGGTTCAGTTGTTTTCCTAGGTCAATGAATTTCACGCTTAGGCGAACTGGCTTTCTATCCAATCGTCATTAATTATACACTGACGTAGTTACTTATTCACGGTCCTGGCAAAGGGAATGTTCAAACAAAGGTTTTTTGATTGAAACTGTGAGAGGGAAGAGTTGGAATTTAGTTTCAGAAATCGATAAATTGTGTTCAATTCCTGAAGTGGGGCACCACTACCGACGTCCTAGTCGGTCAGGTTCGGGTCAAAAAAGCCTCGCTCTTCAGTGGCAGTCTGGAACTCCAAAGTCTTTAAGAAATAATGAGCTGGAGCTTCACCCTTATCCAACCAGTTACTACAGATCTTGGATTTCCCCATTTTACATGGAAAATACCAACCAATCTCTTTGAAAATGCAAGGAACTCGAGATCATTATCGTACGTGCAGATTAGTGATGTGTATGATCTTCTACGATCATCAGCGATTTTCTATACGTTCTATGTAACTCCTGGTCTCACGTGAGCTGGAACCGGCGGATCGGGCATGTTCAGCGTTTGTTGCGAGGCGGGCGATAATCGCTGACACGCACACGCTACCCGCGGCTTGATATCAAATCAGTTTGATTTTTTCTCGCTCTTCTCGCAAGAAACGCGCTTGTGTTCACACCTGTTGTCAAGGGTATTGGAGTTGTTCAAGTCTGTTGGGGTCAAAATCGTTTCTCGAGTGTTGCAAGGTTGATCAGAACGATGTTCTAGTTATTTATCAACGAAATAACAAAATGTCCGTCTTTATTTGGTTTAAAAAATCCGCACTTCAAGAATAGGGTGAAGAGTCATCAATTCCCGGAATTCGATTTTCGATTGATAAATTTCATGAGACGGTTGCCTCAGCCAACGTATATTGGAAATGTAATTGAGCAGAGCTGGACTACTAGAGGCCAACAAAAATCCTCTCTGTGTTAATAAATTCAGATGAAAAACTCGTCATATTGATTGACACGGTGGGAACGGAACTAACCTTACTAAAACGCTCTCTTCTCCACTATCTACGTGGGACCCCAGTGTCGTTTCCAGCTGTGAACGCTTGCATTCTGGGTAAATCATCGATATCGGCAGTAACGCTGAAATCGGCCGGCCCCCGCTCACGTAGGACGGGGCCTTACACTCCTGCAGATCCCTCTGCGATGTAAGGCCGATCACAGAAACAGACACGATTATCAGAGTTTCCCCATCCATATCCATTCCCCTTCCACCTATCAGTCTACGGTCTATGCACTGCGAATGGGTCTACCATCAACCCAGGACCATCATCAACCTCATATCTGGTCATGTTACGCTGGATTTTCATGAGACTTCTTGCATGAAATTTAGGGCAATATTCAGGTTCAAAACCATTCCGGCGCATGCAGTTGTGGTCGTTCCAATTCTTTACCATATGGGACGTCCTTGAAAAAACGTGAAATCTCTTGCCCACTGTTGGCTCTTAGATTTATCCGTCTTTGAATGTTTTTTTTTTATTATAGATCTTTTTCGCTCTAAAAATAATTTCACATTAACAATGAAAAACCATTGTCAGTTGACGACTTTTCAAAGAACTACACCAAAAGTCATTACTTCACCGTCACGCAATTTCACAGTTACACATGCATTAGACCACATTTGCCTGATATTTGTAGGTCAATTTCTTCTTCACACATCGTCGTTTATGAAGAGTCATTATTTCACATTTTTTGTTAATTGATACCTATTGGTTAAACTCGCCTTCAGCACACAGTTTGACGGCTGATGTTGACCGTCAACATCCAAAGAAGGTGACTGTTCGGATTTTTCATTATGTCAACGACGTATCGGATATCGTGTCAAAACGAAGGTGAAGTGTGGGCGATGTGTCTGTCTGTTTTTGGTTAAATTTACCTAATCAATAATTGTGTTTAAAATATTTACCAGGTTCCAATGTCATCCGTTTTAGCCAAAATTCAGTCGAATTTCACGTTTACTGAAGAATGGGCCGTATCGCACTGTTTGTACATATGGAACAAACCTCATTCAGCACGTTAAATTTATGGTTGAAAGCATTGAAATTTAAACCTTGAACCAACAACCTTTCAATTCAGGAAAAATATAGGTCACTGAATCGTGAAAAATAGTGTTTTGGGTGATTTTCATTCTACGAGACAATCGAAGTTGTGATTCTGACTAAAAAATTTTGTCCTCCTAAAGTTATGATTTTTTAATAATACAATCTAGATGTTACTCTAATGGAATAATGATGTACAAGCACGCATGATTTTCGTTTGTTCACTCAAAATTCAGGTTTTAAAATGTTATAGGACACGACCATAACAACGAGCTTTGTCAACCAAATAACGATAAAATTATGTAAACGATGATTAGGTAAGGTTGAATGAGACAGATATTTAAACCAAAAACATTTTAATACCTTCTAGAAAAAGTTAAGTTTTTTTTACTTTTTGCTAGAACAAGTATCACATTTTATTATTGGTATTAGTTTGGTATCAAATACCAAGCTTGAAAAAAAAAATTGTTTCAAACAGCCATGACGGCTTTTGTAGCCACAACAATGAAGTTTAAAATCACCACGACAATGAGAAATCAACATTAACCTTCTGCAATTAGGAGTCTGATGAACACTTGGAGAAATTGAAACTTGCATTAAATAGAGTTTTTACATCTCCATCCCAGAAAAGAATGCCTAACAAATCAATAAGATTGATTAAGAGTGATTCTCGAACCCAGAAGAATGAGAAGTATAAAACGTACATACTCGTTTCAGAAACGGGTAACTTCATTTTTAAAACCCCAACTGTATAGAAATAGCGGAAGCATGGTGTTTCCTCAAAGGGCAGGGTTACCAATGCTGAAAAAACTTTGAATTGTCAAAAAATGCCCTCATTTGAGAGAGCTACGATGATTTCCTGCAAACCCATGACAATGAGACAGAAGGTTTGGGACAAACTTTGAGCACTTGATTCGTAGAGACTATCTAACCCCACTTATGAGCGCACTAACATTCAGTAACTAATCCTAAAAAAAATACTAGTTAAAATATTTCCGGTAAAACGTACTTTGAGCAGATAAGTTTCAAATTCTGACTCACGGACAGACCATGACAATAAGATTAGAGGTACATTTCCATAAAGATCAGGATTGTGAAATGAAAGTAGCCAAACTTTATGACAGCCATGAGTAGGCCTAGTTACCACATAGAATCTACAAAAATAATTTTTGGAAAAAGTTGAACCGAAAATTATTTATCAACGAAGGACAGCGATTGTCCCGTAAAATAGGAATCACCCTTTCATGAAACTTATGGTCGTTTTTTAATGCAGCTCTTCAATTGTCCTTCGGGAACTGATCAGCACTACCCTGAAAATTTAATTACAATCTGTCTTCTAGTTTTTTCACCTTTGATAAGCAATTTTGACCAATCAGACCGTGGGAAACTGATTTTTAAAGCAAAAAAATGGATGTGCGGTTTATATACTTTTTACAAGCAATCAGAAGAAAACAAAAAAAAATTTATGCTATTTTAATCGGTTTTAGCATTATTTTGTGATTGGTCTATAACATTAAAATGCAAGCAATTTACTGATCTCAAAAGTCCTTTCCGGCAAACTTATCTTTTCTTTTTTTAATTCTTGATCTTAAGGCGGAACAATTAACGTTTTCATCTCAAACCCCTGGAATTGTTATCGTATGGATAGACAGACACATACATCCATATATACAAAAGTAATTTCACGTAATCGTAAAACGAAAAATAACAAAAAATCAATTAATACGATCATGCTGATTGAGTGGAACATTTCTAATCATAAAAGTTCTGATCATAAATTAGGTGCAAATTATATTCTTGTAAAATGGATCTTTTCAAGTGGGAGTGCTTGTATGGTTCTCAAACGACTAAATTTGGTAGCATACATTAGCAAGCTTTTGTCGGTAAATATTTAACGGACCTGCCGATTCCGAGCACTAACGAGGAGTACGCCAGTTATAATTTTCGTTCAACATTCATTTTCACCGAGCACGTACATCTGTGGGATCCTTGCTTCTCAAGCAAAGGCAACATCTACTGCTCACCGACGAAGTGCTTAACTGGGGAGTAGAGTAAACACACGCGAAATTCCTTCAGCTCCGTCTCTCTTGGGAGCTCTGTAGCGTTTTGGGGGAAATTACATAATTTAAACGGCCCGACGTCGGAGCTTAACACAACATCCATCAGCATTGAGATTTCTCGGGTCAACAATCCGAACTACATATTCAGAATTATGTTTCAGGCTTTAGTGCATTGTTAATGATCTCTTTTGGTGAATAATGAAGCACAGGGTTGAGTGTTCTAAAGAAGAATACATTTTAATCTCCCTTCTTTAAATTCCTTTATTCCTAGATAAAAATTTAACATAGTCCATTTTAAATAAAGACGGATAAAACTTACCGCTAAGGTTTCATACAGCGAGTCGTCATGTACAAAACGTTGATCAGTTGAGCTTCGCTAACCAAATTACCATAATTTTAATCTGTATTTATTTTTTACTGTCGAAACATCTGAACATTACCATCTACATATCCAATAGAGTAATGTCATGAGTTTAGCTTATTCGATGGGTTCAAATTCTTTATGAACTAAATATACGAAGTAGCTGTACCTTTCATAAATCTGCCGTTGTTATTAAGAAAAACGAGGATTGAACACGGGATTTAGCTAGGTGGTGTTTGATTTTTCCCAAAAATTCGACATATATAAAAAAACGCCGCCAACTCTAAGACATCGGTTTATTTTATTTTATTTATTTATTTATTTTTTTTTTTTTAATAGCACGTGATTCCCAGTATTTTTTTGAAATTTGGAGAGTCACTTCTAAGTTCTGAAGTCGTTTATTTGCAATGGTTGAATTTCTAAGAATCTGACACCTATCCCGGTTGATTTATCCTCTACTTAACTTGACGTGACAGCCAACTTCCATTTGTCCGTAAAAACCACGAAAACTTCTGTTTTTGGACGTTTCTGACCAATTTGTGAAGCAATCGGTCTGAGTAGAAGTTATCAAAACGAGTCTGAGTGCGAAAAAACGGATTTTTAATCTTTTGGCTTTTTGTATGGCAGACGGAAATTGCAGATTTGAAATCTACGATTCTTGAAATTTGAAAAGAAAACATTTGGGGGGAGGGGATAAGCTCGTGCTACACCATTACAAAGGCTCATTATTGAGGCAGTAATCTTAGCTGTTGCAGATTCATTAGAGAACTCTACAAGTAGTGGCGACTAAAGCTCAATGAAACCAACAAACTGACTACAATGTTACATATCATTTATACTACCAATCTAGTTCTGTCAAATACCTCGGGATGTTATAGTACGCCAAGCCTAGGCGGGAAGAGTGTGTGAATAAGGAACTGCAAATCATTTCACAAGAGTTTTTTATTTTTGACTACCCTAATCCCTCCACATTTTTCTTGACTGCCTTGTCATCAAAACGAGAAGTTCTTTGAAGAAGATTATCTAAGTTGGATAAGCTCGGTCTGGGACCATCTCAATCGATTTTGAATCCAAAATTTAAACAAAATGACACCTATGTCATTATAAACCTCGATAAACCACATTTTTATATCAGTTTTGCCCCGTGGTATTTAAGCGTATGAAAGGTTTGTTGGACGATTAGACTACTATTAGGGTCGATCCGAAAAAAAATGACGACAATCATTAGAGAATTATAGCCTGAGTAGCGTCAATAAAATTAGTCGCAAAATGGTTTTTCGCCCTGTAACTGCGTCTTCTGCAGTGAAATTCGGAATCCCTGAGTTTTTCGCTCAACCAGAGCTAAATTGGGATCAAACTACTATTACTTGCTCACCTCTTCGTATAACTATGAGTCACCCCATCACTGGATTTCATGTTATCTTTGGTCTACATCTTGTTGAAGATGGCAGGGCGAGTACTGGATTCCACTGCCGCTTAGCCAATTGTGGATTCTACCTACATACTGCTGTATTGCACTAACTATAACAGTTATATACAGTCTAACTAGTTGTTATTTAAATAAAAAGCATGAAAAATTTGATATAAATTTGGTATATTATACATTGTTTTTATTAGAAAGAAATATGTTGAGTACGGAGTACGCAGGCCAAGAGACAACACAAGACTGTAATTGCTGAACAATTAAACATATTGCTGTCAATATGTAAACAAACCATATCGTCAACAATAACAGGACTGGATTATTTGGAGTAATAACTAAATCGCATTTTCACAGTTTCTCTCAGACTTTTTTAAGGAAATAAATTCTCAATAAAATAGTAATAAATGGGTAATACTGGAAAATTTTATAAATATTTGCCATCCGAAAATGATCTTGCATTAAATTTATATAAAATTCTTATCGACTCTTCCTTTACAATGAGGGCAGTGGTAAGCTGTAATTCCCATTAGAGACACAATCAGTCACACGTCGCGCCGTGAATCTGCATTTTGTGTTTGGGAAATGTGAACTCCTCAACCATCGGCCTTATAATTGCTTAATTATTCATCTCAGTCGCTGATGGTCACAAGGGGGTCTGTTTATAATCCACTTCACCGGCAGAACGCCGGTGAATGTGTCTCAAAGGGGAGTAAACAGTAATTGAATTTCAACTAGTTGGTTATTCCGTCAACACGGCGCACCCGTTCACACGTCGTTCTTTAGTGCCGCCATACGGTTTTCTTCCTCACAGTTTAAACGAGGCGGATTGTACATTCCAATTTCATCAATCGTCAAAAAATATGTGCTTTATCGGGCAATGTCAATGTTGAATGGGATTTTCCAGAATTCTGTACAAACCTATGTGTTTTTCATTTTTATTTGCTATTTTCAATAACGAACCTTTTGAAACTTCTAAATACCTTTCCCAAACCACCCTCCTCAAATTTCGCCACTGGTCAACATAATATAATTTAACAAATCTTTAGGAGGTAGTGATGATTTAGAGGAGGGGGGAGACGTTGTTTTTCACAATCTAGAAAATTTGTGGGAAATCATCTAGGTACTAATTTTGATGAGAGGATTGTGGTAAGGGAAATAGTTTTAAACTATTAGTGATGATGTATGGAACCATATTTTTTGAATGGGTGTTTTCTAAACGGTTACAATTCATTGCGTTTTCCAGCTAATAAAAAACTAAAAGCCTATTAAGGAAGCCATTAAAATTACTGTTATTCGGTTCAGAAAAGTGGATTTGGTAAAACGACCGAGAGTCGCCAGCCCTCCCACCCCCACAATTCTTGCAATTATTAATACCACCGGAGGAGTAAACGTATTTTAGTCGGAGGTCATAACTATTAAACCCGACTGGGGCAATAATAGAGCTCGGGAAAAGGCCAAGGACCGTCGGCCCTTAATTGAAATTTTTCGATGTAATAGACCCCCTCCAATACCTCCGTGCAGACCCTCTCCCGAAACTCCCATAACGACCGCACCGCATCCCACATACACACCCTCTTCTTCAGGGGTCTCAAGTTCCCTTCGTGTCGACGGGCGTAAATGAACTGCCCCGACTGGGTACTTAGTCGAGTGTGCCAACAAAACTTCAATCCCTCTCAAGTAGTTCGGAAGGAGGGGTTTCGGGTAAACATTTGCCCGCTAACGAGATACCACCGGCCACCGAATTTGGGTTTCATGAGAAGACTCGTGAGAGAGATTCTAAAACTCTCGGAGAAGGGGGAACCCGTTTTAGCGATATTGTTGGAGTTGTACACACTCGGGGTCTCCGCGTTGCCACTTGCCTTACATGGTCTGATAATTTAACGCGTCATAAACCAATTTATTGGTTTAATACCGCTGATATGCGTTGTCTCAAACAACAACAGTTGTTACTATGTTATCTGCACCATTTTCAGCTTGAACCTAATTTAGTTCGCTCCGATATTTATCTAAAAGAAACTGTTTAGGTCGGCCTCTTCAGTTGAGGGACGCCTACTGGAATTGATCGAAGAGGGTGTTGGACCATCTTGGAGAATACTTTAGTAAACAGTAAGCGAATTACTACAATCATCCCAGTACAAAGTAGAGGCACAGAGGTAACAAGTAAGCCAACAACCTAGGGTTCACTTCGGACACCAAAATCCCTTTCTGGAACAAGACCATGCGAGCCCCGTTTCATAACTGCCGAAAATCAATTCTCTTCTATGGTACAGAGGTGTGGGCAGACGCCTTAAACAATGCTTATTGCCTCAAGATAATGATGGGATTCCAACGAAGAGGAGTATCAGAACCAGCCCTACAAGTACTCACAAGGAGCATTCCGAAACAATTTATGGCTGCAGGGTGGAAACCAGTCCTTAAGAGACGAGGGGAAGGAGAAAGAACACTCGTTATTTAAGAATAGAGAGAGCACACTATGGCAAGTTGGCAAGAAATGTGGACTGAAGAGCAAAGAGTGAGATGGACAGAGCGCTTGATACCACATTTCAAAACAAGAAAACAAGGAGAAGTGAACTTTTTCGTAACCTTCCTCTCAAAACCAGAGCTATTTACGCCAGCTTTCACAGAATGGGGAAATTTGATATCCCAACTTATCCAAACTGCCGAAAAGCAGACGATGATGTGTTCCACGCATTCTTCGACTGTAACCAGTGGGAAACGGAAACACGGCTACAGGATGATCTGGAACTATCGTCTCAGGGCAAGATGCAAGAGATGATAGAAGCCAAAATTCTTGGAAGTGAAAAGCGTTGGACCTTTGTAGCTGTCTACGTTGAAGGCATCCTACAGAAAAGGTTCTCACACGAACAGCAGAGACAGGAAAGACAGTACTGAAACAATCTCTCAAGAATTTCGTCTGAAGTTAGGTGTTGAACAGTCCCAGGCCGAGTTCCAACGAGAGCAAATATTCACACATAACCCGGGAGGGTTCACAACATTCTAGAACTGAATCCTAAAAAAACTACAGGTCCTAAAAAAGGCATGTCCTTGTGTGTTCGTGTGAGATAGAGTGTGTGGCTACCACGGATAGGAGCTCTGGAGGTAGTCTTGATGCTGTAGATACCTTTTGCCGTGCCTGCCAGATTATAAGTAAAAACCTGAATTACATGGTACAGCAGCTTCCACGAACTCACGATGTAAGCATTCTCCGCCATGATGCGGTTGCCAGCAAATAGCAGGTGCATTGGAGAATCAGAAAAACAATAAAATTTGTGCTGCCTAGGCTTCCATTTTCGAAGGATTTTCATGATTCGTATTTGGCTCGACCGAAATTTTAGTCTATTTGTGCAAAAAAAAACCTCCCAAAGTTGGAATTTTCTGTTGTGAGGGGAAATGGAAGGGATAATAGACAATCATTATACAGCCCTTCTCATACAGCTTATACCGCCAAATAGTTGCCCCTTCAGAACTTTCATCTAACAAATCTCTCTTGAATTTTGAATTTGCTATCAGGAAAGGGTATGGAGGAGGTAATGGCCGAAAAATTCAAGCGCTGATCATACGTACTGGAATTCTCAGCCGGTTGCTTTTTTCTTCGGTTAAGAGGTTTGTATAATTTAAAAAAATATTTTCGAGTATGTGTACTAGAGAGATCAAATAAAAACTGGCTATAGGGATGTCTCAGTAATGCACGCACTACTCACCGATATGTTTTTAGCAGAAAGTCCTACAACCGGGCCGAAGTTCATATTAGTCAAACATCCTATATGGGATTAAGTTCTTGTTATAATTTACCGAAAGAGTAGCATTAAAGGACTGAAATTAAGGGCTAAGTCCTCGACTGAATACTTAATGGAGTGTGTCAACGTAACTTCAATCCCTCTGAACTAGGTCGAAAGGGGGTTATAGGTAAATATTATTCCCGCCACCCACCGAATTAGGGTGTCATCAGAAAACTCGTGAGAGTGATTCTAAAACCCCCAGAAAAGGTGAAACCGTTTTAGCGATTTTGTTGGAGTTGCAACACTCGGGGCCCCGCCCTGTCACTTGGCTCACTTCCTGATACGTAAAGTGTTTTAAACCAATTAATTTTCTCCCCTCTCAAAATATGGCGTTTCTCGGTTAACGCAACGCACTTCAACTTTATTAGGTAATCTCAAGGAGTCCTAATAAGAACTGCCGCCTCACGCAAATTATATTATCACTCACTTCGATCTACCTCCGCGCTCGAGTTGAACCATGATATATCTTCAATGATATGCACAGTCTCGACTAGGAATTGCCTCAGCAGCAACCAGTTTAGCGGAATCCCATTTTATGGCCCTTTAGTATTCTTCCTAAAAGGATCTTTTTTTATCTACAATATAACTAAAGGACGTATTATTTCCTTCAGCTTTCAACATTTACAGAAAAATTGTATTTTTCGTCAGACCGCTATCGATTTTTTTCCTAATCATGGGAGCCTCCATTGAGCTTACATTTTCTATAATTAACCTCTTTTATCGACCAACAGAAGAAAAAACGTTTCTCCCCCATTCTGGATGGGAACGTTGGTTTAAAAATACCTATGTTAAAGTTCCCGCCATCGCTATCAAACGGCTAGGATTGAAGACTGAAACATTAAAAAATCAAGACCTAGTTTCTTAGGTAATGAACTGGACTATAATCGTTATTATTGGATAACTATTATAGTGCAGTGATCATGGCTGAAGGATTATTATTTTTAAGCTAGAAACAATAATCATTTTTATAATAATTGGAAGTCTGTTTTAATTCAATACCATTTTATTGAGGTCGTTCGTGAGCAAAGACTGAGGCACACGTGAGCGCAGACCAAGTTGGTGACACAGATCGCAAGGTTCTCAAGGGTTCTCTTTTCATCACTAGGCAGGATAGTGTTGGAGTGCCAAACGTTATGTGTCCCAGTAGAATACGTTCTATCGGCTAAAAATCTAGGGGTCCACATTCAGAATAATATGTGTTGGGAAAGCCAAGTCACATCAATGTGTAATGCAGCCTTTAGAGGCATCTATCAGCTAAGGAGAATGGCGGCAGATTTCCCGGCCCATGTGCGATGCCAGCTGGTTCAAAGTTTGATATATCCGCACTTTGATTACGCTGCTGCTGCCTTGAGTAACCTCGACGACGGAGAAATGAACAGATGACAGAAGGCCGAAAATGCTGCCATCAGATTCACCTTACATCTGCGCATCGACGATCTCGTGACACATCATTCCCCAAGAATGGGTTGTCTGAAGATAATGGAAAGGAAAAAGCTGCAAGTTGTCAACCTGGTTTTCAAGGTGCTCAAGACCCGGACCTCTCCATACCTCTACGAGAAATTTAAATTTCTGTTCTCCCGCGACACACGGAACAAGAATAAGTTGATGAGAATCTCGACCCATCGAACTGTGATGCTTGAACGTGCATTTTTTGTACAAGGCGCGAAACTTTATAATCAATATTTACAGTTGTTTGATCTAAGCATGACGGTGAACCCATTCAAAAATAATTTTGGAAAGATGTTATTAAATGAATATAAAAGGGAATGACACGTGAATATAATATGTATATATACATTAATAATATTATGTACAACATGGTAGATAACCGTACGAGAAGAACTTCATTTTATTTATTTTACTTACACCATTTATAATTTATAACTAATTTGTTATTTTTCTATTTGCCCACTTTTTGTATTGGATTTATGAGGACTAATATCGTTAGAAAATTTATTCAGGGGAAGTGGAACAGAGGGACCCATGGCCCTAACTTCCTCTGATGGTTAAATAAAGTATTCATTCATCCACGACTTTCGAATGAAAACCCTTTATTTTTTTAATGTGCTCTTGGAACCTTGCATATAGTCGACATTTCTGTAGGTTCGTTATCTAGAATTGCTTTTCCACTCTCTATTTCTAACTTCAAGTCCCCCGTATGTGAAGAGCCATATCATCGTATGGTGTCTGTTGATAGACAAAAATTGTTCGGTTCCGAATAACGTAGATATGAAGCTGTATCATCCGATCAACCTTCCCATAATCATAGTAGCTTTTATCAGCCATACATGCTAATACTAATGCGTACTGATATTAAACTCACAATTTAAGGTTGCTTATTATCTAAAATCCCAACTGCCCTTGACCAAATGACAAAATATGGCGGTAGTGTTCGGTCAAAATATGTTCACCATAGAAGGTTGCAATATATCGCAAAAAGGTGATGCAACGGAGTAGTTACCCCATCCAAGGCAGAGGCGATTTGCCTGCAACACCCAGCGGATGGTAGCAACTGAAAAAGCTTCAGGTACTGCTTATCAGTAGTTTCAAGGTAAGGGAAGGGACTACCTATTCTGGAGAAGTCCAGAATAAATGTTGCTGTATTATTAGATGAACTACTTTTCTGCAGCTCGTCGGGGAGTTTCAAAGTATGATTAAGCAAATATTATCGAGGTCGATCAGAAAGACCATGAGTTCGTTGTGAGCTGCTTTTACATCCTGTATTCAGAACAACATGATGATAAAATAGTATATGTCTTACTTACGCTTCCTAAGATAGATGTTCCACCGTGCTGTTTCACACTAGATAATTCCATGTACTTTGAAAACACATGAAAAACAACTTCCCTAGCTTATCTAGCACCATTTCCTTCGCTAGCTCCATTTTTACACTCTCTCAGGAAGCTGCGAAGGTCGCTTTACTTTTATCGACCTCATGAAGGCACATGCCGCGATATTTGTGCCGAAAAGTTGACTCAGAGCGGATACGACGGATGTGGAAAGAAAACGAGAAAAAAATGTAGCTATGGGAGGATCCCCAGGTAGGATTTGCCACTCTCGGACGTTCTAGCCGTTGTTTTCATTGCCGCTCCCTTTTGCCCCGGAAGATAAAACTTCTTTTTTTTCTGTGCCTGCCCCCCCCCCCCCTTTCTGTCCCTCGGTGGGTATTTTTCTTTATTCTCCTAAGCTTCAGCAAAATAGCGAGGGGGAAGGCGGTTACATTTTCTATTTTTTGTTGGTAATTAATCGAGTTAAGTAGCAGTGAGGACAGGAGGAGCTGCCTTGTGGAGCAATGCCCAGGCTGAAAATATTTATAAGTTAAGTGTTGAACTTTTGCCAAAAAGGACTAGCCCTGAAATGAAAACAATACCGCAACATATTTATTGAGGTACTAACGTGAGAAATCAGCACTTTCCCGTGGTATAACGATATCAAATATAACGAGTGATACAGGATTGGATGCCAATATTTTAACGTTTAGATACATAGATTCTGAAAACAAACTCTCCAGGTTATTACACAAATGTTGTTAGCCAATTTCTGTATTTAACTGGAATTCTGCTTAGCTCACTAGTAAATAGATAATTGTTGAAAGCGAATTGGTTTTATTATGGTTTTCTTTTATTAAGGAAACGTAAATGTGTGAATATTATTTTATCCGATTTTCAGGGTTCAGCCTAATTTCCCACCGATTTGACCAATTCAATCAAATCGTATATTTCTAGGTTTCTTGAAGTTCTAATCCAGCCGCCGCACCTCTGGATGAACTTAAAGATAAATGCCGCATCTTCCTCGAATTGAGATTCATTACGCGCTAAATTCAAATTGTATTAATTAAAAGATATGATAAAATCGTGAGGCGTTACCAAGGGGTATTTATTGACAATTTGAAGTGATTCAGTGGGACGTCCAGGAACTATCTAAAGCTAACTATGACATAGCAGCAGCTGGCTGACAAGTTTAAGCGATATGTACCGTGGCACTTCATTCAAAATGATCCGAATTTTGTATTTTGTAGTTTGGTACATGAAATAAATGTACAACTGTTGAAGAAGCAGTACAGCCTGGTATCTAGCGAGTTTTGTCACCTATCGTTCAACAGCTTCAAAGAGAGGTACATACAGCAAATTTTGAGGGGGGGGGGGGGTTGAATTTTTTGTTGGTCGATTATTACTAAAGGTTTATTATTGTAAAAATAAACCAAAAAGAATTAATTTAGTACAAGTCGACTGTTGCTCTGTTTTCTGGAATGGTTGAATTCACAATATGGTGGGTACAACGTGAGCATGATTGGGGTTAACTTGGTTTGAGAATGAGAAGAAGGACGAAAGAATTCACAATATGAATTTTCAAATTACAGCAGAAAAAATTAAATCCTAGAAAATAAAAGCAACCTGGTCATGCAGCAGTGACTGTAATTATTTACGTGTAAAAGGGTTCATGTCTGAAGAAGACGGTGGGATCAGTGTGGGAGATTCCGTCCCCGAAACTTGGAGCAATGGCGAGGTGCAGATTGGAAGGGGAAGGGAGTGCAGAGTGCTCAGTCTGTAATCCACTTGGAGTGAAGCTTCCTAATCCACTCGAACTCCCGCCGAACAAGCCAGTAAATAATGAAAACAAAGTGTCGGGCCGCCAGGTCCTTCCGGAGGCGTCGGAAACGAAAAGGGAAGTCCTCTCATTCCCCTCATTTCCCAGTCCTCACTCTACTGTTCTCCTCTTAAGGGGATTTTACGAGGACGTTCTCGACAGGCCGGGGTATAAGGAGCGGACCCTGGAAAAGGGACTGGGCTCTATGATAAGTACGGCCCCGTTTATACAGTGAAGACTTTCTCCGAATTAGAGTTGACGCCGTTCTTTCAAGATATCAGCAGTTCAAAGTCAAAACCTGAACATGAATCTTTGACTAATCCTTCAGTAAGGAACAAAAGCTGAAATTTGAATACCTAAAATGATGACGACACAAGCCTTACGAATGGAACAAATGAAATTCGACGAGACTACCTACGTTAAAATAGCCAAAATTTATCAGGTGATTCTTACTCTGTTTAGAGACGTTCATATATTCGTTGACGTTATTTCGTTCTGTCAGATTTCTAGTTTTTAGTGATAGAAGAAGTATGAACGCAAAGCGGTCCGAGCGAGCTCATTCGATTCATTGAAATCCTTCTCACTAATAACCATAAAAAACCAGTTATTATGGAAGTTTTCGGTTTTCTAATTTTTGAGTATTTTACCTCATTCATTGGTCAATATTGATGTCAATGGATCACTAACATTCTGTAGGTATTTGTGATTTCACAAAAGTTTCATTAACTATCGTTCAGTAGTTTTGAAGAAAACGCTGCAAATTCTTTCACTGGGGTTTATTATTCAATTGGCTTGCATTCATGATTTGAATTTCTACTAAGCTGTGGAGTGTCACTGTTTCACAGGTGATAGAGCGATTATTGAATTTCAGGAGATATGCATAGAGCACGTAAATCTGTTCTCAACCAAAATACCTATTTGGATTGATCAGTTGATCATATTCGTGTGCCTCCTTAAATTCAATAACCGCTCTATCACCTGTGAAACAGTGAAACTCCACAGCTTAGTAGAAATTCAAATCATGAACGCAAGTCAATTGAATAATAAACCCAAGTGAAAGATTTGCAGCGTTTTTTTTAATGGTTATCAGAGTACTTCAACCCGTTCATCGGCTATAAACCCTTTTAGGAGTTCACTCCAGTATCCACTCTCACTACATCACTAGGTTAATGCAATCAAAATAAAAACAATAATAAACCAAAATAACGCAAATGTTGGCACCATAAATCGGGCCATACATCGGTAATGGTTTGAGCTACGGACCTGGGGAAGGGCTCATTCGATTCCTCATGGAAATTTCTTCAAAAAAAAGTCCAAATTTAGGCCGCCTTGACTGTTTTTGAGGTTTTTAGGGATTTTACAAAACTTTGACAACCCTTAAAGGGCACTTTAAATTAAGTGAGAGTGCTGGCTAAAGAATTGGGGCGTTGTCGGACCAATATTGATTTTTCCTGAAAATTTCAGATTTTTGCTCCAGCCGTTTGGGAGAAATGGTGCGTACGGCGTACGGCGGACGGACGGAAAAATTTTCATTGCAGATTTGGATTCTACACCCTTTGAAACGTTAACCATAAAATTTTCAGGGGGGGGGGGGGTTAAAATTTGTTTTTCTAGAGCGATTACAGTTTATTATTGAATAATAAACCAAAAAGCGAGTGGGGGATTTTTCAATTTTTTTATTTCACTCACCTTGAAACTTGAACTAACAAATTTTGGAAGGGGAGGTTAAAACCTTTTTTACGGATCGATGTTAATTGGTGAAAATAATAAAACGAAATCTGTGCTTTCTCCGGCCGTTCTCCGGAGCATTCTTCCAAAACTTATCAGCAAGTGTTATGAAATCACAAACGAGGCCTTGCTAGGATTAAGTTCTCATAACTTACCAGAAATTTTAGAATTCGGTAATCGCATTTGGATTGCTTGAGGCCGCCATGAAATTCTCATGTTTCCAGCTATTGGGAGACCTGCACTTGGCGGAGTTTCATTTTCCTTTGAACCATCTTGTCTCTGGATCATCCGTAAATCTCTCGCAAGTCGTCGATGGAATGAATTTTGAAGTTCGGCGAAGAGTTTGGGACCGCGGGGGCTCGACTTTTCCGGTGAAAAGGGAAAAACTTCCCGCGCGGCTGTTACCGGTAAGAAGATGAGATGCCAACCGCCGTCACAACGAGGCGGACTTTATGAGTTTCATGCTGTCCATACCTTCACAAGATGAAATATACCTTTCAATATCTGCGTCTCCCAACATCAACATTCGTTTTTAAATTATATACATTGCTCAAACAAAGTTGGTTACATCACCTTCAACCTAAATTGTTGAGCACGGTCCGAAGCAGTATTCCTAAATATTGGGAATGGTTCACAAAATATGCAAATTGCAACTCTCAAATCGCAAATCAACCAAGGTTGTAGCCGAACTTCTAAATAACCCCAAATTTAAAATGTTCCAAAATCAGTAAAATAAAACTATCACCAAAAGAGAAGTTTATCGATAAATCATTATTTATTTCCATTTCCATTTCATTCTAATCACCGTGATTCATTTTCATTGTTCTTTAATTAAATGGGTCATTTGGGAAAAGGAGTTTTGTCCATTATTTTCCACTAAATGCGGGTTTGATGGATTCATTTGGGTTCTTATGGCGTCAACTCTTGAAAACCTTAAGATAATGAATCATCTGTAGCAGGCATATTTTCCCTATCTTCCGAATAGTAATGTAGAGCTAACCAAATGGTCATCGAATTCAAGTAAATTCTATGTAAAACATGTCGACACCTGATGAAAATGTGGCTGCGTTTAAGACTAGGCAAGCAGCTTTTTTTAAGAAAACTGTTCGAACAACTCAAAGTTTTGTTCAAGCTGTCCGAAATAAAGAAAACTCATTATTTGCGGTGAAAAATTAATAAGAATGGAAGAAGGGATGCTACCGACTCCTTCGTGAAGACGCGCAAATGTCTTGACAAACGTTGGAACCGCAGGGTCTTAGCAAATCTGCCGAAAATAGCAAGGAAGATCAAGTCGTTTCAATAGCCGCTATCTTTGATATTGTGCTAGATAGGAAGCACGAGAATGGAAGGCGTTCGAACTACCTACAGAATATTTAGGATACTGACATCAAGATTCCGCCCGATAGTAATAAATAAATAATTTCTGCAGAGGGGAAGAAATGTAGGCTTCGAAGCCAAAATGGGTAGCTGAAATGTTGGATAATGGTATTTAAACTCTTGATCAGTTAATCTTGTTTATTTTTAATTAAAGAAAATATACACACAGTTTCTGCGGATTCATGAAGAAAAGTTATTTATTGTTTTACAACAGTACAAAGTGTATGTGTTTTCGAGAGTGTGCGATAGAGCTACGTGTATCAAAAGACATCGCTGGTAAATGTTTTTTTCTCTAAGGAAAATCTATGAAAATTGGTGAAATACGAGAAGCGAGAATGAAAGTTAGGAGCGCTTTCAATTCGCCCCAAACATTTGTGAGTGGAGGGAGCGCTTCATAATGCAAGACACCCAGCACTCTCATTTCCACGCTCAGACCTTCGAAACTGACTTCCCTGCACCTCCACGAATAATAGATCGCCGTAGGTAGAAACCTATTCCCTCCGTACGTACCGCGGCCACCACCTTCCGAGGTCCTTCACAGGTCAACTCTCTCAGTCTGTATGGGCTCGTTAATGTTTGTTCTGTTCGGTGTCTTCGCTAGGCAGAACTTGCAGAAATCGTAGAGATTTTACACCTGCAAACGTGGGCAGCGAACCAATGGTCGCTTTTTCAAATAGGAACTCCCGTTTTTATTGCAGATTCGGATTCTACGGAAAATTTTATTAAAATTTGACCATACCATTTTTTTATTGAGCTAATAAAGTAAATCAATCCTAGGATTGGGCGAAAACAGAGGTATATGAAAACCCCAAGTACGTACGCTGTTTAGCGAAATTTCTCACATAATGGAGCTACTAAAACTCTTTCAAACTTTTCTGAATCAAAATTCGGATTCAAGGAGATTTGTTTAATAACTTCGTTCTTTGGCCAAAAAAACAAGCGTTTAAAAAAAGGATGGATTCATTGGACAACTCTTATTGAGATCATTTTAAATTTAAGAAAAAACTACCCCGACGTCGAAAAATAGTTGAATTTATGTCTGTTCCATCTAAGAATGATATCATAAAAAACGCTGCAAATTCTTTCACTGGGGTTTATTATTCAATTGGCTTGCGTTCATGATTTGAATTTCTACTAAGCTGAGTGTGCGTGTTTCACAGGATAGGGCGATTATTGAATTTCAGGAGATATACATGGAGCACGTGAATCTGTTCTCGACCAAAATACCTATCTGGATTGATCAGTTGATCATATTTGTGTGCCTCCTGAACCTTTAACATTGATGCAGTCCTTCGTTGGGAGCTCGTTCCGTTCGTACATATTTCTGTATTCGTCTTTGTGTGTTAGTATTCGAAGTATATATTTCACATCAAAAGGTTTGGCATCACTTCATTATCAAAATATACCAAAATGGTTCACCTTTTGAAGAAAGTTGATGAAACTCATATTAGACCCCAGAATACGATGTTTCTTGAAAAATTAGGTCAACAACGGGGTAGGGCTCAGTTGTGTGTCTGTTTTCCTTCCCATTTAACACCTTTCTCATAGTTTTTTTTAAATATTTTTTCAACATTGAATAGGCAAGCCTTATCTCTCCGAAAATATCGCATTGTTGCTTTGAGGGAGAAGAACTTACCATACCATTAAGTCTTCAAGGTACCCTCACTTTATCATGGAGGTTAGTATAGATGCAACTTATGTTCGCTCCTCCTGCTGATTCCCATGTAAGACGAAGCCCTTTGCCGAGTCAACTCTTTTAGTTTATATAGGGAGCCTGCGAGCTCCGAGCTAGTTAGTTCTGAGATTTGTTTCGAGCGTTGAGGACGTGTTACTTTGTCAATAAAGTCAACCTTTTTTAAAAAGGCCTTTTTCCATCAACCGAAGTTAGCTTGCATGGTTACTCAAAATTTTAGGTACTGATATTTCCTTTCTAACTCCAAACTCGCTTTGCAGCAGTTTACATTGTAGTTGAATTAAACCATTTACAGGGTTCAGTGTGTGGTGTAGCTACCCAATAGGTAATAGTACGGAAAGAATGAATTCATGTGACCTACAAACGATGGGACAGCAAAACAACGTTTTCTCAAAACTGTGAAATCCTGTAACTTGTGAAATTTTAATTTCAGGACAAATGATTTTTTAATTATCTACTAGACCGCTGTTCCTTCTAAGAAAACAATTTTAGCTCAATTTAGATAAATCCATTGGAGGAGATCATTCTCAGAGTTTTTAAGCTCTTGAAGCAAGCAAAGCTAACTTAAATGTGCCTTGAAAGGGGTTTTGACGAGATACGCTCAAACTCAAACCTATATATAATCTACAACATACAGGTAGAGACATACAATGAATACACGTAGATGAACGATAGAAACCGTAACGGAAATTGGTTTTCACGTCAAAAGAACCTTTCATGGTTTTCCCTACAGCGCAATTACACAGTTACAGTCCGTTTCTCTGACGGAATTGCGAAGATTGCGTTCCATTCATCCAAGAGGAATGAAAGGCATAAAGACGGAAATGAATATAAAATAAAAATAAAAAGAGCCGAAAAAATCTCGGTTTCCCGTTATAAAGAGGGAGGAAACCGCAGGTTCTCTCCGCACGGCGTCAAATGAAATTCCGACCAAACTTTTCCCTGCAGGGCGATCATGGAATTGGAAAGCCATCACATCCAATTTCTACGTCCGGATCACAATGCGCCGTCAGCTGAAGGGGCCCAAAGGGGGTCACGTAACTTCACATTCGCCTGCTCGTTACCGACCGTGTAAGACGTGCCTTTTCGGCCTAATAATGTTCAAATGGTCAGCAACAACATTTTCGAATGGAGAGCAAAATTTTCAAAACGGCTTACTGAACGTTCTAAAATCTCTGATTTAATTGTAAGTTTTTTTCTCTCATATCAAAATCCCATACTTCATTTTGGCAATGACACGGTAAATGATTTGGTAACACAAACGGATCAACGGAGTTGAGGGGTCAACATATCAAATTATCAAATTCTATATAGCCAATGGAAACCTATAGAGTGACTTGGTGATCTGGCTGCATCAATCGAGTGAAACTTACTACTGTGTCGACTGTGGTAGTTGTCTTGAGGCCAACGACTTCAGGCCATGAACGAGTATGGCAGTTTCTTCGTCAATAGATGACTTAAATTCTAGGTGTAGACTTTGGCTGTATATTCCTTGAATGGGCGCTAATTATTCTCGTAGTTTGTTCCAATTGCGGCTATTTAATGCCACTTTGTATGATGAATTTGATATTAACATTGCGATCATATCGTTCAAGCGATTTCTCTACAATTGAAGGTATCTATCCAGTTACTTTCAGTTAATAGGTATACCAAATCGTGCCAAATAATAAATGCACCTTTAAGGGACTAAAAATCGGGTTGTGAGATACAATCTTTCTAACCGTCATTGAAAGTAATGAAAAGTTAAATTGATATATAATTCAATGAAGGATGTGCCAACTCATCAAAGTTTATTTTTTCCTGGAACATCACGGTTCAGTGGTGATATAGAACCACTTCTCGCCCTTTCCCTTGACTGGCCACCCGAAAACACAGCCAACAATCATCTGTAGAGAACAAGGGCGACAGGGGGGGAACTCAGCGTAGTGGAAACTTCCAACAACTCCATCTCCTCTCCATGGAAGACAGGGAGCGAGACCATCTTTCCCCCGTGCGGAACAGAAACAGATCTATTCTCCGTGGTAAACTGTGAGGGCGGGGCTGGACGATGAACTCTGAAGTTTTTCCATGAAAACGAAGAAGTTTAATAAAATGTTATCAAGAAGTTAAGAGGTTTATGTGATGAGAGCCAATGTTTTTCGGCGATTATCGTTCCCCCTTGGGTATTTCATCTTGCCCTACATCGATATTTCATCTGCTCTCCTCCCAGTTATCAGACGAAGGGGAAACGCCAGAACGAAGCAGAGTATCTTACTACGGAAAAGAGGGATTCTTTCCCAGAGGTTTAGTTCTAAACGTGGCCTGAAATGCGCAACTTTACGAAATATTCCGTTCTCAAAGACTTTCTGCTGCCCCTCTTTAGAGAGCTTAGGAAAAGTTTCTTTTAGGAAAATGACTACCTAGGACTATAATATAATATCGAAAGTATTTCTTGACAGTGTGGAGGTTGGTTCCTTTCCACACAACTCTAAGATAACGGAATTGGGAACTTCACTTCAACTTTTGTCCGTAGACATCGATAATAAACCATTCAATCGGTAAGATGGTATCATTCAGTCATCATCTACTAAAATTAGTCGAAAAAAGTGCTTTATTGATTCAGAAGTTCTTGAGGTTGGTACCTCCTAGTTTTTTTATTTTTCATTTTAAACAATTTTTTCCATAAAGTATCTGCATATAAGGAGGGAATGGATATACCCACAGCAACCCGAATGGTATCATTCAATTGATAGCAATCAAAATCAGTCAACAAAAAACACCCTTTTATTTTGAATTCTTGACTTAATTAAATTTTTAAATTTAAATTCCGACCCTTATGGTTGATTTAAAGTCATATATTTTAACCGATACAATAATGGTACGATCAATTTGATATGAGATCATTAAACGGCTTTCAGCAACTTCCCTCTAAATTTAAGCAAGATCGGATGATTGGAAAGTCTTGAAATTATGGTTGAAGGGTTTGACAGTTGCTCACGCGCGGGGTGAGTTATTAATTCGTGATCGGTGATTCATAGGGGACTGTTTATTTTCAAACCCTGGACATTTTCTCGGAATCGGATGAAAACTATGGAAATCGGGTTTGATACAACGATTTCACATTCGCACATTTAGAGCAGCTACTAACATCATGTTGAAAATAGAACGGGTTTATCAAACCGTTCTTTCCCAACTACCCTCACAGTTTAAACGAGATCGGCCCACCCTAGCCTGAGAAAATGATAGTGAGTGAATTCTACTTTTGAGCATGCTCCGTCTGACGTATTGGTTTGTGAGTAATGAAGCTCATGGAGGGCCTACTATAGGCTAACCCGCACATTTCCTCAAAATGTCATCAAAATTGAATGTAAAATGTAAGATCTGCGGATACAAGGAAACATACAAGCAAGGAGAGAGAGCGCGAGAGGGAAAACGACAGTCACGCAACGAGGGTAGCTCGGAAATTTGTGAAAAACAAGAAGTGAGTGGACAAATTTTATTTTGAAAACAGAAATGTTCATCTTCTTCAAGTGAAAACCAAGCTTTTCACTTCTATTGACTACCTACTCGTAGACTCGGAATCAACAGGCTTCCGATATCAACAGGTATGTAGTGAGTCGTGTCCGGTCGCATTCCCACGTGTTCTACTACTCATTCTGACCTAAAGTTCCACTTCGCACTTTTTAAACAAATAATTTTTTGTGTTGCTTCCAACCTTACATCACCATAATTGCCAGAACTCTCTTACTTTCACCAAAAATTCAGATTTGAGGACACAAGAGAGGATTAACAATTGCCTGTCTCGTTAATGCCCAGCACATATTTTTCAGGGAGAATTGAGGCGTGGAAACGGAGCCAAAAGAATGCATTGACAATTGAACGAATATATTTTAAATTGAATGGGATTGAAAAATAATGAATTGAGGCGCTTGCGCCTTACAAGCTGTTCTGATGATTCACCGTGGTAGTATGGCTTGATAATTACGCTAATTATTAGCGACGGAAGTTGTAAGCTAGCAGGAGTTTTCAGTAGTGTTCTGAAAAACTCCATTTCCAAGCCTCGATTCTGCCTGAAAAATTGTTGGTAGGCATTAAAGAGACAGGACTTCCCCTCTTTCAAACGGTATCCTTAAATTCGAATGGGTGTGATTTAATCGCACTACAGAAAAGTGCGTATGCACTACAGCGATACTCACTTTCACTACGGAATAATCCTTCCACTACAGAAAAATATTTTCAACTTCAGTAAAACTAAATAAACAACGCAATAAAAAGGTTAAACTACTTTTTAATCCCTGAACGACACGAAAATTAATCTAACTCCAAAAAATATTTTGCTCGACACAAATGAACCTGTCAGTTCAATGAGTCCGCACTGCATTCTTCGTCAATTCATGAATAAAAAGTGTCAAAAATATAACTGTGACAAAAAAAATTAGTCGCCAATCAATCGATTAGGAGAGCACTCTTCGCCTAGCGTGGCTTCCCACGCTTAGTTTTTGGCCCATAGTTACAGATTTTTCTTTTGGTGGAGGTTCAACAATCTTCAGCCGTATTTGCATTCCGAAAACGTGTTTGCATGTCAGGCGTTTCGAAAAATATGGGCAGCTGCATTTTGATGTCTCCGATCCGAGAGTGATTCTCCATGTGCCGTAGTACGCTTGACGAAAAGAGTCAAAATCGTCCCAATTTCCATATGAAGCAACATAATTCGTGACATCAGCTGGCGTAATGGGCTTGCCGGAGGAAGAAGATGTAGTGTTGTACAAGATGTATAATTTTGTAGTGTGACCTCACTGTTTAGGAGTGCAGAGGTGTCGTGAGAAAGGGATTGTTCCGTGGTTCTCCGTGATTATCGGTCGTCCTGAAAATCTGTAGTGCTGACACCAATATTCTGTCGTTCATTTTATTTTAACACAATTTGAATTTATAGTGCAAATCAAGGAAGTTATGGCAATTTCGGTGAAATAAGGTAGAAAACACTCATCAATTTTGAATGTGAAAAAGTGTTCTTTTCAGCGGGGTGATAAAAGCGGTAGGAACCATTTTTGGAACAGCTCGGAAATTATTTGTAGTACACGTACGAAAGCGGTCAGACGTAGCGTCAATCCGCCATTGAACTCGAAGCCGAAATGTAATATTCAAGTCACAATCCGGTTGTTTTTCGATCGTCCAAGACATTTTGTCGTTGATGCGTGAGCCCAATCCTCTACCTTACATTTCCAGTGTACACCGAGATATTTGAGTGGGAGTTTATTCAACGTTGTTTACACTCGACCATTGCAGCTCCACTGTGGCCAGATACACGTGGGGAGTTGTAGGATTGATATAATCTTGTCTCGATGAGAGAGGTTCTTCGAGGGTGGATCCTGACAAACTACAGATTCCACGGATTACTTGCACGTATCGGCGCTACCAATCGGAAAACGAGTTTTTTGTACGAAAAAACATGACGGGGTTTATTTTTTTTAAGGTCCTATTGTGATGGGCAAACGGAAAATGTTGAAAGAACTCACAACATACACCACGAGTTTTCAGTTCTCTGTAAAACGATTGAGTTACACAGGATATCAATATTTCGCTTTCATAAAAAATCTGTGGTCACTATTAGGAAAACCTGATTTCTGTGAGTACTAGCACATATATTGAATTATATTACAATTAAAAGGAGTTCAGATCGCGGAAATAATGGATGATTATTTGATATTAAAATATTTCCAATCATGCAGCATAACCGTACGAGAAAATCCTTCCTTTGCACTTCGTGGACAAAATTATATTTAATCAAAATATTCTTGGCAAATAAACTTTTGTCAAATAATATTCCACTTTACCACGAATTTCAGAATTTTGACAAGTTTTAGAACTTTTATCTTTTCGTTCTAGCAAATTTTGGAGAAATGTAAGTAGGTAAATTTTTTAGAATAATTTGTGCATAAAATCGTTAATGTTGCGGTTCATGTTCTCTTTCTGAGTAGTATTATGCTGGAAAAATATAAATTAAACCATTTTTGTCCTTTTTTTCAAATTGAACTCCTTAAAAAGAGCTCCACAACTAACTAGTCGTTCAATCTGGGATTGTTTGGTTTTTTAGGGAAAGAAGAAAGTTTTTATCCCAGTCCTAAAGAGAGTTTATACTGAATGGTTTACGTGAATATAAATGTAACGATTTCTCTTCAATGGTTCTACTCAACTATACACAGATATTTGTAAATTTTACGAAGAAAGAAGAAAGAGTTAGGTTGATATTTCGAAGAAAGCATGGTCTTTGATGGGACGCGGAAACGGCTGATATAAATAAATATGATGGAAACGACTTGCGGTAAGCGATATTTGAGCTAAAAGGAGTGGTGTCAAATATCACTAAGGTCATAGGCGCGGGGAAAAGTCTACGGAGCTTTTGGAGTCGGGAATCAGAAGTGCTTCGTGGTATCACCACCCGCGTCCTCCGGGGGTCTTATCTCTACTGGCGGTCGTTTTACAGGGCCACTTCTTTTGATCTTTCTAACTCTCCTCCATCTTTCTCAACTTCCTGAATCTCAAGGGTCGGGTGTGATCGCTTGGTTGTGATCACCACTTTTATTTAATAAAACGTTTTTTTGTTTTATTTAATTTTAACCTTCCAGGGAAATTGCATTAAAAATATTTGAAAAACGCTGCAAATTCTTTCACTGAGGTTTATTATTCAATTGGCTTGCGTTCATGATTTGAATTTCTACTAATCTTTGGAGTGTGCGTGTTTCACAGGTGATAGAGCGATTATTGAATTTCAGGAGATATGCATAGAGCACGTAAATCTGTTCTCAACCAAAATACCTATTTGGATTGTTCAGTTGATCATATTTGTGTACCTCCTGAAATTCAATAACCACTCTATCTCCTGTGAAACACGCACGCTCCAAAGCTTAGTAGAAATTCAAATCATGAACGCAGGCCAATTGAATAATAAACCCCAGTGAAAGAATTTGCAGCGTTTTCTTTAAATCATATAAATATTAAAGATTAGCTCGAAAAATCCTCCCTGTACCGTGTTGTTTTCACTTTGATTGTAAAGGGAGAAACTCAAAGAGTGAAAGGTTCAAAAACTTCCATTAGAAGCGTAGTGTTTTAGTTACAGTCAATATATTCCAGCCCACTGAATCGAATGAAATCTCGGGGGAATTCCTATAACTCACCGTTTCCTTCCAAGAAAGGGAAGACTTACAATGAAGAATGTAATCAACATGAGAAAAACTGGATTTTGTATTATTTCATCCTTTGATTCAATTGCATTCAGCTATGTGGAGTTAGCGTGGCTTTAAATATTAATTAACTGATATTTAACTATTTGTTAAATATTTTTTTCCAAGTGTTCACTTCAATTCCTTAACAGAGCGTTGTAGTTCCTTTGGAGTTCTGGAAAATTCAGCAGGATTGTTGAATGAGTGCCTGTAATTGCATTGCACAAAGAATCATTATTTATAAGTAGCCCCTAAACGTCGATCACTGATGTGTAAATAATTATTAAACCGGTTATAAGGCACATTCTATTATCTAGTCCCGCAGCAATCCGTATCAGGTGCAAAATACATGGCAGATTCGACTGAGTGTGACAAAAAAATCTATTGGCAAGCCACGCATGCATTACAGTGACATCTCAATGTACGTTTTGTATAGAACAAACTTATAGTCTTAATTATAAACACATAACGCGTATTTTTAAGAACTAGACCAAGTTCTTAATCGAATAAAGAAAGCATGAAATTTTCCTGGGATTTTTAGTAGGTACCTATGAGGATCGAATTCAGCATTTCTGAGTTTTAATGCGCTGGAGAGGTTTTTTAAGAGAATCAAATTGATTAAACAACCTTGACCAAATTAAACCTCGGAAATGGATTGATATACAAATTTGAGGTTGGCGGCATTCCGTTACACTCCACATGTGTTGAGTCACTCAGTCGAACAGACCCTGCATAATTCATCTATACATACTCGAAGCACCAACCTTTACAGGAACAGGCACAATGTTAAATTTTCCCAAAAAAACTACTTGAAACCCCATTTAAAAACATCCGGTTTGAGATTGAACATGAGATAAGGAAGTTTAGATGCCTCTTGTTGGCTGTGATTCTCAACGAAAGACATTAATGTTTATCACTAGTGGGCGACAATAACATTGGAGTATTCTGCTCTCCGATATGCGAACATGCAACAAAATTATTCAATTATGATGAAAAACCGGATGAAAGTACTGCAACGAAGATGATTTGGTTAAATTATGAAACATGATCTGTTGAAAACAGCGTAAACAATACAAATATTTTGGCGATAAGTTTTTTTGATTTCTGAGCAAACGGATGTAAAAACAGCTCCCGGGTGGTATCATTTAGGTTACAACAATTATAGTTGATGGTGTCAGCTGAACCTTCAAAATAAAAACTGCTTGTAAGTGAAGTATCACGGGATTTTAATGACGAGAAAAGTATTTGAAGTTGGATTTTTCCACTAGTTCATATATGTTCATATTGCGAAACTGGAGATTCGGTTTTCGGTTTTACACAATTCTCCGGTTCAACACGCATGTTGCGCAAACGTTTGTGATGACTTGAAGCTAAACCCGCTGTAGTTCCCTCACCATATTCCCAAGAAGTGATGCTAGTTAGAGAACTAGTTAGTAGTAAGCTTATAAGGAAGCCACTGTTTAAACTGAGATCAGTGTTCTGTTAAGTTTCATGGTCTAGATGCTTGCGTCACAAAACTATAAAATATCGTGAATCAATCCTTCCATTGATCTACAGATTAGGTGGAAAAATAGATCGAATTTTGTTTTATAGATTTGATTTTTTCCTCTATGGTAAAACTAGCGCAGACTTGAAGCTTATAAACAGTGGCCTCCGTATAAACTTACTACCACTACTACTACCGCTTCTTGGCAATGTGGTTGGGGGAGGGAGGCTACGGTGGGTTTAGCGACAAGTATCTTAGAGTGTAGTTCGAAAACTATATTTCACTCTTGAATGTTTCAAGTTATTGATTGTTCTGTTATTGTCAGTAAAAATATCATTTAAACCAGTGAGAAGTATGGCACTCGCTAAGAGGTTGTCGTTCCAGACAATACATAAGTAGTACCATGGCATATTATCTAGTATATAGCCTTGTAATCACAATTCATAAAAAACTTATGAAGTATGATCTCGAATTTTTAGGTCTCAGTAACTGGTATTGGGTCAGTATGTCATCGCATGATATCGAAAAGTATTTGGAGTCATGCATCGTCCTTTCGAACTGTAGAAATTGAATACGCTACATTATCTGAGTAGGTAATCGTTATAAATAACGATGTCGCTTCAATCCCAAAGATAATCAGTAATTTTGTTCGTATCGCCTTCGATTTGATTTGTAATCCGTAATGGTCGCCCGACCACTGATCTTGATTATGAGTAAAATTTTGACGGGTTCGACATCCATTTCTGCTCGGAATGTGGGGGATCGTTGTCGCGGGAGGGCTCGCTAATGAAACAACATCTTGTATTCTCCAACTTCAATTAGCCCCGCTATGATTGATGTTTCTGCAGGAATTATGGAATATAATCACAAACGAGAGGAATATGAAGGGTAACGGGCGAGGGAGCGAAGGGGTGTGAGAGGGGGTTGGAACCTTAATAAATAACCCATTTAGTTGCCGAACGGGGAGGAGGAGATTGACTTTGGTAATTAATAAACCTCTTGTCTATTATTTAACCTCCATTCGGCTCCAGCTCGTAATATAATCAATTATTCCTTCAGGGCTAAAACGAAAGACAGAGAGAGAGAGTGAGGGGGGTAGAAGTGATGGTGGAGAGACTTTTCCATAACTGCATCACTCGCAACAAAAATTGGCTGCATCTCCTATGAACAGGTAATTGTAGTGTCTACAAGCAAAAAATTCAATTTGGGCCTAGCGACGTACTTTCAGGGAATTGCAAAAAAATATCTATATCCGATTATATACTTCCTTAAACCATCGAATCGTTAGAAAGCTGTAAAATAAATAAAATAAAAATAAAATAAAATAAAAACATTGGTCACACTTAGCTCTATCCGTAACAGGAAGAATAGATCGTAGAAGAATGAACTTATACGAGTTCATAGCGAATCCTACGATTGGGGAAAATACTAAATCATTATGAAGGGTAATATTTAAAATCGATCGAAAAGTTTTATTCGGGTTACACAAAATCTACTAGAGAGTCGAGCGATGAATTACGTTGGGGACCATCTACTACCTCATTTGTACAATATATAAAGATTTCGTCGAAATCAAATGAAAACTGAGTATGCCATTCATATTAAAACGATTTGAGCTTAGCTTAGCAGCTTTCAACGATACAACTGGGATGAAATTCGCATCTTTTTATCAAATGTTTGGGCGAGATCGTACATGTAGGCGAAGAGAACCTAACGCTTGAGTGATTTTACATTTCCGCCTGCGCAGTAAAAACTGCTAATTTTTAGTAATGAAACTGATTGGGGAGACCATCCTCAGCCCAACCCGCACAGTTCCAGAAAACATCGGTAATATCGAATTATAAATGTAGAAGGCAAATAGGATATTACACTCTTGTCTGATTTCACACACCCGATTGCCCTCAGATCGAATGACTAGACTTCAAGAAAAATATGCTTGATGTATTTTACTTTTAAACATGCCCAGAAGAGAAAATTAATTTGTGATAATGGTACAAATACAGACCAACCCTCACTCCTCCTGTAAATTTCATTAAATGAAACCAGAAATGAACTCGTTGGAAGGCTTCGTTAACGCACGGACGATTCCTTTGTTCAGAATGGTCTTAAACATAGTGTGTAAGAGGAAATATAGAGTTTGAAAAGAAAAGCAGAAGCAAATAAGCTGAATAATAAACTTGTGCTCTGAATTGTATTCAGTATGCCCTAGTTAATTTTCCTAATATTTATACCGAAAAAATGCTGTTATAAATCATTTATCCTCTGAAGAGTTTCAGGATAGTTCTTGATCACTTACACAAAACTGCTCAAACATTAAGTACCCTCTGATTAATTGAGACTAGCGGACTCAACACATGAAGTTAATCCCAGTACGATATATATTTTTGCGATTGCTAATGATTATTAAAGGGAAGAGGTGTTCATAGGGCTTAACATTTTCCAATTTAGTAAACTTCTTCGATGATTTTTATAAAATTTAAAATCTCTGACGGATCAATTACCTAAGGTTTAGTTCAAGGAAAACAGCTTAAAACCTCACGTGGCTCTTAGCACAAGGATAACTATTAATGGTGACGGGAGCCGACAATGACTGGAGAAGAACGGAACTTGGAAGGAGAAAGGAAGAGTTTCAAAATGCAAATTAACGTCATCGGGATCTCGCAAGTTGGGAGAGTAGGCGGAAGGAATCTCTTAAACCTAAGGGCTTATGAACGGAATATCAGATCTCTACTGCGAATGAAGTGGTGTCAAGCCTTTCAAAGCCTACGGAGGAGTTCACGACGCTTTCTAAGCAGCTGTGCAAATACCTTGTGGGTTGTTAGAAAATTCCCGTTCATAATTCCGTACGTAAACCAAGAAACAATCACATTTTTACTACCATAACATTTCTGGTTTACCTTCATGATAATTAAAACCACTACTAAGAATACTATTTTATTCTTATTCTATTACTTTTTTACTTTTATTTTATTTTATTGATTTACTGTTATTTTTGTAATAATGTTTGATTGTTAATGTCACCTTTGGGTTCAGAAATCTAGAACCATTAGCTGTCGGTCAGTAGGTGTATTTGATAGAAAAGCTCACCAACAAAAGACTCAAGTGGGCGCGTTTGTGATGTGTTCGCAGGTTCCATCAGCAATTTGGACGACGCAGAGCTGACCTGCAACAAAACCCAAGTGAGGAAAGTGATCTCCGGCGTTGTGGGAGCCGCCTCCTCCGTCACTTCGGTTCAAGTGGCCAACCTCTTAAGGCTCTTCAAAATACCTCAGGTATCGTTCGCCCCCGCTACTGTTACCTACTTACCTACATTCACCCCACCTCGCCTTCTTACCTACATCCCCTTTAAACTTACCTCCCTCTCCCTATATATCATCGCCTCCATAACCGCCCCTCCCGACTCTTTCATAAAAAACCAGTTCTCAACGCGTTTTGTCATCAGAATTTCTCGATGGTCCCCTTCACTCGCAGCAAAAGGTTCCTTCCCCTCTGAAGTATCCCGTTTTTTGCTACCACTCAGCCAAAGTTATATAAGAAAGCCTGATAGAGGCCTCTCGATTAATGCCTTTATTCAGAGCTGGTTCTGACAGGCCCTGTGTCTTATTTCCCGCTTTTCAATATAGGAACCCATCTTCAAAGCTTGAATTTTTTTCGTCATTCCACGAAATTGCAAAACGACCTAACGTGGCTACGACTTCAGACTTGCTGGAATTGGTTAACTGAGTAAACTCTTTGTCCAGTTAGAAACACGTGGACTTCTTCTCTTTGTTCAATATCTTACAACTGGATCATTAATCCAGGCCGAATACCTTTCAGTTTATGCATTTGGGGTCATCATTCCATCATCTAACCAGTCTAATCTATGATTGATTTACTCACATTCTATACACATTTATTTATTTAACAAAAAACAGGCGAAACCAATTACAAAAGGAGAATATACATTAATACATTTGACAGTTAAGTCCAGTACAGTTCAAAAGAAGGGGAAGACGAATTGAACTTGTCACAATTGAGTAGTTAATCGTATTGGGAAGATAAATATATAGATAATTTCAATGTTTTGAATAATCTTAATTTTCGACGGAGAAATTTAACTTGTAAGAACAACTGGATTCACAGGGCAACACTTTAACGGCGCATATTCCTACATACTCCAAGTGGGTAAGGCCCTACATTGCGGCTCTATCTATCTGCAACTGTAGCTTGCACTGTAATGATATGAGTGTATTAAAATTTGTAGGAGAGAACTAAATCTCCTCCTCCAATTAACCTCATATTTTAAGATTGGCCTGAAGAAAGTGAAAAAATTATGCTTGATATATTTCGCGATTAAATGAGATTTTTAAACCGTGGTTCATCAGCTACCCTAAATTTAAGCAAGATTGGAGCATTAGGATGTGTGGAAATGATGTTTGATGAATTTGGTTGCATGAACGCACATGGACTGAAAGATGTAGGTAGCGATTTTTGAAACCTAAATTGAAGGAACTCCGTCATCAAAATCGGATGAAAACAAAAGAAATGAACTAACAGACTTGGAAGTTAACTTAATGTGTTAACTTCCAAGTCTGTTAGTTTATTTACGTCTGTATATTATACAGGGTGTCCCAGGAGTTATGCACAATCCGACTCCTACGTGTTGAACAACACATTTCCGAACAAAAATGCCTCTTAGCAATTTTTTGTCAGGGGCCTCGTTTCCGAGTTATTTGCGATTTAAGATTTTTTTCGTGTTTTCGATGTTATGTCATTGAAACTGTCATAACTTCCTCAATCTTGGAGATAGCTCAAATTTAATGAGACCGTTGGAAATAGCGTTGAATTTTCTATCTATTTCAAGTCAACAAACATTTTACTAAAACTGAATTTGGTCAGAAACAACAAATTATCGACATTGCAACATCCAATGCTACGGCCAAATCTAACTGGGGTTCATAATACACGGCGCACAAAGCAACCCCTCCTTCAAGACCGGACGGTCGTGCGGGTCATTGCATATCCTTGCTTCTGACCAAGACAATTCCTCCTTTGTAGCTTTCACAATTTTCCAACACTACGTATTTTTTAGTTATACAGGGTGTCCCATGAGTCATGCACAATCCGACTTTTAAGTGTTGTACAACTCATTTCCGAACAAAAATGCCTCCTAGCAATTTTTTGCCGGAGGCCTCGTTTCCGAGTTCTTCACGATCCAAGATTTTTTCCTTAACTTAGAAATGCCGTTGACAAACGAACGGGTTTATGCATCCGACAAAACTAACTTAAATGGTCATTTGAGGGGTCTGGTGTTGTCACCATTCGATTCAGCGAGAAAAGTTACGTATATACCACCTCCAACCTTTTTTCTTCGACACTTTTGGGAAAATCTCAATTTTAACGGAAAACACACGTTTTCCTGCAGTTAAACACCATTTCCTTAATTAAACATTTTTTTTTTTTTTTTTTTTTTTTTTTTTTACCAAAAAGACTACACCGTTAGAAAGCTGACATTTTCGCGCACGTTTTACCAGGCCTGCACACTTCTGCGTCAAGCATTAACGGGGTTTGTAGGCGAGATTAAAAACAGGAGATTTTAAGATTTTGACAAACCTGCAATTTCGCGCAGCAATCGCTCACCTTCAATGCAATAAAAAAAAAGTTTTCTGACATTAGATACATAGAAAATTTAACGTTCTTTCCAACGGTGTCATTAAATTTGAGCTATCTCCAAAATTGAGAGAGTTATATCAGTTTCAATGACAAAAGATCGAAAACACGAAAAAAATCCTAAATCGCAAATAACTCGGAAACGAGGCCTCTTGCAAAAAATTGGTATGAGGTATTTTTGTTTCTAAATGAGTTGTACAACACGTAGGAGTCAGATTGTGCATAAATCCTTGGACACCCTGTATTTTCAGTACTAACGGGAACTGAGTTATTCGGTTTGTACAACTTTGAGAGAGAGAGACTGCAAGAGGTTTGGTGGGATAGAAGGGGGGCCTACTTGATGGGGGAAGAAAGCACAGAAACACCGCCCACCCAAAATTTTAAATAAATTTTGCACATGATAAGTGATTAAGAAGTCATTTGAACCAGAACTTAACGCAAGAACGATAAACAATCGTAAATGAAGCTATAAGAAAACATATGAATAGAAATTCGCAACCATTTTCAACAATTAATAGAACCAATATGAATAAATAATAGAATCAATATGAGTAGAAAACATAATCAATAGAATTCAACAGAATAGAAAAGCACAACAAACTTTAACAATAAATTAAATATACCTCCAACCAAATTCTCGAAATTGCTTGCTTACTAATTTTCTGAAGGAAGGGGTATTAAACGCACCACTGGTCTAATATAACGACCAGCTGGAGTACGAAGTTCTCCCATACGATGAACGCCGTCATTGCCCGGAATGAGCGCTTCAATGATTCCCAATGGCCAATCCAGAATTTTGGAGTTCTCCTTGGCCAAATATACGAGCTGACCAGTGTTCCACTTTTCACGCTGGATCAGTTTATTTAGGTATTTCTTTTACCATCGACTCCTGAACTGCTGACTTGCGCGAGTTACCAATTGCCAACACGAGAGATGGTTTTCTTGAGTACTTGTAAAATCCAGCTCGGGTGCACCAACCAGCGGAGCTCCTATGAGAAAATGTCCTGGACTCAAGAAATCCACGTCACTCGCTGGATCGTTCGTAGAAGGGCACAGCGGTCGACTGTTCAAAACAGCTTCGATTCTAGTCAAGAATGTTGACATCTCCTCGATGGGGGAAGACAGTTCAGCGCTCTGCCGAGAGCCTTTGAATCTTACTTTGTCAACAAAATCGCGTAGGAAGAAACAGATACAATTAAATTAGATAAACTCGATTTGAGATAGGTGTGAAATTCGTATTCTCATAGGAGAAGCGCCATAGTCATATTTGTAATTACCTACTTTCAATAAGTCTTTCGAGAATTGAAACACAAAATTTCATAAAACATTATCGAACGGTTTTTGCCAAGTGAACTTACCCCTCAATAGCCTATAGAACCAAGTTAAAAACATGAAAAAGCAGATGTGGCACACTCGGCAGATGTTTTTCATTTTCCCCGAAACGAACGTCAGATTACGAGAATGTGACGGGCTAGAAGTTGATTCCGAGTAGATAGGCAGCCCCAGGAGTTGTAGCGGCAACTTGACAGTTAGCCCGATAAACTTATCGCCGACCCATCGCTGCTCTTCATCTCGCAGTCGTAAACAACGTCAAAGTTTCCTGGCACGGGGTTCCCACAAAACTCCCGTATCTGCCGAGATCTCCAACGGTAGATCAGCCGTGAAAACGTTAACCGCACCTAAGTTGATATCAAAATGATCAACGTTCGCCGTCAAGCTATCTTCAAGTACCTCGTAACCGGTGCGGACCATCTCGGATTTTAAAGACATACGGACAGTTTGAGCTGCTTGATAGTTAACTAGGAATGTAAAGGGAAATACCTCAAAGGAAGAGGGGGAAACATATTCCAAACTAAACACTTTACACTAACACTAATTTCTAGCATTATCTAAAATCTTATAAAATTGGACTGAAGCTCTCTTATGATTGCCCAAAATTCCACCTGCATTAAAGCCTGAAAAGGCGGACGTGGTGAGTTTTAGCCATCAACATAGTATTAAGCGCTACTAATTAAAACTAAGAGCAAAAAAAGAGTAAAAATATTTAGAATTTGGAAAAGGCTCAAATATTAAACAATCGCTTTCCCAACACATACTGCTAAGAAAAGTTATATCATAAACAATAGGTGATAAACTTCAAAACTTTCAGTTGCCATTACTTGTAATGAGTATTTATTTTTTTGAGGATTACTTTTAGTGTATAATATATACTATAGTAAACCATATTATAGTAAACTAGTATAGGTATAGTGTATAGAATATATATTCATCCGTTTCCCATTGATGTTCATTTAGGAAATCATAACCAAAATCTAAAATTAATCCTCTCCAGTACCCAGGATTTGAATTATACAGTAAAGTCAATTTTACACGAATATCGTTACTATATGTAAGATAAATTACTGTCATTTGTAGTTATTTTTTAAACTTGTTAAAATAGTAGAATTTTATGATCTCAATTTCTTACTGTTGTAAATTAACACTAAAGCAAGCTTGTGCAGATAGTTGCATCATACACATTTTATTCATATTGTAATTTTATTGAAATAATTTACTAAAAACAAACATAAAAGAAGAAAATGTTAGTTTCAAACAATTAGATAAAATTGATAAAGTTGAGAAATAATATGAAAGACTGAACTCCCTTATGTGCCCAGAGTCATTGCACATATTTGAAACAGAACGCCATTCTGGGTCAAAATTGTATTCAATCGTGCTTCTTCATTTGAAAGCCTTATTATGTTGAAAATGCAAATTATACGGTATAAAATCACCTAATACAATGTTAGGAGATTTTTCATGATATTAATTGTTTCGGACAGTATCTTGGACCACATAACCATTGGGATATCTTAGTTTGATATCTCAAGAAAAAAATAGTCTCACCCTAAAAATACCCAATAAATCAATACTTCATTATTAAACTGATTGAAGTTTAGTCAGCTTATTCATTCATCATTATCATTCATTCAACCACCCATCACATAAAAAATTATATCAAGAATTAAATTAAAAAAACATTTCGGTTCAATTAGTTGTCCGCCAACACATTCAATGAATAAATTTCGAAATAAAGTACTTTGTTCCAATTCGTTGTATACTGTAAACCTCAAAAACGTTTATACACAATTTTTGAACAAGACAATAACGGGGTATTTTGTAATGTCCTTTGTTTTGTAATGTTTTATTTTTCCAGGTTCGAAAACATTTTGTGCTTAGAAATTGTTAACCATGGTCAAATATTTTACGATTACTTAATTTTCAAATAATTTAACCCCGATCAGAACAACTTCCTTTTTGTGTCTGTTCACCTTGTGACCGTGCAGTTCTTATCCGATTTTGATGAATGAATGGGGCATTTGCTGATTACATGGTATGTGATCTCCTATCAGTTCAATTTCTCAGAAATCAATACATTACCTTGAAAATAGACATTTCAGAGTGAAGCAAGATGACCAATACTCCGGCTTGAAGCTCATAAAAGCAGGAGTCCCGCAGGAGAGTGTCTTAGGGCCAGTACTCAACCTCCTGTACACACGGGAGTTACCCCAACAAGAAGGCACAACAGTTGCCACCTTTGCAGATGATACGGCTATCCAACAGAGGCTGTTGGAAATGATATAGAAGCTACAACACGCAAACTACAGACGGCTACTGCTGAGGTTTCTAAGTGGACCAAGATGAGGAGAACGAGGCTGAACGAATCAAAATCAGCCCACATCAACTTCACTAACCGAAAAGTCCCAATCTTGGATGTTGAGATCAATTCGAATATAATACCGCATACTGAAGCAGTTAAATACTTGGGTTTGATACTTGACTCCAAATTAAACTGGAATAAACTCATAGAATAGATGAAAGAAGAACTTAAAATCAAGTACAGAAGAATGTACTGGCTAATGGGAAGGAATTCCCGTCTCTCTCTTCACGACAAACTGCTTATAAATGAGCTATTTGGACCTATGAGATACAGATCTGGGGCTGTGCCAAGAAATCAAATATTAAGAAAATCCAAACCGTTCAGAATAAAATACTGAGAAGTATAGTTGGAGCCCCTTAGTCCATGCGAAACGATGATATTCATTGAGATTTGAGGATGGAGACAGTCTATGAAATTATTGCAAAATACGCAAGGAAGCATGAACATCGCCTCCAATGTAAATCGCGGTATGTAAAATCGCTAGATAAAATGTAGGTATTTGATTTTTCAGTTGCAATTAATAAATCACGGAAAAAAAGAAATCAATACATTACCTACCTTGCGCATGCGCAAACTCGAAAATTCTAACAGCATAATTTTGTTACGGTCATTTTCAGCTAGAGATTGCCCGATCTCTCCTAAAAAAGCACTATTAACGTCAATGGCTACTTACTAAAAATTCACGATTTCACGGTCATTTTATTCTATTTACTATCTATCAATCAATAGAAGTTGTCAACGAATGTCTACAAAATACCATTGAGCGTTAAACAATGTAGAAAAATGAAATTAAACTAAATTCCTAATAATATGGTTAAAGTGATGGATCTGCTAAATAAGTGGTATCCCTTTGGAATTACTACTTGCTAAACCTCCCCACTCCTTCACATCACCTGACTAGCGATAATCGCCTTTTCACTGTGTTCGGACTTGTATGGATATATCTAGCCCCCACCGTGACTACATAGGCTTCAGTTAGTATTTCTTGATGATTATTACCCAACTATTTAAATCGACTTAAGATTGTTTCTTTCAATTCGTGGAAATATACCGTCTTCTTTTTTTCATGTCCGTTTTCTTCATTGAAATGGATTTCTACAAGTTCGTCGTGCGTGATTTCATTCGCATTGAATGTGGCCAGAACCATCACCTTTTTCTATGAATATCAGCATTGTTTGAAGTTCGCTAGGTACTGATAATCGAAAGTAAAATATTCAAACGACAATGAACTGAATTAAAGGTAACACCCACTGTGAACATTAGGTTATAATTTGATAACGGAATGAGTAATGAATGGCCAGAAAGGTCGGATGGGTACAAAGAGCTAATTAACCAGCGCATAACCGTCCGCGAATCCAGAGGTTCATTATGCTCCGTGGGAGAGCCACGAGGAGACGGTGAAATAATAATAATACGCTCCCCCGCCGTCACCCTGAGAGGGCAGATTATACGGGCTCCGGATAATCAGGGGGTGTGGATCACAAGAGTCACATTGTTTCACAGAGTCGCTTTACGGGTGAGAAACTACGGCAGTTATCGTGAGGCCCTAGTTTCTGCGGAATGTGAGACTATCGCAGTGGACCCGGGAAAATTTTAGAAGGGTCAGATTAGAAGGTTGGCGCTCGATCTATCGTGAATTGAGTTGAATGAAGTTTTGAGCGTTTGTAGGATGTAATTTTAAGAATCAGTTTTCGTTAGCGTTCACCTCTTAACATTAAGTACTTGCAAGTTCCTGATACTATCTTACGAGGCTACCGCAGTTGATTCGAAAAAACTTTAGGACGTTCTCCGGCAGGATCGTCATTTTTAGACGATACAATCTAGAAATAGATGATCCAATTTCTTTGAAAGTACGTCTTCCTAGGCAACAAAATGGCAATCTGCGTAATCATTGGATCAAAGCACTATGGAAATATCATCCGAAAGGCTGATTGAAGCGCGTTTTTATTGTTGAAGGCAACCAGTTTACAGCAGCAGTAAAGGTGGTACATGGATAGAAAATGGAATGGACCATCTCAACCATAATCAGAGTGGTGCAGGTAGAATTATTGGACAATCCCCGATTCATTTCAGAGATCAAATAAGAGATAGAACTGAAGTAGTTCATCAAATGATCCACCGCGAATAAAATGGTGAAATTGACCAGAAAAGGACTGAAGCCTTTCACTATCCGACTAAGAGTAAGGCACATTCGATAGGCGTTATGAAAGCCGAAACTTGTAATAATGAATAGAGCATTGATGATATTAAAGCAAAAACTATATTCGGTCTAATAAAAAAAAAAAAATTAAGTCACTTCGTAAGTCATTACGTACGAGAAATGATTTTGACTGATGATGAAGAAATAGTTAACCAAAATAGACAAGCGACCCAAAAGAAGAAGCTGGTAATGTTTGATAAAATTGATAATAGTTACCAGTTTGAGGGGAAGTAGGCCTACAGAGATTTACAAGGAAGACTAGATGGCATGAAAGTTACCCCGGAGTTGAAAAGAAACATTCAAATCGCTAAATCCCCAAACCAGAATTGTAGATTGCTAAAATGGTGTCTTTGTCAATAACTGTTGATGAAGAAGTGTGGTAGCCATTTATTCGAAGTGCGGGCAAAATGTCTATTAATTGAATTTCAGTTTATTGTTTTCAGTATTTACGGGGTTAGGTATACCTAAGAAGTCATCCTATTTTCTTCGTAACACCCAAAAGTGATGTTACTAGGGATGGAGACACATTGATCAACTGAAGGATCCTTGAGGCTCATTTCACTTGTTATGCTGGCAGATATGTCCTTAGATTAAACACGGACTAGACCCTATACAAACAGTTATCTGATATTGATACGCTGTGTTCCGATAGAGTCTAAACACTATTGTAGAACGACCAGCAAACTATTCCGGCCGACGGTTTCTCTTCGGGCAGCTCAAAAAGTAAAAGGCCGATGCAATTTCCTTAACAAAACACGTATCGCATTAGCCTGGAAACCGCGTTTCCTGTGTCCCCCGGCAAAGCCTCGTCCACACAACAGCAGCTGCTTGCCTGAGGAAAAAAATACTGCTTGTTCACTTTCCATCAAGTCAAGAGATGTGCAGGGGGTGTTTGAAGCCGGAGAGCGGTGCAGGGGGCTGGTTGAAGCCGGAGGCGGTCGTCTGGATATGATATGTAAAACTGGGTCGCTTCTCCGCTTCCCTGTTGGAACGCACCCAGCCACCTTAACCGTTGCGAGCTTGGTACTTGTAGTACTTAAAAGACGGAATTACATAAGCTTTTACGCCAACCGAGATTGAGGGCATAATATGCAAGGACATATTACGTTTTTATACGTAAGACAGATAGATTGAAAAAAATTAGCATCACCAGAATCAAAATATTCACTCGCTTTATGCGTTTCACAGCTCATTGATCAACAGTGTTTCCGCTTCCATCAGCCCGTAAACGGCAATTCTTACCATTAACAAAACTGAAGTGAGAGTTAACCCGATTGATTTTGTTAAAATTTCGGAGATTGTGCTGGTAAGTTTCGAGATGCCCTATTATAAATGTTATTGTCGTCGAATCAATGGTAGCGTCTGTGCGTGCACAAACGAAAATTTCATAATATTATGGCATTTACAAGTGTAATTTAGGATATTTAAGTTGAATAATTTAGAAAATTGCTTAAAGAATGTTTGAATACTGATTTTGTTCGCTTATTAATTGTAACAAAATATTGGGTTTGAATTTATTTGGGCATTGAGAGTCTCTTTCTGACTCAAAAACGACAGAGCGACTTCTGACGAGAAAGTTTTTATAATTCTGATTGATTTCTGAAGGGCATCCTTAATAGTTGAGTTGTTTGTTAGCGATTCAAATGTGATTGTTTCCTGTTGTACAATTGTGTGCTCACAGACTATACAATTCACAATATGAACGAGGTGAAAATTAAATATTCTCCGGTCAAGAAATGCCTATTTCAATGCGTCCAGGCGTAATAAGGAATGTTACCTGATGCAGAACCTGAAATAAGAGTTAGCTCGCGTTGTTCTCGAGCTCTGGGCGCTGGAAACCATCTGAGGTCATTCAGAGTGGGCGCTGGAAACCATCTGAGGTCATTCATTCATTCGATCGTTTACTGTTCTAGTAGGTATGTTCTTTGTTAAATATCCTGACTATCGACTATATGTATACGAACTGTTGAGTCAAGTACAGTAAAATCAATCCTCAGTAGCATGAGACAGTTACGGAAAAGAGTGAACCGGTGATTGAAGAAGATGTGAATGATTTTCATGGCATTTTTCTTGGCCAATAGAAAAGTTTGTCGTTTAATCAGTCTTATTCGATTCATTTGTATTGAATTACCTTGCATTCGGAATAATCCCTTTGAGAATGATAGTCTTGTTACCGACCATACGAAATAATTCCATTTGTTTATTGCGTCGTTTCGTGGGTACCTTTGGGAAAAGGCAATGGGAAAATTAAGCTCTGTTTGCTACAGAAAACATAGAATCGCAGACAGAGGAGAGTGCTATGGATTTTAACCCTCGGAATGTGTAAATTTCGCATATCAGCTACTGAATTAGGAGCAGCCAGTTATAATGTAAAGATTATTAACCAGCACGTGAAAAATCTCTGTGCGAGTATGGTTTAAACGCCACCTCGTTTTCCTAATTTAAATTACATTAGGGATAAGTTATTATAATGATGAGAACGCCCACATAAATGTAGAAACACACCAACTACAAATCCTTTAAAAAAATCTTTAAACGATAATGTTCTTATACGCCACAATTTGTGTTGTTGATTTTTGGAATTCCTTCCTTCATTTTATGAGCAAGACTTGAATGTTTATCAAAAATCAATTAGAGAAACAAATAGCTATTCGAAAAGTTGGTGAGCATTCAAATGAAGGCTCGTATTATAGAACGTTCCAAGACTAAGAATTGTATGTAGTAGTTACCTCATTTTTGGATATTTTAACTGTAGTTTGGTTGAAAAAAAGACTTTTTTACCAGTCCAGTAAGATTGTTGAATGCATTGAGAGTAAATTAAATTCGAAAATAAAATATGCTAAACCAAAGAATTGATTCCATTTTTGAGATCTCTCTTGCTACCCCTGAGGTGACATCACAAGCTCTGTTCCAAAAAACCTTTCAATGAAATCTTTACATCCGACTGAACCCACTTTGTTGGGTTGATCTCCAGTTTTTAGTTGTTTCATGTAAGTTTGTGTTTATTTACAGAAACGTTATTAACAATAGAGCAGTATCTTTGTACAGAACGGGTTAATGATGGCTAATAGGCACAGTGATTCCCTAGCTTATGAAACGACTTCTGAGAAAACGTGAGACCTCTACCACAAAGAACGACCCGCAACTCTTTACCTGATCCTTCTCTGGGGATCAGAAGACATTTAAGCAATATGGTGAAATGTATATAGCCTCCTATTGTGAACACGTGATATATTTTAAATTTTACAAGTTAATCGAGTCGCTAACAAACAACTCAACTATTAGGAGTGCTATTTAAAAACCAAACTTCTTTTATTTTAAAGATTCATTTTTTTTAAGCGTATATTTATATATTTATTATATATTATATATTGAACATAACAACTATCAAGTTATTTAGCTATAACATAATTACGCAATTTTATGGTGAGAGTTCACTAACTAGCACCACACTACACTATCACATCGGTATCAGCATCCCAAGTCCAAGGGTTTGGTCCTCTTCAGGCGCCGAATAGTACTGGAGTTGTCAAGAAGCTGAATGGCTTCCAAATAAGTATGAGCGTGAAGCCGCTGTTCATATCTTCGAGCTAATTTTTTCGCAGTATCTCTTACGGTTTCCCCTCTGAGATCTTCATGGAAGTCGTCATTTCTGATGTACCAAGGAGAGTTTACTGCACACCTCAGTACTTTATTTTGGAAAGTTTGAATCATTTGCATGTTAGATTTTGCTGTGCAGCCCCATAGTTGGATGCCATAAGTCCAAATAGGCATTAGCAATGTCTTATACAGAAGAATTTTGTTATAAACGTTGAGTTGTAAGTATCGCCCCATAATCCAATAAAGTTTGCGAAATTTTATTTGCAGCTCTTGCTTTTTTTCTTTACGTGTTCCTTCCATTTCAACTTTGCGTCCAGGGTCATACCCAAATATTTGGCAGAGTTGGCATGTGGGATAATGCACTGGTTTAAGAACAATGGTAAATGGGGTATCCTTTTGTAGGTAAAATTCACGTGAGTGGACTTTGCTTCATTCAATTTAAGACGCCATTTTTGAGTCCATTCATTTACTGCATTTGTGGCTTCCTGCAACTTCTGAGTTGATTCTTCCACCGTAAAGATTCATTGATGTTTTTCACAAGATTTTTAATGAATATTCTCACAGAATTTCAAGATCTCCTAATATATTTATTAGTGATCTATGATGATTAGGAAATCTTGAAAAGATGAAGATAAAGATTGAAATAAAGATATATAAAGATTGAAATAAGATAAATAAGATATATAAAGATTGAAAAGATGGAAGAAGCTTGGTTTTTAAACAGCACTCATAATAGTTGAGTCGTTTGTTCATATTATGATCGTTTGGATAGATGAAACGAAAAACTCATAATGGATTCCGTCCATCGTGGAACAAAGTACGCTGAAAGCAGTGGGAGGATAATAGCGGTTCATGGAAAGATTCTACGAACTCAATAATAATGGAAGAATGGCTTATTGCACACATACCAGCTCAAAATTCCTGACTCTCCTTGCCAAACGTTGCCGACATAATTTCAGAAGCTTTTTCAACCACAGAATGTATTCGTTATCTCAACAAAATCTACTTGGACAGCTCTTAACCCTGATTCTCGCGGTGAAATTATTTTCCAAGTTTGTATTGAACGAGTATCTGTGAGCCAGTTTTCATAGAATGAGTGTCTTTTCCATCTACTTTCAGTATAACGCCTAACAGCCCAACCTTTTATATTTGTCACATATGAAGCTACGACGCTTATAAAATTGCTGAAACAATAGGGATCCCCAATAGAATAAATGTGTTTGGATACAATACCGTTCTAAAAATGTTTCGCGGGAAAACAAGCACGCCGGAAAGACACTCGTAGCAAAGCTGTTACGAACCTCTTTTTATACCTGGAGGAAACCCGACCTCTCTGACAGGACTCAAGAAAGGGGTTGGGGGAGCACTCCCCAGTATAAATTGAGGAGCTTTGTGGCGTGAGGGTTCATTCCATCTTCCCTACCTCACTTGTATTCAGTTGATGTAGTCTTGTGATCCTATAGGTATAATCTTAAGAGAACGAAATCATTGTTCTGATAGCGTGGTGGTTTTGGAAGGAGCTTGTTAGTGCGGCTCATACAAAGGAAATGTACAATAGGCGCTCCAGGGTATAGAACGAAGGTATTTTTATCGATTATGCATGCAGTGTTGCTAGGCTGCAGACTGGTTTTCCTACCACACGAATGCCGTTATTAATGAGATTTCACTGCTTCCAGTGCCCTTCAGAGATTAATTATAAGCTTCCTATTACATTCATGAAGATTTTTGGGGTCTTTTAGGACACCACGCTTAAGTGGTTACGAGTTTAAGGAAAAACGCTTTTTAAGTGTCATAATTTGTTCACTTGCATTTCAGAAACATCATGAGTACTTTTGGCATCTCTTTTCTCTCGTTCATTGGTAAGAATTTTCCGTAATGAATCTTTTTAATCAACCTTGAAAATGATACCCCAACAACTCATTTCTGACCAAAAATGCCTCCTAGCAATTTTTTGCCAGAGGCCTCGTTTCCGAGCTATTCGCGATTTAAGATTTTTTCGTGTTTTCGATCTTACGAGTATGTCATTAAAACTGTCGCACGTTTTACCAGGCCTGCACAGTTCTGCGTCAAGCATTCATGGGGTTTCTGGGCGAGATGAAAAACGGGCGATTCCAAGATTTTGACTAGACTGCCAATTCGCGCAGCAATCTCACATCTTCAATGCAATTTAAAGAGAGTTTTTTGACATCAAATAGATAGAAAATTTAACGCTCTTTCCAACGGTGTCGTAAAATTTGAGCTATCTCCAAAAGTGAGGGAGTTATGGCAGTTTTAATGACACAACATCAAAAACACGAAAAAAATCTTAAATCGCGAATAGCTCGGAAATGAGGCCACTGGCAAAAAATTGCTATGAGGCGTTTTTGGTCGGAAATGAGCTGTATAATACGTAGTAGTCGGATTGTGCATAACTCCTGAACACCCTGTATAAAGATATGCAGGATCTAAAAAAACAAATGAAAATAAAATGGCAGAGGTTTTTCGAAGGACATTGAAGGTTTTCTTGAAAAATGACCCTATAACAATTGCAGATCTCTCCGACTTTGTTATAACTTTTGTAGATTCCTCTACAATCACTTTGAGTGCTCATTAACCAGGAATTCAAGTATTATATTTAAGTGCGTTTGCATAACCTTACTGTAGTTTTTTAGAATGTAGGGGAATAGAAGAGAATGGAGAAGAGGTAGGGATGGATGGAGGTTCGGGGTAGACGTTGGGAGGTACAAACGGGAGAAGAATAAAAGTTGGAGACAATTGAGAAACTGTCTAACTCCTTGACGAAGCGATCGCGGAAAATTCAGTTAGCCCCACGTACATCAGATGTGAAGAAAACCTGATAAGAAAGTCGGAAAGTTTCTGGGAGGTAAATGAGTTAGCTAGACGTTGGGTACTTGAGGGCTTCTTCAACAGGCTGAGTAAGTTCCGAGTGTCGAATCCAATGGCTAGCGAGGGGATAAGTGTATTACGATCCAACTTTGGCCGATTTATGAGCGAGAAAACCTGCAACTCGGTCCAACGTCCAATCAACGTCAAGTTTGGACTCGAAACATCAGTCACAGAATTCACCTGAACCACTTCCCTCTTCGTCATTCAAACCACTATTGACACGTTATAGAACGCATTGTGAAGTATTAGACGAATTTGGAAACTATAATTGATGTTTTCGGTAGGTAATAAAATTGTATTTCCACATTCTCCTTATATCTGTCTGGATTCTGAATTTATTTAAACATTTAGGAGACAGAACCTTGTGCTCCTCTAAACAATGGAATGTACCAAATTTAAAAATAAATAATAACCAATCACGGTGATGAATGCAAATAGTCTGAATATGGAAGAAAGCTGAAGGTGGAACGAACTGACTGTTCCCCCTAAAGAAAGGCTGGTGTCTCAGTAGTCAAAACAACACTGCTTAAGTTCAAATGTTTGTAACATGTTCAAATTCTACAGTTTTCGTCTGTTCCAATGAAATTTCCATATATTTGAAAGGCCCAGAGGGACCCAAATGCTATTTCATTAATCCCGACCCACTGGTATCTTTCACTAGTTATGCAGAATCGTCTCATTTGTTAAGGATCACTATCTCAATGTCTAATTGATCAATTTGAAATGTTGCGGTTCATATTGATTTACGCTGTTCCCCAATCATAGATCGTCATAAGATCATGGCATAAGTGAGGAAGATCCTCCCAAAAATCAGGAGAAAAAATAAGGAGTCAAGTAAAAGGTGACCCTTTGGTGAAGAATACTAGTAACAAGGGCCATCGCAGTGGAACGTCAAGTAGCTCAGGCTCTGCAACCAAATGCAGGATGCGAATGAAAAACATCGCGTGAGTTGAAGGAATCAAAGGATTGGCAAAGTAAAGGCGAGCTATGGAACAAAGAACTGGCAGACGATTTCTGCTATGAAGCTTCTTTGTGGCTCCCTGATGAAAAGAGCCAAAAAATCTAGGACAGCCAATAAAAAAAGCTTCTGTTGAAGAAGATTTCAGCATAGGTCAACTGCTACCCACATCACCAAAGTAAGCAGTTCGGTCAGTAGACTCTTCAAACCATGGATTCAACTTCCGACCACGTCTATTTTAGTTTATTATTTTGAATAAAAAACCCTTCTTATTTTGTGTAACCCCCTTATTTTGTCCTTTTGCGTCTCAGATGCACGGCATTATAGTTTATGTAAAAAAAAAACCGTTCTTTCACAAATGGACTCCATTTGGTCTAGTTGGTCTTGACTTCTAGCCAGCCTGATCGCATCTCACGCATAAATGCTACGTGGCAAAAACTGGAGGAAAGAGTGGGTTTTGTGGTTTTTACTGACATTGGCAAGTGATTACAATGATGGAAGAATATTCTGGACTGCACATCGGTTAAAATCTCATTTAACCTAAAAAATCTCATTTTCAAGGGTGAAAATGTGGAAAACAGGCTTAATCAACAAATTGTTTCATTTTCTTGTTTTGACGCTGTCAAAAAAGGTTGCGGTGGCGGGAAGAGAGGGTAAAAGAAATGGTCAAATAATCAAAGTTTAACAACATTTTATTTTGTATTCATCCTTCATTCTTTTCGCCCAGTCGGATCTATTTTGGTTTATTATTCAATAATAAACCATTGTAATCGCTCTTGACAAAACAATTCTAACCCCCCTCCTTGAAAATTTTATGGTTTACGTTTCAAAGGGTGTAGAATTCGAATCTGCAATAAAAATTTTTCCGTCCGTCCGCCGTACGCACGATTTCTCCCAAACGGCTGGAACAAAAGATCTGAAATTTCCGGGAAAAATCTATGTTGGTCCGGCGGCGCCCCAATTCTTGAGCCAGCTCTCTAACTTAATTTAAAGTGCCCTTTAAGGGTTGTCAAAGTTTTGTAAAATCCCTAAAAACCTCAAAAAAAGTCAAGGCTGCCTAAATTTGTACTGTTTTTGAAGAGGAGGAATCAAATGAGCCCCTCCCTAGGTCCGTCGGTCAAACCATTCCCGATCTATGGTTCGATTTATGGTGCCAACATTCCCGTTATTTTGGTTTATTATTGTTTTTGTGTTGATATCAGTAACCTAGTGACGTAGTGATGTAGTAATGTGGATACTGGAATGAACTCCTAAAAGGCTTTGTAGCCGATACACGGGTTGAAGCATTCTGATAACCATAAAAAACGCTGCAAATTCTTTCAATTGGCTTGCGTTCATGATTTGAATTTACACTAAGCTTTGGAGTGTGCATGTTTCACAGGTGATATAGCGATTATTGAATTTCAGGAGGCACACAAATATGATCAACTAATCAATCCAAATAGGTATTTTGGTTGAGAACAGATTTACGTGCTTTATGCATATCTCCTAAAATTCAATAATCGCTCTATCTCCTGTGAAACGTGCACAATCATGAACGCAAGCCAATTGAATAATAAACCCCAGTGAAAGAATTTGCAGCGTTTTGACTAAGTCTTATAACACTCAGGAGGAATTTTCACTGTTGCAGGTGTCATATTTCTCGACGAGTCCCGAGTTGAGCAATAAACAGCGGTTCGAGTACTTCACGCGCACGATCCCATCGGACAGACATCAGGTTCAGGCGATGGTCGAGCTCGTCAGACGCCTTGACTGGAGCTACGTCTCTGTGATATATGAAGAATCTAACTACGGTATTAAGGTTAAACCAATTTACAAACTGGCTATTTCAATTACCGAAAAGTTTTATCGCATTAGAAACTATTTTTAACGGATGATCAAAGTACGTTCCTGGATGATGAAGCCATTTTTTTGGCCCCAGAAGTAAGGTAGGTAAAGAAGTGGAGGTCGGCACGTTTCTGACACAAAAGCATTTTATATAATTAAATCATGTTCATATCCTGTGTAATTATTCCTTAAAAGCGTTAATGTTTTGAAAGTGATTTAAATATAAAGCTATTTCCTTTTTTCTAGCAGACTAACAAAGGAAAGGAAGCTTTGTGTTCGAGCGAGAGCAAAAGATTTGTTGCCCCCAAAATCAGAATTTCTTTTGTTTTTGTGCTCTAGAGTTTGCCACTTAATGCCTTGTTTTTCTATCTATCTGTCTATGTCTATCAATATGATGTCTGCCTGTATCCATCAATTTTTTGTCACTCCCAATGCGCTTTTCGAAAATTCCTGGGTTTACTCCTTCAAGGAACCTTATAAATCTAATTGCAATCAATAGTAATGTGAGTGTCTTATAACGTCGGTTTGTCATGATCTATCGTCAGATTCCTTTGAAATTCGGATAATATAGATTTTAGGGTAGTGCCGAAACTTGAAACTCCATTACCTTTAATGCGATTAATTGAGTATATTTTGCATTTGCTAAACTAAAACAGGTTGACCGATTTTTATGAAATTTTCCTAATACAGCTCTGCAAAACAATCATCTGTGTGTCCTTTTTCGAATGGGGTGGGGGGACAGGGATTACTGGTTACAAATCTGCTGCTGGTACTATGAACTCCGTTGCGATTGATCGCATGGATCCATTCGGACCAATACAAACAGAACGGGAACAGTAATGAGTAATATTTGAATATGTTTTATTAAGATTGCTTAGTTGGTATAAACGTAATTGCTCATAAAAAAATCGAAATTGGCAAATTTGATCGGACCAATACAAACAGAACGGGAACAGTAATGAGTAATATTTGAATATGTTTTATTAAGATTGCTTAGTTGGTATAAACGTAATTGCTCATAAAAAAATCGAAATTGGCAAATTTGATGAAGAATTGTAGTTATTCCGGTTTTTGACTCTCTGAAAGAGAGATTTTTCTTCTTTCTCCCCTACTTTCAATCTGGAATCATTTGCCTGTTTGAAAAACTGTCAAGCTTGGGCTAGTAAGGGAAGATGTTGGGACCGATGCAAACATAGATCGTAAGCTGAAGTGAATCCTAGCAATACCCATAGTTCTGTCAATATTTTCATGAATTTTCAGGGATTGGGCGGATCGTATTTTAAACAATTCCTTACAACCTTCACAACGTTCTAACGGGCACAGACTTCAAGAAAACCTTGTACGATTGATGACGACAATCAGTAACTCTGTTAAGTTGTTGTAAAGCTTTGATAGAATTTCCAAGGATTGAGCAGTCTAAAGAAATGGTATTTTCAGCTTATTGCATACCCTTTTCCTACCGTATCTACGAGCTGAGAAAGCAACCGTTTCACATCGTTGCAGGAACAACGCTTCACGCTTCGATTTGAAGGATAAACCATAGTTTGTTTTCAGCAGAGTTTCCCGTTATTAAACTCAAAAAACCAGCAAACAAGGAATTTTCTCTTTCGATGAGAGTATTAACGAGTCATGAAGGAGGTAGAAGGGGAAGTAGGTGTTTGTTGAGAGCTGTGTAAATGGTTGGGGAATATTAAATGAGAGGTAATCCAGTTACAATTTGCATCGGCCCGTACGTCTTCGGTGCAAATATTGCCGCGTCTACTGTGTTTGTTAATAATCAACAAATTAAATTTATTTTCGTTCATTATCCGGTGGGAACTGAATACATATTGCGAATGTTGAGTTTAGGAAGGCTAAACTTTTATTTTAGGTATCCAAGACACTCTTTAGGTAGCAGGTGTCGTTCGGTAAATAATTGGTCTTGTAAGATGAGTTATATACCAGAAATATGTGCACTGACTTTTTGTTGTGGCATATCGTTTTTGTACACCAACTAACTTCAACTTAGCAGTATCACAAGTGTATTATTATTAATAAAATAAAATAACAAGCGCATTTTTGGTGAATTTGTGCATCATAAATTCCTTTTTTTTTTTTTTGAAGAATGATTCGAATCAGATCAAAATAATTTATGGTAGAGTACATTGTAGATGCTCGTTAAAACTAACTAGTTTTCTGACAAATAGTGCCTTTTTGGAGTGTTCATTTCTGTTACCTAACCCATTGGAAAGTTGGGTTTTCAAGGATAACATCAACAAGAATACATTGATTTCTTAGTACCTTCGTTCGTCAGGCATATCAATTCATTATCTGTATTAAGGAAATAAGACCACAGGTTTAGCAAACTGGGGAAATAATTTATAGAAACTGAAAAAAGTGCCAGCACTAAAACGGCGCCTTGGGAGAGGGCAGACGTCGTCGGAAGATGCAATGATAATTATTATCTACTAATCGCTCATCCAGTTTTGCCAAAAGGTAAATTATAGTGAGTAATATAAAGTAAATTGTTTTTTATCCACGCTGTTTTGAACTTCAATGCTGCTGGTGCTACTCAGACAATTTCGTGTGAATAAGAATTTCAAGAAAACCCCATCTTTCTAAGATCCGAAAATCCAACTTTCTTCCGCATTAGAGAGCAGTTGGAAGTTAGGCGTTTCAAAGTTATTGATAATTTTGCTTTCAAATTACCGTCCTACAACATATAAGGAAGTTATTTAAACGAAGGATTTCCATGTAAACTACACATTCAACTCATTCCTTAAAAAATACACAGATGAAATAGCAACTACCACTAGTACTCTATGATACATGAGTTAAGTTGAAAAAATAGGGTATTCTTTTGGCTGTATTGCAGGCTTTTGAAGAGCTGGAAGTTTTGCTGGCCAAGTACGACGTCTGTATAGCAGTCAAGGAGAAGCTTGTTAAGGATTCTGGAGTGGCTGAGGAAAATGTCTACGACAACATCATCCTCCGACTCCAAACCAAACCAAGGGCCAAAGGTAAATAAATTTCCCAGCTTTTAATATGAGTTCTGGAACAGCCAAATGTGTCCAAATTAGGACTTTTTTAAAGAATTTAAATGCGTCATTTGACGTTAAATATTGCTTGTTTTTTTATAGCTGGATTTCAAGTTTTTTAGAAATGGATTACAATTTTGAATTAACGGGACACGGCGTTATGGTTATGCAATTACCGCAAGACCGGAAGGTCTTGAAGGGGGGATATACCCGGGACGCCGTACAACGAAGTTGTGATGCTCATGGACTGTATTATATTGAACAGAAACCATGTGTTTCTGTTTTTATTAAGTAATAAAGTTACTTTATACATTTTATTATATTCGCCATCTTACAAAAATTATTAGTCGCTACGAATTTTAGTGGGGTTGTTTCTTGGAAAAAATGTCAAAAAATGAAAAAAACTTCTTGGTTACTCTGATATTTCCAACTTGACTGTTGAGTAGAACAATTTTTGTAAAGATTTAGCACACTTGTCAGGAAACTATATACATCGTTACATCGTTATATTAATTTAGAATGGGAAGTCTTTCTCAAGGATCGGCTAATCTATTAATTTACCTAAGATAACATACAAACTTATTAAATCCGTTGCTAGGTATTAAAATTAATGAGTTATATTCAACAACAACGATTTGATGACTTTTCTTAGGACGCTATCCATCGGAGAAAATGAAATACATGAGCACTAGAAATATCCGAGACCAGTGTTCCCCACGAAAAACTCCACTAGAATGGTAGGTGTCATAAATTCCCTTTGACCTTTTGGGTGTAGGGAAAATAAATAAATTTAGTATCCCCCTACTTTTGGCCCCTCCATCAAAAGAAGGTTCCACTACGCCAATGTGGGTTTGTTACAGTTCGTTGAAACGGAGATTTTTCTCCCCTTTATTCGCGAGTTATCTCGGAGAGTTGCGAGAGTAAACATCTTCCGGAGGCGAAGTAACAAATAAAAAGGTTGATGGGCCCCGAGGTTGGCCTTTTCGAGGGAGGTTGAGTCACTCCTGGCACGGTGGAACTTACAAAGGGTTTAAATATTTTATTAAAGGGACGCCTTTTGTCTGTTCCGAAGGAGTGCTAAGTGTGGTGAATGCGTAATCTAAATGGAAAGAATAGTTTCGTACGGCTAGAGGTTAACCATAAAACTGCTGAAGAAATTTTAAGGGCCTGTTATTAATTCGCCAAGATTGAATTTTAAAACAAAAGAACTTTGAATTCCCATTAAAGGGATGCATTTTTTTCTCCCCAAAATCAAAATTTCCACCCGCGGTTCACGTTTTAGACCTTTAAAAATAACTTTGGTTTCAAATATGTCGTTTTGATTATGTTTGACTTTGATCACAATTAATCATTAATAGTAACTATTAACAACTGTTGTTACATAAGTAACTACAGTAACATAAGTACTAGTTACAAAAGTAACTACCTAGTAACAACTGTTGTTACATAAGTGCGTAACCCTGATTCTTCTAAGAAGTTTGAATCCACTATTTTTTCCAATTTCGATTAAATGTTTCTGTGAAGGATCCTCGACGAATTTCATTTCTCCCTTCTCGCTGATATCTTAGCTCATGCTCGAACTAAAAATGTATCAAGCACTATCACCTCATTACTTACTATCCGTCGTAATACCTACTGAAGTGTTGTTTTCATGAGCGTCACACGTTGCTGGCATGTCAAACTGGAATTTAGATTTCGCAGATAGCTCAGAACTCGGATGGTGAAAATGTTAATATTGCGGTTTCTGGATGAGATTGCTGACAGAAACCCAGAAAAATTAGATTTTGACTGCTTCAAACTCGAATTGTTGGACCAATTGATCTTCTTTGATCTGATCGGAAGGAGGACCACCTAGAGTATAGCAACGTAAATTTTCTTCCCGACAGTATGTGGAGACCAACTATATCCACCATGCTTAATTGTGTCCTGTGTGCGTCATTATCAAACACAGATATCGGTCGGAGCTCAACTCCGTTGTCTTGTAGAGAAAGCCTACAAATCCACACCAATCTGACCACAAATATACGCATTTGTCCACTGGCAGAGTGAAAAAATCAAATTTCTCCCCTGAAACTACAAGGGTGGAGTTCCTTAAACTAATATTTGTAAATATCAGTATAATGTAGAGAGTTGAAATTATCTTTCTATAAGTAAAAGTATTCATTAGTTTCAGCATGGTAACTACCTCTTTGTGGTTAACCAAACACCTCTAAACTATTTTTGGTTGCTCATTATCTGGGACACTAGACTTCAGGAACGTAAGGAAAATGTACTTTGTTTCTGTCGTAGGAGTGATCATTTTCGGGTCGGACCAGGAAGTAGCGGAGCTGATGAGGGCGGTTAAGCGGTGCAACGCAACGGGCAGCTTTTCATGGATCGGCTCAGATGGCTGGAGCGCTCGAGATCTCGTCTCCAACGGCAACGAGCGTCAGGTGGAAGGGACGCTTTCCGTCCAACCGCAAGCGAACCCTGTCGAAGGCTTCGAAGATTATTTCGTTTCTCTCACAGTAGACAACAACAAGCGGAACCCTTGGTTCATCGGTAAGCTAAGTTGTACAATTTTTCAAAATGACTGTGGGTATTAATTTTGTTTCGAATTAGACTAGACATCATAGCCGCAATGGAAGAACGAGACAAGATCAATACGACAATGGTACAATACTCCTAAGCAAGGACGAGCTAAGCGGTTCTTAACCATCTCAACGAAACGTGCAAATGCTCAATTGCTACTAAGGAAGGAGACCTTAGCAAACTTGTGAGTCTCCGTACGGCCACCATCCCTTGAGGTATCACCTTAACAAAATGAGTGAGGCCAGGGCAACACAGTGCGGCGAAGAGATTCTGGTTTTATTTTCCTCCACCACTTTCTTTAGGATAGAAATATTGATTTGATACTTCTAAACAGTATAGCTCCTTGAATTATGCACGTACCTACTTCCTTAATTTTTTTGTATTTATTTATTTTCCCTACAAATTCTTTACTGATCTTGAAGAGTCTTTTCTGCAAAAAGTCCTTTCTGCCCTTGCAATTTCATTTTTTAGGTCCCTGAGGTGATTTTTTCTTCATCAGGCTTGCTTGCAAACACCGTTCCAAAATGTTTTTTCCGTAGATCCTAAGCTAAAATAGCCTTAAAACGTCTGTATATGTTCACATTTAAGGACACCGACTATGCCGCAGAAGTGTCTGAAAATCTCCTTACCGTAGACAATATAGAGATTATTTAAAAGGTTTCGAACTGAAATGGGGTTAATAAGATACGTACTGTACTTCACCTGGTTGAAACTACCCTACTACCACACTCACCCCCCCCCCCCTCATCCAATTTCATTAACTGCGTATGATTACTTTGAATTTCAAGTTGAGTTTGCACTACATGTGCAAAAATAATAATAGTAATAATTAGGAACCTTTTATTTAAAACTGTTGGAGTAATTGCAAGAGCTTCATTCAATTCCCTTGCTTTCTGAACCTTCACTTGTACAAGGCTTTTAAACTTCGGTTTGTATAAATTCAAATTTGAAAGTTAGCACGATTTTAAAACATAGTTTGCAGCAGGTAGGTAAAAAGTATTTAACAATTACGTAGATGTGTGTTTGATGATTATGTAGCTATAAGTAAGATGTTCGGGGAGGAAGAAGCACTAAAACTCAACTAACATGTGCCTAAAACCATTTTTTCTATCAAAATTACGGTATGTTCCATATTATCAGAGTTTTGGGAGGACCATTTCAAATGCCGCTACCCTAATAGCACGCCAACCCCTTACAACATCCGTTTCCACCGGGAGTGCACCGCCCACGACAGGCTCAACAAGGAAAACGTGATTTTCGAGAATCAGCTGCAGTTCGTGAGCGATGCTGTGATGGCGCTAGCAGTAGCCTTGCATGACATGCACAGCGAAGTGTGCGGCAACGTCAAGGGAGTCTGCAGCAAGATGAGCCCCACCAAGGGCTCCGACCTTCTCAAGTACCTGCGGAAAGTCAAATTTGAAGGTGGGTTCGAGAAATTGTTTATTAAGAAATG